>CM064865.1:54241352-55441352 GCA_032719365.1 Prinsepia uniflora
GAGCCTATGAGGTTCCCATGTCGGGTTTGTCGTTCAGCACCTGATAACGAGCCAACGTCTGTACCAGTATACTCATGCAGGTCGTACGATCCCTTTGAAGTAAAAAGGAATGGGTTTGGACACAAAGAAGCTACTAAATCGAGCTGGGAATCCATTGCTAAAAAACTGGGAAGTTTAGAATGTGATTTTAAGGCATGGTTTTCATGTTTTGAAGTCATAGATAAACTCCTAAGATTTAGTAGGTGAGTTTAGGCTATTAACTTGTGCAAAATGTACGTGAATCTGATGTTTTAGAAATGGGTCGAAGTCGCAGGTCAAACGACTCGAAACTAGGACCTGGCCAAAGGTGGATGATGAGCTTTGATGCAGGCGTGTGGCCACCACGCGCAGAGAGTCTCCCCAGCACGAGGCGATGCGTGCGGCGTCCTTTGGCCGTCTGATCAACATATATATTTTATCATATAATTTTATGAGTTCAAAGGTATAATTTTCAGATCAATTTGATATCGAATTGTTATAGTATCAATGTTAAACTTATATTGTTATCTAATAAATTCAAGGTAAATTATGTAAATTCGAGGTAAATTATGTAAATTCAAGGACTGATTTTACTATCAATATAATGTGAGTGTATTGTCGAATATATTCAACTTGTTTGGTAGATCTTAATTGAATTAATAGGCAAGTGGAGTATGAGACCCTAGGTAGTTAAAAGTCTATGACATTGGAATTAATAGTGGACTTAACTAACGAACAATGAGGAGTAGGAAGTTATGGAAATTTGGAAGACTTGATTATGTGAGGGTTATATAGAAAAATTGATTTCCCTTTGGTTTAGATGGGATGTACATTATTATGTATGATCATTATATGATGATGTGAACATAGGTATGTAACAATGTTAATATTATAATTAAGCTTAAGAGTTTAATAATGTTAATATCTGGTGACATAAGGATGCTATGATGTTATCTACAGTGATATGATGAAATGGTTGATGATACATGTTAATGAAATGAGGTGAAGTGACGAGAAAGACAAAACGTCAATGGTTATAATGTGATGAAGAAGCCTTCCTTTTATTAAAACGGTTATGTATAAAATTGGCTAATAATTTTTTAATCTAATTATTTAGTAAACAAATGTTTGGAAATAGTTAACAAGGATATTTCCACTGCTTAACGAGGTTAGTGGGTACGAAAGGCAGTAACTCCGTATGGTGAAATTATTTTGGTTAATTTAATAAGACTCAAACTAGGATAAAATTTGAAAAATCCCTTGTCTGACAAGAGGCTGTTAGACGGAAGTAAGGACGGTTTGGTTTTCGTGATAATTAAGGACGGGTACTATGAACTTGTTATCAGAGGGAGGTTTTTGGTTTTGTGATTTCTGAAATATGTTGATTCGAATTTGGTTGATTTACGTGCAACGTCATTTGCATCTGGTTCTTGAATAGTCATTAATCTGTTTTGGGAATCTTAAGTGAATTACTAGGATACAAAATTTTACAGAAACTAGCCTATGGCATATTTTATCATCTTAAGTGTGATTTGTGCTCTAGGCCGGATTTCGAGGTATGGAAATGAGTTATGAAACAACTATAAGTTGGCGATTTCCCGATATATGATGATGGATTGTGTATGACTAGTTTTTAAATGATTCTTTGATAATTTTATGGAATTCTCTTGAATCTGTTTTATGTGATTTTGGGCTAAAGTTCGATTTAAAATTTGGGTTTGACTTAAAAGGTGATTCGTGTATGAGGTATGTGATATTCATTTGAATTTGATTTAACAAGTAATAAATGATGAATTTTGAGAATCTTGAAATTAAATGTTTTATAAGCTGGGAGTTGAAGCTGTTAAATAGGACTGCTAAGAGAAGAGTATACGTGAAGATGTGGATTTTCTTATAAGAAATGTTTATTTTCGTGACGTTCACATAATATATGTTTATTTTCCATATGGCATTATTATTATCAATTTCAGAATACTTGTGTTACGGTAAACTAAATATTATCGAACTAGTCATCGAAATTCGAACATGGATTTACATATTGGAGATTATGTTTACAATTTAATTTGAATTACCATAATTTTGGATTTGGAAACCCTAAGCATAAGCGTCATGACAGGTTGTAAATGATGGTATGTTGAGGGTAAGGTGATGACTTCATATTGATTATATGGTGATGGTACGACGACATGGTACTATTATGTACATGTGATGATGTTATAACAATGAAGAGGTGATGATTCCATGACATGGTGGTAAAACGATGTTATGATGAGAATAAGGACTAGCGGTAGTTTTATATGCCTTTTGGTCAATGTAACAACCCATTCCGAGTTCACGGGATCAATTAAAGATTAATTAAGATTTAACGTGACTAATCGGGAATTAGTCATGGAGTTTCAGATAGTCGGTGTAAAATGACGATTTCTCCCCTAGAAATGGGTAAAAAGTTTACTTTTGACCCAGGTGGTCAAATACACGAGGACCAAGGACCGTTATGTAGATCAGGATGTTACGAGTCGGTAGACAGGTGGCATGTTGAAATTGGACGTTCGAAGGGAAAGTTACGGGTCTAGAACGAATCGTGGTACTATTGCACAATTTACGAGAACGTTGGACTTTTTGTCCCATGTGGGCCCCAAATATTTTATCCAGGCCCAATGGCTGAGTGACAAGTGTCACTCATCCATTGACCATTATTTTTCATGCATGCATACCCTCATCCTTCATTCATCTTTTTTGTTTTCCCATACTCGAAACCCACAAACACCGAAACCCCAATCTCTTTCCTCTCACCTGGTTTTGATTTGAGAGAGAGAGAGACAGAAGGTGGCTTAGAGACCAGGAGATGGCGAGGGATGGGGCATGACTGCCGTGGATGGCAGAGGAAGGCACGAGAAAGGTAAACTAGATACCCTTTTAAATTCAAAAAATCGAATTTCATTTTGGGATGTTTAGAATTGATTTTGATGATTTGGTTGGGTCTATGGAGCTCATACGAGCTAGTAGGGATGAGTTTGGGACATCGGAGGACGGTGGAACCGCCCTCGACGGAGGCCTGAAACTAGGCCGTGAGGATCGAATTGCACAGGTAAATTCTAGTATATTTTTCATGATTTTGAACCCATAGATCTTCCCTAGGAACCTAGAAGATCGTGTAGGAAGAAACGAGATCGAAAATGGGTTAGAAATGAAGGTTTTAGGACTGGGTCGGGTCGCGGGTCTGGGCGACCCGTTATAGTGAATCAGGTCAACCCAGATGAAGGTTGAAGATGATGATGATGTCATCGAGTGATGTCATCATCTAATAGGTATCGGGTGACGTCATCATCTAATAGGTGTTAGAGGTAGGCTAATAGGAAGTTACATGTGGCAGTTGTCAATGCACAGTCAGCCTGACATGTCAGTGACGTGGACCAATCAAATGGTGCAACGTGTCATTGACATGTCAGACACATGGACCATAGGGCTGCTGACATATGGCACATGTCAACTCTGACTCGTGTCAGACCTGATAGCTATCAGGATGACGTCATACTGACGTCAGTAGTGACCGTTGATCGTTGACCGGCTGACATCAGCATTGACTTTACTGGCGTCAGCAGTTAACTTTTGACTAGTGTTGACCGTATCTTTGAACTGTGCATGGGGGCGCGTGGGCATGAATTTCGAGGTGGGATTAGGATCATGTTAAAGGTTTCGACGATTCGGATCCAATGATGGTGGTTTTGGGTAGATCGGAGATCGTTTAATAGGTCAAATTGAGATTTTTAACTTAGGGAAGCGTGTCTGGGACATGTTGACTTTTATGGGAGTCTTGGGGGTTTATGATTAGAACTTGTATAGATGGGTAGTAACCTTTGAGTGGGATTTGGACAGGTCCGGATGACCTGGAGAGGTTGGATTAGCCCGGAGAGGCTTATGGCAAGGTTATCGAGGCGTAACAAGCACAATCTGTGAGTGCACAATTTCTTTTTAAATATGATGCATGCATAACTATTTTATATGTTTTATATCGATGATTTGAGATGCCTTGAGTGCATATGATTGTGGTATTTGGTATTTACGTATTTGCATGTATTCCGAGGTTTATGGGTTTATAATAGATATGGAATCAGGCTTGAGACCCATTTGACTTATGAACTATCAGACTTAAAGTCCATTTGATTTAATGAAGAATCAAGCTGGAGACCTATTTGGTTTATACTATCAGACTTAAGGCCCAGTTGGTTTATGATATCGGGCTTGAGGCCCAATTGGTTATGAAATCAGGCTTGAGTCCCAATTGTTGTTTAAGTACATGAATTGTGGAAATGGTTTATGAAAGTTATGCTACGGGCATGAGACCCAATTGTGGATTTACGATCGTTTTATGGAAACGGAATGGATGAAACTATATTCCAGGCGTGGGCCCCTTTGAGAGATTTTGAGATGATTTATAAAATGTTTACCATCCTATTTGTGGATTTTCTCTCTAGGTGTCAGGGACACTAGAGTAGTCACAGAGCATTGCCTAAGAGGGGCCATTGTAAGACCCGTGTCCTGGAGGGAACGGTGAACAATTCCACATTCTTTCGAGTGGGAATGGTCTGGGAGGGGAATGGTGGTGTGCCTTAAAGGTGTAGGCACACACCTATCTAGCATGAGGCCTTTTGGGGGCTCAGTGGCTTTGGATTCCATTGGAACTCTAAAGTTAAGCAAGTTTAGGTTGGTGCAATTCCATGATGGGTGACCCCCTGGGAAGCTGCACTGTGAGCTCCTGAAAACAAAACCTTGAGGGCGAGGAGGTCCAAAGCGGACAATATCGTGCTAGAGTCTGGTCATGACCGAGAAGGGTTGGGTCTTGACACCGCTCTAAGTGAAAGACCGTAGAGAGGCTCAGGATCAAGATTACTAGAGGTTAAAACCTCCACCCCCTAAGGAGGGTCATAGATCTAGGTGGATCTTGGGGAGACTCAGACTTGAGACCGAGGGGCAAATATAGCCTTAGACCGTGACATTATGAAATTTGGGATGTCAGGCATCTGGGATGCTAATGATGGATAAAATATATTTTATTGGACTGATTATACGGTATTTTGTGGATTTGGACAAAGACCCACGTGTTTTGGTTATGGGGCAGAGAACCCTTATGTTTTATTGGTTTTGGGCTGAGTTCCCACTTGGATTATCGATTTATGGTTTTGGACTAAGGCCCTAATGATTTGCGGAAGGAAATGACAATGACTGATAAACGATTTTATTAACTTTGATTTGATTTGAGGAACGATTGAGCTAATTGGTTTTTGAATGCATGCATGCCTTTAAATGAAGGGTATAAATGTCTTTTTTGAAATGTATTTTTATTAAATATTCTTTTGTCCACTCACAAATTTTAATGGTTTTTAATACCTTTTAACTTGATCGCAGATGCGGGCTGTAGTAGGGACCGAGATATCACATGCCTCCCCAAATCATGGTGCGCTCTGGATGCCCCGAGAGGGTCAAGGTTTGGGTCATGCTTTGTCTGGCACGTGATGTCAGATGAGAGCATGGCACATCCTGCGTTAATCTCGGGGGGATTGGGATAGGTCGTGTCAGATTGGTATCAGAGCGGGGTTGTCAGCTTGGAACCAAAGTAGTGGTGCATATGTACAGGATGTGATGTCTATACGAGGAAACAACCCATCATCAACCTAATAGTTAGGGTAAGAGTAGGAGAACCTTAGGGGAAACAAACCTCGATTAGGTGGTGTTTGGCATCTTTTGCCGTAGTTATGCCATGTTTATTCAGTGGTAGACCCGTGTAAAGCCAATTTTATGGTGTGCCGACGTTTGGGAGCCATAGTGCGACAACCTTTTAGAGTCGCGACCGTTGGACGGTCAGGTTGGTGTTACTGCAGAAGGCAGCCGAGGTCGTGGACAAATCTAGTTGAGACTAATGGGGCAAGTTGCCCAGAAAATGGTACTTGTCGATCGGATCTCGAGGTAGACCGATTAGTAGTTTTGACACTTTGAGCAGAGCGTCTGTCACGCTAGATGTGGTTTAGACGTTGAGTTACATCCTTGATGATAGGATTCAAGTAGTACAAAGTGATTGGTATCGGCGGTGAGTTGCCGTCTGAGGATGGAGTCCCGATAGCAAAGTACTTTCTTGGTTTAGTCTGCATGAGGTTGTGATAGACATTGCTACCGAGAGTGGTCGTCGTTGAGACTGTTGAGAATTGGGTGACATTCAAGGAACATTTTTTTTTCTTGCGTGGTCTGTCAAAGTTGTTGAGTTTGAAGAGAGGCAGAGTTCCTCCGACATGAGCAGAGGATGTGACTCAATTGTGGAATGCTCATGTTTGGTGTTGACCAGACGATGAGGTTTCATCAGTTGTGTTGAGTCTTGGGAGTGTGACCTGAGTGACGGTTGTGACATTTCAGGTCGAGATGAGTCGGATGGAATCCCAACGTTAATCGAGTGGTTCTGGATGACACAGAGACGTCATGGGGATTTGTGGATTCGGGAGCTTGGACGAGAGTTATCGTTAACTCCGAGCCAGATTAACTGACACGTGAATTACAGTGGTTGAGTAGTGGGACAATGAGGGTCCTGGGTAGCTCAGCAAAATGGAGTTGGCTTGAGTTGATTAGAGGCATGGGATACCTCTTTTGGTGATAGGTTCCCTAGGGGTTATGAGACAGGTGTTTAGTCTTATCTTGGTAAGTGTGCACGAGTGTGGTGCTCAGAAGTTGATCCCATAGAGCTGCGACTTACGAGCTAGTACTACATTGGTGGTAGTTGGGTGAACGGAGACGGTTCGGTATGGTCAGGGTTGACTATTGGGTTGGGTCGTTTTCCAAGACACATGGATTGATGTCTGAGTAAGTTACGACTTGGGGGCCAAAAGGTTACGACAGAGTGGAGGAATCGAGAGTCCACGGGTAGGACGTGACGCTCAGTTGACTAGTGTCACCTGTAGGAGACCAGTACTCTTTTCGATGAAACTCCAGGAGTTGGTTTCAATTAGATTAATTGCACGTCTTCTTCTGCTAATAAATATGTTTCCTTCTCCAGTGAACTTCTCACCACTTTTACAAGTATAAGTTAGCCAAGGTTGGGCTGAAGGGAGAATGATTTGGACGTGAGAAGATCACTATAGTAGTTATCAACATATATTATTGGTTGGTGAATGAGACTTCTCATTTTCTGCTTTTTTGTGAATGGCATGGTTGTAAATTCTCTTGGTACCAGAATGTCAGGATAGGTAGTGGGTTAAATTTGAATGAGTTGAGGAGCGAAAGAGAGTTTTGGATTGGATGTGCTCACTCAGACAGGATGAGTGTATGTCTATCGAGTAGAGGTTATTCCATGGTAAATGAGACGATAGTTTGAGTATCCATCAGGAAGAGATGAATAGCCAATGCCTCAGGTATGATGTTGGTAGGTGACCAACAATTTAGGGATTGGTACGTCCTCCAAGACGTGATTGGGTTTAGACACTCTTCAGGTGTTGATCAGGTGACCAGGAGACTCAGGATGGACGTTGAGTTGGAATGTATGATCTGTCTGGAACAGGATTGGATGTGGTATGGTAATCGGCCTAGTTCCGATATGGTTGGTTTGTTGAGAACATGGACTGGATATTTAATACTGTACACTAGACCAGAGTGATCTTGTAAGGGTACAATGATTGTATGAGCGGGAGCTCAGAACCGTGGATGGCTAATGGAACCCTAGAGTGAGTGGTGTTATCACTGCTGGAGCAAGTATTCCATGGGGTCCAGGTTGAGTGAGATATCGATTTGTTTGACCACATATTGAGTAAGATGTCAGCATGGATCACTGAGGGAGATGAGATATTGTGATGGGACTCTTGTGAGATTTAGTTTGAGTACGGAATATGAGCTAAGAATCAAAATGTTGGACGCTGAGTAAGAGGATATTTGGTACGAAGTACACTAGTAGGACTCTAGAGTGAGTCAAGGTTGTGTTGGTGACTCAAGTAGTAACAGTGGAGCCGTGAGCACCAGCTGAGTACGACGTTATGGAAACTGTCAGGAAAAAGTTGAGTGAGTGAGAGCAGAATTTCAGCTTGGATTGATACTGAGAAGAACCGTTAGGCTGAAAAGCTGAATGATGTTGGGTTGGTGACTGAGAAGGGTCGTCAGGTTGAAAAGACAAATGATCAGTCTGATTTACGAAATGTCGGCTTGATTTAGCGATTGAATAGGACAGTAAGTGGTCCTGTCAGCTTGGAAGGTGTTAGCATAATAGCAGAATTGTCAACGTTGTACCTGTGTAGGTGACTAGTATGTCGGACCTACCGGTGAGTTGAATTCTGGTTAACGTCGGGTGACGTTGGGTACAGACGAGTATGGTGATGAGTTGTTGGAACGTAGGTAGGATTGAACATCCAAACTGTGGACTTGGTTTTGGGGCAGAGAATCCTTCTATTTTGGTTTTGGGGCAGACAACCCTTCTGTTTTACTGGTTTTAGGCTGAGTTCCCACTTGCATTATGGATTTATGGTTTTGGGCTAAGGCCCTAATGATTTGCGGAAGGAAATGGCTTTGATTGATAAACAATTTTATTAACTTTGATTTGATTTGAGGAACGATTGAGTTAATTGGTTTTCGAATGCATGCATTCCTTTAAATGAAGGGTATAAATGTCTTTTGTGAAATGTATTTTTATAAACTGTTCTTTTGTCCACTAACAATTTTAATGGTTTTTAATACCCTTCATGTTGATCACAGATGCAGGCTGTAGTAGAGACCAAGACATCACATGCCTCCACAAATCCTGGCGTGCTTTGGAAGTCCCGGAAGAGTCAAGGTTTGGGTCATCCCTTGTTTGGCACGTGGTATTAGACGGGAGCATGACATATCCCCTGTTAATTTTGGGGGCATTGGGATGGGTCGTGTCAGTCAATATATGTTTCCTCGATATTGGTGCATTACATGCTGTGAAAAGGTTATTCTGGATTGGTGAATTACACCTAGATGTTGTATCCCTAGGCGGCCATTCAGATGATGTATGTCTGAATGGTTGAGTTGGAGTTGACCTCCAAATGATGTATTCTTGGACGGCCACTCAGATACTGTATCCCTGAGTGGTTGAGTTATATGGTTGACACCCAGACCCTGTATCCGCAAGAAGCCACTCGGACATCGAGTTGAACTCCGTAGTTCCCGAGTGGTTATATGATATGATGTTTGGCCTAATGGTAGTGCCCTATGGTTATGTGTGTGACATCCAGATGTTGTATCCATGGGTAGCTACTCGGATGTTGTATCCTCTAGTGGTTGAAATGTGTGATTAGCACTCAGATACTGTATCCCTAAGCGGACACGCGTAGGTTGTATCCTTGAGCGGTTGAAATGTGTGATTAGCACTCAGATGCTGTATCCCTGAGCGGACACGCGGATATTGTATCCCCGAGTGGTTTGCTAACCAGTAGTATAGTGATAACCCGGGAAATGAGTTTTGAATGATGCACTACGCGTAGTGATATTATGCGTTAAGTAGAGTAAATAAGTACTTGACTGGTCAGCCTGGTTATAAGGGTACCAAATGAGACGAGGAAATATGGAAGATGGGATCAGTATGGTTAGGGAAAAATGATATAAAACAAGTTTACCTGAATATAGTAGGGATTAATTCCTAGAGTATTAAAGTTCCCTTTATTATGAAAGCTTTGTTGAGATACCTTTTGTGTGGGAACTTGTGCGAGGCTTATCTATTATGCTTGTGATGTGTTTGGTTTGAAACTGGATTCTTAGCTATGCATATTATCTTCGTGTTTTTTCATTTCCTTTTTCATCAAATCTTTCCAACTATGATGATTGTGGATAACCCTCCTCAAGGATGGGTTGCCTATGTGTGAATTTGCGTTATGTGAAATTGGACTAGGATTGGATGTGTATGAATTGTTTTGCTGGTTTTGTGTTGATTATTGTGGTGATGATTTACGTGCCGGTTGTCATGACTTCTGATATTTTATGACATGGGATTTTGTAATATTAGATTTCAGTGATGATTTTTTTTCCAGATGTATTTCAATGACACTCTTTACGAAGTTCGTGATTAAGTTGCATTTTTGGGATCAAGCTGAAGGCTCTGATTATGAATTATGGGTATGTGATTCTCAATGTTCGTGGTATATGAAATGCTATGTGAACTGTCTGGATGGTGGTTTTCATAAGATTTGAAAGTGAATTGTTAGTCAGCCAAGTTTGGTAAAGAATAAGGTTATTTTATGATGTCTTATGCGATGTGACTAATTTTTGGGATGCAAAATAATTGCACTTGAAGTTTAGTTGCTTAATCAAAGTAAGACAATATGATGCTATGGTATTATGTGAAAGTGGTATGTGGTGACTTATGAGGGTAATTATGATAAGGAAATGTTATAATGATATTATGATACAGATAAAGTTCGACATGAGGTGTCCAGAACATGGTACTTATAGAAATGAAGTGTTAGGGTAGGATTATCTATAATTAATTTGATTACAATTCTACATGATACTTATGATCAATATTGGGTATTAAGGATGATCAGATCGGTATGACTGTTGTGAAGACCTGGTGGTTGATGTGATGGTTACGCGTTATAATTTAAATGATTATTCGTGTTGTTTATTTTATGATTATTTTATACGCATTTTGGGGTCTTGAACTTGGTGATCTTTCATTTAATAGTTTTACATGTATTGAAGTTTGATTACTGATAACCTGGAATTTGATAAATGGTTGCATAGGTGTGAAAGTCTAGTTGATAATTTCATAATACTTGGTATTAATTGGGGCATTATTTATTAGTTTTTTACCTTCCTGATATATTTAGAAATTGCATAAAGACTTGGCATACTAGTAAAGTATACTGATGAGCTATGATGACTTGACTTTGGGGAAAGTGATGTTTAGAAGGTGACTAAGCTTGGACTTCGAGGACAAAATATGTTTTTTTTGGAGGGGGGGAGAGAGAGATTGTACCACCCCGGATATTCGAGAATATGAAAATTTGAAAAATTGGGAAAATGACTATTTTACCCCTAGTAAGTCAAAAGGTTGACGTTTTGACATGAGCAACTTTTGAGTATTTCGAGAATATGGTCATGTAGATCATAGTGTCTTGACTTCGTAGACAAGTAGAATGTTGGAATCGGAAATCGTATGAATTAGAAACAAGCCAAAATGGTCAAAGGGTATTTTTGTAATTTTTCCTAGAAGGGTAAATTGGTAATTTCACACGAGGGATTCTAGGGTAATCTAATATCTTCCCTTTCCCTTATCATTTAGCCTTCCACCGACTCCCCTTCATGTTTAAATATGTGTGCTTGGTTGTGTTAGGAGTATTCGGTGAATAGATACCGAAACCATGAAAAAGCCATGGAATTAGCTTACCATGAGGGAGCGTGAGAACCAGAGAGACAAGAGGCTAAGGGAGAGAACTAAGGAGGAAAAATGTAGTGACAAAGATGATGAGGATCTGGGAAAATATGGGGAAAGATGGTGAGGACTAGGAGGAACCCGTGAGGTTCCCATGTCTCGTTTCCAGTTCAGGACGAAATAACGAGCCAACGTGTGTACCAGTATGCTCCTGAAGGTCGTGCGATCCCTTTGAGGCAAAAAGCAATGGTTTTAGATAAATAAGCTGCTAAACCATGCTGGGACTTCGTGGCCTTAAAACTAGGATGTTCAGAATGTGATTCTGAGGTATGGTTTTATGGTTTTGAAGTCATAGATCAACTTCTGAGATTTAGTATGTGACTTTAGACTATTAATTTGTGAAAAAATGGACGTGAATCCTATGTTTTAGACTATCAACTTCTGAGATCAACTTCTGATTTTACTATCAATCTGATGTGAGTGTTTTGTTGAATATATTGAACCTGATTTTACTATCAATCTGATGTGAGTGTTTTGTTGAATATATTGAACTTGTGTGGTAGCTCTTAATTGAATTAATAGGCAAGTAGAGTATGTGACCATAGGTACTTAAAAGTCAATGATATTGGAATTAATAGTGGACTTAACTAACGGATAATAAGGAGTAGGAAGTTATGGAAATTTCGAAGACTTGATTATGTCAGGGTTATAGAAGAATTGATTTCCCTTTGATTTTGATGAGATGTACATTATTATGTATGATCATTATAAGATGAAGATGTGAACATAGGTACGTAACAATGTTAATATTATAATTAAGCTTATGAGTAATAATGTTAATAATTGGTGACATAAGGATTGTATGATGTTATCTACAGTGATAGGATGAATGGTTGATGATAGATGTTAATGAAATGATGTGAAGTGACGAGAAATCTGGCCAATAACTATTTAATGGTTATAATGCGACGAAGAAGCCTTCCTTCTATTAAAACGGTTATGTATAAATCTGGCCAATAATTATTTAATCTAATTATTTTGTAAACAAATGTTTGGAAGGAGTTAACTGGGCAATTTCTACTACTTAACGAGGTTAGTGGGTTGGAAGTGGGTGGTAATCTCGTAAGGTGGAATCAATTTGGTTTATTTAATGAAAGACTAGAACTCGGTTAAAATTTGAAAAATCCCTTGTCGGCAAAAGGTTGATAGATGGGAAAGGGATCAATCCGGTTTTTGTGATAATTAGGGATGATTGATGTAGAACAGATGGCCGAATGGATTAAGGAAGAGATGGAATGAAAACTGCAAAAAGGACGTATGCGGAATTTACAGATTTGACGCCAGAGCTCAGAATGGGGCTTATGATACATTTCCAGAAAGGGAACGAAGAGACTAAAAAAACTCACAACTTATGCTATGATATATGGGCCTTTTTAGCCGAATATTGTCGTTTAGGGCCTCAAAAGTAGTTTTAAAGTTTTCCTAGTATTTTCGGAATTTTAATTCATTACGGTTTTCTTTTCCTTTTTGACCTAGGTTTCAACTTAGGGTTTTCTAGGTATGTAAACAACCTTTAAACGTTGTATTTGGATTATCATATTTTTTATTCAATCAAATTTGAGAGTTTTCTCAGTTATCTTCTAATGGATTTTAGTGTTTGTTCTTTAAGGTTTTACGCTTGTATACCCTGTTATTCTTCGTGCTACGTCAAGTGGTATCAGAGTGGGTTTCTCTCCTCTTTTTATCGTTGATTTCTATCCATGGCAGATCGTGTAGATGATGTCCCTGCTACTCGAGCGAATTTGGATGCTCAAACCCGTCGTATCGATGACCAAAACCTTAGTCTCGCTGAATTAACTACTCAATTTGGGGAATTAACTACTCAATTTGGGGAGCTTCGAGCGTTGTTGTTGGAGAATAATCGAAGAGGCAACCAAGGCAACCTAGGAAACAATCGGGGAGGTAATGATAGGGGAAACCCTAGGAAATTTCGTGAGGAAGAAGGTGGTTCCAATTCTAAAGAGGAACTCGAAGAGCCACGTCACAATAACCATAACCGCAACCATTATAATGATTATAGGATTAAAGCTAATATTTGTTAGTGACTAAGCAAATCACTGTTAAGTGACTTGGCACAATGCCAAGTGGACTGCCAAGTGGCAGTTGACAAGTGTGTGAGTGTGAGTAAAGAAAATGTAATCGTGCAAGTGAGAAGTGTGTGCATTCTGTTATTGAGTGCAAATGTAAGTGAGGTGCAATGAATGTAAATCAGCAAGGAATGTGTGTGTGAGTGAGGTGTAAAAGGTGCTGATGTGTGATGATGTCATTGACATCTCTAACCGATTCACAGTAAGAGTGTGTGTGTGTGAGAATCGGATATAGGAGTGTGTGTGATACAAACAATGAATGAATGAGAAAAACTGAAGAGAGAACTCAGGAGGTAGTGATATTCTACACTGGGAATTCAGAAACAAAATACTTTTTCATTCATACAAATTATCAAACACTTGGTGTGCACCATCATCCAATTCGATCATCAATTTCATTTCTACTGTTCTAGTGTCCAGAATTAAAGGAAGAAGAAGAACCTAATCTAATCTAGCCTAAACCAATCGAGCTAGACTCGATACATCAGCTAGAGAGTGAAAGATTGGAGTTGTACCTGTTAGTGGTTGTTTTAGCTCCTGCATTCTTCTTCTGCGGATGATCATTGCTCTGCATCTTGCCGTGCCTTTCAAGTGCCTCTGCTAACAATATTCCCAACTTTTCGGGAAATTTGAAGATTTAAGATTTCGTAGATAGATTGGTGGACATAGAGAGATTTTTCGAGCTCATGGAGATTCCCAATGCCAAGATGGTAAAGATGATTGCTTTCCGTTTGAAAAGCACAGGGGCTGTTTGGTGGGATCAACTCCAGAATACCCGTCAAAGGCAAGGAAAAAATAGGGTTCGGACATGGCGAAAGATGAAACAACTTATGAGGGAGATTTTTACCTGCTGACCACGAGCAAATTTTGTATTGGATGTTCATGGGATGTGTTCAAGGCAATAAAACAATGATTGAGTATACTGATGAGTTCATGCGATTGGTTGAACAGAATAACCTTAGGGAGACCGAGAATCAAAAGGTGGCGAGGTGACACGACCCATCAAGGGAATAAATTGAAACCATCAGCCCGACTGGCTTCCAGAGTGCGCCAGGATCAGGTGAAGGAGTGTGATGTCTCGGTCTCTGCTACAGTTCGCATCCGTGATCAACCTGAAGGGCATTTAAAACCAGAAAAGACTGTGAGTGGACGAAAATAAAAGAGTTCGTAAAACACATTTCATAAAGACATTTATGCCCTTCACTAAAAAGTATGCATGCATAGGAAAATCATTTATCAAACCACATATGTTTCAATAACCATTAATAGGGCCTCATCCCCAAGTTCCGTAATTTCAAGTCATACCAGCACTTGCCCAAATCCATTTGCACAAATCCGTAATCATATCAAACATATGTGGGAACTCAGCCCAAATCCATTTATTATTCACAAAACACAATTTTGCAAATCCAAGAAATCATGTTTATCCATATCATATAACCAATCCTGTCACGGTTTCAAAAGTTACGTGCGTGCTATGCGGGGTCTCAAATCGCAAGTCTCCTTAGGGTCCACCCAGGTCAATGTCCGCAGATCAATGACCCTCTCTGGGGTTATAATCCATAATAGCCTTCCTGAGAGTAAGGTACCCAACGGGGACGACTCCACTCAGTTAGTGCTCCGTGACTACTCTTGGGTCCACCCAGGCCAACGACCCTCCCCGGAGGAGACAATCCATAAACATATAAGGATGTTATATGAAAAACCATTTGAAATCATTCTCAAAACCTTTCAAAGGTTCATGCCCGGTCCCCATAAACCGTCATGAACCAGAAATACATTTATGGGTCCCTGACTCGAAATCACAATCGTAAACCATAACTGGGCCCCAAGCCCAAATTCGTAAACCAACTGGGCCTCACGCCCGATTTTGTAAACCAACTGGGCCTCGTGCCTGATTTCGTAAACCAAATGGGCCTCGTGCCCAATTTTGTAAACCAAATGGGCCTCGTGCCCGATTTCGTAACCCAACTGAGCTCTAAGCCCAATTCGTAAATCAACTGGGCCTCGAGCCCGATACGTAAACCAACTGGGCCTCCGACCCGATGCCTTGTTAAATCAAATGGACTTAAAGTCTGAGAGTTCGTAAATCAAATGGGTCTCGTGCCCGATTCCATATTTTCAAATCTGAAATCAGTTCATGAACCAATTGGGCCTCTAGCACGACAACGTAACTAAATGGACTTCGAGTTCAAGGGTTTCAAACCAAATGGGTCTCATGTCCGAATTAACCTTTTCAAATCTAAAACCATTTTATTAAACTATTTCCAAAATCATAAGCACGTATAATCCATGCAAAACCGTAAACCTCGATTTAAGCGCAAATACAAAAATCACCTCGAAATACGTGAAATCATGTAAATCACTAATATCCAAATCATCATCATAGAATAACATTCATAAAACATATAAAACATTTATGCATGCATCATAGTTTAGAAATCAAGGTCCACTCACAGACTGTCATACGATGTTGCCTTGATTTACGTGTTGTAAGCCTCCCAGGGCTAATCACCTTCATCGGGATTCCAAAACCTGTCCAAATAACACTAGAGGGTTACTAACTACCTTACTAACCTCTCATTGAAGTCCCGTAATTTTCCCAAATTTTTTAATATTTTTAAACTCAATCCTAAACCTTCGGACGTCCTGAACTATATCGAGACTGTTTCCGATCGACACGAAACCAGTCCCCAAATATTCGTTACATCGAATAGATTAAAAGTCATGTTGACGACATCCCGAAATTATTCTTTACACGCCCCCATGCGCCGCCCAAATGGGCCACGCCTGAAGCCCACGCGCCCTGCACAGTGTCATCCCCTACCTCTGCAGATCGACCTGTTCAAACCGGTTCACAACCATTCCTCTCCCGTTTTTGACCCATTTTCCTCCATTGTAATCCCTATAGGTTCCTCTAACCATTTCCTATCCATCTAGCCACCTAAAACATGAAAAACAGTTGTGAATCTCACCTTCCAAATCAAGGAATCTCACGGCCAACTTGCACCACCCACCGCCATCGTCCCGAGCCACCTCAGCCTCCATTTCCAATCCCACTCGACCCCTTGAAACCTCAAAAGCATTTTCCAAGCAACCAAAAAAGTTAACAACAGTCAAAACGAAATCTTCCATTAATGGATCAAAACCAACATTTTCTGGAAAAACAACCTACCGTCGCTGTCGCGCACGACCGTGGCCACCCCTAGGTACGTCTCAGCCCCCAAAACCAGTTGGGTCCAACCAGAACGATTAACAGCCTCCCCAAACCTGAGCTATGACATTTGGAACCACTTCGGTTCCCTGCCTCCGAACCCGGCCACCGTCCACCGCCATCCACGACGGCTCGACCAGTGGCCACCAATAGACTCGCCTCGATCTCCCCTCAAAGTTTCATTCAGGTTTCACGGGCAAAGGATGAAGTTTGAGGGCTGTGAGTATGGTTGTGTCGTGTGTTTTTTTTTTTGTGAGGGAAAGTGGTGATCGGGTTTGGAAGTGAAAAATGAAAGAAGATGGTAGCTGATGATCAGATGAGGGAGAGATGGACGGTGGAGATAAGAGGGGGAGGTAGAGATGAATGGCTAGGATGAGAGGTGGGTGAAATTAATTATAAAATAATTAGGTTAATATTATTTAATTAAATAGATCCATATTTTAGGGTTGATGACCAATGGGATGAGTGGCACTTGCCACTCATCCATGGGTCCCACTTAAATATCTGCCCAAATAAGATTTTGCCACCGAATTTCTGCCTCGTAATGCGTGCAAATTCCAAATGAACTTCCCGTGACCATAACTTCTCTGTTCGATGTCCGATTTTGACGTGTCGCCTATCTACAGATTCGTGACGTCTCGAACTACATCACGATCATCAGCCGTTGTCCATTTGGCTCCCCAAGTCAAAAGTCAACATTTTACCCACGACCAGGGGCAATAAGGGTCATTTTACACCGTCTGGCCGATTTTGCTCAACTAATCACCGATTAACCTCACTAATCCTCCATGAGTCATGAATCTAATCCCGGAATTTGAGGCGGGTCATTACAACTTTCTCTCCTTAATTAATTTCTTCCTCGAAATTCCAACTATCCCGCTTCCACAACTACCTCGTGGAAAGCAAAATCGACCTCACATCAAATGTACACTTGTACACCCACTAACTAGCACGATACTTATTTGCACCCAGACGTTCCACTTATGCTCACGTCGCATCTTCCACACTCGCCCACGTCGAGTGACAGTAATCACACGTTGTGAGTTGATACCACCCGATAATTCTACCATTTCACTCACACAAACAACTCGACGGTTCCTCTTTCAATCACCAATCTATCCTGACGTCTTCTCCCACTGGAAGTCAACAAACCTCACTCATCGATCCATGTTGACACATCCCGACAAACTGTCACCACTTGAGAGTCGGAAGTCGAAAACTGACATTATACTTACTTGTGGTTACACTAACCACAACTCACTTAACTAGCGTACGTACCAACAACTCATTCAACCCACGTGTAACTGGACCCATCAGAAATACCTTGACCCAGTGCACAGTATCCAATGTCTAGTTCACATCCTCAACTAATCCAATCGTATCGGGTTTAAACCGACTACCAACACGCTCACCAACGTACCCCTGGTACATTCCATATACCACCACCAGGCACCACAAGCCTGCCCAGTATCGTTCCTCAACAACATACATGGTACGTACATCCTTCCATCAACCAACCTACAACTTAGATCGTAGCCAATTACGTTTCAATTCTGGAGTCCATCTGTCCAATCCAGTACTAGACAAATTGAAAACTCCAACCCATCGTCCATTTCAAGTCCCCTGGTCACCCGACCAGCATCACAACGTCTACTTTCAAACACGAATTCCAATCTACCAATTTGACTCACGCATACCAAAACGTACCCACTCATGCCAACTGGCATTCAATCTCACCCACATCTACCGAGACGCACCAAATCCGAACCTAACGATTGCCTGCACAAACGATTTCCGTAATACATTCGATTGACTTCATAGGGAAGCCAATCCCACCATTCACACCTCCAAGGCTGACCAAATCCGACCGCGTCGGACACCTACTCATTCGTTTAAAACACCATACGGGATTTACTCCGAAAGGGAGTCAGTCCCATCGTCCTCATACTCAAATATCCAAGTAAGAGCAATAAACTCTCCTCATATCCTGATCATCAAGATCACGATCCAGATCGTCACAATTCCCAATGTCCGTAACATTACAATCCTGATCCACCTAGGATCCACACATGTTCACTCATCTAACAATCCACCTAAAATCTGATCATAGGGTCTCACACCCTCTTGAATCCTTCGTCAGTCACAACACTCCTCAACCAATTCCCACATCTAAACAGATCAGTCAATGACGAGGCACGTCGAGACTGTGGGACCTCAGCCAATTACCTCATATCGATCATTGGTATTCCACCTACGAAAATCAAGGATGATCCAAGACGATGACCTCAGAATTCATCCCTCGTGAGTGCAAGCACAACTCATTGCACTCACCATACCAAGCAACCCAACATCGTCTGCCACCAAGCAGAAAATGAGAAATCTCATTCACCTAACTTTGAAATACTCAACTCCTCCTGATGACCCAAAACAAACGTGGATCCACCCACTAATACACGATCAACGTACTGGTGACACAACCATCATCTGCCATGGAAGAACATGAGAAGTCACCCCAAATGACTTCGAAATGCCCATTACCAATACGAAATCAAGCACTCCCCTCGTCGCCTCAACACAACCTCTCTCGATTCCGAAGTTCCAACTATGTCGGAACCAACACGCTCAAACATCAACCACGTGTCTGTAACCAGTCTAACTCACTACCAAGTTTGCCTACTGGTTTATACCGTTTATGTACATCCAAAAGGATGTGGGCCATTACTACTCTATCCTCACGCCTCATTCCCTACTGGATCCGTCCAGTCCAACTCTACCTGAGACCCACTGCCGGATCACAGATACTAAACATATGCCCATCTCAACGGAGTCACATCTCGACTCGTGACTCATCGTCATCACAATTACCAACACCAGCACCAGCACACCCTATACGAATAAGATAACCCTGGATCTTTGTTCATCCCGAACAACAACCCCGTACCTCTGTTCAAGTTGGAGAAACTCTGCCTCCCTCGTACCCAACAACTCCGGGAATAGTCACCCTGAAAACTCATACAATAAAAGGAAACGACCCCTGAACGTCCCCCGATTCGCAACAACCATAACTACAACCGCTCTAGATAGTAGTGCCTATCACAACTCATGCACACCCAACCACCAGAGACCACTATTGAGACTCCGCATCCAACGAGATCAACCACCCATACTAACTACTCCTTATCTCACTCCAGGATTCCATCGACAAGTACTAATCTTTGTAACCTGTCTAACTAATCTCTAACCAATCTTAACTCGGCTCAGGCAACTAGGTCTAACCGGTTAATACAACCTCGACTGCGGAGTACAGTCTCATCACCAAAGCCGACATGACATGACCGACCGACGGTCTCGGCTCCGAAAAGTCACTAAAACCAAACCACTCGCTGACTTACATTTCCGAACCATACAACAACACTAGGGTTCACCTTACCAAACCATCCATCATGATTTAGGGTTCCACAATCACTCCCTGAGGTTTCCCTAAACCCAGCTGCAGAAGGCAGTAAAATCCACAATCCGACCGACCTTGCGGTCCTGTCATCTTATGGACGTCAATCCAATCCTATCGTCAACTCAACGAGGGTTCCGCACTTCCAGGCCATCATGCAAAAGAGGTTCCATCACCCAATTGGGGTTCGAAAAAACCCGGCCGCTCCAAGCAGTATAACTCCCAACACAACATAACCTGACCATCTATTGGTCACAATTCCCCACTATCGTCATAACCGATCCTACACTATCGTGATCAACGGTCCTGACATGACCGTCCCACAGTCATAACTCGAAAGTACTAATACGTTCATCCCTCCGTAGGGTCTCAAACTGCAAAACCACGACAGAACCTTGACATACTCAGGCATCAAATGCCAAACCAACTATCCACGATTCAATCCTACTAACTATCATACCAACATCCTAACTATCAGGTTGATAACGAACTGCATCACATAGAGACATCACATCATCGACCTGCGCGCACCACAAGAGCAAACCTGGCTCTAATACCACCTGACACGACCCATCCCATTCCCTCCCGGATTAACACGAGATGCGTCATGATCCTGTCTAACATGAAGTGTCAGACAAAAGAATAAATTGAAACCATCAGCCCGACTAGCTTCTAGAGCCCGCCAGGATCCGGTGAAGGAGTGTGATGTCTCGGTCTCTGCTACAGTTCGCATCCGTGATCAACCTGAAGGGCATTAAAAACCAGAAAATACTGTGAGTGGATGAAAATAAAAGAGTTCGTAAAACACATTTCATAAAGACATTTATGCCCTTCACTAAAAAGTATGCATGCATAGGAAAACCATTTGTGAAACCACATATGTTTCAATAACCATTAATAGGGTCTCAGCCCCAAGTTCTGTAAATTCAAGTCATGCCGGTACTTTCCCAAATCTGTAATCATATCAAACATATGTGGGAACTCATCCCAAATCCATTTATTATTCACAAAACACAATTTCGCAAATCCAAGAAATCATGTTTATCCATATCATATAACCAATCCTGTCATGGTTTCTAAAGTTACGAGCGTGCTACCCGGGGTTTCAAATCCCAAGTCTCCCCAGGGTTGTAACGACCCGTCCTGAATTTTGAGATTAGATTAGTGGCTAATTATGATTAGTGAGGTAATCGGTGATTAGTTGAGCGAAATCGGACGAACAATGAAAAATGACCATTTTACCCCTAGTCGTGGGTAAAATGTTGACTTTTGACTGGGAGGTCCGATGGCCTAGGGCCAAGGACCGTTACATAGATCAAGTCGATACGAATCCGTAGACAGGCGGCACGTCGAATTCAGACGCTCGACGGAGAAGTTATGGTTCAAGGAAGTTTCGGGTCACTATTGCATGTTTTACGAAACGACATGGATTTTTTCCTCAAGTGGGCCCTAGATATTTTAAATTGGCCCAATGGATGAGTGACAAGTGTCACTCATCCATTGATCACTACCTCCCATACATGCATCTCCCTTCCTGTTCGATCTTCACACCAAACCCAAAAGCCTATCGACCACCACCACCCCAATCTCTTCCCCCTTCACTTGGTTCGATCTGTGGATGAGGCAGAGAGTGGCTGAGGACTGAACGACGATGGTGAGAACGTCAAAACCACCGTGGGCGGTGGTGGATGCCCAAAACAGGGGTAAACCCGATTCCCTTTACTTTTCGAATTCAAGTTTTTATTCCTGAACGTTGTGTTTGGTATCTGGGGATTGTAAAGTGATTATGGGGCTTTTTGGATAATTAGGGAGTAGTGTAGGAGGGTGGAAGATGGCTAGACGGCCCAGGGGACAAACGGGAGATCTGGGTCGTGAATGGAGAAATCGAACTAAGGGGTTTTGTAGGTTTTTTCATCATTCTTATCATTTAGTTAGGTCCCTAGGTTGGAGATAAGAAGGATAGAATTGAAGAGGGACTGAATCGGATCGAAGTAAGGGGAAATTGATTGGACCGGTCGTGCCAGTCCGGTCCAATTCGAACCAGGTGGACCGGCTAGTTCACTTGAGGAAGAAGAAGAAATGTAGCGACGCCTGGCTCCCACGCGCAGGGGCTTTGGCAGGAGAGTGTGGGCGCGTGACCTAATTTTTGGGGATTCTTCCAACACACGAAATCATCCTTTCGTTGTAATGAACATTTTAGGACTGGTTTCGTGTCGATCGGACATCGTTTCGATAGGTTTCGGGGTGTTCGAAGGTTTAGGATGGAGTTTAAAAATACTTAAAAATTCGGGAAAATTACGGAACTTTGGTGAGAGGTTTATAAGGTAGTTAGTAATCCGCTATTAAGATTTGGATAGGTTTGGAGGTCCCGGTGACTGTGTTTGGCCTGAGAGAGCCGTATGGCACGCGTATCGAGGCGGCAGCTCTAACGGTCTATGAGTGGACCTTGTTTTCTAAATTGACGCATGCATAAATTTTTATTATATGTTTTAATACTTGTTTTTGGTGATGCCATGAGCACATTTGTGCGTGTTTACGTATTGGCACGTATTTCGAGGTTTCAGCCTTATACGGTGCCTATACGGGTCTGTATTTCTATGATGGTTTAAATGAAATAGTTTTGGATTTAAAAAGGATAAACTCGGGCATGAGACCCATTTGGTTTTGTCTCGAGCATGTAGCCCTATTGATGACATATGGGTATGAGTCGTGGTCGCCACGAGTACTACGTGCACAGCGACAAACGATACGACGCTCGCCTCCAAACTGGGATGTGTACCTTCCAGAGAGGTTACATGCACGATCCATTGCCGAGCAGCCACTGGAGGCTTGACTTCTGAGTGCTGACGGTTCAGGATATCGATTGGTGATGGGTGCACCATGATCTTGTGGTGGTCGTGTCGGTTGATACGTTCACCGCGACATACCAGGATAGAGGGCGGTCCTGGACGGAAGGTCGCACACATCACTATGATCAGAGTCGTGACTAACCCTGAGATATCAGGCATGATGCCCAGTTGGGTCATGTGTTCAGGCACGAGACCCAGTTACTTTACGTTTGTGATTTCGGGTCGGCTACCCTAAATGGATTTCCGGATTCATGACGGTTTATGGGGACCGGGAATGAATCCCTTAAAGGGTTTTAAGAATGTTTTCTATATATATTTATACATATTCATATACCTTCCTTTACTTGGATTGTCTCCTCCGGGGAGGGTCGTTGGCCTGGGTGGACCCAGGAGTAGTCACGGAGCAGTAACTGAGTGGAGTCGCCCCCGTTGGGTACCTTACTCTCTGGAGGGCTTGGATTATTACCTCCAGGAGGGTCATTGATCTACGGACATTGACCTAGGTAGACCTAGAGAGACTCAGGCTTTGAGACCCCGGGTAGCAAGCGCGTAGCTTTAGAAACCGTGACAGTATTGGTAGCATGATTTATATGTATATGTTATATGATATATGATGTACAGGTTTTGGGCTGAGTCCCACATAGATTTGGGCAGTGCCCCGTGTATTGGTTTCACATAAGGTTTTGGTAAATGGTTTTTGAATACCTGCATGCTTTTTAGTGAAGGGTACAAATGTCTTTATGAAAATGTTTTGATAAATTATTGTTTTGTCCACTCACAGCTTTTAAATGTTTTGACTTCCTTCAGGTTGACAGCGGATGCGGGCTGTAGCAAAGATCGAGACATCACATACCTCCTCCCGATCCTGGCGTACTCTGAAGCCCGAGCGGGCTAAATTTGGAAATTCCCTTGTCTGACACTCCGTGTCAGACGGGATCAGGGTCGTCCCGCGTTAAGCCAAAGGGGGATTGGGACGGGTCCTGACAAGGGTCCACCCAGGTCAATGTCCGCAGATCAATGACCCTCCCTGGGATTATAATCCATAATAGCCTTCCTGATAGTAAGGTACCCAACGGAGGTGACTCCACTCAGTTAGTGCTCTGTGACTACTCCAGGGTCCACCTAGGCCAACGACCCTCCCCGGAGGAGACAATCCATAAACATATAAGGATGGTATATGAAAAACCATTTGAAATCATTCTTGAAACCTTTCAAAGGTTCATGCTCGGTCACCATAAACCGTCATGAACCAGAAATCCATTTATGGGTCCCCGACCCGAAATCACAATAGTAAACCATAGCTGGGCCCTAAGCTCGAATTCGTAAACAAACTGGGCCTCTCGCCGGATTTCATAAATCAACTGGGCCTCGTGCCTGATTTCGTAAACCAAATGGACCTCGTTCTTGATTTTGTAAACCAAATAGGCCTCGTACTCGATTTCGTAACCCACCTAGGCTCCGAGCCTGATTCGTAAATCAACCGAGCCTCGAGCCCGATACGTAAACCAACTGGGCCTCCGGGTCGATGCCTTGTTAAATCAAATGGACTTCAAGTCCAAGAGTTCTTAAATCAAATGGGACTCGTGCCCGATTCCATATTTTCAAATCCGAAATCAACTCATAATCCAATTGGGCCTCTAGCTCGACAACGTAACTAAATGGACGTCGAGTCTGATGGTTTCCAAACCAAATGGGTCTCAAGTCCAAGTTTACCTTTTCAAATCTAAAACCATTTTATTAAAATATTTCCAAAACCATAAGCACGTATAATCCGTGCAAAATCGTAAACCTCGATTTACACGCAAATACGTAAATCGCCTCGAATACGTGAAATCATGTAAATCACTAATATCCAAATCGTCATCATAGAATCACATCCATAAAACATGTAAAACATTTATGCACGCATCACAGTTTAGAAATCAAGGTCCACTCACAAATCGTCCTACGTTGTCGCCTCAATTTGTTCGCCGTAAGCCTCCATGGGCTAATCACCGTCACCGGGACTCCTAAACCTGTCAAAATCACACTAGCGGGTTACGAACTACATTATTAACCTCTCATTGAAGCCCCGTAATTTGCCCAAATTTTTAACTATTTTTAAACTCGATCCTAAACCTTCGGACGTCCTGAACTATATTGAGACGGTGTTCGATCGACACGAAACTAGCCCGTAAATGTTCTTTAAATCGAATAGATTAAAAGTCATGTTGATGACATCCCCAAATTATGCTTCACGCACCCCCACGTGCTCCCCAAAGGGGATTAAAAGTCATGTTGATGACACCCTGCACAGTGTCATCTCCTAACTCTGCAAACCGGCCGGTTCAGACCGGTTCAGTCCAACCGAACCGGCAGTCACAGTTCACAGCCATTCCCCACCCGTTTTTGACCAGTTTTCCTCCATTTTAATCCCTATAGGTTCCTCTAACCATTTCCTATCCATCTATCCACTTAAAACATGAAAAACGGTTGTGAATGTCACCTTCCCGATCAAACAATTTCACAACCAACTTGCACCAGCCACTGCCGTCGTCCTCGGCCACCTCAGCTTCTATTTCCAATCACACGCAACCCCCAGAACCCGTTGGGTCCAACCAGAACGATCAATAGCCTCCCCAAACCCGATCTATGACATTTGGAATCATTTCGGTTCGCTTCCTCCGAACTCGGCCACCGTCCACCTCCGTCCACGACGGTTCGACTCGTGGCCACCAGTCGACTTGCCTCTATCTCCCCTCTAAGTTTCATTCAGGTTTCACGGGAAAAGGGTGAGGTTTGAGGTCTGTGAGTATGGTTGTGTCGTGTGGTTGGTTTGAGAGGGAAAGTGGTGATCGGGTTTGGAAGTGAAAAATGAAAGAAGATGGTAGCTGATGATCAGATAAGGGAGAGATAGACGGTGGAGATGAGGGGGGGAGGTAGAGATGAATGGATAGGATGAGAGGTGGGTGAAAGTAATTATAAAATAATTAGGATAATACTATTTAATTAAATAGATCCACATTTTAGGGTTGATGACCAATGGGATGAGTGACACTTGTCACTCATCCATGGGTCCCACTTAAATATCTGCCCAAATCAGATTTTGCCACCTAATTTCTGCCTCGTAATTCATGCATTGTCCAAATGAACTTCCCGTGACCATAACTTCTCCGTTCGACGTCCGATTTCGACATGCCACTTGTCTACGGACTCGTGACATCCCGAACTACGTCACGGTCATCATCCCTCGTCCTCTTGACACCCCGAGTCAAAAGTCAACATTTTGCCCACGACCAGGGGCAAAACGGTCATTTTACACTGTCCAGCTGATTTCGCTCAACTAATCACCGATTGACCTTACTAATCTTTCATTAGTCACTAATTTAATCCCAGAATTCAGGACGGGTCGTTACACGAGGTATATGAACGGGCTGAAACTTGCCAGTCACGAAAAGATTGACTTGCAGAATTTGTGGTCCTTGCAAGAGGCAATTAACATGGCGATGAAGGATGAGTTGATGAAAAAAGAAAAACGCCCCTTACCTTACTAGAGGAATATTCTAGATTTATTTGAAAATAATTCAGTTTTCCCTACTGATAAGGGATAATCCGTGTAGCAAGGCACTTCAAAACCTTCGAATTTCCAGCCTAGAGGAGGTAATGAGGGGAGTAGCAGAAATTTGGATAGGGGGCAGATTCGAAATCAGCCCCAGAAGTAGAATCAAAATCTGTATGCTAGACCCACATGGGATATTTGTTATCATTGTGGCAAACAAGGGCATCGTTCTAATGTTTGCCCTGACCAGAGACAGGCCAATTTAGTAGACGTGGTTGATGATGGTCAAGAAGAAGAAGCAGGAGAAGGTTTTGAGGATGACTATGAAGGAGCCCAGTTTGGAATTGAAGAGGGCTTAGAATGGGTTACTTTGGTGATGCAACGAGTTCTTTTAGCTCCAAAAAAAAAACCCCAGCGTAATAGTATATTTCATTCTCACTGTTCCATTAAAAATAAAATATGTAATGTGATTGTAGATAATGGCAGCTGTGAGAATTTTGTGTCGAAAAAACTGGTGGAGCATTTGCACTACCAACAGAGCCAGATAGCACTCCTTATTTGCTGGGATGGGTGAAGAATGAACCTTCGGTTTGAGTCTCTGAAATCTGTCGTGTACCACTCTCCATTGGTAAGCTGTCAGGACCCGTCCCAAATTCCCTGGGATTAACGTGGGTCGCGCCTGATCCCTTCTAACACGAAGTGTCAGATCAGGGAAAATTCCATCTCTAGCCATCATTGGGCATCCAGAGTGCGCCAGGATCGTAGGAGGAGGAGTGTGATGTCTCGTCTCTGCTACAGCTCGCATCCGCGATCAACCTAAAGGGCATTAAAACGACAAAGGTCGTGAGTGGACAAAAATAATTTTTTAATAAAAACATTTTCACATAAAGACATTTATGCCCTTCAATAAAAGCATATGCATGCATTCAAATACCATTTATCAAATGTTCGTAAAATCATTTGTCAATCATATTCAAAACCTTTCTAGGGTTCATGCCTGGTTCCCATAAACCGTCATGACCCATAAATCCATTTGGGTCCCCGACCAGAAATCATAAAAACTCTTAAATCCATAAAACAATACATGTGGGAACCTAGCCCAAATCATTCTCAGTGTAGTACTAAAACATCGAATACTCGGTCTCCGCCCCAAACCATTTCCAAAACATCGAATATGGGGTCTCCGCCCCAAATCACTTTCTAAAACCTCATACGTATCGGCATACGTATAACCCATCCGCGGCACTTCTGAGAAGATTCCAACTCGTGGCACACAGCCCCTAGGGAACACATCCCTAATATATGTCACGATAAATCTCTATACTAGTGTGCACACCACTCGGGGTCTCACTCCGAGTCTTCCCCCAGGAATCTCCATCTGGGAGGCTCTATCTTCGGACCTAGTCTGATCATCTCTCCAGAATCTGGTCCGGGACCACATAAATAGTAACTCCCACTCCTGGAACGGGATCCCTATGGGGATACCCATTCTTGTCTGTGGATCGTGACTCTCCAGGTCGACGTCTGGAGGAGACCATATAATCATATGGAGTGTTCATTCATTTTCAAATACTTTATTTCTTTCTTAAAATACATTTCAATATGGTCTCATACCCGATTCATCTCAATAGGATTCCTCGAATCCGAATCAAATCCGTTTCACAGGCCTTGGCCTAAATCCACAGTTCAATAGGGTCTCATGCCCGAATACTCATTTCATATTTCCAAATCCAAAATCCATTTATTATGCCCTCGTTGAAAACCTAGAACGTATATGCATCGTATAAAAACCGTATATCTCGAAATACATGAAAATACGTAAATCCTAGGCTACCACAAAAAAATGCACTCATGGCATCACAAAACATATACTAAAACAATTATAAAACATTTATGCATGCATCGAATTCATAAAACAAGTCCACTCACAGACCGTCTGAAGCTGCGCCTCGATACGCGGGCCAAAACGTCTTCCCGGGACAATCGTCGCCTCCGGGATTCCTGAACCTGTCCAAATTAATTTAGAGGGTTACTAACTACTTATATAACCCCTCACTAAAACCCCGTAATTTTTCGGAATTTCTAACTATTTTTAAACGTGAACCTAAACTTTCGGACGTCCCGAACTATATCAAAACGATGTCCGATTGACACGAAACCAGTCCTAAAATGTTCATTACATCGAATAGAAGGTTTCGTGCGTTGAACACATCCCCAAAATGTTGGACACATGCCCCCACATGCCCTAGGAAAGTCCCTGCGCGTGAGCCCACGCGCGAGGGCACTGTACACACGTCTTCTTCCTCTGGCCCGTTTAAACCAGCCGGTTCGGTCTATTCTCTGCAACTGGACCGGCGTGACCGGTCCAGGCCTCTCCAATCCCCATTTTTCGTCCGTTTGCTTCCAATCCAATCCCTAAATTCCTATTTTCTTGTTTCCTATCTAATCCAATTAACAAATCTAAGAGAAAACTGCTAAACCCGACACATGTCAAACCCCCCTTCACGGTTTAATCTTTCAAAACCTCCCCTGGGGTTCACAGTCGTCAACCATCGTCCAAAACCATCTTATAATCTTCCTAACAACCCACTAATCCTTACCCAAACCTCCAAAACCATCCATAATTTAAAAAATTAAAATAAAGGGGAAAAAGGCCTCACCGAGCTATCGGGTTTTCTCTTGGCCTTCACCGCCGTTTTCGGCAACCCAGCCAGTTCCTCAGCCATCATCTTCATCACCTCATGACCCTCTCTCATTTCCCTTCACACGCAGCCACAAATGATGAGGTTTGGGGAAAATGGGATATCGGGTTGCACGGTTAAAGGGGGGGGGGGGTGTTACGGGTTTGTTCTGAATGAAAAAGCAAGGGATGATATGCATGAATATGGGATAGTGGCCAGCGGATGAGTGACATCCATTGGTTGCTGGGGAAAAATATCTGGCCCACTCAATTTCAAAAAGGTCCTCGTCTCGTAAAACGCGCAATAGTACTTTCGTACTTCCGTGAACCGTAACTTTTCCGTCGAACGTCCGAATTCGACGTGCCGCCTGTCTATGGATTCGTATTGTCTCAATCTATGTAATGGTCCTTGGCCCTCATCTATCAGACCTCCTGGGTCAAAGGTCAACTTTTGGCTCCTTTTCAACTAAATTACCAAAATGCCCTCGAACTTTCGAACATCATAACTTCTTCCTCGAATGTCGGAATTCAGCGTGCCACCTGTCTATGAACTCGTGAGGTCAAGAACTACGTCACAGTCATCGGCCAACATCCATTTGACAGTCTAAACAAAAAGTCAACGATTTGCTCATTCTAGGGCCAAAATCGTCATTTCGCCCAAACGTCTGCTATTCCTTGTCTAATCCTTGATTAGCCTCGCTAATCCGTCATTAATCCTTAATTAATCTCGTTAATTCAGGATGGGTCGTCACATAAGCACTATAGTAATGAAATATTATGTGACATAATTGATATGGATGCTTTTCATTTTTTATTGGGTCGACCTTGGCAGTTTGATGTGGATACTACCTTTAAGGGTCAAGACAATGTTATCTTGTTTACTTGGAATAATCACAAAATTGCTATGGCTCCTATCACACATTCATGAAAGATGAGTGTCCCAAGAAAGGAGAGTTCGAGTTTCCTGACTTTTACTAGAATGAGCGGGAGATAAATGAGGCAATCAAAGAAGCAGATTTTTTTTTATCCCGGTGGTGCTGAAGGGATTAATGACCACAAGCAAAGAAAAGGTCAAAATTCCCAATGATGTGAATCAGATATTGAGGGAATTCAAGGAGCTCGTGGCTGAAGAATTGCCTAACGTACTGCCACCTATGCGGGATATTCAACATCAAATTGATTTGGTACTTGGAGCTAGCCTACCAAATCTGCCTCATTACCGTATGAGTCCTAAGGAGAATGGGATTTTGAGGGTACAAATTGAGGAGTTGATGAAGAAGGGATTTATCAGAGAGAGTTTGAGTCCTTGTGTGGTTCCTGTTCTTCTAGTTCAAAAGCAAGGATGGATTATACGAATGGTTGATCATGCCTTTTGGGTTGTCAAACGCACCTAGAACTTTCATGAGACTTATGAATCAGGTTCTTCGTCCATTCCTTGGCTCTTTTGTTGTAGTTTACTTTGATGATATTTTAATTTATAGTCAAACAAAAGAAGAACATATGGTGCATTTGAGGCATGTTTTAGGGGTTCTGCAAAAAAATAAGTTGTATGTGAACCTGAAAAAATGTACTTACTGTACAAATAAGTTGTTGTTTTTGGGATTTGTGGTTGGTGAGGATGGCATTCAGGTGGATGATGAGAAAATTTGGGCAATCTGTGATTGGCCGGCTCCAAGGTCAGTGACTGAAGTAAGAAGTTTCCACGGGTTGGCCACATTCTACAGGAGGTTTGTAAGGAACTTTAGCACCATTACGACACCTATCACTGAATGTTTGAAAAAGGGAAAATTCCAGTTGGGGGACGAGCAAGAAAAGAGCTTTGCCTTCATCAAAGAAAATCTTTGCACCACCCTAGTTGTTGCTCTTCCGAACTTTGAGAGAGTATTCGAGGTCGAATGTGATGCTAGGGGAGTAGGAAGTGGGGATGTATTGTCACAAGAAAAGAAACCAATAGCGTTCTCTTTGGAAAAATTGAGTGAAGCTCGGCAGAAATGGAGTACCTATGACCAGGAATTTTATGCAGTCGTGAGGGCTTTGAAACAATGGGAGTACTACCTGGTTCAAAATGATTTTGTACTGTTTATTGACCACCAATCCTTAAAGTTCATTAATAGCCAAAAAAACATTGATAAGATGCATGTCAGAGGGGTGACTTTTCTGCAAAAGTTTCCATTTGTTATCAAACATAAATCAGGGACCCTAAATCGTGTGTCTGATGCTCTAAGTAGATGAGCTTCCTTGCTGGTTACACTTTCTCAAGAAACTGTGGGGTTCGAATATATGAAGGAGTTGTATGAAAGTGACGAGGACTTTAAAGAAGTATGGCGGAAGTATGTTAATCTTGAACCAGCAATGGATTAGTTGCTTAATGAGAGGTATTTGTTCAAGGGTAACCAGTTATGTATCCCTATCTTATCCTTGAAAGAGAAGCTGATTCGGGATTTACATGGAGGAGGATTGAGTGGCCATTTGGGCCAAGATAAAACCATTGCAAGCTTGGAGGAGAGATACTATTGGCCACTGTTAAAACGGGATGTTGGATCTATTATGACAAAGTGTTATACGTGCCAAACATAAGAGGGTCAAGTTCAAAACATTGGTTTGTATGTGCCTTTACTTGTTCCTACAGATATTTGGAAGGATGTGGCTATGGATTTTGTGGTCGGATTACCTAGGACACAAAGAGGAGTGGATTCTGTCTTTGTTGTGGTTGACAGGTTCTCTAAGAAGGCACACTTCATAGCTTGTAAGAAGACATCGGATGCATCCAACATAGCCGAACTATATTTCAGGGAGGTTGCTCGACTGTATAGGGTGCCTAAGTCTATAACTTCTTATCGTGACACCAAGTTCCTTAGGCATTTATGGTTTACTTTGTGGCGGATGTTCCGGACTGCTTTGAATTGTAGTAGCATTGCCCATCCTCAAACTGATGGCCAGACTGAGGTGACAAACAGAACTTTGGGGAGCCTAGTGCGTAGCATTTGTGGTGATAAGCCGAAGCAGTGGGGCAATGCCCTTCCACAGGTGGAGTTCGCTTACAATAGTGCAGTTCATAATGACACGGGGAAGTCGCCGTTTGCCATAGTTTATATTGTTGTACCTAGTCATGTTGTGGACCTCGTGAAGCTACCTAATGGTCATGGAGTAAGTGTTGATGCAGAAAATATGGCTGAAGGTGTAGTGGCTGTTAGGGATGAAGTTAGACAGAATTTGGAGCAGACCAATGCCAAGTATAAAGCAGCAGCCGAAAAGCATAGGCGAGTTAAGGTGTTCCAAGAGGGTGATTTTATTATAGTGTTTTTTAGGAATGAAAGAGTCCTTGTGGGTACATACAGTAAGCTGAAATAGAAAAAATATGGGCCATTCAAATTGTTGAAGAGAATCAACGACAATGCTTATGTGTTAGACTTGCTGGAATCCATGGGAATTTCTAATACTTTCAATGTGGCTGAAATGTATGAGTTCCGTGAAGATTTAACTCTTTATTCTGATGATAACTCGGGGTCGAGTTCTTCTGAAGTGGAGGGGATTGATGTAGAATATATGGCAGAATGGATTGAGGAGGAAATGGAGCAAAAACTGTAAAAAGGACATAAGCAGAATTTACAGATTTGGCGCCTGAGCTCAGAATGAGGCGTATGATACCTTTCCGGAAAGGGAACGACGAGACCAAAAATTCACAGCTTACACTCTGATATATGGGCTTTTTCGGCCAAATATCGTCGTTTAGGGCCTCAAAAGTAGTTTTAAAGTTTTCCTAGTATTTTCGGAATCTTAATTAATTAGGGTTTTCTTTTCCTTTTTGACCTAGGTTTCAACTTAGGGTTTCCTAGGTTTTTAAAAAACCTTTAAACGTTGTATTTGGATTATCATATTTTTTATTCAATCAAATTTGAGAGTTTTCTCAATTATCTTTTGGTGGATTTCAGTGTTTGTTCTTTAGGGTTTTACGCTTGTATACCCTGTTATTCTTCGTGCTGTGTCAATGAATCTTATCATTTTCCCTAGTTTTCAAGACTTAGATCCTCTTTTTGGCTTGTTTAGATGAATTTTGATGGTTAGAACATTGAACTCGGACGTGAAATGGCCAAGTTATGGCTAGGTCAAGGTCACTGGGTCGGGCCCTGGGCTCAAGATTGCGAGTAGATCCAGTCGGAAGAAGAAGGTGACAGTGCCGCGCATGAAGGCCACACACAGAGGCTTTACAGAGGCGCCTGAGGTGTCTGTTTCCTCCAATCAACACATAAAATGTTTGTTACTTAATTCTAAAATTATTGGTACAAAGTTTGAGTTAATTGGACATTTTGTGAATATATTGTCGAATTTCAAGTTAATAAAGTTCGTATTTTATATGATTGTAATTAGTATGTTAATATGCTTTACATTTATATTTGCTATGTTTATGTATCTTATATGGTTTCATTTAAATTCGATAATATTGAAATAGAGATTGTGTTTATACGTAAGTAAGGTTAAATGGATCGTTAAAGGCCCTTAAGGAGTAAATTATTTTTATGAACGAAATTGCTACACGATTTATTTATGGATTGCATGATGATAATTTTTTTTATGTCTCCTACACAATTTGGGGGAATTTGCAGAATTCAAAGGATGAATATATAGGAAAAGAAGTAAAAGGTATATGTGTGACCGTCTTTGTATTTATTCATGAAGTTAAAGGAATTATTTTGGGTTATACTTGAGTATCTAAAGAAGTATAAGAATGATAAGATGAGTTGAATTGGGTGAAGAGAGAATGACTTCAACGACTGCTTTATGAAAATAATGGATAAAAGTTATGGATAAAGGGTTTGTGAATGTGTGAAAGTGATGTTAGCTTAAAGCCTCATAATTAGTTATCCTTGAATAAAAGTTATTATTGTAATTAAATTTATGCATATTTATGATTTGTGTTATGCAACACAAAATTAACCACCTAAGGAAAATACGGCCAATTGTGTTAATGAGGATAATTATGTTTTTTGATAGTTAAACAATTTGGTTGTTCTTGTCGGGGCAAGTGGGTTGGAAGTGGGCAGTAACCCTGTAAGAGTGGATCTTATTTGGCTAATCCAATAACATAAAGTTAGTGGTGAAAATTAGTAATATCCCTTGTTTGACAAAGGTTTTTAAACTGGAGCAAGATCGATCCGATTTTCAAGGAAATTTGGAACGGATCATATCAACTTGGTATCATAGTATAGGTATTGTACATTTCAATTGTTTTATGGCACGAATTACGTGATTGGTTGATGGAGATTTTAATAAGGTTTTTACGAAAGTTTTTGGTAATAGATGTTCTGTGAGATTTCAGCATAATCAGAGATCTAGTTAAACAATTTGATGTGAAATTTGGTTTGGAATATGGATTGACGTTATCAAGTGATCATGTAACTATGGGTTGAGCTTGGTTTTCACTAATTATTGATTAAATTTTCTTTACAAAGTTGGATGAAAATGGTGGTGTTTTAGTGATGAAGAATGTATACATGATTGAACTTATTTAGATAAGAATTTAACTAATTAATTGATGGTTTTCTTTAAGGAAATTATTGACTGCTTGATTGCACGTTTCCAAGGTTAAATGAAAATTGTATTTTGATCATAAGTAGAAGTTTGAAATGATAATGAGGTTTTTAAGAAATAGTGTATGTCAATATGTTGATTTTCTCCTAAGGAATCTATATGAATGTTGCACACATATGTTTTTCGATATTCGTGCATTGTTATGTTATGAGTAGGTTACCTTGGATTGTTAAGTTATGCCGAGATGTGATATCTATGGGCAACCATTTAGATGATTTATCCCCGAATGGTTGAGTTATGGAGTTGACGTCCAGATGTTGTATTCCTGGACGGCCACTCAGATGTCCCATCCCTGAGTGGTTGAGGTTTTTAGTTGACACCCAGATGTTGTATCCCTGGGTGGCCACTCGAATGTTGTATCCCCGAGTTGTTATATGATATGATGATTGGCATACTAGTAATGTCGTATAATTATGTATGTGTGACACCCAGATGTTGTATCCCTAGGTGGCCACTAGGATGTTATATCCCCGAATGGTGGTGTTGTGTGGTTAGCACTCAGATGCTGTATCCCTGAGTGGACAATCAAATGTTGTATCTCTGAGTGGTATGATGGCCAACAGTATGGTTATGGGAAATGAAATTTTATAGACTCGAATAATTATTGGGGTGCACTACACGTAGTCTCATTATGCATTATGTTTGGGAAATTGAGTACTTGTTTGGTTAAGCCTAGTAATGAAATGAGAAAAGCCCAAGGTAATCCTAGGGTTATAAAATAAGACAAGAAATTATAGTGTGTTTGGGCTAGATGAGCCTTGTTACGATAGAAAAACAAACTATTGGGACAAGTACTTGAGGCATTAAAATGATGAACCGGATCTTATGTCGGATCCGATGCGTATAGTAATAACATTGGGATTTAACCCTACAATTATGATGTTTTGACTCAGAATGTGCATCTAGAATTGTGATCGATTGTCAAGCCTATATGACTTATTCCATCAATTATATCCACAATTAGCATGATATGGTTTCTCGAATGATTGAAGTTAAGAATGACTAGATGATAGATGCTGAAGATAGTAGCTGATATATTCCGTATCAAAAATATGAATCGAAATTTTGAAATTACCATTTTATCCTTATTTAGTTATCGGGGCATGGTTGGTCACGAATTGGGCTGGTCCGACTTTTTTGGGCCTTGTTAAATATTGTTTTCGGGGCCCAAAGCCAAACACCCACCTCGGTAATGTCACTACCTAGCTTAAGCCCTAGCTCTTCTTAAGAAATTTTAAAATTGAGTCAAACCCATGTTGTTAACCCAACTCATTTGTGGAAATTCATCAAGCCCAACTACTACCCCATGTCCATTGTCTCTCTCGACCTTCCTAGAAGACCACAGGGAGTTCAAACTCTCTCTAGTGAATTCACCAACAATCTCACACACCGAACTAGTAACCTTGAGTACACAATCCAAAAAACGACCAGGCAACTGAACCACCTTCATTTTCGTCTTCACACAGGCCTTGAATGAAGAACTACCACCGTGAAAAATGAGAGATCACAGTGTCGTGAAGAGAACGCAGAAGAAAACTACACCTAGTCCTTCGAATCCAAACCCCAGACGACTCAACCATATCCCGGAAACACCCTAGCGTTACAACCCTCTCAATGGGCGAACTTCCATTGGAAGCCCAAAAATCGTCGTGACCCAAAATGGCGAACTCGACCCAATTATGGATTCGACTACAACCTAGGGCTCCTGAGCTTGAACAAGTAAGGTTTCACGAATCTAACTCCATATTCCTCTTCCTCTATGCATTTGGGTACTAATGGGGTGATTGCATGTCATTTTTCGGTCGATGGCACGGAGGAGGAGACAGCGGTGGGACGGTAGCCCTCGTCTTGCCTCTAGGCCCTACAAACCATTCAGAGTGATTGTCAAAGCTCTCGGCTCGACAAGGGCACCTCCTAGTTCCATTTGGGATTCGACCTAGTTCAAACCCGTGAAGTGTGACCCGAGAGGATTATCACTCAGATGAAGGTAATACGTTGCAACTCAAACCCCAATCGAATTGTGAAGCTACAAGATGAATTCTGGACTGATTGCATGTGACTTTGGCCTAAGTAAGGACCATGAACGACGTTGGGATACCTTTCACTGTTTCTGGGTTTTGACGACGTTTCGAACTCGAGAAGGTAGAAATCTTAACTTTGAGTTTAATTTCGAGTCTGTGGGTGATTTTCATGTAGCAAATGAAGTATTCTCCAGTTTCAGGTCGCCGTGAATGATGGCAGTGACGACGGTCCAATCGTCGTCTCCTGTGTGGTTCTGACGACTAGACCAGCTGCTAAGTTTAACAGCTACCGTTAGTTTATGACAGAATATGCTAACGACCTTAGCATATTCCGTTAGAAACTAATGGGGTTAGGACGACAGTTAGAAAGGAATATTCCTAAGTAATGTGGAATCCACACATGTGCACTCTACAACGTGTGCAACACGTGCGACACGTGTGGGCACTGTAGCACACGCGTAGGGACCTCGGACGCGAGCTTAGGGGAGCGTGGCCATCCGGCCCATGAGCCACTTTTCCAGCCTTCAACTAGCGCATGGCAGCATGTGGGGCACTTTCCCGGCCCATGGAAGTGCGTGTGCATGTTTTCAATATTTTTTAAACAACTTAGAGCACTTTTCCAGTTCCAATTTGACCTGTAGAGATGCTTTTTAACTCACGGCAGCGTATAGGCATTTTTCCCAATTCCGTGAACGTGTAGGTATTGTATTAGGGGGCTTATGACATCCCCAAGGATATTAGGGTCCTTGTTAATTGTTTTTATGCCATGGTGGGCAACCTTTAAGGAGTTTAGACAGATAGATTTTTTAGTAAGTCGACTTTTGACCTCAGTAAATAATCTTGTAGGACTGGACCGATTGGGAACATATGGTTAGCTAGACTTGTCAGGTGACCTGACTCCCCGACTAGAGTGAGTGGACCCCTTTCCTTAAAACTAGTTTTACATGATTTATTACTCGCACTTTTTACGATGTTGCACATATGTTAGTTGTTTAGCATGCATGATTTATTTTATGATTTTGGAGGTACATGATTGTGATTAATGATTGCTATGCATATATGATTATCCCGATATAATGTGGTATGATATTATGATATGCATAGTAGTATGATAGTGAGTCACATACTGCATTGTGTAAGATCCGTGTCCCAGAGGTAACGGTGAACGATCCGACATTCCTGCGTGTAGGGAATGGTCTCGAAGGTGAATGGAGATCCATGTCCTCGAGGGAACAGTGAACGATCCCACATCCCTGTGTGTGGGGAATGGTCTGGGAGGGGAATGGTGGTGTGCCATAAAGGTGTAGACACACACCTATCTAGCACGAGGCCTTTTGGGAACTTAGTGGTTTTGAGTTTGGTTAGAACTCCAAAGTTAAATGAGTTGAGATTGGTGAAATTCCATAATGGGTGACCTCTTGGGAAGTTTCACCGTGAGCTCCCAAAAAAAAAATCCTTGAGGGTAAGGGCAAGGAGGCCCAAAACGGACAATATCCTGCTAGATGAGTCGGATCCTGACTGAGGAGGATCAGGTTTTGACAGAATGGTATCAGAGTAAGACCCCGACTGGGTGTGCTAGCCAGGACGCTGGGTCCTAAGGGCGTGGATGGTAAGACTCGTGTCCTGGAGGGAACGGTGAACGATCTCACATTCCTGCGATGGGGGAATGGTCTGGGAGGGGAATGGTGGTGTGGTTTAAAGGTGTAGGCACACACCTATCTAGCACGAGGCCTTTTGGGAGCTCTGTGGCTTTGGGTTCAGTTGGAACTCCAAAGTTAAGCGAGTTGAGGCTGGTGCAATTTCATGATGGGTGACCCCTTGGGAAGTTGCACCGTGAGCACCCAAAAACAAAACCGTGAGGGCGAGGAGGCCCAAAGCGTACAATATTATATTAGATGAGTCGGGTCCTGACCGAAGAGGGTCGAGTCCTGACAGAATGGTATCAGAGCCAGACCACGACCGGGAAGTGTGCTAGCGAGGACGATGGGCCCTAAGAGCGGTGGATTGTAAGACCCGTGTCTTGGAGGGAACTGTGAACGATCCCACATTCTTGCGAGGGTGGAATGGTCTGAGAGGGGAATGGTGGTGTGCCTTAAAGGTGTTGGCACACACTTATTTTACACGAGGCCTTTTGGGAGCTCAGTGGCTTTGTGTTCGGTTGGAACTCCAAAGTGAAGTGAGTTGAGATTGGTGCAATTCCATGATAGGTGACCCCCTGGGAAGTTGCACCGTGAGCCCCTGAAAACAAAGCCGTGAGGGCAACGGCAAGGAGGCCCAAAGCGGACAATATCATGCTAGATGAGTCGGGTCTTGACCGAGGAGGGTCTAGTCCTGGCAGAATGGTATCAGAGCAAGACCCCGACTGGGTAGTGTGCTAGCGGGGACACTAGACCTTAAGGGGGTGGATTGTAAGACCCGTGTCCTAGAGAGAACAGTGAACGATCCCACATTCCTGCGAGGGGGGAATGGTCTGGGAGGGGAATGGTGGTGTGCCTTAGAAGTGTAGGCACACACCTATCTAGCACGAGAGCTTTTGGGAGCTCAGTGGCTTTGGGTTCAGTTGGAAGTCCAAAGTTAAGCGACTGGAGGTTGGTGCAATTCCATGATGGGTGACCCCCATGGGAAGTTGCACCGTTAGCTCCCAAAAATAAAACCGTGATGGCAAGCGAAAGGTGGCCCAAAGCGGATAATATCGTGCTAGATGAATCGGGTCTTGACCAAGGGAGGTCGGGTCCTGACAGAATGGTATCAGAGCAAGACCCCGGTGAGGAAGTGTGCTAGCGAGGACACTAGGCCCTAAGGGGGTGGATTTTAAGACCCGTGTCTTAGAGGCAACAGTGAACGATCCCACATTTCTGCGAGGGGGGAATGGTCTGGGAAGGGAATGGTGGTGTGCCTTAAAGTTGTAGGCACACAACTATCTGGCACGAGACCTTTTGGGAGCTCAGTGGCTTTGGGTTCAGTTGTAACTCCAAAGTTAAGCGAGTGGAGGGTGGTGCAATTCCATGATGGGTGACCCCCTGCAAAGTTGCACTATGAGCTCCCGAAAACAAAACTATGAGGACAAGGAGGCCGAAAGATGACAATATCATGATAGAGTCGGGTCCTGACTGAGGAGGGTCGGATCTTGACACATTGCATATCTGTCCCTGGGGTATTGATGAGATTGAGATAGGATTAGAACCCACTTAGGAGTCGCCGGTATCTAGTACCCGTATGTAGGCCGTAGACTAGTCCTTCACGTGATCGTGGACCTGCTCTGCTCCCTATACTAGTTAAAAAGTGACAGTCCTGTCCCCGAGCTCCAGGGGACTCTAGCTGACGGTGCATAGCGCCCAGTCCTTCACGTGGTCAAGGTACGCGAGCAAGATACCTAGTTGTGTTACGAGTATGAGACTCGATGCGACTCAAGAGAAATTATCATATGGGTTGTGGTTATGACACACTAATGGTTTTTGCATGGCTCATTTATGCATATTGCTTAAATTATTATTTTATGAATAATATTACATTATATTTCTCGTACTACGTGCAAGTATGTTATAACTGTTTTGGGTTTAATTTTGAAACGAGGGGTTCAATGTTGTTTATTGAAAATGGTTTTACACTGAAATAGCAACCGAGTCTACTCACCCTTTGTGTTTTTTAACCCCACATGTTTATGTGGCGCGCATGCACTTCGAGGAGTTTGGTTGCTGCTTTGATACTCACTCTCGGGCGGGGAGTGACGCTGAATGGCTGATCGGGTATCGGCATGTAAAATTTGTAGTGTATGATCATCATCTATTTGCGCCCATGATCTATGTTTTCGCTGTTGGGTGAAATGTGCTCGGTTTTCAACGAGTAGGTTTCACCCAACTTTCTAAAACACGTCTTTTTAACTTAAAATAACTTCGTCATCTGGAAGTCATCACCTAGATGTCGGCAAGCACGCATCGACCTTCGTGACATAAATGGATTATCCGGGTCGAGGTCTGTCAGTTAGGTATTAGATCATGGTTTTAGGACGCGTGATTAGTTTTCGAATGCTTGATGATCATACGATCTAATACCCGGTATCAGAGCCACTCCTCAAGTAACTAATTTTACCTTTTTAGAACATTATTAGTTAATGGATTACAGTTTTATTACGTGTTCCCATAAGTTAAACTAGGGTTTGACTTAAGCGTTATCACCCATAGTTATGGTATTAGTGAGATTGTATTTTGTCGAATTTCATGTACGAGTGGTGCTTAGGAGCTCGGGGCTCGTATTGGGTGGTGTGAACGAGATATTCGACGTCGATTATGTTGAATTCGCATAATGGTTGCCTTGCGGCAAAACCTCTTGCATCGTTTTTCATGCTCAAGTTGACTATGTTGACCATGATTTCAAGAACTACGACGTTATGATCGACTAAGGAGGTTGTCCTTTTCAGAACGTGGAACCCTATCTAGGATTTCCCATGAGGATTTTTTTCTGTTATATTCCTTACGTATTTGTGATGCCTTCAGGGCTACAAAACCAAATATTCCTTGATTATCGTGTTCGAGCGACTTTTATCTTGGATTGAGAGTATGTAAGGCTTATTATTGTGGATGTTTCTACACAATAATTATGATGTAGAAAATGCCAATTCAAATTGAATGTATTCAAAAGTATGTTCGTATAGGAATTATAAATTTTTCCCTTTTCATCCATTAAAAAATATTTAAATACATCGTGAGTTACCTATTGAGAACCCCTTGGTAGTTCAGGAATCATATCACTATTTGGTAGTTGCAAGACTTAAACTCTTATAGTACGAACTCTAGAAACCTTCTGATCTATTGGTTTCAAAAAGTTCCTTGCATAGTACGCTTTTTCCTTGAGAAACATTCTTTCAAACTGAGTCATTGTTCCCTTAGACATTTTTAAAACAAGGTTAACGAATTTTCTTCCAAAAAAAAGGTTTTACTTTGCTTTGTTCTTACCATTGGATTACTAGAGATGTATACTTTATTATTGTGATGTTTTGTTTTCAAATAACTTGAGTTTACTCAACGAAACTTTGGTATCGAGATTGTACCACATATTGTGATGTGATACATCTTTGACGCCAAATGGATCCACCGGACTTGTTGATAAGCTTATTTTACGACTTAAATTCCTATCTTACTAATCACACATATTCCCCACTAAGGAGCACATTCCCCTATTCATTAATTTTACTCGAAATTGTTTTTAACCACAATTTTGAAATTGCTTTTCGAAACTACCTTAGACTTTTGAGTACCGCTCAATTTCGATAAAATTTTAGCTCTTGGCAGATTTAGTAAACACTTTTGAGTTCCTTAACTCAATTTCATGGTTTCGTGCTTGTGCCACATCTCACATGCTCGAGTTTTTACTTACGGATCTTCTTCATCTTTTTTTAAAATTCACGAGATTCTGTAATTTAGATAAATATGGGTTTCATCTACTCCTTATCTAGTTGAACATTTTTGGACAAGATGTAACAACCTGTCCCAAATTGTTGGGATTAATTAAGAATAAATTAAGGATTAGCGAGGCTAATCGGGGATTAGTTGAGGATCATCGGACGTTCAGGGAGAAATTATGATTTTGCCCCTAGACGAAGGTAAAAAGTTGACTTTTGACTTGGGAGGTCCAATGCACGAGGACATAGGACCGTTACGTAGATCGAGTAGATACGAGTCTGTAGATAGGTGGCACGTCGAAATCGGACATTCGAGGGGAAAGATACGGGTCACGAAAGGTTTGGGGAACTATTGCATGTTTTAAGAGATGGGTGGACTTTTGTCTTGAGTGGGCCCCAGATATTTTTGCTAGGCCCAATGGATGAGTGACAAGTGTCTATCACCCCACATACATGCACCAACCCCTTCATCTTCATCTATTTCATTTGAACCTGAATCTCAAACCACCCAAAGTCCCCCTTCCCTTGCTGCTTCGATTGACGGCACCTGAGAAGGATTGAGGACGAGTGAGGGAATGAGAAAGACTATGGGAGGCGGAGGAGGTCACGACCAGGTAAACCCGAAATTGATTTTTTGGGTCCAAATTTTAGGTTGGCTTTAGAGGGTTTGTTGGATTCTTCGGATGACCAAAACAGGTTCCCAAGGACCAGAAGGCTTCAACGGGATCAAAACCACGGACGGAGGTGGCCGGAATCGAAGGCTATCGACGGAGGAAAGAGGGTCGTTGTCATCGATTGCCCAGGTAATTTCTAGGCCATTTTTCAGTTTTTTGAATCCATAGATCGACTAGGGATTCTTGGACCAACACGTAGGAACCAACGAATTTGATTTTGGAGGCCGAAAATGGAAAAACGGATCGGGTCGGGTCCGTGGGTCTACGTGACCTGATTGTAGGAATTCGGGTCTACCCGGAGAGAGGACAAGGATGTGACATCATTGATGACATCATCATGTAAGGTTTGACATATGAGACTGATACTTGTCAGTGTTAGATGTCAGTGATGACATCACTACAGACGTTAGTGATGACATCACTAGTGACTTCAGAGATGACGTCAGCGTTGACTTTGACCGTTGATCGCTGACATTAACCACTTTGACCTGCGCGTGGGCTCACATGGGCATGTATTTCGAGGTGGTACTAGAACCATTTTAAAGGTTTTGACAATACGAATCCAATGGTGGTGGTTTCGAGTTGATCAGAGATCGTTATGTTAGTCAAAATGAGGTTTAAAGCCTAGCGAAGCGTGTCTGAGACACGTTGAATTTTTTGGGAATGTAGGGGATTCTTGATATGGACCTGTCTAGGTTGGTAGTAACCTTTGAGTGTGTTTTGGACAGGTCTGGATGACCCAGAGTGGTCGGATTAGCCCGGAGAGGCTTATAGCACGCGTATCGAGACGCAACTTGGACAGTCTGTGAGTGGAATTTGTTTTATGAATATGTTGCATGCATAAATTTTTTATATGTGTTTATGAACATGTTTTGAGATGAAATGAATGCATGTGATTTAAATATGAATGTTTTGGCATTTTCAGAGGAAAATGTGTTATTGCACGTAGTTCGATATTTCTGTTTTTTATGTTGTTTGGGCTTCGACTGAGTATACGATGTGCTTGTGTTTTATGTGATTCTGAGGTTTCACGAAAAGACGTGAAACTGAGAAATTGAGTTACGATTTTAAGGAATTTCACGGAGATGCGTGAAATCGAGATTCGGGCATGACTCCCAATTGAACGATGATTTGAAAATGGTTTGAAAATGTGAAATGGTTTTCAGCTTCGAAATATCCTTCTGGCGTATGACCCAGTTGATTTGAGGTTTGACTTAGAGTATAGGCAAACGTGAGATAAGTCGGGCTGTGACCCAGTTATGAGTTTTATGAAAGATATTTCGGGCATGAGACCCAATTGTGGATTCTATAGGATTCGAGGAATCCTGGGATATGATGTGTCGATGGATACTGGTTTTCGGGCTGTGACCCATCTGATGATAGTTCTAGCAGGTGGCCCTATCTATGGTGATGACATTCGAGTTAAAGTACTGGGTGTCACGGCACTGGCCTCCGGACTGCGGATGTGTTCTTTCTGGAGAGGTCACGACGCACTGCCTGTTGTCGAGCAGCCACGAGAAGCAATGACCGAATGAGGCTGGACTTAGGAGTGCTGATGTTATCCTCTGAGATCGATCGGTGATGTGTTCGTGATGATTTAGAGACGGTTGCGGCGAGTGTTGTGTTCACGGCGACATGCTAGGATTATGAGCGGTTCTGAGCTATATGCACATGTGATTGGATGAGAATCGTGACTGTCATTGGGATGAGTTCCCATGGGATGTGTTCCCATGTGTTCTATGATTTGGGCTGACGTTCTGTATGTACTTTCTGTTTGGGCTGAGACTCGTACTTGTTTTCTATAATCTGGTTTTGGGCTGAGAATCGTACTTGTTTTTTATAATCTGGTTTTGGGCTAAGACCTTACTGAGGTACTAGCTTCGATTGAAAAGCAATTTTCACTATGTTTTGATTTGGGAAGCAATATGTCTTGCTTCCAAGAAAGAATTTGAAATAACTGTTTTATGATGCATGCATGCTTTTACGTGAAGGGTATAAATGTCTTTTCGATATAAACTATTTTTATAAACTGTTGTCTTGTCCACTCACAGCTTTTATGGTTTTAATACCTTTCAGGCCAATAGCGGATGAGGGTTGTAGCGGAGATCAAGATATCAGATGCCATCACCTATCCTGGCGTACTCTGATGGACCCCGAGCAGTTGATAAGTTTATCCCTGATCTGTCACGCGGTGTCAGACGGAAGGAGGCATGTACCACGATAATCCAGGAGGATTGGGACGGGTCCTGTCAAGTTGGTATCAGAGCATTAGTTGCTCTTACAGTGATGCACATGCACTGGATGTGATGTCTCTACAGTGTTAACAGCTCATCATCAACCTGATAGTTAAGGTGAGAGTATGATGATTTAGTGGAATTCCCTAGTTAGGTCATGTTTAGCACGTGGTGCGATGGTTTAGGGTTTGATTGGCATAGGATGCCATGTTTTGGTGAGGTTTGATCCCGAGTAGGATCGATGTAGATGTGAATCCAACAGCTTAGAGCCTTAGTGTTACTAGTGGATGGGACCTAATCGGCCAGTTGTCCCAGTATGATGACTTTGAGAGTCGGGACCGTTGAGCGGTCATGTTAGATAGGGATTGTGATAAATTGGTATCAATGGAGGTCATGGACAACCCGAGTTGAGACTGTTGGGAATAGGAATGTTTGATCCTATTTGGCATAAGATACCATGTTTCTGTGTGTCAAATCCTGGTGGGATGTCGGCTGGTAGGGGATGCCACGGTATAGATTTTGTGTGGCTTGGTATAGCATGCAGTGATTGTGGCATGCCGTGGATGTGTATTGTTAGACACTGAGTAAGGTCGAGTTCTTGTGGGCCCAGCGGTTGGAAACTGCATAGTTACGAGTGGACAAGGTCCTCGGATAGTGCTTACTGGGTGGTTGTCTACCAGTTAACCCTGTATGACGACTTTTCGGAGTCAAGAGCGATGGATCAGTCAGGATGGACGTGCTGCAGAGAGCAGCCGGGTTTGTGATAACCCTGATTTGAAATTGATTGGACAAGTTACCAGAAGTGTGGTACTTGTAGACCGAATCTTGCGGTGGACCGATCGGTGGATATTACGTGTTGTATGGTTGATACCTGCGGTGAGTTGACTGTATGAGTATGGAGTCTCGATAGCGGAGTGTTTCTGCGATTGGTCTGTAGGCGGTTATGGCAGACGCTGGTATCGATAGACGAGGACGAGTCTTATCGAGTTGGATAAGCTTAGGTTACCAAGACAATTGAGACAATGGAGATTCGCCAGTCGTGATGATGATACGGAGGTGCGTGAGTGACGCACAGTACGAGCAGTGATTTTTGGGTTCTACTTGGTTACACCTGAGTGCGATCACAGAAGGAGATGTTGAGTTTTAGGTGTTGGCGAGTGTGCCACACTACCTAAGTGGAAGTGACTGAGATGAGTGGGAGATGCTAGAGACGTGTTTGATGGAATCCAATAGTGATCAGATGGTTTCGAATGACACTATGTGTGTCTAAGTTTAGAAATGCCAAGGAGGGCTTGGATTATGACCGAGATGGTAGATGTGCATAGAGTGGCAAACATGTGAGTTCGTTGGGCACCAAATGGGACGGAGAGGATCCCGGGTGGCTCAGTGCAAGGCATGGGGTATACTTGGATTGGTGATGGGTACCCTAGCTCGATGTGAACGAATGGCACGGGTGTTGGGTGCTGGAATTGATCCATAAGGGTTGGGACGTGCGAACCAGTATGTCGACGAGGATGGTGATGAAAGAAGCCGAACAGAATCAATGGAACTGTTAGTCTTGAGAAAAGGATTAAGCATTACAGTAAGTATAAGAGAATACTCTTAGTTGGAGGAAATGACTTCGCTTTTTCCGTTTGCTTGGTTAGAGCTTCTAGTTTGAACGTCAACATGATGCGAAACTTGAGACACGAGGGTGTGCTCAGGAGTTGTAACTTTAAGGCTGAAATGTGAGAATCAGGAAACGTTGGATTGACATCCTTTTGGATGTGGATGAAAGGTCATAATCAGACAGGTGAGTTGAGTATTAGACGGTTTACGGGACACAGTGGATGTTTTCTGAGTGAGTTGGGGACTGGAAGGTCCAATAGTTGGAAAATCCAACATGGTTGCAACTTTTCTTGATTCCGAAGTCGGTAAAGGAGATTATCACTTTCGGCTCTGTATCAGATGATGTTGGGTGTTACCAGTACGGTGATCACGTATTACTTGGTGGACCCATGATTGGCTTTGGGTCCGTGGTCAAAAGAAGTCGTGATTGATACAGTGAGAATAGTGCTTGATTATGCATTGGTGTTGGGTATCCCGAAGTCGATGAAGGAGACTTCTAGTTTTCTGGTCTTTAGCAGATGGTGCTTGGTGCTGCAGGATTACATAGGATGAATTTTGATGTCATCATCTTAGATCATCCTTGATTCTTCCCTATGTGGGATTGCAAGGAGTGATATGAAAGTTAAAGGGTTCAAAGAAGGTGTAAGAACAGAACACCTAGGTTGTGAGTCAAATTTGAATGACTTGAAGAGCAGATGGTATTTAGCGTCACTGGATGTGACGAGTGAGTGTCTGAGGTAGTGGACCCATGTTGGTATTATGGATCATGTTACATTGACTGAGAGGGCTAGTAGTGACCTAATGAGGATTGAGCTGTGTGGTGACAATCAAGATGATCGAGATGATTAAAATGATTATGGCGACCGTGAGTCGAGTAAACTGAGGTCTGATCGTTATTGGGGAGAATCATACTGCTGATTATGCTAAGCTAGGAGCAGAGGAGAATCGTATTGTAAGCCAGTTGAAAAATCTTTTGGAATAGTTGGTGAGATGACAAGACAGAGGTTGGATATCTGAAGGAGTATTGGTCTGTCTTGGATAAGTGGATGAGTATGTGTTGGATATGTGAATAAGTATGAGACAAGGACGATACGTCAGTATCGATTAGGAGGAGATGAATAGCGGATACCTCAAGTTGGATTGAGGATAGAGATTGTGGTGGATTGATGTTAGCCTTGTGACGAATGGTTGAGTACCGAGCCGTGTTCAGAGTGAGAATTCGTATGTGGTTGGATGTTGATGGAGGGCAGCCCTTGAGCAAGCCGGGTAGTGCCTTGATGATTGACATGATGTGGGTACCCCAGTGAGTAGTGCACGTTGGACGATGGGATTAATCACGGTTAATTGGTATGTCAAGTTAAGAGTAACCAGAGAGGATCAGTGTTTTCTCTAATGGATAGAGTCCTAGATGGATATGAGATGGTGATCGGATTGGATTCGATGGTGACAGTTTGACGAGGATTATGATCGGATGTGTTCAGACATAATGAGATGGTGACTGGACTTGAAATACTGTGCTAGTGCAGAGTGGATTGAGAGGGTTCAGTGATTATGTGAGCCGAGAGCTCAGAGCCATGTGGACCAGAGGAACCCTAGTGACTTTATATGTGATTACCTCTGCTAGCAAGTATTTGATGTAGTCCAGATACACCCTGGATGGGTGAAATGTCAATTGTGTATCGACAGGATACATGAGACGATAGTTTGGGACTCCAGATGAGTCAAGATTTCAGCGTAGGTCGCTGAGTGACATGAGATACGATGTGGGGGACTTGAAAGAAAGTCAGAGATCAAAGTGGCATAACGAAAGCGTAATGGAATCGGGAGTTACCGGCTGGTCACGATAGTGTCGATGGGATTGGCTTCCTTATGAAGTCAATCTGGAATATTGAGGTAATGGAATGAATCAATATCCGACAGATTCAGATTAGTATGTAGTGATGGGACTCGAGAGTGAGTCAACATAAGTATAGGAAAACGAAGAAGTTGGCTGATGTGAGTACCAAGGCCGATAAATGCCGCAAATTTGAGTATAGGTTGCGAGGTGAGATTCGTGCCATTGTGACGGTAGGATCTAGCAGATGTTTTCCCAATCGGATGCTGAGTAGGATGTCAGCTTCGATTGTCGGATGAGAAGGGTTGTTAGGCTGAAAAGCCAATTAGATGCAAGCTTAGTATAGTTGACCTGTCGAAGTGAGTGACAGGTCAGATCGACGAGTGTCGATGTCTCAAGTGAGACTTATGAGCTGATCTTTGGTTGTGTCGCGCGTATACGTTACACGAGAGTGCCCCGAGTTGGAGGCAGGATTGAATTTCCACCCTTTGGTTGAGGAATTTGGTCTATTTGAATTTCGAGGATGAAATTATTTAAAGAGGGAAGGTTGAAACGACCCGTCCCAAATTACTGGCATTAATTAAGATTAAATTGCGGATTAGCGAGGCTAATCGAGGATTAGCCAAGGATCAACGGACGTTCAGGGAGAAATTACAATTTTGCGCCTAAACAAGGGTAAAAATTTAACATTTGACCTAGGAGGTCCATTGCATGAGGACCGAGGACCGTTATGTAGATCGAGTCGATACGAATCCGTAGACAGGTGGCACATCAAAATCGAACATTCGACGAGAAAGATACAGGTCACGAAATGTTCGGGGAACTATTACACATTTTACGAGATGGGCCCCAAATATTTTTGCCAGGCCCAATGGATGAGTGACAAGTCTCACTCATCCATTGCTTATCACCCCACATACATGCACCCACCCCCTTCATCTTCATCTGTTTCATTTGAACCCGAAACCCAAACCACCCAAAGTCCCCTTCCCTTGCTAGCTCGATTGAGGGCTACTAAGAAGGAACGAGGACAAGTAAGGGATTGAGAGGACTGTGGAAGGCGGCAGGATCGCCGTGGACGGCGGAGGAGGTCACGGCCAAGTAAACCAAAAATCGGTTTTATGGGTTCAAATTTTAGGTTGGGTTTAGAGGGTTTGTTAAATTGTTCTGATGACCAAAACAGGTTCCCAAGGACCAGACGACTTCAACGGGATCAAAACCATAGACGGAGGTGGCCGAAATCGAAGGCTATCGACGGAGGAAAACAGGGCCGCTGTTCATCGATTGCACAAGTAATTTCTAGGTCATTTTTCAGTGTTTTGAATCCATAGATCGACTGGGGATGCTTGGACGGATCGAGTTTAAAAATAGTTAAAAATCCCAAAAAATTATGGATATTTTAGGAGGGGCTAATTAAGTAGTTAGTAACCCTCTAAAATGATTTGGACAGGTTTAGGAACCCCGAAGATGGTGATTGGCCCAGGAGAGGCGTATGGCGCGTATATCGAGGCAGAAGCTAGGACGGTCTGTGAGTGGATCTTGCTTTCTAAATTGATGCATGCATAAATGTTTTATACATGTTTTAATACATGTTTTATGATGCCATGAGTGCATTTGTGTGTGTTTATGTATTTGAACGTATTTTGAGGTTTTCGGTTTTATACGTTGCTTATACGTGTTTGTGGTTTCGATTTAATGAAATGGATTTGGAGCAGAGAGGTTATTGCACGGAGCGACCGGTCCGTATAGTGACTCAGGAGCAGAGATTGCTAGAGGTTAAAACCTCCCCCATGGAGGGTCATTGATCTGCGGACATTGACCTGGGTGGACCCTTGGGAGACTTGGGATTTGAGACCCCAAGTAGCACGCGTAGCTTGGAACCATGACAGGGTTGATGGTGACATCTCGGATGTCAGGAGTCAGGGATGCTAAGGATCAGTTTTGGGCTGAGACCCACATATACTGGTTTTGGGCTGAGACCCACATGTACCGGATTTGGGCTGAGTCCCCACTTGTATGAATTTTGGGCTGAGTTCCTATATACTTTGATTTACGATTTTCGGCCAAGGCCCCAATGAATGTTTTGAGAAAATGGTTTCGAATGCATACATGCTTTTAGTGAAGGGCATAAATGTCTTTTTGTGAAAATATTTTTATAAATTCTTTGTTTTGTCCACTCATAGCTTTTATTCTTTGAATGCCCTTCAAGTTGATCACGGATGTGGGCTATAGCGGCGACCGAGACATCACACTCCTCCTCCGGATCTTGGTGCTTTCTAAAGCCCCGAGTGGGCTAAAGTCAAAATTTTCCCATGTCTGACACTTTGTGTCAGGCGGGATCAAGCACATCTCGCGTTAATCCCGGGGGGATTTGGGGCGGGTCCTGACAAGTGGTAGCAGGGTGGGTTTTGCTCTCAGAGTGACGCACAGGTCGAGGATGTGATGTCTCTATAATGGTAACAACCCATCATCAACCTAATAGTTAGGGTATGAGTGGGAGGATTTAGTGGAATCGGATCCTAGTTAGATTACGCTTGGCACGAGGTGTGATGGTTTAGGGTTCGATTGGCATAGGGTGCCACATTTTTCGAATGGTTGGATCCCGAGTGCGATCAATGTGCTGGTGAGTCCGACGGCTTCGAGCCGTAGTGTCACTGGAGATAGGACCCAGTGGACTAGTAGACACAGTATGACATAGATTAGAGAAAAATGGAATCATTGGAGGTCGGATGTTAGGGTCGCCTACGAAAAAAGTACACAGATCGGAGATTTTGTTGCTAGGAGTAGTCAGGCGCACAATGACCTCTCATACAATGTTTCGGTGTGTCAAATCCCAGAGGGATGTTGACCTGACAGGGAATTCCTGGAGTAGTTGTTGTGTGGCATGGTAGGATGCGATTGCGACAGGTAGCGGTTGTGCATTGTTAGGTACGGAGAATGGTCAAGTTCTTGTGGAAGCCAGCGTCTAGGAGCCATAGAATTACGAGTGGATGTGTAACGACCCGTCCCGGAATTCGGGATTAGATTAGTGATTGATGACGGATTGGTGATGTTAATCGGTGATTAGTTGGGTGATTTTGGACGGACGATGAGAAATGACGATTTTGCCCCTTAAATGGGCTAAACGTTGACCTATAGTTTGGGCGGTCAAATGAAATTTAGTCGATGACTGTGACGTAGTTCGGGACGTCACGAGTCCTTAGCCAGGTGGTACGTCCGATTCCGACATTCGAGGAAGAAGTTATGACGTTCGGAACTATAGGGGAATTTTGGTAATTTAGCCACAAGAGCATTTTGGTCATTGGTGCCTTGGGATCTGTGCCAGTGACACTTGGCTGTATTAGAATTGGTGTGTAACTAGATTGGGACACATGGCTTTCACTGGATGGCTGTAGAACCTTGTATAGCCGCCTCATACGTTTTTTAAACATGGAGAAATGGTTGCTCGATTTTGGGGAAAGAAAGTAGAACAGAGTGGTCGTGTGTGAGTGAAACCCAACCCGTCCAATTCTCTCAAACTTCACCCTCTGCTAGTGGCTCGTGAAAGAAAATGTGAGAGGGAATTGAGATGATGATGGTGGAAGCCACGGCAAGGGACGATGACGATGGCAGGTTTTGGACGTTAAGACGAGATGATTGGAACTGGAACGGAGGTCTGTCGTGGTCGGTGGTCGGTGAACCCGACGCGGTAAGTTTTGGTTCAAAAATTGGATATGGGTTTTTAGGCAGTTTCGTAGAATTCTAATGTTTGGAAAATGATTATGGATGTTATACGAGTCGACTAGGACTGAAGTTGAAGCTGGAGGATGTTAGAATCGTGGGAGTTTGGAAATGAAATGGTTTTAAGAACTAGTTTTCGAATGCATGCATTGGTTTTACGTGGAGGGTATAATTGTCTTTGATTGTAAATGCTTTCTGAGCTTATTATTGATTTTTTTTCCACTCACAGTCTTTTATGTTTTTGATACCCTCCAGGTTGTTGATGAGGTGCAGGCTGTTGTGAGAGAGACAGAGACATCACACAAGCGATCCACAGTAAGGCTGCGAACTCTACTTAACTAATCTTGGTTTTTAGATGACGTTGACCTGGGATCCCTTGTCTCGCTTGCGTGTTACACGAGGGTTGAACGAGTGTTTAGCCTTCGTGTCGCATGCAGGTTAGACAGGAGCATGACTTATCCCTTAATCCAGGGGGATTGGGGGTAGGTCGTGTCAGGACGAGATCCTCTGATTGTAGTTACTGGTTGATTGGACACCAGTATTGGGGTATGACGACTCTTCGGAGTCAAGCGCGAGGGATCACTTGAGTTGGACGTACTATAGGGAGCAACCGGGTTCGCAATGGCCCTAGTTGGTGAGTGATCGGACGAGTGACTCGGAGAATGGTACTTGTCGACCGGATCCTGAGGTGGACCGATCAGTGGATGTTGTGTGTTGAGCGGTTGGTGCAGGTGGCAAGTTAACCGCATAGGTTCAGAGTCACGGTGGTGATGTATGTGGGTTGTGTCTGTACGAGCTCGTGGTAGGTGCCACCACCGAGGGTGGATATTGTTGCAGTGGTTGAGAATTGGGGGACGCTCAGGGAACGTTCATTTTCTCATAGGGATTGCTGGAATGGTCATACCCAGAGTCATGGGGTATGAGGGAGGTAGAGCTACTCCGACCCGAGAAGAGATACGTGACGAATGCTCGGTCCGAGCAAGGTTTTAGGATTGGGTTGATTCGTACTCCGCATGGCGATGATGAGGAGAGATGACGAGCCACGAGCTAAGGGTATCTCAGTTGTGATGTGCTCCTAGTTGGTATCTACCACTACACGACAAGGAGGATTTGTCAATTAGTGTAAATTCTTAGGAATTGCGTCGAGATGACAGATTTGATAAAGATGAACTGGGTGGAACCCAACGGTGATGGAACTAGACGGGGACTTTGTCCCAATAGTGATTGAGATGACGGATCGTTGAGTAGACAGCTTGGATAAATGGACGAAGGAGTACTATTGTAGTGATTAGTGACCGGTTGGTCAGATTTGGTGGTATGCGGAGATTTGACTGCAGATCACAGCAGGAGTCTGTTGTGACTCTTCGGTCGAGCTGTACATCAGGTTAGGACGAATTGACATCCTTTTGGATGTATATAAACAGTCGTAAATGGATAGGGGAGTTGGATTATTTATGGACACGTGGATGATGTCTGAGTGAGTTAAGGGCTGGATTGGTCATAGGTACCGTAGGTCGTTGTGGACGGACGACGCGAGGGTTCAGTGCTAGATTTTGATCCCCTAAGGGTTGGGACGTACGAACCAGTAGGCCGGCTTGAACAGTGATGGAAAAAGCCGAAGAGAATCCATGGAAGTGTTTAGTTCGGAAGGAAATGATTAAGCATTACAGTAATTATCAGAGTATACTCCTAGTTGGAGGAGGACTTTGGTTTTTCCACTAGCTCAGTAATGGAAAAGTTAGGTATGTTTCCAACATGGTTGCAACTACTCTCGATTCCAAAGTCGGTAAAGGAAATGGTCGTTTCGACTCTATGTCAGATGAGGTTGGGAGTCACCAGTACGATCATCACGTATTGACTGGTGGATCCATGATTGGCTTTGGGTCCAGGATCTAGAGAGATTGTAGTAGAGACAAGGAGAAAAGTGAATGCTTGTGTAGATGGTATTTAGTGTCACTGGATGTGACGAGTAAGTGTCCAAGGTAGTTGGACCCACGGTGGATCGAGATGAATTTGGATTGAGGTGAGTGAGATTGTGTCGTGTGGTAACGATCAGGGTGATCGAGATGACAGAGATGATTCTGGCGAGTTTGAGTCAAGTGGACTGAGGTTCGGTCGTCATTGGGGAAAATCGTATTGCTGATTATGCTAAGCTAGGAGCAGAGGAGAATCGTATTGCGAGACAGTTGAAGAATCTTTGGAATAGTTGGTGAGATGACAAGACAGAGGTTGGATATGTGAAGAGTGTGTACGATCTGTCTTGGTCAAGAAAACAGAGTGAGTTAGCAGGGTTTGGTGGTTGATGTAAGCGGGGACTCAAGTAGCGGATGACTAAAGGAACCCTACAGTGAAGATGTGGTATCTCTACTGAGACAAGTATATCGATGGGATCTAGATACACTCATGATGGGTACGATATCAAATGTGTTTCGACAGATTCTGTGAGGTGACAGTTTGAGGACTTAAGTGAGTCGAGACTTCAGCGTACGCCGCTGAATGTCATGAGTACCAAGGTCGGTAAATGGTATAGGTTTGAGTATGGTCTGCAAGGTGCGATTCTTTCCATTATGATGGAAGAATCTAGCGGATGTTGAAGGATCGGATGCTAAATAGGATATCAGCTTCGGTTGTCGGATGAGAAGAGTCGTCAGGCTGAAAAGCCAATTTGACGCCTCAAAGTTGGGAAGTGTCGGAATACTAAACAGGGAAACTGACTTCGGTTGTCAGATAAGAAGAACCATCAGGCTGAAAAGCTGACTGGGATGTCATCTTGGTATTACTGACCTGTCAGAGCGAGTGACAGGCAAGATCGACGAGTGTCGACGTCTCGAGTGAGACTTACGAGCTGACGCGTGGTTCTTCGAGAGTTGGGTTGGAGCCTTGGAAGCTCCGGTGGTAGTACGTACCAATGAGTACATTGGTTGTGTTAGACGTGTATGATAACACGAGAGTGTCGAGTTGGGGACATGATTGGTTTCCACAGTTTGGTTGTAGAATTGGGTTAGTTGGAGTTTCGAGGACGAAATTCTTTAAGGAGGGAAGTTTGTAACGACCCATCCCTAATTTTAAGGATTAATTAAGACTAATTACGTATTAGTAGGGCTAATCGGGGATTAGCCATGGATTAACAGACGTTCAGGGTGAAGTTACGATTTTGCCCCTAAACGAAGGTGAAAAGTTGACTTTTGACCCGGAAGGTCCGATGGCCGAGGACCGAGGACAGTTACGTAGATCGGGACGTCACGAGTCCGTAAACAGGCGTCACGTCGAAATCAGACATATGATGGGGAAGTTACAGTTCACGAAAGTTTTGAGGCAATATTTACAGCGACACATTTTACGAGGCAATAGTGGATTTTTGTCCTGAGTAGGGCTCAGATTTTATCCCCAAGCCCAATGGATGAGTGACAAGTGTCACTCATCCATTGCTTCCCCTACACAGATGGATGCATTTGTATCCCCTTCCTCATTCGATCGAACAACCACCCCGATGAACCCAAATCCAAAACCTTCCCTATTTGATTTAGTTGAGGCCAAGAGAGTGAAGCTGAGGACGTGATGGTGGCTGGGTGAGGACAGGACCGTCGTGGACGGCGGAGATGGCCCAAGAAACAGGTGAAAAACTGTGACCCCTTTATATTTCAAAATTTCAATTTCGGGTTTTGGACGTTAGGGGAGTTAGAAGTTATTTAGGTTGTGTTTAGGGGGTTGGTAGGATGATCAGGAGGTGGTTTTGGATGGTGGGGAACGACTGAACAGCCCGGAACGGCGGCCGGGAGATTTTCGGTGGCTGCCCACCGAATTTGGTTTCTAGCCAAGTTAACCCAAATCGAACCTCCTAGTAAATTTTTAGGGATCCTAGGAACCTATTGGAACCCTTAGGATGAAGGTTGGACCCCTAGAAGTCCCGAAAACCTAGGATGGAAGTTTGGGTTCAAAATGGTTTTCAGAACCAATGGGTTTTAGGATTGGATTCATGGATTTAATCCCATGGATGGGTAAGAAGTGAAGAAAGGAAACTATAGGAATTGTATTGGGTAAAATCGGACCAAAAATGAGAGAGGAAATGGGCTGCGCCGGTTCCGCCGGCCGGGCCAAAAAACTAGCAGACCGGTTCGGACCCGGTCTGCCGAAGCTTGTTGGTAACCCTGTAGTCGGCGTGTGGCGGCGGGTGAGGGAGATTTTGGGGAACTGTTCAACATGTAATTTCATCTATTCGATGTAACGAACATTTTGGGACTGGTTTCGAGTCGATCGAACAACATTTCGATATAGTTCGGAACGTCTGAAGGTTTAGGATCGAGTTTAAAAATAGTTAAAAATCCTGAAAAATTAGGGGGATTTTACGAGGGGCTAATTAAGTAGTTAGTAACTTTCTAAAATGATTTGGACAGGTTTGGGAACCCCAGAGACGATGATTAGCCCGGCAGAGGCGTATGGCGAGCGAATCGAGGCGGCATCTAGGACGGACTATCAACGGACCTTGGTTTCTAAATTGATGCATACATAAATGTTTTTTTACGTATTTTAATACATGTTTTGTGATGCCATGAGTGCATTTGTGTGTGTTTACGTATTTTCACGTATTTCGAGGTTTTTAGTTTTATACGGTGTTTATACGTATTTGTGGTTTTGATTTAATTAAATGGATTTGGATTTGAAAAGATAAACTCGGGCATGAGACCCATTTGATTTTTTCTTGGGCATATGGCCCTTTTGATGACCTACGGGTCTGAGTCGTTGTCGCGATGAGTGTTGTGTGCACGGTGCGGACAACATGACACTCGCCTCTGGACTGGGGATGTGTTCCTTTCGAAGAGGTCATAATGCACATCCCGTTGTCATGCAGCCACTGGAGGCTCGACGTTGGAGCGTTGAAGGTCTAGGAGATTGATCGGTTATGTGTGCATCATGATCTAGAGGTGGTCGCGGCGGTTGATATGTTCACGACGACATAGCAGGATTGAGAGCGGTCCTTGACTGATGGTTTCACACATTACTATGATTGGAATCATGACTAACCCTGAGGTATCGGGATCACTGCCTAGTTGATTTAGAGTTCGGGCTTGAGGCCTAGTTAAATTGTGAAATCGAGCTAGAGACCTAGTTAATTCTGAGTTCAGGCTTGAGGCCGAGTTGATTTTTGGTATCGGGCGTGAGTCCCAATTATGGTTTTTCACAAGTGTATGTATATACCATCCTTATGAAGGGATGCCCTCCAGACGTCTCGTAGTATCCTGGCGTGGCGGGGAGTCTCCTCTTGACGTCTAGTAGTATCCTGGAGTAGTCATGGGGCATTGCTTGTGAGGGGTCATTGCACTGAGCGATTGGTCCGTATAGTGACTCAGGAGCAGGGATTGCTAGAGGTTAAAAACCTCCCCCAGGGAGGGTCATTGATCTGCGGACATTGACTTGGGTGGACCCTGTGGAGACTTGCACGCGTAGCTTGGAACCATGACAGGGTTGATAGTGACATCTCGGATGTCAAGCATCAGGGATGCTGAGGATCAGCTTTGGTCTGAGACCCACATATACTGGTTTTGGGCTGAGACCACATGTATTGATTTTGGGCTGAGTTCCCATATACTTTGATTTACGGTTTTGGGCCAAGGCCCCAATGAATGTTTTGAGAAAATGGTTTCGAATGCATGCATGCTTTTAGTGAAGGGCATAAATGTCTTTTTGTGAAAATATTTTTATAAATTCTTTGTTTTGTCCACTCACAGCTTTTATTGTTTGAATGCCCTTCAAGTTGATCGCGGATGCGGGCTTTAGCAGCGACCGAGACATCACACTCCTCCTCTGGATCCTAGCGGTTTCTGAAGCCCCGAGTGGGCTAAAGTCGAAATTTTCCCTTGTCTGACACTTCGTGTCAGACAGGATCAAGAATGTCTCGCGTTAATCCCGAGGGGATTTGGGACGGGTCCTGACACTAGGATTGCGAGCGATCTTGAGGTATATGCACTTGTGCTAGGATGAGAATCGTGACTGACATTGGTATGAGTGACATTGGTATGAGTTCCCTTGGGATGTGTTCCCACGTGTTCTGTGATTTGGGCCTAGGTTCTGTATGTACTTTCTATTTGAGCTGAGACCCGTACTTGTTTTCTATAATCTGGTTTTGGGCTGAGATCCTACTAAGGTACTAGCTTCGATTGAGAAGCAGTTTTCACTATGTTTTGATTTTGGAAGAAATACGTCTTGCTTCCGAGAAAGAATTTGAAATAACTGTTTTATGATGCATGCATGCTTTTACGTGAAAGGTATAAATGTCTTTTCGATATAAACTATTTTTATAGACTGTTGTCTTGTTCACTCACAGCTTTTATGGTTTTAATACCCTTCATGCTAATAGTGGATGAGGGTTGTAGCAGAGATCGAGACATTACATGCCACCACCGATCCTGGCATACTCTGATGGACCCCGAGCGGCTGACAAATTTATCCCTGGTCTGACACGCAGTGTGAGATAAAATCATGCACATCCCACGATAATTCAGGGGGGTTGGGATGGGCCGTGTCACAAGAAGTTTGAAATCCTTGAGTTTTAACCTATACTATTAGGAGAAATCCTTCTCATCTAGGGTAACTTGACTTCTAGAAAGTTTTGTTATATTGAGCTTTTCTGTTGAGAAATATGTAATTCCGGTTTTGGCTACCTTGTTTTACTGACTTTACCTCCCATTTTGTTTGGGTGTTTAACTACTAGATATATCCATAAGCTAGTACCTTGGAAAAAATTAACGTCATTGATTTGAAGGGCGAGTTTGCTAAAAGTGGTACACTAGTAGCTTTGTTGCTTGTGGGGATCATTGATTCAGATAATGGTTTAGGAGTTTTTGGTATGGAAATGTCATTTCAATTAGAATCTTGCAACGCCGATCTCAGATCTGTTTGTCGCCTTTGTAGACGTTCAACTTATCGGTCTTAATCAAGAACTAGTCACACCCTCTCTGCTTCGTTCCGCGTGACGGGAAGTCATGGGGTTAGGTACCCACGCTTATCGATGACTACGGAGATTGCGACAAGTTCCCACTTCCTTGTTACTAGTCTTATTCTTCTTGTGGTCATTAGAAGACTTTGTCGTTTCGATGTTTTGGATCGCGGGACCTTGAGCTTGGAATCGATACAACCTCCAACTAGCTAGGATCACGCAGTTTATTTTGTCTCGTTTAGCTTGTCATCCTTAGACCTCAAATCACTTTCGAGTAGTATATGTGTTACCCTATCAATGTGTTTTTTACGCTAATGGTAAAAACGGGACCTCACTGAGAATTTGAAGGTGTCTGTATAATGGGACTTCCTATTAACCTTGCCTTGGAAATCGATGCCAAGCATGCAACAAACTGGTACCCTAAAGTGGGTAGTTTGTTGAGGATATTCCTAGACACATTTGACTAGGTTGGTCGGATCCAAAATTCTATCCATTGCTATACACCCTAGTCAAATGGATTACCGTGACATACTCAATCTCTTTTTAAATCGGAGTACAAGCATGATATTCCTATTCCATTGTCACCAGTGATAGCTCTGCTTTAACCTAGATTGTATCCTTAGGTAGGACGATCTTGAATCGAGGATCAAACAACGATTTTCATCTCGTGGTGTAGGAACCTTCCCTGACTCGTACCTCTTCGTTGGAGATGACTCTTTGATTGGTGTTGCTATCGTTGAAGTTTATTTTGGGACTGGTCAAATTTGTCGTGTACATGAGAATTTTCCTTGACCATGTTTCAGAAACTTTGGTGAGGTTAGTGAATGAACAAGTAGACTTGGTAGACCGACCACAATGGTAAGTTTGTACATTGAGCATGTACGAACTTAGATGTAGATTTGCAACTAAACATTAATTTTAGTTACGATTGTGGTTGTTGTAATGAAGCACTATTTCGAAATTGGACTAACTGACCGGAACTCATACCCGAGCAGAGGTGGACTATAGCATAGAAAATTTTGTCATTATTCGCGCTTGTTACCCGGACCTTTTTGGACACCTCTTCACTAATTTGTTAGTGGTAAGTTTTTATTCCCAAATTTAAGCCACTAATCATTACTCAGGAACGTTTGACTGCACTTTGACCTTGAGTCGTAGGGTATCATCTCATCACACTATCCTTTTTTTGGTGATTATATGAGTTCCCTCTTAGACTACCTCAATATTGTATTTTATTTCTGGATGACACTCGAGTTGGGCCATGAAGTATCTATCCCTTGGAGTACTCTTTCCTTTTTTGTTCAGACTTATTTGAAGGCGAATTTTGGATGCTCTTGAAACGTGTTAAACGAAGCCCTAGGCACATTCGCAACGAAAGCCATCACATATTACAAGGTAGGGCAAAGGTTTTTATCCTTTGGAATTATCCCTCCACTTAATTTTGTACCGAGAGGTTACCATGTTATGAGTTGTGAGTGAGTTAGAACCTTACTCGGTGGGCCACCTTTAAGTAGTTTAGATGGATAGATTATTTAGTAAGTCGACATTAACCTCGGTAAATAATCTTGTAGGAGCGGACCGGTGGGGAATATGCGGTTAGCTGGACTTGTCGGGTGATCCGACTCCCCGACTAGAATGAGTGGAACCCTTTCCCTAAAACTGGTTTTACATGATTTATTACTCACTCACACATTTTACGATGGTGCACATATGTTAACTTTTGACGCCCGAAAATTCGGAAAAGGGTTAACTCAAAAATTTGAAAGGGAAATGACAACTTTAACCTTGGTTTTAAGTGGTCAAAATTTGAATTTTTGTTCGGGGTAATTTTTGGACTTTTCGTGAAGACTATTGCATAGGTCTCGGAGTCCTGAGTTTATAGACAGACAGTACGTTGAAATTGGAGTGACAGATTTGTTATGGGCCTGAAATGACTAGTGGTATTCTTCTAAATTAGATGATAAGGGTAATTTTTTCTTTTGAAAATCTGATGAGTGTCACCATCCTGATGGGATTAGTGACACTAAACGGTGCCGTACTGTATGTTGCTGGGTAATATATGTGTTCATGGGGAATGATGGAATTGGCACCCGAAAACCCAAAACTAACCAAAAAGAATAAAACCCACTAGACTTCATCTCTTCACCTGGGAATTGAGAACAAACATAGAAAGGGAATTCGAAGAAGTTGAATGAATGAAGAAAATATGAGGAATAAAAGAGGAGAAAAACAGACCCAAAACCCATAACTGATACCCCGAAACCTTTATAAATTCTTGAAATCGAACTTGGATTTTGGATGGTTAATTCGTTAGAGGGAGGTTAGAATTGTGATCTTTTGTCCCTAACGAGTAGGATCAAGTGGTCAATGTAAAGAATTGGTTGCAGGAAGGCTTGGATTGAACACTTGAAACCTTCACCGAAATCCATGTTTCGGTCATCGATTTGGAGGTAAGAAATTGTGAATTTGAGGTATTGGATCCTTAATTGAGATTTATTTTATTCAATTGAGTGACTCAAACGTAGAATTTGGAAGTTAATTGCAGGTTGTAGACCCGAGTCATGGCCGGGGGTAGAGAAGACAGTGCATAGTGACTACTGTACCAGGTGCGAGGGAGCGCGCGAGTCACAATTTCGAGGTACAGTCAACATGTGTTTTGATTATTTCGATGTAACAGACATTTTGGCAACGTTTCGAGTCGATCTGACACCGTTTTGGTATAGTTTTGTGTGTCCGAAGTGTATGTGTCTGTTTTAATACGTGTTTAAATCCCGAAAAATTAGGGGATTGTAATGTGAGGTTACTTGGAATATTAGTGACCTTTAGTAATGGTTTTTGACACAATTGGTGATTCCTGGAATATACGAAGGAGCGTACGGCTCAGATTCAAACCGCAAGGACAGTGTGTGAGTGGACGTTTGTTTTATAAATTATTATGCATGCATAGTAAATGTTTTCCATGATTTATTGCAGGATTTGAGTTTCAATGATTGCATTGATGATTTGATATGATTACTTGATGATTTTATGGATTTAAATATCGGTTTTTGGACGTGATTTTACGGATTTACGTGAAAATGATATTTTGGGCTTGAGACCTTATTGGAAATGTTCTTGACTTGGTATAAAGTCAAATATGGTTTGAAAGTAACGTTTTGGGCATAGGCCTAGGTTGATAATGGTATTTGACTTATAATGTAAGTGAAGGATGGTTTTGAAAGGTTTTGGGATGTAATCCCTAGACAGTTTTCATTGTGATTCTGGTAAGTTCCCAGACGGTCAAAGCTAGGAGGCTTCTCCGAAGATCGGAGCTCGGGGTATTTGTTTTCCAGGCAGGCGAAGTTAGGGTTGTTCCTAAATGGCTGATGCTCGGGGTATCTGTGTTCCCAGGTAGCCAAAACTAGGGCTGTTCCCAAATGGATACTCAGGGTTATTGTTGTTTCCTATGCGTAGTGCAGATATTGTGATCTTGTGTTTGATGTCTATGCACTTGTGAGTAGTGCTGTTTGATTATTGTCATTGATATTTGAGTACTGGTGACTAGTACTGTTGTTGATGGTCATTAATGATTGGTTTGATGTTGATGGTTATGTCCAGATGTTTGACATGATTTAATGAAACAGATTTAAGAAAATGTGGGCCACGGGTTTTTTTATGAATTGTGGGTCCCACGGTTTTCTATGTGATGTGATTTGAAATCCGGTTGTTTATATTTTACTCTATGCATGCATGTTTTATAACTGGAGGGTAAAAGAGTTCATTTTGATATGTATTTTCAATGATGTTATTTTTATCCACTCACTCCTCCCTTGCGGAGGAGGCATGAATGGGAATCAATAGCTTGTCAGACGGGAGCAGGACCAGGACCAGGAACGTTTATTAAAGTGCTTTTGGGCCAGGTTCTAGTCATAATTGTTGAGCATGCATGATTAATCATGTGATATTGATGATACATGATTGTTATTAATGATTGCTATGCATATATGGTTATCTCGATAAAATATGGTATGATATTATGCCATGCATAGTCGTATGATAGTGAGTCACATACTGCATTGCATATGAGTCCCCAGGGCATTAATGAGATTGAGATAGTATTAGAACCCACTTAGGAGTCTCCGGTATCTTGTACCCGTCTATAGGTCGCAGACTAATCCTCCACGTGATCGCTCACCCGTGTTGCTCGCTATACTAGTTAAAAAGTGTCAGTCCTGACCCCGAGTTCTAGGGGACTCGAGGTTACGGTGCATAGCACCTGGTCCTTCACATGATCGAGGTACGCGAGTAAGATACCTAGTTGTGTTACGAGTGTGAGATTCAATATGACTCAAGAACAATTATTATGTGGGTTGTGGTTATGACACACTGATGGTTTCTGCATGGCTCATTTGTGCATATTGGTTAAATTATTATTTTATGATTGATCTTATATTATATTTCTCGTATTACATGCAAGTATGTTATAACTGCTTTCGGTTTTATTTTAAAACGGGGGGCTAAATGTTGTTTTTTGAAAATGGTTTTACACTTAAATAACAACCGGATCTACTCACCCTTCGTGTTTTTAAACCCCTCAGGTTTTTGTGGTGTGCACACATTTCGAGGAGAGCTGTTGTGCTGCATGGGGGTGTATGCAGCGATCCTCCACCGTCTAGCCCACATGAATTTTTATGTTGTCGACCTTACGAATCTAATAGAACAGTTTTTGAGACAAAAGGATATTGTCTCGAGGTAGTTTTGATAGTTTGAAGTATTATATGTAGTTGTAAATTTTTACACCTAAGGATTTGATAATGAGTACAGTATAAATAAATGGACTTTTCTTTCTCTTAAATAATTTTACAAATTTATTATTTTAAATTACCATACTATATGATTTTGTTATAATAGTTCAAACATAATAATATTTAAATAAATTTCATGAATTAATGTTCGAAAGGAGTTGAATTGGCAGATTCCACGTACTTCCAATTATTTATTTAAAGCATACGATTTTCTTTATTTTCAAAAAAAAAATGAGACAAAAAGATTTAAAAAAAAAACAATTTTAAAAAATTTGATGTTTTTTATTTTTATTTTTTTTGTGTTTTAATCATATGCATTTTTTGCACATATCTCATATGTATAGGCTTCCAGATTTGCAATAGGTCCAACTCATCACATGATCTTGTGATATTGTTTATAAACATACATGTTGAAGTAGAAATCGTACTCGCCACAAAAATCTTCACAATCTCTACAAACAACAAACAATCAGATATCGTTACCTCGATCAATTCCCCGAAGGGTTGTTCGATCAAGAACACTATGATGCTTAAGTTAGTTTTGAGAGAGGAAAATGAAATATTTCAAAGCGAAAAATCGACTTACCATGAGACTTAAATGAGCTCTGCTATTTATAGGGAAACCTTGGGAGTCTCAAAGCATTCTGATTGGTCGTTTGAATTTGTAATTAATAAATATTATATTTTTAATAAAAGATAGTGTTTAATAATTATAATAACTTATCGTTATGATGATAATTTTAGCAATTTAATATTAATAATAATTGTTCATTATTAAGAATAATAATAATTAGTTCTGAGAGAGAATATTAATATCTTTGAGGTTTTAACCTGATTAAATAATATATATAACTAGAAATATATTATTTTATGTGTGGGTGTTTATGGGCTGTTAATATCATTACTAGGGGAAAATTGGACATTTTGGGAATTATGAGCCATGTGATAGCTCCACAATTTTCGAGTGATTTTGGGTTCCACAAATGCCCTCACATCGCTTAGGAATTCAGGAAATCTTAAAGAATGTAAGTTTTTAATAATCTCAATAAATCATATTTGGAGTAGCACTCCACCTTCTCTTGTATTGTTCATGTATCTTGCAAATTCCATTGGGTTCAGAATTACATCAGGTTGATGTAAGCAACAATAATTTTGAGCTTATGAATAGGTTCAATTTGTGGTCAACTTGCATTTATTCTCTTCGTTATGGGGTTTTATTTAGATTTAAATTGAAGTTCGTAACCTTCAATTCAGAAAACATAACTCCTTTTGTTTTGGTGAGAGAAGAAAGCGTATTGAATTTTTTTCTTTAATGTCTACTGAGTGAAAACATTATTTAAAGGGCTCAGCTCGAAAGAGTGGAAATCAAAGATTCAGTGTAGTTGTGCAAGAGAAAGGAGATGATGCAGTTGTGGTAGTAAAGGCTAATGAGGAGACAACTGAGGACTTCCCCTGTAGATTTTTTCAATTTTTATGACAGCTTTTGTTTCCTTTTTTTTTTTACACCTTTTTGTTTTCATTTTTCGGAGGAAACGCACACCTCCTTCATATATTATCTATATATATATATATAATATTTCATAATTTAATATTTAATTTCTATTTTTCAACTTCGTTGTATTTGGAGAGCTGTGGAAGTCTAATTGTGATGATTCAAGTGTCAATTGCACTCTATTTTCAGAGAAGATCAATTTTAAGAGGCATGAAGGCATACTTCCAATGGGATTTTACAGAACTCATTTTATGAAAATTGCCAGTTTAGCATATGCGGAGGCTGCTAGTTAGACATCTACGAGTCCGCTGAGAAACAACATGGTGGCAGCAGCTTTTACTGGATTTTTCTACGCATGCATACCATGTGCTGACAAAAGTCATCGAGGAGCAGGCGAATGGCAGCAGTTGTCAGAGGTGCGTCAGGCACATGTTGCCTACGCACTCCCATGCTGGCTGCTTGCAGAAGCTAGGGTTAGGCTAATCTTAGCTTAGAGCGGTGGGATTAGATGCCTGCGACAAGGTGCATTTTCAGCGAGAGGTTAAGGGTGGGAATGGTGGAGTTCTTGATGTTGGTGTCCCATTTTTGGATGGCTTTCCCTTACTTTCAACTGAAAAATGGACCAACTTCCAAAAGATGATGGGCATTGATGCCTTGCCCACAAAAAAATTTCATGGATTAGTTGGTTTTTTTTCTATGATTATATTTTCATTCTAGTATTGAATACTTGGTTTGAGCAATCAATATGTGATTTTCCAACCATTTTTCGAGTAAAGATATGAAAAATTAGTTCATACAAAATTTTGAGAATGTGTGAAGTTTCTTCTACAAATGGTTTATTTGTCTAAATCTTTGGAACTTGTTACTTTGTCAAACTCCCCCATTACTTCCATGACCATCCATTGTGAGATTTTTGACTCCAACTTGCCTTTCAGAGAAGGGCTTTGCATTGCCTTCTGAAGAAAGGCTTTATATTGCCTTCAATAAAGAGATTTTGTATTTCTTTCATCAAAGGGCTTAGAACGATCCCCATATAGAGTCTTCGATTGCCTCTACAAGGAAGATTTGGATTGCTTCCAAAAAGAAGGTTTGAAGTTCTTCCAGGAGGGAGGCTTGAAATGCTTCTAGGAGGAGGACTTGAAGTGCTTCCAGGAGGAAGACTTAAGGTGTTTCCTAGAGGAAGACCTTGATGCTTCGCAAGGCGAAGGCTTGGATGCTTCAAAGAGCGAAGGCTTGGATGCTTCACATGGCGAAGGCTTGGATGCTTCGCATGGTGAAGGCTTGGATGCTTTGCATTGGCGAAGGCTTCGATCCTTCGTATTGGGAAAGGGTTGGATGCTTCACGTGGCGAAGGCTAGGATGCTTCGCATGGCGAAGACTTGGATGCTTCGCGTGACGGAGGCTTTGATTCTGGAAGGAATGCTCACCAAAGGAAGACTTTAATGGTTTTGAGTGAACAGTTCAAAATGCTACTTAGTGGGATAATTTAGTTCTTCGCAGAGGAAGGTTCATGATGCTTCCTGAAGGAAGGCTTGAATTTGTTTTGAGTACTTCTCAGAAGAAGTCTTGAAAATTTTATATGATGTACAAACATGTTTGTATGAATTCAGAACAATTTGACAATCTTATTGATAATTCAAATGCATGGTGCTTGAATTTAGAGGACAACATTAAAAATAAAATTGAATATTTCCTAGGCTTCAATGTCTCTTTGACTTTGACATGCAACTTGTGGCAATCAATGACAAGATCAATTCTATTGCCATGGTGCTAGTTGATGTGGATCACCTTTGACATAAGCTCCTTGGGTTCCTTGTTCTCCAGATTATCTGCAGTCTTCTTTTTTATGTAGTTAGCACAATGTCCTCTTTCACGAGATTTTAGAGACATCCTTCGAAAGATATGCATGTGCTAATAATGTGCCCGTAGCATTTATCACAGGCGCACCATTTGGTTTTATCAGCTTTCTCCTGATCTCCTTTGATGAGTCATGGTTTTTTGAATTAAGCCTTGTCTTTGATCTCATTATGAATCTAATGGACTGGTATTAAGAATTGCAGGTTAGGCTTCCCGATAGCTGAGACATTTGAAGTATGGCTTGCCTTGCGTTTGTTGGACCTCTCATGTGAAAATTTGAAGCTGGCGTTCTCTTTGCATGGTGATGACGATTTGGTGGCATTCTCACTCGTCCCGACATGATATGGTGCATGGCCAACATTCTTTTCGTCCTCTCAACATGCATGTCGCTCTGCTAAGGAGAGCATCTTGTTGAGGCTAAGGGCATGCTCATTACTATGTCTCCGTAAAGCTGGTTATCCAAGGGAAGCCCTTACTTGAATGCCACTACTGCGACTAGATCACTACATCCGACTATCTGAAATATTTCCTCGCAGTACCTCCGGATGTATTTAGGGTCATTTTGATCTTTTTCTAATAGAAAGAGATGATCTTCCTTCACTTCGACAGTGCGAAATTGTTACTATTCGTTCACAAATACTAGAGCTAGCTCTTCAAAAGAAGAAGCGATGGACCTCTGGGGGAGATGGTTTCACCATGTCATTGTTTGGCCTAACAAAGAAGCTTGGAACACTTTGTACATGAGTGCATCGTTGTGTCTATGAGGATCCATGATTCCTTCATAATAGTTAATATGCTTCATCGGGTCGGATGTTCCTTTGAATATATTACAGCTCAAAGTTGCAAACCTTTGAAGGAATAATTCCTCCCCGATGTATTTCAAAAAAGGTGAGGATGATTAGATTTGGCGACGTAGATCATTTTCTAGACCGCCGTCACGTTGGCTACAGAGGTGCCAATCCAACATTTTTGGACATCACCAGCTTACAATACACCTTGGTGAGGTTGTGAATCATGGCGTGCCAACCATCGTTGTCCACCTCGAATCTCAGTTTTTTATTTCTGAGAACATGTGGGTGAGTATGTCTCGTCCCATTCCTCGCTTTGATGGTCAGGGCATCCTAAAGTGTTTATGGAAGTTGGGTGTTACCTTCTGCTCCATGTGAATGTTCAATTTCGAAGATGTCCCTTCAGTTCCTCCAAGTCGCTCATGCGCTGACTGCCTTGGACGATGTTGGCTTTTTGTTCTGCGGGTGTGATTTTCCTCTCCGGAGTCACTTGGCGAAGTTTCATGAGACATCGTTTGACACCAGACTATTCCTTTTTCATGGTGTCTTGGAACGTCATCTTTCCTTCCACGTGATGTGGAATGCCTCGCATGCTCTTGCATTGTCTGTTTAGCTAAGAGTCGTTGTAGAAACTCTGACTACATTTGGACTTGATTTCTCAACCTTTCAATTGCTGAGATAAGTTATCTTGAGGGGTTTGGCTCTGAGGTGTTCGTGTATTACATCGAGACCTACGCCTTAGGAATTGGTGGTCTGCATCAAGTCCTTTATGCGCTTGGCTTTGTCTTGACACATCATGGAGCCCATCTAGGAAATCCCGCAAATCCCTATTTATATAGGGCGAACTTTGTCTTAACGCTTCTCTCAACAACCACCCATCAATTTGTTGAAAAGTTGTAGCTCCTCTTATTAATGTAGATGCGGGAGTTGTTGAGACAGGGGAGGTTCTGAATCCAAAAGTTGGAATTAATCCCTGCGTCTCCATGAACGCTTCGATAATCACACGTGGAGTATGACTTCGGTGTTCTTCTAGAGTCATATTGTGCACTTCATTCCCAGTTTGAGCTGTAGAAGCTGAAACACCATCCTCAACTGATCAAACAAATCGACAAGCTCTAGTCATGTTGAGTGCAAGGAATGGACAAAAAGTTGTTGATAAATGATGAACAACAATCAAGAACTTTGAATAGTGTCGATGAACGACGAACGAAGTATGATGAACGATGAACAAGATTGATAACGTTGAACAACGTTGATTAACGATGAATGAACGCCAGAGCTCTTCTTGAGTATTTCTTAATTCAACTCTCAATGAAAGCACCAATTATTGAAACAGAAATCGTACTCGTCGCGAAAAGTCTTCACCATCCCTACAAACAACAAACAATCCGCTATTATTGCATCGCTCAATTCCCCGGTGGATTGTTCGACCAAAAACATTCTGAAACTTAATTTAGCTTTGAGAAAGGAAAAAGAAATACTTCGAAGCGAATAATCGACTTACCTTAAGAATGAAATGAGCTCCACTATTTATAGGGAAACCTTGGGAGTCTCGGAGCGTTTTGATTGGTCGATTGAATTTGTTAATAAAAGATAATATATTTTTAATAAAATATATTATTTAAGAATTATAATAATTGCTCATTATGATAATAATTATAGCAATTAACATTAATAATAATTGTTCATTATTAAAAATAATGATAATTAATTCTCAGAGAGAATATTAATATCTTTAAAGTTTTAATCTGATTAAATAATATATTTAATTGGAAATATATTTTCTAATGTGTTGATGTTTATGAGCTATTAATATCATTACCATGGGCAAATTGGACATTTTTGGAATTATGGATTATGTGGGAACTTCACAATTTTCGAGTGATTTTGGGTTTTACGATACATATTTTGTAGATGGATCTACTTGGTCCTTATTAGTTTTCAAATAACTATTAAGTAAGGTTTAATCAATTGGGTTTTAGATTTAAGAATGATTCTCAAGTCAAGTTGCTTGATACGTAGCTACCATATTAATATAGTAAAAATATCTTTTAACATGTTTTTTTATTCATGAATTCTATATCATGGAACTTTAAATTTATGATCTCGACTATATTCTGGGTTCGTGCCTGCTACAGTCACGACTAAGAATTTACTTTTTCGACATAAAAATGAGGCGCTAGGTTAGATGGACATGCAAGATTTTTGCATATATATATATATATATTCACATTTATCTCTCCCATTGCTTGCATGGAATGATTTAAATGGTTTCTATTAGTGAATGACGAGACTATAACTTCAAATCTCACGAATACTTGAACTAGCATTAAAAAAACTAAAAAAAATCTGCCTACTGTGCATCCGTAAATGTTAAATTGGCTCCTACACACCCCTTTCCTTTTTTCAAGGTTTAAAACAGCACTAGACATTATTAGAGTGGTAACGTCTAGACAGTTAGGCGAGGTCTAAATAGAAGTTAGACGTTTTTTATTTTTTTCGAAGACAAAATTCAATAGATTAATAATATAATAAATACTAAGAAATAATTTTAGAATAAAAATTTATTATCTAGATAAAAAAAAATTAAGTTAAGAATCATAAATATTATAAGTGTAATTTTATTATACAATATTCTATGTTCTTTATTTTATTGTCTTTGTTTTAATTAATAATTATATTATTAACTAAGTATTTAATAAATAAAATAACTTATATTAAAAGACTCTAAGCTGGATATACAAATTAAAAAAATTTACACGTGAATCTATTTAAGCGCTTAACCAATATAAGATGTAGTTCCTCACCTTCGAAAACTTAGACGACATGCGGACTAGACGGCCACCATTACCATTTTGAAGAGTGGGTTTTTCCTCTCCTTCAAAAGCCTATATATGTTGGCCACTAATAACTCACTAAGTCACTTTGGTGACGGTAGACCAATTCTGGATTAGTTTACTCCTTTCAAAAAGAATATTGTATTCAAATTTCAAAATAATCCTTTCTTAAAATCGTTTGTAAAAAGGAAAATGGGACAATGCCAAAACTTAAATAAAAAATTAAATAAACATGTTCATTCAAGTTTTGTTATGAACATGAAGCACTAATTGGCATACACATTGGGTTAATTAATTAGTTCTTGAGGCCCTTCCATATGTGAGCCACTTCAGCTAGTGACTTTGTAGATGAACCTTCTTGGCTCAAAACCACCTTGGCTGCCTCTTTGAACTCTTCCATCTTCTTCCTTGCTAATTTCCCTTCATCTCCTTCAATTAAACTCCTAACACACTTGGCAATCTCTTGGCTCTTCACAATGCCCTTCTCATTCATTTTAACCCCCAATGCAACCTTCAATCCATCCGCCAACAATACTTTATTCATCTTCTGTTCGGCATAGAGCGGCCAAGCAATCAAAGGCACTCCATGAACAATGCTCTCTAGCGTTGAGTTCCACCCGCAATGGGTCAAGAAGCCACCCGTTGACCTATGACCAAGCACTTGGACCTGTGGGGCCCACGTGGGCACCACTAAACCCACCTCTTTGGTCCTCTCCAAAAACTCATTTGGTAGAAACCCTAGAGGGTCGTCACTTGGTTGAACACTAAAATAATTGGCATTTTTAGCTGTCTCATTTGGGCTCTTGACAACCCAAATAAACCTCTGCCCACTCAATTCCAGCCCCAAGGCCAACTCATTCATTTGCTCTTGTGAGAAGGTCCCACCACTCCCAAATGAAATAAGTATAACAGACTTATTGGGTTGCTTGTCAAGCCACTCCAAGCACTCATTCCCATCAAGCCCATCTGCGGAACTGGTCTTGATCACCGGCCCGACCGGATAAACCGGGGGAAGATCTTTCCCTTGTTCCTTGAACGCCTTGAAAGCACCCGGTTCCAAATCCACAAAGCTGTTCACCATGATCCCAGCAGCCGACCTGTACTTCCTGAATATTCGAACTAATACTTCATAGGCTGGATTAGACCGATCCTGAGCCGGGTCGAAAAAATCTCGACCATGCAAGGGCACACAACCCGGAAGCTGGACCGGTTCGGGAAGATCCCTGAACTCGCAAGATGTGGTCTCATCAAGGGCTGGTAATTGAAATATAAGCCACAAGCCCATAGCGTTAGTTGGGAAGAAAATGTAGGGGGGCACGTGGAATTCATTGGCCACATCAAAAGCGTCGATACCAAAAAGATCAACAACAAGTGCCACAAGCCGAGTAGACTCAGCTAAGATCTTCACTGAGTCTCGTAGAGCCGCGAGGGACCGGGTCAGAGTGAGACCGATTTTTGTCTCGACCATGGCGTCATCCGGGAGGTCATCGAAGTTGACAGGTGGGAGGAAGGTGTAGGATATGGAGCGAGGGTCGTCGACGGCTTCAAGGACCTTCTTTTGGGGGGCCAAATGCCACCCGTCGTTAGGGATGATGAATGTGAGGGTGAAGCCGTGGACGACAAGTCGTTTGGCTAACTCAACGAGGGGGATGAAATGGCCTATTCCTGGAGTTGGGACAATGAGGACATGGGGTGGCTTGGTGAGTTCCATGACGGTCATCTAGGGTTAGATGATGAATATATGAAATGATAAGCTGAACATTTAATTAAAGGAGGCTTTGTGAGTATTTGTAAGAGGGTGGGAATCTTTGTTGTGTGCTTGTGTTAAGCTCATGGTGTGACGACAGACAGTGCGTCGCTTTTAAATTGCCTGTGATCTGGCGATTTCTAATTGAACTTTTCTTTTGATGCGTTTGCCTTTTGTTTTTCTTTTTGTTGTTTTTTGACCTAGCCAAAAGTCAAGAAAATGTTATTTTCTAGATATATATATATATATATATATATATATATATTCCTAATTTGTTTGCATTTGTGTATCATTGGTCTGTGATTGCAGTTTATTATGATAACTTTTATATTGAAATCGTAAAGGCAATGTGATTTCGTGCTAAAATTCGTTGGTATTTTATGATATTTTTTTCCTAAACTATAATAAAAATTTATTCATATTTAAGGTTCTAAAATTCTTTAGTATTATTGTTTAATTAATGATATTTTTTTATATATTAGACGAAAGATCTTAAATTTAATTTTTATAAAATACAATGATGTCAATACACCATTTATATATTATTTCTGCATAACCTATAATCAGCTCTTAGATTAGTGCTTGAGAGGCGTAAGCATATTTTCATTAAATTGAGACATTTCCACGTACATAACCTATAATCAGGCGATTAGATAGTACTTAATATGGAGATAGCCACCTAGGCGGGCCGCCGGCTTTGACGAGTGTTTATATATATCACGTATACGTACCAATGGGCCAATTTATAATTAACTTCCCTTTCAAGTTTGAAAAATCTGGGAAGAGTGGCATCATCACTCACCTCATGGAAACGTACGCGTACGCGAACTAATTAAATACATGCCAGGTGGTCGGCAACTGATCCATGTGCCAATGCAACTTATTAGGTAAGGGTGTTAATTTTTGACACGATTCGATACATGATTTGAAATCCGTACGAAATTTATCTAGATTAACTTGCACGATTGAAATTTTGGGTCTTTTTTAGGTCAACCCGTTATGACACGTTTAATCAATAGGTGGGTTTTGGATTAACATGTTAACTCATATAATGACATATTAACTCGTTTAATAAATGTCTAGATTTCGAGTTAACCTATTAATCGGTCAAATTATCTATATATTGACCTGTATAATAAATGTGTCAATTACTAACTCATATATCTACTCATTTACATACCTATATACCTATTAAATCAAATAGTTTAAATAAATTAAACATATTAAACAGGTTAAACGGATCATATGTTAATTGGGTTTCGAGTACGACATATTTATTAAATGGGTTATATGGGTTACATGGCTTATTAACAGCCCGGGTTCGAATTGAATATTTTTGGTACCATTATTAAACGGATCGAATTCCAATTAGGTATATTTGTATAAAATAAAGTTCATAAACGACACAAACACGACATGATATGCCCCTTTACTAGCCCTATTATTATGTGATACTGTACTCTGTAAAATTATGGAGCTCTCTTTATCTCACAAGGAGGAACTCTCTCACTTTGGTGGACTACTTGTTGCTTGAAGGATGATTGAGAATGCTCAATCCCTCTCCTTTATATAGGGATGGATGAAGGAAAACCATCAATGCATATTCATTTATAAGAGTTGGCTCCAATTAATTTCATTCTAATTCTCATTAGCATAGTATTCTCTATTAATAAGTGTTCAACCTTATTTTCAAGCACATGGAAGAACCTAGCCAATATGTCATCCATACACAATCCATCACATGTGCAATGAGATATCAAATTCTTCATTTTGGGAACACCAATATCATCATAATTCTCATCCACTTAATAGAGGAATTGGACCATCAATATATAGCTCGTTTACTGACTTTGTGATACTCATTAAGGAGAGGACAATGTGCTAAACTAGTATTCATTTCAGCCTGAACATAGTACGATATTAGGTCGATATTACAGCCACACTATTTAATTTTAACCGATTTAGTACGATTTTGTATTCTATATTTTGAAAATAAAACCGAATCATACCATACAAATTTGCAAAAGCATATTTTGATTTACAAAGAGATTTCAACATATGGTAAACAGAACTTATAGGTGGATTAACAAGTGGTTTTTGGTGATTGGCATAAACAAAACATGTACTTTGAAAGTAAGGGATAAAGATTAGGCAAATAGAAACAAGTGTTGCGCGGTTCTTACTCTGATTTACTACAAAAAAAAATTGGCTATAGAACACAGGTTTTTTAGTCATAAATATTTTGTTTGTGTCCTTTAATAATTAATAAATACAAATATTTTATATTTGTTGTCACTTTAAATAGGACACAATCTTTTGTTCAATAATTTTATCAATGCACACTGACATGCTACTAGGCACAGAGCCCGTGCACAATACAAGTGGGGGTCACTTTATCTGTGCACTTGTCATAACTTTTTTTATTGTAGACACAATTAATTGTGTCTATTATTTCACAACTTAGACACTCTTATTTATTGGTGTCTTGATTTTTGTCTATCTAAGGTTGTATTGGACCTCATAATTCCTTGCAATCACTCTCATCATTTATATTTTTTTCACTTCTCATTTTGAGGGGTCTTGTTCTTTCCCTTTCTCTTTCTCTTTCTCTTTCTCTTTCTCTTTCCCTTAAACCATGAATCCAACAACAAAAATCCTCAAAACAATTATGTAGTGGTAGCTCAAAAAATCTAATGTCATATGTTGGTTCTACTAATCACAGTGTTAAACAAACTCCACAATTTTCAGACGTTTTCAATTTATCTTTAATCTAACACTTATAATTTTTTACCAATGCTAGTAATGTAAAATTATGAACGGTAAATATAAATAAATAATAATTACACACTTTAAAAAATTAATTGATTTAATTCCTACTATTTAAATATTATTATAAAATATTAGCAAGATTATTAATTTAACATATTGATTTGAAAATATCAATAATCAATATATTAAATTAGAACCATGGCTCCTAAATTCTATAATAAACGATATAATATGAATGTCGGAACAAATAAGAGGGAAAAATTAAGGGCTCTCGTCTGATTTTCGAATCAATCTTGAAATTTCCGCCAATATTATCTATGGACACACAAAATCGTTTCTATTACAAATTGAGAATATCCACCATCCAATTGAAATGAATCTGGGTCGTTAGATAAGTTATTTCAATCTAAGCCGTTAAATAAGTAAAGTTAGTAAGGGTTAAGCAAGAGAGAAAAAAAAATCTGACATCCAAAAAAGATCATCTCAACCAAGTGAGACTTAAGAGGCCGCTGAAAACCTCTGCCCTAGAAAGCAAGCGCAGCAGTTGCTGAAGACACCGATCGGACATAGAGTGAGGGAATTAACACTTATTAACGACTGGAAAGACGATGTCTAAAGCCGTAAGTTTATTTGCTTTCAACTAATTGAGATGGTTTTTCTTTTTTTATTGGATTGTTTCGTTTCAGATTTGTTATAGGGTAAGTGTCTTTCTTGTTCATTCTCCATTGCTTGCAAGGTTAAACTTTAAATTTTCTTTGTGGGTTTCAATTTACATTATCATATACATACAAAGAGAAGAGAAGCATTATCAATCAATGAATGGTAATAATGTTTGATACGGATGTGGAATTGTGATTTTAATAAGGATGATTGGTAATAATGTTTGAATATTGTTGATGCAAAAATCGTCCGGTCTCGTAAAATTCCTTCTCGATCCCTACACACAAAAACGAAAATCAAACGGGGTTAAGGTTGAATCCCGGAGGGGTGGTTCAACCGTAAACGCTCCGATGCTTAAGTCAGTTTTCTGAGAGAATAACCCGACAGAGTGTTTGCAGGAGTTTTTGATTACCTTTAGAAGTGAGATGAGATCTTCTATTTATAGTGAAATATTGAGAGTCACCGGAGCGTCTGATTGGCTGAAGGAAATAGTATCAAGTAGGTGTTTCTACTGAGAGAAATTACCTATTATCAACTATATAATTAATAATAAATAACTCGTTGAGAGATTACTTATTGTTGGCATTAATCTGATTAATTAATATATTTAATTGATAAATATATTAAATTAATGCGGAGATCATGTCATGCCGTCGTCATCTATACCAAGGGTAATATCGACATTACAAGAGTTATGAGCTACATGGCAGCTCCATAATTTTCTGGTGATTTATGGTTCCACAAATGCCCCCACACCGCTTAGGAGTTCGGAGAATACTAAGAGATGTAATTTTTATTGTGGTCCCGATAAACCATTATTTGAATAGTAGGACTCCACCTTGCCTTGCATTTCCTTGTGCGTTGTTGAAAATTTTGTTGGGGTTAGGGATTGATTCTATACTGAAACGGAAAGTCTGAAGCTCACAGTTTAACTCCATATTTAAATTGGACAGCATCGGGCTTTAGGGTGTTTGCTTCAACTTGACCTTTGAAGCCCAATACGTTATTAGGGTTTTTCTTCCTGTTGACTTTAAAGCTCCATTGTTATTTAATTGTAGACAACTGTAGCCTCCATTCACAAAATTCCTCTTGTTGTGTGGCTGTGATTTGTGAAGGCTTCATCAGAGAGTGCTCATGATAGTTGAAAGAAGAGAAGTATCCTCATTGTCGCGGTGGAAAAGGTAAATCACCATGTGAATAATGTTTTTATTTTTTCCGGTTACATTTTGATGTATTCACCAATGAAAATTGGACTGATCTTTTTCTGATTTCAGATTGAAGAGATGGTGTTGAGGAGAGAAGAAGAAATAAACGGAAATGGAACTGGCGACTGGCTTGTGATAAGAGGCCGGGACTACTTTTAGAGTTGACTCGTCAGAGATGTAAGGTCTAGCGAAGACACGCGTATTTGCATGAGTGGAGGTGTCGGCTTGGCTGGCATGTCAAGTAGACTTGGAGCGTGATGGTTGTTGAAACTTGCACACATTTTCACGCCTCTCTGCCATGTGCCTTGCTTAATAGCTTTTTTTTTTTCAGCTGTAATGAGACAGCTTTTTCTTTGTATATATTTTCTCCTACTGCGCAGCCTTTTGCTGTATATTCTGCAAGTCCTCCACATCTTTTTTTTTTCTTCGTAGGAAGGCCTTAGTGTTTGGAGCGAACAACACTGAAGTGGTTTTTTGGCATTTCCGCTTGCATTTATCGTCCCCTCCTCCAGGCTTGTACCATTGATGTAAACATGTAATATATAAACACATTAATATGTTTTTCCTCATCTTCCGTCCAGAATGTATGTATCATTTGTATATATATATATATATTATTTTTTCTTTTGTTCAATTTCAATCTTTTGCAGATTTTGAGAGTTGTAGACGTCCGATTGCAACGATTCAAGCGATGATGCGCTCTACTTTTCGAGACGGTCATTTCAAAATGTATGAAGGTATACTTCTGGCGTAGTCTTGAAGACCTCATTTTATGGAGTACCATCTGTTGGCATGTCCAGGACTTGTTGGAGTTTCCGACTTCAAGAGATGATGGACTTGACACCAAGACGCTCCACCAGTTGACATGCTTATGATGCTTTGTGAAAAAAAGAGCTTGGGGCGCTGACGGATTCATCATCTTCAAGTGTGGACGGAGCCAACATCAAGGCCTTCAACGGGGAGGTGGAGCAGAATGCAATACGAGGTGCAGCAGAGTGCAAGGCGAGGTGCAGCAGAGTGCGATGCGAGGTGCAGAAAAGTGCGACGCGAGGTGCGACAGAGTGCAAGGCACGAGGTGCAGCAGAGTGCAAGGCTCGAGGTGCAGCAGAGTACAAGGCGCGAGGTGCAGCAGTGTGCCAGGCGCGGGGTGCAGCAGTGTGCCAGGCTCGGGGTGCAGCAGAGTGCAAGGCGAGAGGTGCTGCAAGTGTGCAAGGCGAGAGGTGCAGCAGTGTGCAAGGCGCGACGTGCAGCAGTGTGCAAGGTACGACGTGCGCGTGAGGTGCAGTAGTGTGCCAGGCACGAGGTTTGGCAGAGTGCAAGGCGCGAGGTGCAGCATAGTGCAAGGCTCGAGGTGCAGCAGAGTGCAAGGCGCGGGGTGCAGCAGTGTGCCAGGCGCGGGGTGCAGCAGAGTGCAAGGCTCGAGGTGCAGCAGAGTGCAAGACGCGAGGTGCAGCAGTGTGCCAGGCGCGGGGTGCAGCAGTGTGCTAGGCGCGGGGTGCAGCAGAGTGCAAGGCGAGAGGTGCTGCAAGTGTACAATGCGCAAGGTGCAGCAGTGTGCAAGGCGCGACGTGCAACAGTGTGCAAGGTACGACGTGCGCGCGAGGTGCAGTAGTGTGCCAGGCACGAGGTGCGGCAGAGTGCAAGGCGCGAGGTGCAGCATAGTGCAAGGCTCGAGGTGCAGCAGAGTGCAAGGCGCGGGGTGCAGCAGTGTGCCAAGCGCGGGGTGCAGTAGTGTGCCAGGCGTGGGGTGCAGCAGAGTGCAAGGCGAGAGGTGCTGCAAGTGTGAGGCGATGCATGGTGCAACTACAAGGCAAGACGATGTGCAGCAGTGTGCCAGGTGAGGTGCAGCAGCGCGCAAGACAAGGCAAGATGTGCAAGTGTGAGGCGAAGAGTCCCATCACTTGAAGTGCGACATGTCACAACCCAGCATGAGGCTTGTTCCAGATGCAAGGCAATGTGTGTTGCAACTACAAGGCGAGATGTGCTTCATCTTCGAAGCAAGGCTACCCATGACGCGAGGAGAAGTGCATGTGGTGCCATGAAGTAACTGAAGCCTTCCAAGGAGTTGCATTGGATGATGGATGACCTTTCAGAGATTTGATCTTCAAGACCTTGTTGAGCTCAGAATGGGGTGTAGCAAGGCAGAACATAGGATGGAGGATCGATCATGCCCCCTGCAAAGCTCGAGACGTCAGACATCATCGCCTAATTGAAGGAAGAGAGCCTGGAGATGCCATCAATTCCAAGTAGGCGATGTTGAGGAGGTTGCCCCCATTGCTTGAAGAAGGTCATGGACGATGTGTCACTGGAAGTCGACGATGAGATGACTGAAGGCCTCCAATGCTTGCTCATGGGTTGACGGGGAGACTCCGAGGTCATGTCGTTCCTGGTGATGAGCTTCATGATCCTTCTTGGTCCGTGACTTGATCTTAGCATTGAATACATGTTTGAGCATTCAATTTGTGAATTGCCAACTTCTTTAATTTTCATCAATAAAAGCCTTCAACTTTTTTTGAGTGTTTTGTGATTTTCGGCAGATTTGACCTTTGTGTAGAAAATTTGGTCTTCTGACTTCGTTTTAGCTTCGAATTGAGTGTCGTTGGTAGGGTTGGAAAGCAGAGTTCCATACCTTTCTACTTCCACCAAGTTTGTTCCAAGATGATTTGAATTGAGTCTTGTAGGATTGGTCGAATCTTATGCTAATGCGCTGATTCATGCAGTTGACCTTTGTGTGCAAAAATGTTTGCAGGGAACTCGTCACAACTTGGAATTGAGTGAGATCAATGGAGCTGGAAAGCTGACTTCCATAGCTTTCTAAATCCATCGACCGCATGTCGGGGTGATTAAAATTCAGTGGCCTATGACTGAATGAATCTCGTACTTGTGCGCTGGTACGTGCAGTTGATCTTCATATACAAAAACGTTCGCTGGGAACTCGTCACAACTCGAAATTGAGTGAGGTCAACGGCGTTGGAAAGCTGACTTCCGTATCTTTTTAGGGCCATCAAGTTCATGTCAGGGTGAGCAAAATTGAGTGATATATGATCGAATGAATCTCGATCTCGTGCACTGAAATGCAGAATTGGACTTCGCATGTTAAAACATTTGCCCACTGTTTGTCATGGCCTGGTGGTTGCCCCTCTTGGTGGGGTTGGAAGCGTTTTTTTAGTAGCTTTCTGACTCCAACAAGTCAAGTTCTTGGATGGTTTCAAGTGCCTCGCTAAGACGAGCCTTGAGCGCTTGCGTGGCGAAGTCGTGGCGTGGTCCACATGGTAAAGACTTGTTGTGCTTTACGTGGAAAAAACTTTGAGTTCTTCGCATGGTGAAGGCTTCGAGTGCTTCGTATGTCGAAAGCTTGGAGTGCTTCACGTGGTGAATACTTGGGGTGCTTCACGGGGTGAAGGCTTGAAGTGCTTCGCGGGGTGAAGACTTAGAGTGCTTTGCGTGGCGAAGGCTTGGAGTGCTTCGTATGACGAAGGCTTGGGGTGCTTCGCATGGCAAAGACTTAGAATGCTTCGCGTGACGAAGGCTCGGAGTGCTTCGCATGGCGAAGACTCGGGAGCTTTGCATGACAAAGGCTTGGGGTGCTTCGCATGGCAAAGACTTAGAGTACTTCGCGGGGCGAAGGCTTAGAGTGCTTCGCGTGACGAAGGTTTGGAATGCTTCGCATGGCGAAGACTCGGGTGCTTTGCATGGCAAAGGCTTGGGGTGCTTCGCAGGGCGAAATTTTAGAGTCCTTCGCGTGGCGAAGGCTTGGAGTGCTTCGCATGGTGAAGACTCGGGTGCTTTGCATGGCAAAGGCTTGGGGTGCTTCGCATGACAAAGACTTAGAGTACTTCGTGGGGCGAAGGCTTAGAGTGCTTCGCGTGACGAAGGCTTGGAGTGCTTCGCATGACGAAGGCTTAGAGTGCTTCACGGGGCGAAATCTTATAGTGCTTCGCGTGGCGAAGGCTTGGACTGCTTCGCATGGCGAAGGCTTAGAGTGCTTTCTAAACAAAAGTTTAAGCGATAAGACAGTTTCATTAGACTTTGAAACGAAACATTTTGAATCTTATTGAAAGATGTTATGTGAGAAAAGTAGGCATTGAGCCGAATTTTAACCACATAATTGTGTCCTTGATGATGACTTGGTCACCGATTCAGTTTCCTAGTTGTTCCCTGCAACTCGAACTCGGCAATGATGGTGTCCACGCGGATCAACTTTTGTGCGGGTTCCTGGGGGTCTTTGTTTCCAAGACGATCTGTTGCCTTTTTTCTGACGTACTCGGTGCAGTGTCTTTCCTTCAAGAGATCCCGGAGGTATCTTTCGAAAGTCTGGCAAGAGCTTATGTCGTGCCCATAGCAATTGTGATAAGAACACCATTTTGTCTTGTCGGCCCTCTCCTGGTCACCTTTGACGGGAGCTGGTCTTTCGAACCACGGTTCTTTCTTTATCTGATTATATATTTGGAGTAAAGGTACCAAAAACTGTGTGCTTGGCTTCGCACCCACGAACGTGTTGGATGACGAGTTCCCTTTTCGCTTGTTGGCTTTCTCGACTGAGTTCCCGCGGTGGGCACCATCCTTTGGCTGCGCAAACGCCTTTGTTGGATGTCCATCTTCCTCGACGTAGTTGGCGGCATGTGTGGCGTTCTTCTCGTCCTCCCAGCATGTGTGTCGTTCTTCTAGGGATAGCATCTTGGTGAGACTTCGGGCGTTGCTCATGACGATGTCTCCGTAGAGTTGGTTCTCCCGCTGTAGGCCTTGCTTAAATGCCATGGCTGCAACGAGATCGCTGCAACCAATGATGCGGGACTTCTCTTCGCAAAACCTTCGGATGTATTGCCGCAAGGTTTCCTTAGACCTCCTTCGGATGGTGAAGAGGTGGTCATCCTTGACTTCGACGGTGCGAAGCTGCGAATACTCCTTCACGAAGACATGGGCCAACTCTTCGAAGGAGGCGATTGATCTCTGGGGGAGATGGTTGAACCATGTCGTGGCTTGACCTTGCAGTGAGGGTTGGAAAACTTTGCACATGAGTGCGTCGTTGTGCATGTGAGGTGCCATGACCCCCCGATAGTAATTGATTTGCTTCACTGGATCAGAGGTTCCTTTGTACTGATTGAAGTTTGGTGTTGAAAATCGCTGCGGGAATGGCTCCTCCTCAATTTCCCTCACGAACGGCGAAGATGATGACGTCTGTACTTGGCGCCAAAGGTCATCCTCCAAGTCACTGTCGCGTTGAACTCCCTGGAGGCGTCGATCCAGCATCCTTCGGACGTCTTCAGCATGCAATGGCCCTTCGTGACGGGGGTTCCCATGCCGAGTCAAATGGCGTCGACTCCCTCGAGTTGCAGCGGGCCTTGCTCTCAAGCGCGCTGGCGTGTAAGTCTCGTCTTCCTCGTTGCGGTCTTCTGTGCTTCTTGAGTTACGATGGGTCTGTCCATCTGAGTGAGTGCGTGACTTACGGGAGACTGCTTGCTGCTGTCGCCTGTTACTCGGGTACTCAATGCGCGAAAGTGCTCCTGGGTGTCCTCCGAGTCGTTCCCTAGCCAAAGGCCTCGGTAGTCTTTGGTCTCCTTCTCTAGGGGTGCAGCTTTCCTCCCCTGAGTCGCCTAGCAACATTTATCGGGACATTGTCCGGCAGTGAACATGCTCCTTGTTGGTGCGTCTCGGGATTTCACTTGGTGCCCTGTGAGGTTCATTGTACTTCTCGGAGGTTCTGGACGTCACGATGTCTCCCAATAGTTGTTGTAGGAGCTCTGATTGGGTCCGAACTTGGTTGCTCAGTTGCTCAACCTGCTGCATCAGTCCAAGCCGGGGAGGCGAGCCCCTAAATGCTTGCTCGTGGTGAGTAGCATGTCGGGGCGCACGTCGCGCGCCTTCAGTCGGATGTGATGGGCCATGTCTCTCTGGAACTTAGGTGTCGGTCTGTGAGTTGCGTAGGGCGTCCATGTGTCTCCTTAGGTCCAAGTTAGCAGGGAGCTGATTCGGGACCCTTGGAGATGTTTCTCTTGCCAGTAGTCCGTCTGTTCGTTGGAAAAAAGCTGCGCTTGCCCCCGTTACAGGCGGGGGGTTCGCTGACAGGACCCATCCCAATCCCCCCGGGATTAGTGCGGGATGACCCTGCTCCCGTCTGACACGAAGTGTCAGACAAGGGATATTTTCGTCCTTGCCCTCCCGGGCTATCTGAGTACGCCAGGATCCGGAGGAGGTATGTGATATCTCGATCTCTGCTACAGTCCACATCCGATGTCAACCTGAAGGGCAGTCAAAACATTAAAAGCTGTGAGTAGACAAAACAAGAGTTTATAAAACATTTCATAAGGAAGAAAATGAAATGAAAATGGTGATGGTGTCGTGGAAGAGAAGAGAGAAGGAGATGATGTGATCAGATGAGGGAATGAGAGATGGAGGGTGAGGATTTAAAGATAGAATTGAAATGGATGGTTAAGATTGAATGGTGGGTGGGTTTGGTTTATAAAAATAATTAAATAATATTAATTAATTATATAGATCCACATTTTGGGGGTCTAAGCCAATGGGATGAGTGACACTTGTCACTCATCCATGGGGCCCACCAAAATATCCACCCAATCAGATTTCGCCGAAACGTCCCCGTCTCGAAGTTCGTGCATAGTGAAATCGAACTTCCGTGACCCATAACTCTCCCGTTCGAAGTCCGATTTCAGTGTGCTGCCTGCCTATGGATTCGTATCGTCCTTATCTATGTAACGGTCTTCGGCCCTCGGCCATCGGACCTCCCGGTCAAAAAGTCAACATTTGACCCCCATTTAACCAAAATTACCAAAATGCCCCTAAACTTCCGAACGTCATAACTTCCTCCTCGAACGTCGGAATTGAACGTGCCACCTGTCTATGAACTCGTGACGTCACGAACTACATCACGGTCATCGGTCAAAGTCCATTTGACCGCCCGATCGAAAAGTCAACGTTTTGCCACCATCAAGGGCAAAACGGTCATTTTGCATCGTTCATCCGATTTCGCCCAACTAATCACGGATTAGCCTCACTAATCGTGATTAGTCACTAATCTAATCCTGGAATTTGGGACGGGTCGTTACATTCACAGTAGCAGCGGCCACGTGGAACGTTCCGAAACTAAATGTAGGTGTCCAATCCGGCATTCCGAACGGTAGGTGAATTAATGCGTGGCGCCGGCCATGCAGGAGATGGGAAAGTGATTCCTCTGGAATCGTTGGGAGAGGTTCACTCACGGCAGCGCTCGCAGCAGCAGATGAGGTAGCCTCGGAGGCTCGTGTGGATCGGCGTGTTCTGGCCATGTGAAGAACGGTGTGTCGAAAATGTGATGATGGAGTTTTTTCAAGGAAAAACTAAAGAGCACGCTTTGAGTATTTCTCAAATCAGCTCTCAATGAAAGCACCAGTTGTTGATGCAAAAATCGTCCGGTCTCGTAAAATTCCTTCTCGATCCCTACACACAAAAACGAAAATCAAACGGGGTTAAGGTTGAATCCCGGGGGGGTGGTTCAACCGTAAACGCTCCGATGCTTAAGTCAGTTTTCTGAGAGAATAAACCGACAGAGTGTTTGCAGGAGTTTTTGATTACCTTTAGAAGTGAGATGAGGTCTTCTATTTATAGTGAAATATTGAGAGTCACCGGAGCGTCTGATTGGCTGAAGGAAATAGTATCAAGTAGGTGTTTCTACTGAGAGAAATCACATATTATTAACTATATAATTAATAATAAATAACTCGTTGAGAGATTACTTATTATTGGCATTAATCTGATTAATTAATATATTTAATTGATAAATATATTAAATTAATGCGGAGATCATGTCATGCCGTCGTCATCTATATCAAGTGTAATATCGACATTACAAGAGTTATGAGCTACATGGCAGCTCCATAATTTTCTGGTGATTTATGGTTCCACAAATATGATGTAGGTTTTTTTGATATTATAATAATGTTTAAATCTGAAGATTGGAATGGTGATTTTTTTTTTTTTTTTTGTGGAGAAGAGAATTCATAGATCGATGAAAGCATTCATTTATATTTATCTTGCACTATCCAATCTAAATATATGTTGTCAAAAGAGATTTAATTAAGCAAAATCAATTACAATATTATTAATAGTTGGTTAATCACCTAATATGGACTATCTTGATTACCCGGCCAGAATATAATATCAATGATGATGGGTTATGGACATATTTCATGATTAGGTTCCTAAAAACAATGTTTCTTGCATATAATTTGCTCGTGCTTGACCATGTTTATGTTCCTGCCCCATTTTCGGGTTCTGTTGACATCAAGGCATATAGCAGAGCCAAATCTTTGTGAGTATATAGCACTTCACTACCCAAAGATGATCACTAGTATTCATTTATATTAGAAGCCACAAATTGATGTCATATACGCATTAATAAGAGAGTTCACTCCTGCGTAGCTTCCATTTTTCCAAAAGTCATCATATCGTGAAGAAGACACCAAGTTTATATTCTGGATTGATCCTATCATAGTCTGCGTTCTATCACTAGTAGTGATATATATCTTAGTTGTCACGACCCGACCCATCTAGCACGATATTGTCCGCTTTGGGCCCTACCCTCACGGTTTTGTTTATGGGAACTCACGTGCAACTTCCCAGTAGGTCACCCATCCTGAGATTACACCAGCCCAATCTCGCTTAACTTTGGAGTTCCAATCAAACTCAAAGCCAATGAGCTCCCAAAAGGTCTCATGCTAGATAGATACGCGCTCACACATATAAGGCACTTCACATTTCTCTCCCCTGAGCGATGTGGGATTGTTCACCGTTCATCTCAAGACACGGGTCTTACACTAGTACTCATTATTCCATGGCCAAACACTAACATTTTTTATGCTTAATAATTGAATTCATTGACTGGACATCTTTTGCGGCCTTGATTTTTATTGAAGTCCACAACAGAGAGTTATAGTTTGTGAAGAAAACAGACTCCTTGACTTTGTAGAGTTGTATTTGGCCAATTTGAATTTCAAAATATTGATCCTTCCTATATTCACTTATGATAGTAGTACATGATATAACATAAATCAAAGCCTAAATTAATTAGCAGTGCTCAGATAATTGATTAGCACTGCACAACATTGAAGATCACCATTAATTAGCACTGCCAATTTGTAGTTGTTATAATTGGCATGATAAAAATTGAAATTGGTTATAAATAAATATATGATTGCTATAACTTTGAATGGAGGTTTATTGATGCTTCTGTTTCTGTAGAACTTGAGCATTTTCTTCCTTGTTGGTTCTCTAAAAATTAGATTCTCAATTAAATTTACAGTTTAAAAGAATCATAGTAATGCAATCTAGCTCTGATTTGGACGCAGGGGGAAGTAAATAAGTGTTATGGTATTTTAATACAAACTTATAAGACTAGAATAATGCCTTGGTTTTTATTCTGTTCATCTCTAGATGATATCATGTTTTTGTACGTTCATAGCAAAACTTGTTGCGAAAATCTCTGTTTTACTCAATTTTCTTTTATTTTGGACTCATTAACTTCCATAATTGATTATTTTAGATTCAAAACAGTATAAAAGGTCTAATTTTAGGTTTTAAATATCGAAATTCACCAAGTAACCAATTTGAGAATAGAAGCTTAAAGTTTAAATTCGAATAATGATTCTATACATCACTTAAAACAAATTAAAAAAAAAAAATCGAATATAAATGAGATTATTTAAAAGCGTCATTCACTTATAAATAAGAAGTCGTTCTACCCCCGAGAATCAAATTAATATTTGACTAATTTCACTAATCCCCTTCTTTGCTGCATTTTGAGGTCCCAATGCCACTCACCTGGGAAAAATAATGTTGAGCAGTGCTAATTAATGGTGATCTTCAATCTTCAGATTGCACTCTCAAATCTTCACAACTGGTGTAATCTGAAGATTGGAATGAAGCTGGTGTACATCGTGATATACTTCCCAAGACCGCCAATGTTGTAAATAAATAACCAACCATGCATATATAGATTTATTGTGAAGTAATTCCCTTAGGTAATTTATTTTTACAAATCCGTTTGGTTTGTTTAATGTTTTGTTTGTTAACAAGTATACTCATTAAAATGCAAGTAAATGGTAGCAAATTTGACGATTGACAATGAAGTCTTTATGAGTGTTGTTGGTTCATCACCCGAGTTGCAAGCATCCTCTGAGCCCCAAGTAGCATCTGATGTACCTCAGCAAGATGACAAATTAAGGGCATCAAAAAGTAATGATAATAGTGCAGCTGTGGGAACAAATTCTATGGGTGGCCACTTTGCACAAAGTCAACAATGTTGTAGTTTAGGGCCTCAAACCACCAATTTGAAAATCATAATTATGTGGAGCCTTCATAGGGTGCTATAGCTTTCCATGACTATTGTCAAAGTGATAATTATGCTTAGTGACGTATAGTATCCTTCGCGAATTTCTTCATAGTAATCGTTGTTAGTTTTTTCAGAATATCTGAATGAAGACATGTTTTTTGTTTTTGTAAGGCAAATGTGGTTGCATTATTTATAAGACTATGACCTATATGATGTATTATTTATAAGGAACTAGGTTTATGATGTAGGTATATATGTACATTATAAATTCTTGACTTTCTGTTTAGCTTTTGATATTTGAAACTGGTTTTGGTCTAGGAGCTAGTTTATAGCTCCGGCCTTGCATAAAGCAAGAGTTCTTCTTGCTTATGCTCTGCTATGAATTTATCTTTATTTACATGGATTGATTCTCTTTTACTGTAGCACATATTTGAATTTATTTTTTGCAGCAAAAACAGTAGATATTTATCTAAATGTAGTGTTGTACATGTATATGGAATTCCTGTGTGCTATTAATTAAAAATTATAGTAAATGACACAATAATATAATTGTTCCCATGAGTGTACAAAACGTGTGGGTCCATTGTCGAAAAAAATACACAAGACATTAGTGTACCGACCCGTCCCGGGAATCCGGATTAGATTAGTTGTTAATGACAGATTAGTGCAGTTAATCGGCGATTAGTTGGAGGCGTTCGGACGGACGGTGCAAAATGACGATTTTGCCCTTGAAATTAGGCAAAATGTTGACTTTTCAATCGGGCGGTCAAATGAACTTTGACCGATGACTGTGACGTAGATTGGGACGTCATGAGTTCATAGACAGGTGGCACGTCCGATTCCGACATCCGAGGAGAAAGTTATGACGTTCGAAAGTTCAAGGGTAATTTGGTTAAAAAGGGGCAATTTGTTGACTTTTTATACAACATGGAATTTGCACGAACTTCGAGGATGTTAGGAAGGTCTCGATTCCCTGAGTACAACGACAGGTGGCATACTGTCATTAGACGTCGGACGGTTTTGTTATAAGTCTAAAATGCGAGGGGAAAAATGGTAAATTGTAGGGGCAAGGGCAATTTGGTCTTTTTGGCTATGACCAGCTATGTTTGGACATGTGGCTGACTGAGAATTTGTGCCCACTAGAATTGGAACACTTGTCCTTGCTCTAGAGGGCTGTGGAAGGTTAGACGACCGCCTCAATTGTTTTAAAACAGTGCTGATATTTGTTTCTGCACAATGCTTGAACGGGAAAACACAGAAAAATAGGGACAATGAACAAACAGATAACCCAACCCCTTAAGAGAATGACCCTTTGTTTATGGTTTGTTCATCAAAGTTGATAAGCGTGATGAGACATAGTTGAGGGTGGTGGCACGGCGGCCACGACGACAGGGGAAGGTAAGAAACCCGTGAAAAAAATCGTGAGTCCCTTGTTTGTTTTTGAAATATTGGAATTGACTTGAAGGGTTAATGAGCTCAATTGATTAATTGGATGTTGATTCTGAAGTGTTTAGGAGTTGGTTGGACTGGGAATGGTGGCTCGCCGTGGACGGTAGCCGAGGAAACCGTGACTGGTAAGTAAGGAGTCGAAAATGGTGATTTTTGTTTTGGTGCCCGATATTCGAATTCAGGAATTAGGAAGTGTTTCTGGAGGTTCTAGTGATGGTTTGAAATCAACAGGGACGGAGGTGGTGGCTGGAAAGATGACGACTGAATGTCGAATAGTGCCCAGTTTTCCTTCGTTTTGGGAGGTAAGTTCTAGGCTTAAAACGTTTGTTTTTAAGGGTCTAAACGATTATGGATAATGAGGCAAACCTGTAGGACTAATTAGAATTTAAAACTGATCGAAAAATAAGGGAAATATGGGGTCGAACCGCCCACGCCGGCTTGGTCGAACCGGATCGGTTCGAACCGGTCTGAACCAGGTCGGCAAGAGGAAGATGGTGACACTGTTCACGTGCGTGGGATTCACGTGCAAGAAGTTCCAAGCGCGCGTGGGGGTGCGTGAAGGGTAGTTTGGGGAATCTTCCAACATGACTTTTAAATTATTCGATGTAACGAACGTTTTGGCACTGGTTTCGAGTCGATTGGACATCGTCTCGATAGTTTTCGGGATGTTCGAAGGTTTTAGGGCTCGGTTAAAAATAGTTAAAAATACTGGAAAATTACGGGGCTTCAGTATAAGCTTTATAAAGTAGTTAGTGACCTTATTATAGGATTTGGACAGGTTCAGGAAAGCCGGGGATAACGGATTAGCCGAGAATGGCAAAAGTGCGCGTGTATCGGGGCAACAGCGAAATGGTCTGTGAGTGAACTTTGCTCTCTAACTTATGATGCATGCATATATGTTTTTATATGTTTTATGTACATGAATATATGATTTGATTTATGATCTTGATGGTTTACGGTTTTACACGAATTTCGAGGTATTTACAGAATTTCACATTTTACAAGATTTCGATCGATGTTGTGATTTGACTATGATTTTGATGATTTGATTTCAGGATTTGAAATATGATTTGATTTCAATGATTTGAAAGGGATTTCGGAAAAGTGATTTCGGGCTTGGAGCCCTGTTCATGTGATTTCAGAAACGAGCTTTTGGTTTTGAAACTGGATTTCGGAAACGAGGTTTCATATTTGGTTTTGGGACTTGGAAAGGAAATCTGGATTTTGGGTTCGGGACAATGGTTCCGGATGCCGACTTACGAAATCATTGTTGCGAATTCGAATAAGCATTTTCGGTGGTTTTCGTTGTTGATTGAAAAATGGTTTTGGGTTTAAATACCCGGAAAAAGAAAAAGAAGAACCGATGGATCTAGTTTTGAGTTTAAAGACTCGGTTGATTGACGGGGGGGAGGGGGGGCCTGGATTGATATTTTTTGAGTTTAAAGACTTGGTATATGTTTTGAATTTAAAGACTTGGTTATTGTGATACCCCCCGCGGCCTGTGATTGTGTTTTGAGTTTAAAGACTCGTTGGTATCTCGGGAAGGCCTTATTATTGCACATGGTTTTGAGTTTAAAGGCTCGGGCGCACTTGAGATCCAGAAACTAGCATACTTGATGTTTTTCACTGGTTTTCAAATGTTTTGGGACAGAATTCTCGTACTTCGAGATTGGTTTGTGGTTTTGGGTCGAGGCCCTGGTTTTAACTAACGGATTTGATTCAGGTTTTCAAGAATGGTTTTAGTTAATGGTTTTGAATATGAGATGGTTTCATAACATTAATTGATATGCATGCATTGGTTTTTAAATGGAGGGTATAATGGAATTGTTTTATTGAACTGTTTTTGAACATATTACTTATTTTTGTCCACTCACAGTCTTTTTGTGTTTTCGATACCATCCAGGTTGTCGCGTGCGAGCTGTTGTTCGAGAGAGACGGAGACATCACACGTGTGATCCACAGTAGATTTTGCGCGCTCTGGGAAGTCCAGAAGCTCTTTGGACAGTCGGCTCGAGAATCCCTTGTCCGACTTACGTGTCACACGGAGGTTGAATGTCGGTTTAGCCTTCGTGTCATGCGTAAGTTAGACGGGAGCAGGACTTAGCCCTTAATCCTGGGGGATTGGGGGTGGGTTCTGTCATTAGTGTCTTTTGGTCTTTAATAATTGGCCACGAAGCATTTTGTTTGTGTCGTTTGATCAAACGGCACGCCAGTGCTGTGCACATACAAATAATAGTAGTTGCAGTGTGTCCATTCTTATAGGACACCAATAATTGTGTCCATAAAGTCAATGGACACATATAATTATTGGTATACTAAGCCTATCTTTCTTGTAGTGATTGTGAGCCATCTTCTTGAAGAATCAAGGAGACGTAAGAACAAGCAAGCTATTGGACGACATCGTAGCGCACAAGTAAATGATGAAGCTATATGACTCTAGGTGGCGCTGCGCAGGCAAATGGAAGAATGTACTATTCTATTGCCTAGAATTGGTAGCCTTACTCAGGGGAATTTTCCGGTTATTTTTTTTATTTAATTCAGTATGGTACGAGATGATACGATGTTTCAAAATTCAGAACCAAAATCGTACTTAAGCAAACCAGTTCAATTCAGTACCGTATCAAACTTTCTTTCGCTTTAACTATTTTTTATTTTTTCGATTTCATTTTAACTGGAACCATATAATTTTGGTATTTTCATTACATATGCACAGGGCTAATTCATATATCTTTGACCTCAAATTTAAGAAGCTTATGGCATCTCCAACCATGGGTTATAAACACAAACTGTGGGAAAATTTACTAAAAAAGGATCTTCAACCACAAGGATAAGGAGTAAATGCTATAGACAAATTTTGGTCAAGGGCCCAAAGTCAAAAAAATTTCTCAAATTTGTCTAAAATTTTAAGAAAATTCTTATTTCCTAAATATGCAGTGGGGCCCAATCTTATCACACAATTATTTTGCACACTTCAAATCTTATCACACAATTTCCTTCACAATATATTTTGTTCAAAAATGTTATATTAGTTTAATTAAATTATATTTAGTAAATGTTATATTAATTTAATTTAATTATTTTAATTCAAAAATATTATGTAAGTTTAATTAAATTTTCGCATAATGATATATTAGATTAAAAAATATTATATTAGGTTAAAAAATTATATTAACTTAAAATATATATAAATAATGATAAAATATTAAAATAGTAATAGCATAATCTTCAAGGGTTAGAGATGTAATTCTATACTATTTATTAAAAAATATTATTCTCAATGCCAAAATTTGGGTACAACTCTCAAAATTTAAGATTTAATTGGAGAAGCCTAACATGTTTTCATAGAGCTTCAAAAGTCCAAATCCCTAGGTATGGAGTCTGCTCTTTCTCGGCCCTCGCAAATCCTTCTTTCCCCTTTTCGTTCTTGATTCTGAGCCATTTCTACCAAGCCTTGACCATGTATCTCCTGTCATCTTCTCAGTCCCCCTCTCTTTCCCTTAACCGTGATCGAAACCATGCGGATCCTTCCCTTCACCTTCGCCCGTTTGGGGTAACCGAGCTCCCTCGCTTGACTGGATCCTCCTGCTCCTAGTCACTTCTTGGCAGCGATCTGGTCACTACGTCTTATCCAGCTAATTGATTTCTTCCTCAATCATCGTTGTCATTGGATAATCTAGTGTATGGCTCTTGTTTGGTCGACAGTAAGATGGTAAGTGCCATTGTTCTCAACCCTGCTGGCGACTTTGTTGTCCCTAGCCGGTCGACATGTCAGTGTTGACGTTGTTTAGAAGTGAGTACCCCTATTATGTTGGGTAGCCATGTCTCCCCTATGTGCTCTACTATTGGACGCAATGTCGATGCTACCTTGCATAAAGATCATTCTCCATCTATTTTGGGATCTCCCTTGGTCTATGCAGGTTGTCCTTTGATTGCTACTAGTGGGGGCGTTATTGGCAATCCTATTAGTGATATGGTGCAGGTGGTGATGTCTGAACCTGCTGGTGTCCCCAATAAATTATATCGCAGTGTTGCGAAGGGCAGTTCTGGTTTATCTTGTGGAGTGTCTGCTCCCCCTTTCTGCAAGCCTAGGTTGGTCGATGGTAGGAAGGTTGTTTGTCCTCCTTTGTCAGCTGCTTTGGATGTTCCTATGGAGTGGGAAATTTTCTGGTTGGTTACTTTGTGGATCGTCAACTCCCTTATTCCACGGTCAATATCCTGGCAATGAAAGTCTGATCCAATCGTGGATTGGTGGATGTTCTCGATAATGATATGGGTTTTTATTTTTCAAATTCTAGGATAAGGATGCCTGTACTAAGGTTCTTGAGGAAGGCCCGTGGTCTCTATCTAGGCATATGATCTATCTCTCTCGATGGCGTCCAGGTATGGTGTTGTCTAAGGTGGCCCATGCCCGGGTTCCTGTTTGGATTAAATTCTACAATGTGCCCCTTGAACACTGGAACACTGAGGGGTTCAGATATGTTGCTAGAGTCGTGGGTAAGCCCCTCTATGTTGACGCTTTAACGGAGTCGAGGAAGCATATTGTGTTCATGCGGATCTGTGTTGAAATTGATGCTTCTGAGCCGCTGGTTGAATCCTTCGACCTCTTGCATATGTCAAATGAGAATGGTGAAATTCCTCGGGCAATTGAGGTTAGAGTTTTTTTTTTATCAAGGTTGGCCTTGTATTTGTTCAAAATGCAGGACCTTCTGCCACTTGGAGCCTAGTTTTCCGCTTCATCCTAAACTTGTCTTCAAGGCCTTTCCCAAAATATAACGACCCGTCTCGAATTTCAGGATTAGATTAGTGAGTAATCAAGAATTAGCAGGACTAATAGGGGATTAGTCGGAGGATTGCGGACGGACGGTGTGAAATGATGATTTTGCCCCTGGGAATTGTGCAAAAAGTTGACTTTTGACTCAGGCGGTCAAATGGACTTTGATGGATGACCGTGACATAGATCGAGACGTCACACGTCCGTAGACAGGCGGCACATCGAAATCGGAGGTTCGACGAGAAAGTTATGGGTCTAGAAAGTTTTAAGGTACTCTGCATAAAAACCGAGAAAAGAGGACAAGTGGCAGGTTTTGGTTGGTGGAAATTTCTAGAAGGACCCACCAGATGAATGACAAGTGACACCCATCTGATTGGCCCATTCCCCCACAAGGTGGGATATTTTCCCCTGACCATCATCGATCATCTCTCCCATTCTCACGCAAAACCCCGTGAAATTTCTGGAACCGTGAAACCCCACCCTACATAAGCCCTTCAATCCCCATTAATGGTGGTGAGTGTGTGAAACTGGTGGTCGGTGAGGGATAGCCGAGAGAGGAAAAACAGAGTGTGTAAGTGATCGTGAACCCAAACCCCCTCAAACCTTGTCGTTTATTGGTGCTTTGTGAACGAAAATGAGAGATGAAGGTGAGACGATGCTGGTGGTGACCACGGTGGTGCATGACGTCGACGGTAGGGTGCGTTTGTCGTGAAATTTCGTTTGAATTCAAAAATTGTAAGCTAATATTTGGTGTTTGAAGGATATTAGGAAGCTAGTGGGCTTGGAACGGAGGCCAACGGTGTTCGGGGTCACAAGAACACAGAGGAGGAATTTGGCTGGTTGATCATCAATCGAGGAGGTAACTTCCAATTTTTAATTTTCCAGTTTTGAAGTCATAAATCGATTAGGAATGAAAGGACGAAGGTGTATGGATTAAAGCGGGTTGAAAATGGGTTAGAAATGGTGAGAACCGGTCTGGCCGGTCCAGTCGGATTGGTTTTACAGCGGACCAGACCGGACCGGGTCCACCTAAGATGGAAGATGAACAGTACGGCGCGTGAACTCCACGCACAGCGCCGTTGGGCGGTACGTGGGGGCGCATGGGACGTTTTTGGGGGAAGTTTTCAACCATATGAAATCATCCTTTCGATTTAACGAACATTCTAGGACTAGTTTCGAGTCTATCGGACATTGTTTTGATATAGTTCGGGATGTCCGAATGTTTAAGAGCTAGTTTAAATACGTGTAAAAATTCGAAAAAATTACGGGGATTTAAAGAGAGGTTAATGAAGTGGTTAGTAACCCTCTAGTATGGTATGGATAGGATCGGAAATCCCGGTGCTGGTGGAGTAGCTGCAAGGGTGTATGGCACACGTATCGAGACGGCAGCTAGGACGGTCAGTGAGTGAACTTTTATTATATAAATATGATGCATTCATAACTGTTTTATATGTTTTATATCTATGTTTTGAATTCCTTGAATATGTATTTTTGAGGTATTTATTATTTACGTATTTGCACATATTTCGAGACGTATGGTTTTATTTTGAATTTGTATGTGCTTGTGGTTTTGGTGATGGTTTGATGAAATGGTTTTGGAATTGAAAAGATGAACTCAGGCATGAGTCCCATTTGATTTGGAAACTATCGGACGTGAGGTCCATTTGATTTCATGAAGAATCAGGCTAAGATCCATTTGAGTTATACAATCGGGCCGGGGGCCCATTTGGTTTGTGAAATCGGGCATGAGGCCCAGTTGTGGTTTATAAATGTAATTTCGGGTCGGGGACCTATATATGGAGTTATGGATTTGAATAAATGGATTTATGATGGTTTCATGGAAATTACGAGCATGGCCCCTTTGTGATATTTTGAGATGTATGAAATAATTTTAAAAAGGGTATTTCCCATTTACCATCCTAAGATGAGGATATGTGGATAAGTCTCACTCCATGACTGGGACATCGGAGTACACACGGCGCAATGCTTGCGAGGGGTCGTTGCACGGAGCGACCGGACTGTATAGTGACTCAGGAGCAAGATTGCTATGATTAGACATTTTGGACGTCAGACATCTGGGATGTCAAAAATATGGACCCGGAGAGATCCCGAGCAGCACGCGTTGCTTAGCTGTGATATACATGATGTCTGGGACGTCAAGCGTCTGGGACGCTAGGCATCTGGGATGCCGAGGATGGGTATTTGGTAAACATGAACTATTGGATTTATGTAATGCTATTTCTGTGTTTATGGATTTGGGAAGTGGCCCACTTGGATTTGGATTCATATATTTCAGTGTTTTACAGTTTTGGGCTAAGTTCCCACACTTAGTTGATTTCATGGTTTTGGGCTAAGGCCCAGTCATTTGAGAAAATCAATTCTGTTGGATTTTGGTTTTCTAAATGGTTTTTATAATATTTGAATTAACTAGTTTTGTATGCATGCATAGTTTTGTGAAGGGCATAAATGTCTTTCCTGATAAAATGTGTTTTATGAACTTATTTATTTTTTTCCACTCACAACTTTTAATGATTTTTAATGCCCTTCAGGTTGTTGATAGCAGATTCGGGCTGTAGCAGAGGCCGAGAAATCACACTCCTCCACCGGATCCTGGAGCACTCTAGAGGCCCTTTAGGCTTGAGATTTCGGGTTATCCCTTGTCTGGCCCGCGTGTTACTTCGGGTGGCACTTGTGTTAGACGGGAGCATGTCTCATCGAGCGTTCATCTTGGTGGGGATTGGGATGGGGCGTGTCAAAGTGGTATCCAAGCAAGGTTTACACGTGGTACTCTGAAGAGCACGGTTTTCTAATGTGGGAAACGCAGGTCGAGGATGTGATGTCTCTACGAGGAAGAGCCCGTCATCAACCTCAAAGTAGGGCAATAGAGTAAGATAGTTAGTAGAATTATATCGTGAAAGAGGAAATTTTTCTCGATACGCCGTGTGTCATTGTGATTAGCCCTGAGTGAGGGTTGTATGTGACGAATTGGTAGTGCATGACCGTTGGGGCGGTTCGATTGAAGAGTACTCTGCTGGAGGTAGCAAGGTTCCTCAACCTTAGTTGTGGCTGATGGTTTGGAGAATTGAGCGCCACGGAGTTGGTGGATGGCCTTAGTAGGAAATCCTCGAGTGCGATCGCTGGATTGAAAATTTGTGCTGCAGCGTGCAGCTGAAGTCGAGCAGCTATAGTAGTGCGAGCCCTAGTTTACGATTTGAGCGTGAGGACCCTAGTTGATTTTGATGCTAAGGGGGGACCCTAGTCGTGATTCATGGACCCAAGAGTATGTTAGATGGCCCGGAGATGGGGAACCCTAGTTGTGATTGATGGAGTCCCATTAACCTTTTTTCATAGGGGATATATGCAGGTCAGATGGTTGGGTTAGATTGGCCGACTTTTGAAGTCGAGTCCTTGTTGTGATGACCCTAGTCGGGGACTATTGGACTTTGATAAGTGGATTTGGCGACTCATCAAAGTCAAGACCGTTAGTCGGTCATGTCATGTCAGGGTTGGTTTTATCAGAGAAGCGCAGCGGAAGGGTGGTGGACCCAAGCGCAGTCTCGGGTCATTAACCAAGGGAGATTGGTGAATGAAGGGATTAAGCATTACAGTAATTATCAGAGAATACTCTTAGTTGGAAACGAATAGAGTCATTGGTACGGGAAATGAGAGATATATGGTTGTAATTTAGATTTTTAACAGTTTGATGATGTTCAAGGAATGTTAGGTCTTGGTATGGATTGTCAGAGTGGTTGAACCCAGAGTTGCGGGGTACGAGGAAGGCAGAGTTCCTCCGACCTGAGCTGAGGCGTGTGATTGTTGCTCGATGTGAGTAGAGATTTAGGATTAGTTTGATTAGCAACCTACGTGATGGGGATTGCGAAAATGATAGGAGACGACGAGCCACGAGCTGAGGACATACCTCAGTCGTGAGGTGCACGTGTTTGGTGTAGACCGGATGATGATGTTTTGTTATTGGATGTTGTCCCTCAGGAATAGTGCCAAGGTGAGAGATATATTAGTGATGGGTTGGATGGAGTCCAACAATGACTGAGACATGAGTAGTCCTGGATGACATAGGGGACGTGATGGAAATTAGTGGATTAAAGAAATATCTTTTAACTCCGAGACCTGAGTGGTTGTGTGTCTCTAGTCTCACGAGGTAGTAATAAGAATTCATTTGAATTGGAAGAAGCCGAAGAGAATCAATGGATGTGTTGTTATGAAAAAGTGTGATTGTGAATGACATGGAAACCCGAGAGTTGAGCCTGTAAAGGTTGAGATGTGAGAACAAGATAGTAATGGATCACATCCTTTTGGATGTGCATAAATGGTAATAAACGAACAGACGGTTGGGTGTTAGATGGTTGCGGACACATGGTTGTCCGAATGAGTTGAGGATTTGGGAACTCTAATGGTTGGACTTAACACCTTAGAGATTTAGAAATGCTTCCAACATGGTTGGAACTTCGGAATCGAGAGAAGTTGTGATTGAGACGATGAGAAGTGTGCTTGATTCAGCATTGGTGACGGATATTCCGAAGTTCCCGAGGGTGTTTTTCTTAGGGTAGCAGACGATGTTAGTTACATGACATGGTGAGTGTAGTGGGATTGCATTGACACTCACATAGGATGAAGTTTGGAGGTCATCATCTTGGATGGTCCTTAGTGGACATTATCATGGTCTAAGGGAAGAAGTCCTCAAGTTATGGTGATGAGGTGACTGATCTGATCAGATGTGCAAATAGGAAATGAGTGATTATAACTTATCGATATGAGGTAATTGAAGAGAACCTGTAATCTAGACGTGTTTCTTCTTGTCTTTGACTGAGTTATTCGGTTGTGGATAGGATTCTAAGGAGCTTTGTGACGATCGAAGGGAATCGCAAGGAAGAATTTCCTTGCTGATTATCCTATGCTAGGAGCAGAGGAGAATCGTATTGTAAGACAGTTGTAGAATCTTGTGGTTTAGCTGGTGAGATGACAAGACAGAAGTTGGATATGTGAGCGTGAGGTAGGTGGAGAATTTATTGCTCTGTCTTGGAAGGTGGATGGGTATGTGTTGGATATAGGGATAAGAGTTGTTTCTGGATGTACCCATTCGGATCGGAGTGGTACTCGATCTTGTGCGCATTGGATATTTGAAGAGTGCATACGATGCGTCTTGTACGCGTATTGGATATGTGAGTAAGATCTGTCTTGGAAGGCGGATGGGTATGTGTTGGATATGGGGATGAGCGTTATCTCCAGATGTATCCATTTGAATTGGTGTGGAACTCTACCTTGTGCGGCTTTGAATCCATGCGTTGGTGGGATTGGCTTCCTTTCGAAGCCGATCAGTTGTGATGGTAAGTATGCCAGAATTGGGTAAGTAAAATGATACCTAGAGTGGAAACCAGGAAAACATGAACAACCGAGAAATGAGTGGGACGTGTGTGGGCCTCGAGTGGTGATCTATCTGGTAGGGGATTGGATAGATGGTCTCCAGAATTGAAGCACGACTAGCCGTGTTGTAGCCATGTTGCACTCAGTGTAGATGCACAGATGTTGCGTATGCTTAGGGTTTACATCAATGATGGTGGTGGACGTGGTGCAGAGCGATATGCGTTGGTGAGCGTGAGTGGGTTACCGCTTGGAGTAGGCCCTAGACTTGTTGTGGGCAGTTGAAATACAGGGGTGCATGCGATGCACCAGTTCTAATTGTGATAAAAGTGATGGCGATCAGAACCTTTTCGATGTAGTGGGTTGGTGAAGATGTGGACTGGACATTGGATACCTTGTGTTTGGGTCGGATTGATTTGGTAGGGTTCAGTGATTGATGAGAGCGAGGGCTCAAAGTTTTGGATGACTAAAGGAACCCTACAGTGCAGATGTGTTATCACTACAAGACAAATATTTGGTGAGGTCTAGTTACCCATTAGCTGAGCAAGTTGGTGGTTAGTGTAACCACATATGAGGTGAGCAGTCAGATTGCTTCGTATGAAGCGACTGCTCTGTGACTCTGGTTGAGTCAGCATGGATTGCTGAGGGAGTTATTTGAAGTGAGTACCGAGGCCGATAAATCTGTGGCATAGATTCGAGCTTGGCTCTGCGAGGTAAGATTCTGCTATTAATCTTACGCTACATTGAGGGAGTTGTGGACCGAGTAGCAGTTTTCAGGGTGATGTCATTGGGAAGTCTGGTCAAATGTGGACTCCTGAGTAGGACATGGATTTCCATAGTTGGGATATGGAATTAGACGAGTTTAAAATTTCGACGACGAAATTTTTGTAAGGGGGTAGTCTGTAACGACTCATCCTGAATTTCGGGATTAGATTAGTGAATTATCGTGAATTAGCAGGACTAATCGGGGATTAGTCGGAGGATTGTAGACAGACGGTGTGAAATGACGATTTTACCCCGGGGAATTAGACAAAAAGTTTACTTTTAACTCGGGCGATCAAATGGATTTTGACCGATGACCGTGAAGTAGATCGGGACGTCACGAGACCGTAGACAGGCAACACGTCGAAATAGGAGGTTCGACGGGAAAGTTAAGGGTCTAGAAAGTTTTAAGGTACTATGCATAAAAACCGAGAAAAGAGGACAAGTAGCAGGTTTTGGTTGGTGGAAATTTCTGGAAGGATCCACTATCTAGAGTGACAAATGTCACCCATCTGATTGGCCCATTCCCTCACATGGTGGGATATTTTCCCCACACTGTCATCGATCATCTCTCCCGTTCTCTCCCAAAACCCCGTGAAATTTCTGGAACCGTGAAACCCCTCCATATATAAGCCCTTCAATCCCCATTAATGGTGGTGAGTGTGTGAAACTGGTGTTCGGTGAGGGATAGCCGAGAGAGGAAAAATAGAGTATATGTGTGTGTGATCGTGTACCCAAACCCCCTTCAAACCTCTTTGTTTACTGGTGCTTTGTTAACAAAAATGAGAGATGAAGGTGAGACAATGCTAGTGGTGGCCACAGTGGTGCACGATGGTGACGGTAGGGTGAGTTTTCCGTGAAACTCCGTTTGAATTCAAAAATGGTAAGTTAAGATTTGGTGTTTGTTGTGTGGTTTTGACAATTGGAATGTGTTTTAGAGGATGTTAGGAAGCTAGTGGGTTTGGAACGGGGGCCAACAGTGGCCCGAGTCACGAGAACACAGAGGAGGAAGTTGGCCGGTTGATCGTCGAACGGGGAGGTAACTTCCAGTTCTTATTTTCCTGTTTAGAAGTCATAAATCGATTAGGAATGAGAGGACGAAGGTGTAGGGATTAAAGCGGGTTGAAAACGGGCTAGGAATGGTGAACACCGGTCTCGCCGGTCCTATCGGACAGGTCTTGCAGAGGATCAGACTGGACTGGGTTCACCTGAGGTTGAAGATGAACAGTCCGGTGCGTGAGCTCCACACTCAGCGCGTTTGGGAGACGGGCAGGGTCGCGTGGGGCGTTTCTGGGGGAAGTTGTCAACATATGAAATCATCTTTTCGATGTAACGAACATTCTGGGACTAGTTCCGAGTCGATCGGACATCGTTTCGATATAGTTCGGGATGTCCGAAGGATTAAGAGCGAGTTTAAATAAGTTTAAATATCTGGAACAATTACGGGGATTTAATGAGAGGTTAATGAAGTGGTTAGTAACCCTCTAGTATGGTTTGGACAGGATCAGAAATCCCGGTGATGGTGGAGTAGCCAGAAGGTCGTAAGGCGAGCGTATCGAGGCGGCAATTAGGACGGTCTGTGAGTGGACTTTTTTTTTTATTAAATATGATGCATGCATAACTGTTTTATATGTTTTATATCTATGTTTTGAATGCCTTTAATATGTATATTTGTAATATTTTTGATTTACGTATTTGCACATATTTCGAGGCGTATGGTTTTATGTTGAATTTGTAAGTGCTTGTGTTTTCGGTAATGGTTTGATGAAATGGTTTTGGAATTGAAAAGATGAACTCGGGCATGAGACCCATTTGATTTGGAAACTATCGGACATGAGGTCCATTTGATTTAATGAAGAATCGAGCTGAGACCCATTTGAGTTATACGCTCGGGTCGGGGGCCCAGTTGGTTTACGAAATCGGGCATGAGGTCCAGTTGTGGTTTATAAATGTGATTTCGGGTCAGGGACCCATATGTGGATTTATGGATTTGAGGATTTGAAGAAATGGATTTATGATGGTTTCATGGAAATTCTGGGCATGGCCCCTTTGAGATATTTTGAGATGTTTGAAATGGTTTTAAAAAGGGCGTTTCTCATTTACCATCCTGAGATGAGGATATGTGGATAGGTCTCACTCCATGTCTGGGACATCGGAGTAGACACGGCGCATTGCCTGTGAGGGGTCAGCTGAGTTTGATGCTAAGGGGGGAACCCTAGTTGTGGTTGATGGACCCTAGAGTATGTTAGATGGACTGGAGATGGGGAACCCTAGTTGTGATTGACGGAGTCCCGTTAACCCTTGTTGATGGGGGGAGATATGCAGGTTAGATGTTTGGGTTAGATTGAGCGACTTTTGAAGTCGAGTCTTTGTTGTGATGGCCCTAGTCGGGGACTATTGGAGTTTGATGGGTGGATTTGGCGACTCTTCGGCGCCGAGACCGTTAGTCGGTCAAGTCATGTGAGGGTTGGTTTTATCAGTGAAACGCAGCGGAAGCGTGGTGGACACAGGCGTAGTCTCGGGTCGTTAACTAATGGAAATTGGTGAATGAAAGGATTAAGCATTATAGTAATTATTAGAGAATACTCTTAGTTGGAAGCAACTGGAGTCGTTGGTACGGGAAATGCGAGTTAGATGGTTGTAATTTAGATTGTTGACAATTTGATGACGTTCGAGGAACGTTAGGTCTTGGTATTGATTGTCAGAGTGGTTGCATCTAGAGCTGCGGGGTACAAGGGAGGCAGAGTTCCTCCGACCTGAGCTGAGGCGCGTGATTATTGCTCGGTGTGTGCAGAGATTTAGGATTAGTTTGGTGTGGAGTGGACGATGATGATTTGTTATTGGATGTTGTGCCTCGTGGAGTTATCTTTAACCTCGAGACTTGAGTGGTTGTGTGTCTCTAGTCTCTCGAGGTAGTTCTTAGAATTCAATTGAATTGGAAGAAGCCGAAGAGAATCAATGGAAGTGTTGTTATGAAAAATTGTGATTATGAATGACATGGAAACTCGATAGTTGAGCTTGTAAAGGTTGAGATGTGAGAATAAGATAGTAATGGATCACATCCTTTTGAATGTGCATAAATGGTTATAAACGGACAGACGGTTGGGTGTTAGACGGTTGCGGACACGTGGTTGTCCGAGTGAGTTGAGGATTTGGGAAGTCCAGCGGTTGGACTTAACACCTATTCAGGTAGAGATTTAGAAATGCTTCTAACATGGTTGGAACTTCGGAATCGAGAGAAGTTGTGATTGAGACGATGAGAAGTATGCTTGATTCAACAATGGTTATGGATATTTCGAAGTTCCCGAGGGTGACTTCTCGTGTTCTGCTTAGGGTAGCAGACGATGTTAGTTACATGACATGGTGAGTGTAGTGGGATTTCGTTGACACTCACATAGGATGAAGTTTGGAGGTCATCATCTTGGACGGTCCTTAGATCATGGACTAAGGGAAGAAGTCCTCAAGTTGTGCTGATGAGGTGACTGATCTGATCAGATTTAAAAATAGGAAATGAGTGATTATAACTGATCGATATGAGGTAATTGAAGAGAACCCACATTCTAGACGTGTTTCGTCTTGTCTTTGACTGAGTTATTCGGTTGTGGATAGGATGCTAAGGAGCGTTGTGACGACCGAAGGGAATCGCAGGGAAAAATTGCCTTGCTGATTATCCTGTGCTAAGAGTAGAAGAGAACCGTATTGTAATACAGTTGAAGAATCTTGTGGTTTAGCTGGTGAGATGACAAGACAGAGGTTGGATATGTGCATGTGGGGTAGGTGGAGAATTTATTGCTCTGTCTTGGAAGGCGGATGGGTATATATTGGATATGAGGATGAGCATTGTTTTCGGATGTACCCATTCGGACCGGAGTGGTACTCGGTCTTGTGCGCATTAGATATGTGAAGAGTGCATACGATGCGTCATGTACGCTTATTGGATATGTGAGTAAGATCTGTCTTGGAAGGCGGACAAGTATGTGCTGTATATGGGGATGAGCGTTGTCTCCGGATGTATTCATTCGAATTGGAGTGGTACTCTACCTTATGCGGCTTTGGATGTGTGCGTCAGTGGGATTGGCTTCCTTTCGAAACCGATCAGTTAAAATGGTAAGTATGACATAATTTGGTAAGTAAGGGCATATGGCATAGTATGGTTTGGACAAGATCGGAAATCCCGATGATGGTGGAGCAGTTGGAAGGGCGTAGTGGATTTTTTTTAATAAATATGATGCATGCATAACTGTTTTATATCTATGTTTTGAATGCCTTGAATACTTATATTTGTGGTATTTATGGTTTACGAATTTGCACGTATTTTGAGGAGTATGGTTTTATGTTGAACTTTTCTATGCTTGTGGTTTCAGTGATGGTTTGATGAAATGGTTTTGGAATTGAAAAGATGAACTCGGGCATAAGACCTATTTGATTTGAAAACTATAGGACATGAGGTCCATTTGATTTAATAAAGAATCGAGTTGAGACCCATTTGAGTTATACGATCGAGCTGGGGGCCCAGTTGGTTTACGAAATCGGGCATGAGGCCTAGTTGTGGTTTATAAATGTGATTTAGGGTCGGGGACCCATATATGGATTTATGGATTTGAATAAATGGATTTATGATGGTTTCATGCAAATTCTGGGCATGACCCTTTTAAGATATTTTGAGATGTTTGAAATAGTTTTAAAAAAGGTGTTTCCCATTTCCCATCCTGAGATGAGGATATGTAGATAGGTCTCACTCCATGTCTGGGATATCAGAGTACACACGGGGCATTGCTTGCGAGGGGTCATTGTACGGAGCGACCGAACCGTATATTGTCTCAAGAGCAAGATTGCTATGAGTAGATTTTTAGGACGTCAGATATCTAGAATGTCAGGGATATGGACCCGGAGATACCCCGGGCAGCACGCGTTGCTTAGCCGTGATATACATGAAGTCTGAGACGTCAAGCGTCTGGGACGCTAGGCATCTGGGATGCCGAGGATGGGTATTTGGTAAACATGAACTATTGGATTTATGAAATGGTATTTTTGTGTTTATGGATTTGTGTTTGTGGATTTGGGCATTGGCCCACTTGGATTTGGATCATAGATTTCGGTGTTTTACGGTTTTGGGCTGAGTTCATACACTTGGTTGATTTCATGGTTTTGGGCTAAGGCCCAGTGATTTGAGAAAATCAATTTTGTTGGATTTTGGTTTTCTAAATGGTTTTAATAATATTTCAATTAACTAGTTTTGTATGCATGCATAGTTTTACGTGAAGGGCATAAATGTCTTTTATGATAAAATGTGTTTTATGAACTTATTTATTTTTGTCCACTCACAGCTTTTAATGATTTTTAATGCCCTTCAGGTTGTTGATAGCGGATGCGGGCTGTAGCAAAGGCTAAGACATCACACTCCTCCATAGGATCCTAGCGCACTCTTGAGGCCCTTTGTGCTTAAGATTTCGGGTTATCCCTTGTCTGGCCCGCGTGTTACCTCAGGTGGCACGTGTGTTAGACGGGAGCATGTCTCATCCCACGTTCATCCCAGTGGGGATTATGATGGGGCGTGTCACAAAATCCCAAAAACAGTGACTAAGCGGGTGGAATTTGGCCATCCCGTCCTCATCCCTTGGATGAGAGGCCTACCACGGGTCTTGGAGTGGCCCACATTCCCCTTTTACCTCCATAGTTGGTTCTCCCTTCTTGTGTGGGCCTTGAAACGTCTTTCTTTGAGTCTAGCCCTCTTCTACCTATCCAAGGGAAGCCTCTCATCGACTATGTTTCTGCCTCTTGTGTGGAGTTGAGGTTGTCGGGTGCCCCGTTGAGTGGTGGGTCGGGTTGTGTTTTGGATTTTTCCCGTGAGCCCATGACCTCCCCAAACAACCTTTTTCATGCCCTCACGGTCGTGAGTGAACATTCTGATATCTCTTATTCGAATTCCCCGTTGATTCTGCCTGATGGCTCGCTTGGCACTGCCCCTTTACCTTCTGAGCTGGTTTTGGCTGAGCCTTACTTGCCTGGTACTGAGAAGAAGAAGAAAAAACCGTTTAAGAATTTGAAAAAATCCAAAGCTGGTGGGTTGGGGGATTCTCCCGAGCAAGAAATCAGTTGTTGTTTGATGTATAATTTTACTTGTTGGAATGTGTATGGTTTGAATGGTCTATCACGCCAACTTGAGGTTAGAAATTTATTGCTCATAATAAGCTCAGTTTTGTAGGATTAATGGAAACTCGAGTGAGGAGACATAATTGTTGTTCTACTATTTCCACTTTGTGTTCCTTTTGGGTATGGGTTCATGATTATGACTTTCATGTTAATGGTAGAATTTGGGTTGGATGGAATCCTGAGGTTGTTTTTGTGGTGGTTCTAAGCTCTTCTGTGCATGCAATTAATTGTCGTGTTTTTTTTCGTGATTCTGGGAAAGAATTCTTTGTCTCTTTTGTGTATGGGCCGAAAGATGAGATTACCTGTAGAGCTATGTGGTTTGACCATTCTGCCTTTGGTATTCTTGTGGGAAATGTTCCTTGGGTTGTTCTTGGTGATTTAACTCAGTTCGGTTTATTAATGAAAGTGAAGGTGGGGTACCCGTTCCTTTGGGGTCGCTGAGGGATTTTTACGAGTGTTTGGAGGTTTGTGGTTTGGGTGATCTTAGGTATGCTGGCAGACAACTTACTTGGTGCAATAGGCAGTTTGATGGGGCTCTCACTAATCGGAAGCTGGATCATGTGCTTATCGATGGCCTTTGATTGTCTAGTCTCCCCAACAACTCTGCCTTATTCTACCCCTGGAAATTCTGACCATTGTCCAGGGGTGGTGTTCCTTGGTTTGGATCATGTTCACGTAGGGTGCCTTTTAAATTTATTAATTTTTATGCTGATCATGAAAGGTTCATGGATATTTTCAAGCATGCCTTTTGTGTTCCTATTCGGGGTTCTCACCAGTATCAACTTGTGTGTCATCTTCAATTGGCAAAAGCTGAGTTAAAATGTCTTAACTATGGTCCTTTATCTAATGTTTCTGGGGCTGTAATTATTGACAAGCGTGAGCTTGACGATTGTCAAACTTCTTTACTTCAGTCTCTGAAGGATAGTAGTTTGGTGGCCACTGAGATGAGATTATTAAGGGTTTTTGTGGAATGTCTTATTCGTGAGTATAGCTTTTTAAAACAGAAGTCCTGTCTTCGTTGGGAGTCGAATGGCAATCGCAAGTCAGCCAATTTTCATAATGTTTTGACTATGAGGATCAGCAGAAACCCTATTTCTTCGATAACTAGTAGGGATCGGGAGGTTATCCATGATCCGGCAGTTATCAAGACCGGGGCAATGTATTTCTTTCAAGGGTTGTTGGGCAAAAGGGATGATATTTGTCAATTTGATAGGGATTCCATTTTTCCAAGCTAGATTACTTTGGGCCAGGCTAGTGATTTGTCTACTGATTTCTCAGATAAGGAGATTCGTGTTGCGTGATTTAACTTGAAAGCCAACAAAGCCCCTAGTCATAGTTTCAATGCCCTTTTTCCCATAGGGCTTGGCTAGTGGTTGGTCCCGTTGTTCGAGAGTTTTTTCTGTCTTCCCCCCTTCTTGGATAGATTAATGCAACTATCCTCACCCTGATTCCTAAAGTGTCAAATCCTAGCCCTTTTGGGGACTTCAAGCCCATTTCTTGTTGCAATACTTTTTACAAAATAATCACTAAACTAATCTCTCTTCGTTTTAAGCAGGTTATCCCTTCTATTGTTTGTGGACCCCAGTCGACTTTCATTGGTGGTAGACGTATTGGGGGATAATATCTTGGTTGTCCAAGAGCTGTTTAGGGGTTACCACATGTTTTATGGTCCTCCCAGGATTGTTATCAAGGTGGATATCCACAAGGCTTACGATACGCTTGATTAGTCCTTCTTATGGCATGCTCTTGGAGCAGTAAACTTTCCTGAGTGTATGATAGCATGGATTCATAGTTGCATTTCCTCTACAAGATTCTCGGTGGCTTTGAATGGTGAGTTCGCTGGCTTTTTTCCCGGAAAGCGTGGCTTGAAGCAGGGGGATCCGATGGCTCCTTATCTTTTCATGATTTCTATATAGATGTTTTCAGTTATGTTGAAAGACCTTATTTCTACTAACCTCAGTTTCAGGTACCATCGGAGATGTGAAAAGGTATGTGTTTCCCACCTAGCATTTGCTGATTACTTTTTTATGGTGATACATTTTCTATTTGGATTTTGAAAATTGCTCTTGATAATTTTGTTGTGATGTCGGGAATTGGCCCCAATCTGAGTAAAAATGAGATGTTCTCTGCCGATTTGAGTGTATCTATAAGGGATTGAGCCCTTCGATTTCTAGGCTTTGTTTTTGGTACCCTGCATATCCGGTATTTAGGCATCCCTCTTATTCCTTCTAAGCTGAGCTCCTCTAATTGTGCTTCTTTGTTGGAAAGAGTTCCTACTCGTATTCGTGGTTGGGAGCATCGAGTTTTAGCCTTTGCTGGTCGAGTGGTGTTGATCAAGGCATTGCTTTGTAGTCTCCAAGTCTTTTGGGTTTCTCACTTTTTCCTTCCTAAGAAGGTTCTTATGGATATTGAGCGGATTATGCGTCGGTTTCTCTGGTCAACCAAGCTTGATGGTTCCTATTTGGCTAAAGTGGCCTGGCGTGCTGTTTGCTTCCCTAAAAAGGAAGGGAGTCTCGAGTTTCGTTCGCTCTCTATTTAGAATAAGTCTCTTATGGCCCGGTATATTTGGTTCATTTGTTCGGATGCCTTTGGAAACTTATGGTCGGATTGGGTTAAAACTTATTATATTAAGGATTGGTGCTTTTGGGACATTCCCTTTCCGTCTTCGTGTTCTTGGAATTGGAGAAAAATTCTATTACTCCGCCCTTTGGTTAGATTGTATATCAAATCATATCAAATCTTTGGTGGGTAATGGGGCCTCTATCTTTTTGTGGCATGACAATTGGTCTATCTTCGGACCTTTAGCTGATTGGGGGGGGAGGGTGACCTGATTAGTATCTTTGGCATCCATCGGAATTCTCGATTGTGTAAGGTTATTTCTAGTTCCTCTTGGAATTGGCCAACATTCCGTAATGATTACTTACGAGCTATTCAACTAGCATCTGATTACATTCCTATATCCTCTCTTAACATTGATGTTGTGTCCTAGTTTTTGTCTCGTAATGGTTCCTTTTCCTCTTCCTCTTTGTGGCAGGTGTTTAGGGTACCTAGGCCTTTGAGTGGTTGGTCTAAACTTGTTTGGTTTAATGGTTCCATTCCTCGCGCGTCGTTTGTCATATGGCTTGCTATTAGATTGAAGCTATTGACTTTTGATCGCATTGGCCATTTTACTGCAAGGACTAATCTTAATTGTGTCTTTTGTAATGAGGTAGTTGAATGTCATGAGCATCTTTTCTTTTAATTGTCCCGTTACTGGAAGTATTTGGGGGGCTATTCTAAGTAAGTGTGGGGTGCCGTGGTTATTTCCTCCTTGGCCTTCCTTCGTTGCTATGGATGCGACTAATTAGAGTGGATACTCTTTAAAACCCTGATTTTGAAGATCACCCTCTCAGCTACAGTTTGTAGGATTTGTAAGGAGCATAATTCCCGTGTTTTTATGCCTAAGGTACTCCCAACTGATTCTATCCTTCTTTCCATTGTTAACTTGATCTGTGCCTAACTTACTTCCATCGAGTTCCCCCCTTCTATTTTTAATATTTGTATTATGCGTAATTGGCATATTGAGTTGTAGGTTTGGTTAGCTTTGCGTTCTTTGTTTATTCTTTATTGTTGTTGTTTCTTAACTTTACCTCGTTTGTTTCTCCTCTGGTTTGGTTCTTGGAGTTTTCTCGTTCTTTAGTTGAATTTATTTACTCAAAAAAAAATAATGTTTTCATAGAGCTACAGGTCTCATCAATGCCCTTAATAACTTTAGGCCTAATCACCACTTCACTGAATTGGGGGCCCATTGCCTGATCTTTTATTGCTTATTATTTTCTATCATCATCGTCTACTTAAAATATTTTGAACGCATTCAAATGGTCTTGATCATCTCTTTGCATTTATGACGATCGTGTATCCAGATACTTTGTGAGATGTGTATCTCTATCGTCATTTTTCATTATTATATTTCACAAATATATTTATTTAGTTTATTACTTTTTTGGGCCTATTTGTGAATGTATCATTAATTAGTTATTGTTATTTTTGTTACAGATGACACATTTACTTATAAATAATAATAATAATAATAATAATAATAATAATAATAATAATAGAAATAAGTAAATATTTTCATTGAGATTTTTAATTATAACACTAATAAAGTGTATTTCTATTATTACTATTTAGCGACTTTTTGAATAAGATTACTAAAATGATAATGTAAAACAAATATATTATATTTTTTCTCAATTTTTTTTATATTAGAACTGAGCCTTATAGAACTTATAATACGATCGGCTCTTTTGAGCCAAAGGTTTCAAATAACTAAATATGTATATAGAAATTCTTATAAACAAGATTTCGTTTGGCAACAAAGATTTGAATTTGAATCTCAAATGAAGGGATTTGAAATTTTTTCAATTTCAAATTCCTTCATGTCAAAATCTTAATGTTTAAGAAACTAATTATTCCATTAATCTTGTTTCGCTCGGCTCTTTTGAGCCAAAATTCTCACAAATGAGGGACTAATTAGACTGGGTATTTTGATGAAAGGCTAGAGCTTGAAGAGATGAATGTTTTGATCTAAGAACTTCAACAATTCGAGACTGAACAACAAAGATAGAACCACCCAATTTTGGGTGTTTTTTTTTCGCGAAAATATAATCAAGGATCGATATATTAAAATTGTTCAAAAAGTCTATGAAATCACAAAATTACAACTGTAATTTCAAAATTTCATAACATCTTCGTTTTAAGTCAGAATTATGCATTGTTGGCACCTACACGTGGACATAAACTCTATCTATTGATAATAATATGGAATTTAAAACTAACTTACATAGATGTCATAGAAGAACTACCGTAATTTCTCTAATAAGGGAAATTTGGTAGAAAAAGGTTCTAATACAATTTTGAATTGGATTTTTTGAGTCGGAATGTTATATGTAACATAAAGCGCACCAATTTTTTTTTAATTTAATTATTATCAACTAATGGGCACTCAAATCCTGTGTTAATTCGTTATACTTTATGGTCAAGCGAATTGAAGAAATGATTAGTTTGTGAACATTACCTTCGGTGAAAAAGGGCAGTAAGAGAATGATGAGAGAGAGAGATAGTGGCGGTAAAAGACGAGGAGAGAGATGGACGACAAAGCTGGAGGGAGAGAAAATAAAGGATAAAACACAAAAGGATAGAAAATAAAGTAAAAAATTGAAGAAAAAATAAATAATTAAAAAAATATATATATGTGTGTGTGTGATGGAAGAAAGGATGGAAACAAAAACGAAAGATGAAAAAATGAAAAAAAAAAAAATAGGAAGATTAAAAGGAATGAAACAAAGGTAAGTTTATATTGTCAAGAGATGCTAGAAAACCAAACCCACCCAAATAATCAGTTATAAAAAGAATTTCAAATCCGAAACTATTTTAGGCCTCTTAAATCTCTTAGTGGCACTACAAGAAAACAGAGGTTGTCCGACCAACTTTTACCCAATGAAGAAAATTTTGTCGCCTAATAGCATATTGCCTGATGAAATTGAAGGCTCGCCTGGTATGGTATTGGCTGGAAGAACAACCTGTTGGCACTTAAAATGGGAAGGTGTGACCCGATGAATTTTTCCTTGTCCATCGGGAAACATGAGATTTAACGAAGAACTTCCTTAGTCAGGATAAACTTTGTGTTGACAATATTTTTTCTCGACGTATCATTAAACTTTGCTCCACGGAAATGTTGCGCTGGGCAAAATTTTGAACACATTAACTGATAGGTCCTCAAATAAGTATTATTTTATATTATTTTATACCTGTTGATGCACAAAATGTGCCAACTTGGGGAGCAAATGCTGCTCTGCCACGTGCCCTATGTGAACTTGAAAAAGGAAGGAAACTGGTCGGACAGTGAGAGTATAGGCACCGGTGTGGTACCGACCCAAAGGTACTCCGACGCCCAAGTCAGTGGTCGGTATGAGGTTTAGGGGGTAGCAGAAAGTATACTGTAAGAGTAATAGTAAACAGTAAATTGCTTCGTTACCTTTATATGACAAGTGGACCCCTTTTGTATGGGTGCAGCGAATATAATATTTGTATTTTCCCGATGTGGGACAAATATCGATTCGCTGTGGGACGAACACGTGGAGGTGCCATCCAGATCGGGTGGAACTTGTTTGTGCGAGTGGGCCGGGGCCCCTTGGGCTTGCGGTAGGTGGTGGCACTGGGCCGACCGGTTGGTCTGGGCCGACGCACCGACTGACAGGAACTGGTCCTCTGGAGTTGGTCGGTGGTTGGTGTCTGGAAGAGGCTGGGCCTCTAGGTCGGTCTGGGCCGACGTGCGGAGCCAAGTAGAGGGCTGGGCCTCCAAGATTGGTCCGAACTGGTGCTATTTCATCGATGGACTGGGCCCGTAGTCAATGTGGGCTTCGAACTCGGTCTGGGCCGATATGGTATGGACAGAAGTCCCCCAAGTTCGTGACTGAGGTGGAATTTCTCGGTTGGGGACTTGTAAAAAGAGAGCCCCAGATCGGATGTACATGCCTTCAGTCCCCCAAGTCCCCAGGCGAGGGATTGAAACGAGCGGGTGCACTGGTGACAAAGTGAGGGTGGTAGACCGAGGCGCCATGATTCGGTCGGTGTGGGCGGGAGAGGACGGCAGTAGGTGTGGCAGTCAAGGAGCCACCTACATCGCAGGTCAGCGGACGTGACAGTTGAAGGAATCGAGGAGCCGCCTAAGTTGTGTGCCAGTCGGTGGACGGTTGGTATTCCCGACCGTTGTTGTCAGCCGCATTTACGGTCACGCGTGCTGCGTTGGGGACAGCTGTCCAGGGCAATAAATGTCACGCGGAATAAGGCGACACTTCGACTACCGAACCGAGCCTATAAATAGTGGGTGAAAAAAGCATTTTAACCCTTTTTTACCTTCGTGCAAATTGGTGGTGCGTGCGTTGCCTTTGGTGTAGGCGATATTCGGCGAGGATTCTGATAACCTGTCACGGCGGTATAAGCTCTGGCGAGGACATTGTGTCTGTGAAACATAAGGTAAGTCGTTCTTCTCTCCTCATTGTCTTGTTCCTTTTTAGGGGAATGATCTGTGGACGGACCGGGGTTCGGACACGGGTCAATCCTGGAAAAAAACACGGGTCGGTGTTCAAGAGTACTTTTCTCTGTATTCACTGCTCGCAGTGGTGCGATGTCTGAGAGGGATAGCCAATCGAATGAAGTGCGGGACTACGACGAGGGGGAGCAACAGAGCTCCTCGGTGGACAGAGGCGTTTCAGTGGAGGGTACACCGTCGCGGCATGAGGCCCAAAACGCTGCCAGGGCCAGGGGTGATCAGACCGGGGTGTCGGCGTCTGGTCGGTCAAGGGTGGAGAAAACCCCAACCAGTAAAAGGGGGACGGCTAGTACGAGCGCGGCTCGGGCCGCTGAAAACCCTACAGAGGAGGCTGACGTGGTGGTGTGGTCAATTGACGCCTATGAGAGTCGAGAGACTGAGGCGTCAATGAAGAAATTCCGGTCGGCATGGGGCGTACCGGAAGACGTGGAGATGCGGGTGGTCGGTCCCACCGAGCTGCTTAGTGAGGCCCTAGAGGGATGGGCCTGGCTTTACACCGAGTTGTTCAGCCACGGCGTCCAGCTGCCCCTGCACCCATGGTTGAGGAGGATGGTCCGAGGGCTGGGCGTGGCCTTCGGACAGCTGAACCCGAATGTCTGGATCATTCTGGTCAGCCTGTATGGGCCTTCGCCAAAGCTGGGGAGAAGCCACCGACCTACGCCCAGGTCGTCCACTTGTACGAGTTTGCGCAGCAGCAGCAGAGCACAGGCTGGGTGCATGCTCAGTGTAAGGATAAGATGGCGCTGGGGGAGTTCATCTATGGCATACCTTCCTCCCAGAAGACGTACAAGACCAAGTTTATCTTCGTTGGTGGGAAATGGGGAGGACGAGGCATACCGTTGTCTATCCAGGATCTGGGTGCCGAGGGTCAGTGGTTAGCTTAAAAAATGAACTGTCGTCGTTTCGGGTCGGTGGGCATGGCTGACCGACGTGTGTTTTTTTGTGCAGATTCTCTCCCTGAGGCGATCCCTACCGCTGAAGAGATGAAGGCCTGCGAGCGGGTCAGGGAAAAGTGCACCGCCTCGTGGCGCCACCGAGACGTGCTTCGAATACCCCGACTGCTGCACGAGGTCGGTCTGATCCCCAACCTTGGTAAGTAACCCTGTCCGCCATGCTTCACATTTCTGTATGCCATCTGTTCGTTTGTGTTTTTTTTTTTATACTTGGTGTTTGGTACAAGTCATCCCCAAAGACGTGAAGAGGAGGATTGACCGAGCGGCTGAGGAGGCAAGGACAGAGCAGAAAATGTCCGGGTCGGAAGAGCAGAGGAAAGTGGCTGGGTCGGCTAGTTCTGCCCATAAGAGGAAGCAGGCGCCGGATGCCAGCTCGGGATCCCAACAGTCGCCTGGCTTCGACCTGAGGGCGGCCGAGAGGCTTGGTAGCTGTTCGGTGTTGACGGGGGGAATAAAAAAAGGAAGAGCCAGCGGAAGAATCCTATGAGCCCGTCGGTGGTCGCCCCTGCTGCACCGAAACAATTGAAGAGTTCGAGGCCGGGGTCGATGGCCGAATGCATCGAGCTGGAGGTTGCGGCTCCGGTCATTAATCTGGATGACCCCGAGCCCGTGCTCCCGGCTAACGCCCTGGTCAGCATCGTGGTGACGGAGAATGAGGCCGAGTGGGAAAGGCAGGTCTGGAACTCCCTTGCCAAGACCGCGGAGGAGGTGAGGGCACGGGTCGCCATTCATGATCCCACCGAGATGGCCTTCGCCGAACCGCCGTTTTCCTTCCGGGGAGCTCCACAGCCGACCGGACCTCAACCAAAAGGCACACTTCTGCAGCAGGCAGTGTGTCCGAAGAAGTTCGAACCGTCGCGGTCGGTCCCGGCGCGCCCCTCTAAGGCTGTTCTCCTTGCTAAGCAGTCGGCTCAACCGCACTCGAGTCGGGGTGGACCGCTTGCTGGAGGAGATCGGTGGGAGGATACCCCTGCCTCGGTCCGTGATAGGATGTAGCCGGTTGGTCGGCCGAGAACATGCGGGCGAGATTGGTGATGTGTTGGTCGGCCGTCCTGCTTTTTACCAACATGTCATGTAACGACCCGTCCCAAATTCCATGATTAGATTAGTGACTAATCACGATTAGTGAGACTAATCCGTGATTAGTGGAGCGAAATCGGACGAACTATGCGAAATGACCGTTTTGCCCCTAGTGGTGGCAAAACGTTGACTTTTTAATCGGGCGGTCAAATGGACTTTGACCGATGACCGTGACGTAGTTCGTGACGTCACGAGTTCATAGACAGGTGGCACGTTCAATTCCGACGTTCGAGGAGGAAGTTATGACGTTCGGAAGTTTAGGGGCATTTTGGTAATTTGGGTGAATAGGAGGTCAAAAGTTGACTTTTTGACCGGGAGGTCCGATGGCCGAGGGCCGAAGACCGTTACGTAGATGAGGACGATACGAATCCATAGGCAGGCGGCACACTGAAATCGGACTTCAAACGGGAGAGTTATGGGTCACGGAAGTTCGATTTCACTATGCACGAACTTCGAGACGGGGACGTTTTGGCGAAATCTGATTGGGTGGATATTTGGTGGGCCCCATGGATGAGTGACAAGTGTCACTCATCCCATTGATTTGATCCCCCAAAATGTGGATCTATATAATAAAATAATATTATTTAATTAATTTTTTTTAACCAAACCCCCCCACCATTCAATCTTAACCATCCATTTCAATTCTATCTTAAATCCTCACCCTCCATTTCTCTTCTCTCATCAGCCATCCTCCTTCATCTTTGTTCATCCTCCAACCTGAAACCCATAACCCCATTTTTCTTCATTTTCTTCATTTTCTTTCAAAAATCAAAACACGCAATCACACTTCACCATTCATCACTTGTATGAGCTGGGAGTGACCGTGGGGGGAGTGTGAAGGGCTGAGGACGGAAAGGGTGGACGGTGGCCCACGGTGGAGGACACGGCGGAGGAGAACCCGTGAGGTAAGAAAATGTTCAAAAATCCAAATTTGAGTTTTAATGGTTTTTAATCGATTTCTTTAATTAGGTTAGGTTTCTGGGGACCCTAGGAGTAGAATGGGATTAGTTTTGGGGCTTGGGATGGCCGGAAATGGCCGTGAACGGCCGGAGAAAATCCGGCCACCATTGATGGCGGATGGAAGCTCCGTTTCGGGTGGTTTTTCTTAGTTTTAGGGATTGGGTTAGATAGGAAATGAAGAAATAGGAATTTAGAGATTAAAATGGGACCAAACGGACCCCGAATCGGTCCGAAAGCTGAAGAAAAACCGAGATATCACATGCCTCCTCCGGATCCTGGCGTACTCTGATAGCCCGGGAGGGCAAAGGTCGGAAATATCCCTTGTCTGACACTTCGTGTCAGACGGGAGCAGGGTCATCCCGCACTAATCCCGGGGGGATTGGGATGGGTTCTGTCAGCGTGGTATCAGAGCGGGGTTGTCTCTATCCGAGCAACCGCGGAGCTCTTGGAGTATGTACGCTGGTCGAGGATGTGATATCTCAAGGGGCTGCAGTTCGTGGTCAACCTGATTGTTCGGGTGCCAGTACGATAGTTAGTAGGATTGGCATGCCTTGGTTCGGCATTTGAGGCCGGGGTTGCCATAGTTCTGTCAAGGTTGACAGTGTGGGACTCTACGGAAGGATTAACGTGTTCGTATTCTGGAGTGTGATCGTGAGACGGTTAGTTGGGATCGTCGTTACGATGTCGTAGGATTGGTTCCGACGACTGGTTTGAAGTTGTGACTATCCGATGATTTGGTGGAGTTAGATAGATTTACTGTAGTTGGCAGTTAGTAGCCGGATTCGGGGAATCCTAGTTGGATTGACGGTAGGATTGGATTGACATCTTTACGATGTCGGACCGCGGGGTCGGTCAGATTGTTGATTTTACTGCTTTTCGCAGTTGGGTTCCGAGGAACTCTAGGTGTGATCGTGGAACCCTACTTTGGGGTGTATGGTTCGGAAATGTGAGTTGGCGAGTGTTGTGACTTTGACGACTATTCGGATTTGGGGTTCGTTAGTCGGTCTAGTCATATCAGCTTGTGTTGGGACTGCACTTCGCAGTCGGGATTGTACTTATCGGTTTGACCTAGTTGGTTGTCGTGCTACTTCAGTTGTGATGGATTGTTGGTACAACTAAGGTCCTGGATGACCTGGTAGACGACATTGGGTTAGTCGAGTTGCGACTGGTTAGAGTTTGGTTGGACAGGTTACCAGGGTTGGTACTTGTCGATGGAATCCCTGAGTGAGATACAAAGTAGTTGGTACGGGCGATTGATTCCGTTGGATACGGAGTCTGGATATAGCGAGGTCTGGTAGTTAGGTCTGCACGAGTCTGTGGAAGGCACTACTACCGAGAGTGGTTGTAGCTGTGGTTGTTGGGAATCGGTGACGTTTCCTTTTCTCGTATGCGTTATTAGGGTGACTGTACCCAGAGTTGTTGGGTACGAGGGAGGCAGAGTTCTCCTTTTCGAATAGAGGTACGGGGTCGTCGTTCGGTATGAGCGGAGATCCAGGATTGTCTGATTTGCACACTTTGTGCTGATACTGACAGGTGATGATACTGGTACTAGTGCTGGTGCTGGTGCTAGTGATCGTGATGACGATGAATTACGTATCGGGATGTGACATCCGTCGTGATGGGCATATGTTCGGCATCTGTGGTTCGAGAGTGTATCACGGATAAAGTTAAACTGGTAATGGACCCGTAGATGATGTCCAAGTACGTTGTTTCCAATCTTGTTGGAACTTCAGAATCGCGAGAGGTTGCGATTGAGGTGACAAGTGGAATGCGGATTTTCCGCATTGGTATTGGGTATTTCGAAGTCATTTTAGGTGACTGAAATTTCTCGTTTTCTACTTGGTGGCAGACGATGTTGGATTACGTGGCGTGGTGAGTGCAGCAAGTTTTGGTTGCATTCACGTAGGATGAGTTTTGATGTCATCGTGTTGGATCATCTTTGGTTTTCCTAGGTGGAATGACAAGGATTGATACGAGGTAATCAGTGAGAACCCACAGTCTCGGCGTGTCTCGTTGTAGACTAATCTGTTTAGATGCAGGAAATGGTTGAGGATTTTGAACGTCGTGACGATCGGGGATCGTGACGTTCATGGTCGGTTGACATAGTGTTGGATCTGGATCGTGATTTGTATATCCAGATTGGTGGAGAGTTTATTACTCTTACTTGGATGTTGAGTGAAGCATGATTGGACTGAACTTCTTTTCGAGGTAAGTCCCATATGGCTTATTACTCGCCTGAGTAGTTGTCCGATGAGTAGGTGTCTAACGAGGTCGGATTTTGTCTAACCTAGTGTTGTGTTGATGTTGGGATTGACTTCCCTATGAAGTCAATCGATCGTATTGTGGTAATCGGTTGAGCGGGTAACAGATAGGTTTGGTTTTGGTGCGTCTCGGTAGACGAGAACGAGATTTCAGGTTTTCGAATCAGATTTCTGGATGACGATTCAGGATTTGATTTTGGAACTTGAAAGAGGATTTCTGGATTTGGGTTTTGGAATCGGATTCTGGGTGACGATTCAGGATTTGATTCTAGAGCTTGACTGTGGATTTTCTTTTATGGATTTGGGTTCGGAATGGTTATTCCAAATGCTAGCTTACGGAATGATGATTTCGGATTCGAATTTGGACATAGTTATGTATATGAGTTCTGGATTTGGATTTGGGATTTCTTACGAAATTGCGGATTCGGATTCGGATTTGGAAATAAATAATGGGTCGGAGTTTCGACTGTCTAATACTGGATTGGACAAATGGACTCCATCGTAGAAACGTGATTGGCTACAACCTAGGTGGTTGTAGGCCGATTGATGGGTAGATGTACGTACCTTGTACGTTGTTCAAGGTACGATACTAGGCAGACTTGTCATGCCTGGTGACGGTATATAGGAGATACCGGTGGTACGTTGGAGAGCGTGTTGGTAGTCGGCTTGGTTCTGATACCATTGGATTAGTCGGGGTCGTGGACTGGACATTGGATACTGTGCATTGGGTCATAGTGGTTCTGATGAGTCTAGTTACACACAGGTCGAGTGAAATGCTTGTGGTTAGTGTAACCACGAGTGTGTGTCATATCAGTTTGCGACTGACGACTGTCAAGTACTGACAGTTTGTAGGAGGTGTCAGCGTGGATCGTGGTGTAAGGTCTGATGACTCCCAGTGGGAGCAGACGTCAGGATAGTTAGTGGTTGAGCAAGGAACCGTCTAGTTGGTTGTGTCAGCGAAACGGTAGATCTGACAAGTGGGATCAGTTCGAAGCGTACGACTTCTGTCATTCGACGTGGTCGAATGTAGTCGATACGACGAGAGCGTTAGTGGTACGTCTAGTTACAAACGAGGTTTATGTTGACTAGTGGGTGTACTAGTGTACACGTGTTTTGCGGTCGATTCTACTTTCCACGAGGTGGTTGTGGAATCAGGATAGTGGAGTTTCAAGAACGAAACTAATTAAGGAGGGAAGAACGGTAGAATTAGGTCGGTTGGAATTTCGAGGACGAAATTAATTAAGGAGGGAAGGTTGTAACGACCCGTCCCAAATTCCATGATTAGATTAGTGACTAATCACGATTAGTGAGACTAATCCGTGATTAGTGGAGCGAAATCGGACGAACTATGCGAAATGACCGTTTTGCCCCTAGTGGTGGCAAAACGTTGACTTTTTAATCGGGCGGTCAAATGGACTTTGACCGATGACCGTGACGTAGTTCGTGACGTCACGAGTTCATAGACAGGTGGCACGTTCAATTCCGACGTTCGAGGAGGAAGTTATGACGTTCGGAAGTTTAGGGGCATTTTGGTAATTTGGGTGAATAGGAGGTCAAAAGTTGACTTTTTGACCGGGAGGTCCGATGGCCGAGGGCCGAAGACCGTTACGTAGATGAGGACGATACGAATCCATAGGCAGGCGGCACACTGAAATCGGACTTCAAACGGGAGAGTTATGGGTCACGGAAGTTCGATTTCACTATGCACGAACTTCGAGACGGGGACGTTTTGGCGAAATCTGATTGGGTGGATATTTGGTGGGCCCCATGGATGAGTGACAAGTGTCACTCATCCCATTGATTTGATCCCCCAAAATGTGGATCTATATAATAAAATAATATTATTTAATTAATTTTTTTTAACCAAACCCCCCCACCATTCAATCTTAACCATCCATTTCAATTCTATCTTAAATCCTCACCCTCCATTTCTCTTCTCTCATCAGCCATCCTCCTTCATCTTTGTTCATCCTCCAACCCGAAACCCATAACCCCATTTTTCTTCATTTTCTTCATTTTCTTTCAAAAATCAAAACACGCAATCACACTTCACCATTCATCACTTGTATGAGCTGGGAGTGACCGTGGGGGGAGTGTGAAGGGCTGAGGACGGAAAGGGTGGACGGTGGCCCACGGTGGAGGACACGGCGGAGGAGAACCCGTGAGGTAAGAAAATGTTCAAAAATCCAAATTTGAGTTTTAATGGTTTTTAATCGATTTCTTTAATTAGGTTAGGTTTCTGGGGACCCTAGGAGTAGAATGGGATTAGTTTTGGGGCTTGGGATGGCCGGAAATGGCCGTGAACGGCCGGAGAAAATCCGGCCACCATTGATGGCGGATGGAAGCTCCGTTTCGGGTGGTTTTTCTTAGTTTTAGGGATTGGGTTAGATAGGAAATGAAGAAATAGGAATTTAGAGATTAAAATGGGACCAAACGGACCCCGAATCGGTCCGAAAGCTGAAGAAAAACCGAGATGAACAGTAGCGGTGAACAGTAACTGGTTCAGTTTTGAGGTTGATGTCGATGAACAGTGTTTTCGACTTTCTAGGGGCCCGTGAGGGCCCGTGGGCCATAATTTGGGAAAGTGTTCAACACGGGAAATCTTCTATTCGATGTAACGAAGATTTTGGGACTGGTCTCGTGTCAATCGGACATCGTTTCGATAGTTTTCGGGGTGTCGGAAGGTTTAGGGTCGGTTTAAAAATAGTTAAAAATACGGGAAAATTACGGGGCTTTGGTAGGAGGTTAATTAAGTAGTTAGTAACCTTGTATTACGATTTGGACAGGTTTGGGAGTCCCGGTGACGGTGGTCGGCTCGGGGAGCCGTATGGCACGCAAATCGAGGCGGCAGCTCGGACGGTCTGTGAGTGGACCTTGTTTTCTAAATCGGTGCATGCATAAATGTTTATTATATGTTTTATTACTTGTTTGGTGATGCCATGGATGCATTTGTATGTGGTTACGTATAAGCACGTATTTCGAGGTTTCGGCCTTATACGGTGCTTATACGAGTCTGTATTTCTTATTTGGTTTTAATGAAATGGTTTTGGATTTCTAAAAAGATAAACTCGGGCACGAGACCCAGTTGTTTTACACTGATGATTTTGGGTCAGGGACCCTAGATGGATTTCCAAGTTCATGACGGTTTACGGGAACCGGCATGAACTCTGGAAAGGTCATTGTGGTTCATGACGGTTTATGGGAACCGGCATGAATCTTTGTCAGGTCATTCTGGTTCTTGACGGTTTATGGGAACCGGCATGCTACCTGGTTATGTTATTACGGTACTTGACGGTTTATGGGAACCGGCATGTTACCTGATTATGGATATTATGGATCATGACGGTTCAGGGGAACCGGTCATGAATGTTTATGTTATGTATATATATGTTCATCTACCTTCCTTTCTATTATCTCCTCCGGGGAGGGTCGTTGGCCTGGGTGGACCCCGGAGTAGTCACGGAGCACCGACTGAGTGGAGTCACCCCCGAGTTGGGTTCCTTACTCTCAGGAAGGCTATGGTTACTATTACCTCGGGTAGGGTCAGTGGTCTGCGGACATTGACCTTGACTTTGAGATGACTCGGATTGAGACCCGGGTAGCACGCGCGTAGCTTTGGATACCGTGACAGGATTGGTTGTGTGACTTATATATATGTATGTGATGGATATATGATATATGATATGTGGTGCGTACAGGTGTGCACAGGATTTGAGCAGTGGCTCGTGTACTTGGTTTCTTTATGGTTTGGGGCCGAGTCCCGTATGGATTGGGCAGTGGCCCGTATGGTCGTTTTCATTGTGGTCCTTTCGACCTTGGTTTATATCTACTTTGGGCTTAGTCCCACATATGGTTTGTTTTGGATAAATGGTTTTCGAATGCATGCATGCTTTTTAGTGGAGGGTACAAATGTCTTCTTATTAAATGTTTTTATAAACTCTTGTTTTGTCCACTCACAGTTTTTAATGTTTTGACTGCCCTTCAGGTTGACATCAGATGTGGACTGTAGCAGAAACCGAGATATCACATGCCTCCTCCGGATCCTGGCGTACTCTGATAGCCCGGGAGGGCAAAGGTCGGAAATATCCCTTGTCTGACACTTCGTGTCAGACGGGAGCAGGGTCATCCCGCACTAATCCCGGGGGGATTGGGATGGGTTCTGTCATGTCATCCACGTAGACCTCCATGGTTTTACCGATCTGATCGGCGAACATGTAGTTGACCAATCGTTGGTAAGTGGCCACTGCATTCTTTAGGCCGAAAGGCATCACATTGTAGCAATACAAGCCCTGGTCGGTGCGGAAAGTGGTGTGGATCTGATCCGCGGGGTGCATGAAGATCTAATTGTATCCCGAGTAGGCATCCATGAAGCTTAGGAGCTCGTGCCTGGCCGTGGCGTCGACCATCTGATCGATCTTAGGCAGCGGGAAGCTGTCCTTGGGGAATGCCTTATTCAGGTCGGTGAAGTCGATGCACATGCGCCACGCCCCCGAGGGCTTCTTTACCAGGACCACGTTTGCCACCCAGACGGAATATACGGCCTTGCGGACGAAATGGATGGTACTGAGCTTCACAATTTCGGCCTTCAAGGCCTCGGTCCGCTCGATGTCGTATATGCGTCGCTTTTGCTCCACAGGCTTGAATTTCGGGTCGATACTCAGCCGGTGGCAAATGACGTCTGTTGAGATGCCGGGCATGCCCGCGTAAGATCAGGCGAAGACCTCGGCGTTATCGCGCAGGAACTTGATTAGGTCGGCACGCAGAGCGGGGCTCAGTGTGGTGCCGATTTTGACCTTCCTGTCGGTGAAATCGTGCGAGAGGACGACCTTCGCTACCTCCTCGATTGGCTGAGGGTGCGGCGTGGTGGAGTGGTCGCGAGGATCTTCGATGGGTCCGTCGCGTAGGTGCTGGGCGACCTGGGGGTCAACTAGGTCGGCCTCGAATGCGGACTCGGCGACGGCCAAGGTTTCTGCGGGCTGGGTGATGTCTTTCCCAGCAAGAGTGGTTGAGTTGCAGGTCTGGGCTGCCATCTGGTCTCCACGAACTTGTCCAACGCCCTTGGGGGTCGGGAACTTCATGAGAAGGAGATGGGTGGAGACGACGGCTCGGAGCAGGTTGATGAGCCCTCGGCCTAGGATCACGTTGTACGCGTTCGGGCAGTCAACCACGAGGAAAGGCGCCAGGACGGTTGCGCGCTTCGGGTTCTCGCCTACCATGACTGGAAGGTTGACGATTCCGGTCGGCACTATGGAGTCCCCGGTAAAACCGAACAGTGGGGAGAGGGATCGGTCTAGCTCGGTCTCCTTGAGTTGGAGCTATTTGTACGCCTCCATGAAGATGACGTTGACCGAGCTGCTGGTGTCAATCATGATCTGCCCGACATCAAAATTGTTGATGATGGCGCGGATGACGAGGGGGTCGTCATGTGGGTAGACCACCCCCTGTTCCTCCTCCTCCGAGAAGGAGATGGCTTCCCAACCTGTTTGCGCCACCTTCTGTGCTCGGCCGTCCACCACCTGGAAGACCTGTTGGTTGTGCTTCATGGTGCGGAGGAAGTCCTTTCTGGCTCGGTTGGACGCCAGAGGTGAAGAGATGGATGGGCCCCCAGTTATGGTGTTGATCTGGGGGTGCCGAGGCTGCTCCGGAGCGTTCTGCAAGAACTGGTTGATCTTGCCGTCTCGGACCAAGGCCTCGACCAGGTCTCGGAAGGCCACACACTGGTCGATGCTGTGAGCGTTGTACTTGTGGTACTGGCAGTAGACGCCAGTGTTCTTTGCCTGTCGGCCCGCGCTGGGAGTTCAGGTCGGCTTGGGGATCATGCCCTCCACATTCATTAGCACGTTCTCATACGACGTGTTGAGTATCGTATAGGTTTCGTACTTGGACCGAGGGAGGGTCCATTCGGTGTGCTGCTCATTTGGGCGATTGTCACGCTGACCCTGTCTGTGATGGGACCCCTGGTGGTTCTGGCCCCTACTCTTCTTTCCCGAGCCGTAGGAGGAAGTGTAGTCTTTCCTCTTTCCGCTCGGTGAGTTTTGATGCTGGGTCTACACGAATGCAGCTTGCTGAGGAGCCGACGGCTTCTGGGTGAGACTCGGTGTATAGGTGTCGACCGAGTCCCCACTATTAGGTCGGTATGTGCTGACCGTCGTCTAGCCGCCCTTACCTGGTAGTAGCTCGGCCTTGGCATGGATGGTTGCCTGTTTCATCAATTCATTATAAGTAGACCAACCCTGGGTATGTGCAGCGTACCTGAATTGGGACTCACGGAGGCCCCTCTTGAACGCCGTGAAAGCGGTCCGGTCATCGGACTCGGTGCACCGGGAGTATTCCAGACTGAACCGAGCAGCGTACGCGCGGAGCGTCTCCGTTTCCCCTTGCTTCAAGAGGAAAAGGTCCTCGACGGAGAAGAGTCTGTCAGTCTGGATCATGAACTGAAGACCTTGGTGAGCTGGGCGAAGGAGTGGACAAAGCCGGGCTCCAGTCGATAGAACCAGTTGATTGCTGCCTCGGTGAGGGTGGAGCTGAAAACTAGGCAGCGGGCCTCGTCGGTCAAGCTCGAGAACGAAACGGCTAACCGGAAGTTGTTGAGATGGTAGATCGGGTCGGTCTGACCAGTATAGAGGGGGATCTTTAGCGGCTTGATTGTGTGGCTGTGCTGAAAGTGATTGATCCGATCTGTAAACGGCCCCGGGGTGGGCCCGCCCCAAGCATGCGTCGGGGGCGTCCCCTTCTCGGCCTCGAGGCATCACACGCGGTCAAGGAGCTGCCTTACCACGGGGTCGGTGCTGGGAGATCCGCCTGGACATGAGGGGTCAGCCGTCTGGCGGGGGAACAGCGTGTTCCCCCGAGACGAGTTTCCTCGGTCTCGCCGAGACCTTGTGCTGTGCGGTGGGAGTTCAGACCTTCGGGCGCTCAGAATTTCCTGGGAAGAATCCGCCCCCTCGGTCACCGAAATGGTGGTGTTCCCGCTGCGGGAATGCTAGTGTGGTCCCGCCTCGGACCTTGTCCGACTGGTTTGATTCGTGGGTCGGTGGTCCTTGTCCGGAGGGAACTCTAGGCGGACCAGGCTGATTTGTCGGAGCCCCAGCCTTGAGGTTCCGCTCAGTGCCTCGCGAGCGTCGCGGTAGATCCTGGTGGCCTGTGTGCCTTTTCCGGGAATGACCAGGAGTTTTTGGCCTTTCTCGGTCGGTGCGGCCATTGCTGCCTTTCCCTTATCAGCCGCCCTCCGGATCCTCTCTGCGCGCTCTGCGCATTCGGCGACAACGCGGTCGGCCTGGCGGATCTCGTCTTGCGTGCGACAGGCGTTCAGCTCTACCTGAACGGCCTGCAGCTGGGCCACGACCTCGGTGTACTGCCCGCTGAGCTCGGTATAGCACGTCTCGGCCTGAGTGCCGTTGGCGCGAATCTCGGCCATATCGCGTTGTAGCTTGTCCAACGCCCGGAGTACCTCAGGGGAGGTGTCCCTTGGTCCTTGGCCGGGCGCGGGTGTGACTTCGCCGTCCACGTTGTCCTGCATGCTGGCGGATGTGGAGGGCAACGGTGCTTTAGGCTTGGTAGAGTGAAAGGTAAACTTAGTCAGTTTCCCACAGACGGCGCCAAACTGTTGATGCACAAAATGTGCCAACTTGGGGAGCAAATGCTGCTCTGCCACGTGCCCTGTGTGAAGCTGAAAAAGGAAGGAAACTGGTCGGACGGTGAAAGTATAGGCACCGGTGTGGTACCGGCCCAAAGGTACTCTGACGCCCAAGTCAGTGGTCGATATGAGGTTTAGGGGGTAGCAGAAAGTATACTGTAAGAGTAATAGTAAACAGTAAATTGCTTTGTTACCTTTGTACGATAAGTGGACCCCTTTTGTATGGGTGCGGCGAATATAATATTTGTATTTTCCCGATGTGGGACAAATATCGATTCGCTGTGGGATGGACACGTGGAGGTGCCATCCAGACCGAGTGGGACTTGTCCGTGCGAGTGGGCTGGGGCCCCTTGGGCTTGCGGTAGGTGGTGGCACTGGGCCGACCGGTCGGTTTGGGCCGACGCACCGACCGACAGGAACTGGTCCTCTGGAGTAGGCCGGTGGCATGGTGTCTGGAAGAGGGATGGGCCTCTAGGTCGGTCTGGGCCGACGTGCGGAGCCAGGTAGAGGGCTAGGCCTCCAAGATTGGTCCGAACTGGTGCTATTTCATCGATGGACGGGGCCCGTAGTCAATGTGGGCTTCGAACTCGGTCTGGGCCGATATGGTATGAACATACCCTTTATACTTAACTTTTAATATTAAAATAATAAACAATTGGAGAAAATAATATATTTTGTGGGATTTTTGTTGAATTAAATAAAGCTTGGAATTTGGATCGGTTTGGCGAAAGAATCGTCCCGATCGGAATTATAACGAAAAAATTATGGACACAATTCGGTGAAATTATATTAATTAATTTTTAAATTGAGAAATCCAATTGATCCAAGCCCCATGCCCACGCAGCAGCCCAGTGTCCCAAGCCGACACGCGACCCAGTCTCCAGCCCATGTGCGAAGCCACAACCCAGGCCCGCGATCCTTCTTGCTTCCAGCCCTCATAGCGCTTCAGTGCACACTTGCTGATGCAACCTTCACCAGTTCGGTGCGCGTGCGTCGAACATGTCTGCGCCTATCAGCGCCCAGCGCGCTGCAACTCACCTTCCAGCCATCCCACCGTCCACCGAAGCCCACCTGCCCACTCTCTCCTGCTCCATGATGAAATCAATACTTCATTTTCTACAGCTTCTCACCAACTCCTCAACTGCTCCCCTTGCAGCAGTTTTCCAGCATGCTTTGCAGATTTTCCTGCAATTTCTAGCACATTTTCAGCTTCAATCAACCATAAATTCATCATTAATCATCAATGTTCATCATTTCAATATTTTCTTTTATTTTTGTATTTTATTATATGAATTTTGACACTCCCTCTATAAATAGGGAGGCCATTTCAATTGTTGGGAGCTCCCCTTTTGTGTAATTTTTCTCTCTATTTTCTCTCTTCTTTTAGTTCTTCTTCTTTTATTTTGTAGATTTATTTTGGGACCAATTGTAACTTCTTTTAATTAGTTATTTTAGTTTAGTTTTCTTTACTTTGTTTTTAGTTTCATTTTCTTTATTTTGTTCTTAGTTTCATTTTCTTTGTTTTGTTCTTAGAATTTCTTAAAATTCTCTTTAATTACATTTTTATGCTTTCCTTAAGAAAAACCTAAGGCTAGGTAATTTTAAGGCAATTCAAGAGTTTTTAAGAACTCATTCCTCATATTTCTTCTTCCATCTTCACAAGTTTCCTGCTGCTGTTCGGTGATTGTGAAAAACCATATTTTTCCACTTAAATTCTTGTTATTATTTTAGTTTTACTTATAATTCCATATATGCGTGGGTATTTTCTTTCTAACATTTGTAAGTATGAATACAATTTCCTTGTGTTTTACTTTCTGAATTTCTTTTACTTCATTTGTTTTAGTGCTTCATACTTCAATTTGATGCTAAATGTCGGCTGCTGTCAGTGTACTTAGCATTTGATTGAAGAGATTTTAATGTCGGCCGCTGTCTGTGTATTAAATCATAAACGTAAGAGAAATCATATTGTAGGTAATAATCTGTTATTCTGTGCATTTATAATATGAAAAATGTATGTATGTAATTGAGATGATAAATGTAGGATTTCGTGATTGGTTCAATATGATCATGATGTTAGAGTGTTGGTAAAAATTGTGTTTAAAGGAAGTTTATTTTAGGAGTAGTTTTAAATAATGTAATTGTTAATTTGAATTTAATTCTTAGTTTGGTTAAAATTTAGTTTAGATTACAAGCTTTTCAAACCCCCCATTTAATTCTTTAATTCTTTAATTCTTTATTCTGTAATTCTTTATTCTTTATTCTTTCATTTCTTAATTCATTAATTCATTAATTGTTTAATTGTTTATTCTTTTATTCTTTAATTCTTTATTCATTATATCTTTTATTCATTTATTCATTAGTTTATTATTCTTTTATTCTTTCTCACTAACAAATTATTAATGTTCCCTAATTTCTTCGGTTAAGAACGATCTCTATTTACCTATACTACATCTACACAAAAAGGGTTTAAATTGCATAATACTCAAATTACATGTTTAATTTAATGAGTAGTTTGAGCGTTATCAATTTTTGGGGCTGTTGCCGGGGAAATTGAAAATCATTTTTAATTTGTTAGTGTATGTATATAAATTGTGCATATTATACTTTTTTATAATTTTTACTTTTGTTAATATTATATTTGTTCATAATTTTGTTACTATACATGTTTATATTATATTTGTTTATTTTTATTTTTATACATGTACATATTATACTTATTCATTTATACTTGTCCATAACTTTTACTTTTATGCTTGTTCATAATTTTGATTCTTATAATTGTTCTTATTATATTTGTTTATAATGTTCATACTTTACTTGTTCATAATTTCTAATTTATACTTGTTCATAAATGTTCATAATTTTTGTTATATATATACTTGTTCATATTATAATTTTTTATGTAAATTTAAATTCTTATCATACTTGTTCATATTTTAATTCGTTATGATGGTAGATATTTGTTCATACTTGTACATAATGTTCATATTATACATGTTCATTTTTTTTTTGAATTGTTTTTGTAAAAAAAATTGAAAAAAAAAGATATTTCTTTTTAAATTTAATTTGTATCTTTCTTTATTTATTAAAAAAATTCAAAAAAGAAAAAATAAAGTTTACTTTCCTATTTTCTTTAATCTTAGCTTTATGTTAGTGTTAATTCATACTTGTGAATAAATTTTATATATATGTTACTTGTTATTCTTCATACTTGTTCATAATTTTCATTTGTATGCTTGTTCATAATTTTTACTTTTATATTTGTTTATGTAAATTCAACTCTTATTATATTTGTTCATACTTTGTTCATAATTGTACATACTTGTTTATAATTGTTCTTACTTATTCATACTTGTTCATAAATTGTTCATAACTTTTATATTTCATAGTGTTCATCCATACTTGTACATAATTTTTATTATTATTTTTATATACTTGTTCATATTTGTACATATTTGTTCATACTTATTTGTTTATACTAGTTGATAATTTGTATATTACTTGTTTACATTTATTTTATTTATGTGTTCATGTATTTATTTAAGTTTTTCTTTTTCTTCATTAAAAAAAAATTCTTATCTTAGCTTTGTGTTAGTGTAAATATATATTTGTAAATAAATTTTGTACATATATTAGTTTGTTAATGTGAAATTGTTTTGTAAATATCATTACTTGTGCAAAAACCCAAACTTGTAAATAAATTATTCATACTTGTATAAATTGTTCATATGTAAATTGTCTTGTTATACTTGTAAATTGTGCATAAAACCATACTTGTGAATAATTTTTGCATTCATGCATTAGTCTCGGCTATATGTAGATCACTTGTGCTTCAAAGTTTAGATTTTGATCTTTAATAGAATAGGTGAAATCTCTTTTATTAACTTTCACCTACAGTGATTGTTAACACTTGAGTTATCTTAATTCCTCTAGAGTAAGTTATTTTCGAGGGTGATGTTTAGGATAAGAGACGGTACTCATAACGGGTTTTTGGTCTAAGAAAGGGACATCAATGGAGTTTAAGCCTCAGGATGTCTTGAAATTAGCCCTGCCTCTTATGTTTATTCTTTCTAACCTGGTCTCCTTTGAACATGCCCAAATAGTTGAATAAAACTAAGATATTTACTTGGGACGTACGGACGTAGAAGTCTGCGTCTAAACTTTGAAGCTATGTGAACCATATATATCCTTGACTTCCCCGACATGTAAATATTGTTTATATTTGTTTACATTTGTTTATATCTTAACTTACATTACTTATCATGACAACTATAGCTTGTATCTTTAGTTTAACTAACTTGCATATTTCATTCTAACTTGCATTGCATATTTCATTCTAACTTGCATTTCTAACTTACATCTTTAACTTGCATTTTTTTAACTTAACTTGCATTTCATCTTTAATCTAACTTGCATTCTTGAAAAACGTACATCTCTAACTAACTAACTTGCATTTCTGTCTAGACTGGATGGACGTTAAACTTCAAGCGCTTGTTAGGAGGCAACCCAATGTGTTTCCGAGATGTGAATGAGTCATCAACGTAGATTTGCTATCTTTCAACCCTTCACTCTCTTTTATTTTGTTTATTTAATTTTTTCTTGCTTTATTTTCGTAAATCTTCTTCCTTACTTTAATTCTATGTTTATTTACTTCTTATTTGCCTACATTGAGGACAATGTAGAATTTAAGTGTGGGGGAGTGGTTTACAAATTTAATTGTGCAATAAAATTGTTTAAAAAAAAATATAAAAAAAATTAAAATTAAAAAATAATAATAATAAAGAGGTTGGGTCTCTATCAAGGTAATAAGGTTTGATTATGTAATGTTTGAGTTAAATCCTTTACATTTGTAAATTTGACACAAATAATAAATTTAAGGCCCAACATGATGAAATTAGGCATATGTTCAAAAGGATGGATTACTGACATCATTGCACTAAGATTGGGAAGTTATGATACATTTTGGGAGTCTATTGAGTCTTGGAACGAATTTGAGCACCACTTATCCTATACATTCTTTGCCTCTAAATTTAGCCCCATTACAACTTTCGTAAAAACCTTATGATCCTTAAGGTGGTAAATTTTGATTAGTTGTGTCAATTACATGAGTAAGCTTATGATTTTGATTCACATGTTTAATTTTTATTTTGAGGTGTTTGTTTGAGATTTTGCAAAAGTACTTTATTTCTATTATGTGAGTATTTTCTCAAATTCTTTGAGTGCAAAAACAAACCCTTACAAAATTGAGTGAATTTATGAGTGCATATATTTGTGAGTTGATTCATACTTGTTTTATTCATGTTGAGATCCATTTTACCATATTTACTCATTATCTTAGTTGTTAAAACATTTTTTTACCATATACTAACTCTTGAATTCCATATGCTTAAATATTTTAAGTGAAAATATTTTATGCCATGATAATCACGAAATTTTGAGACAAATGATTAAGGGTTTACTTGTTTGACTACGTAGTTTAATTTTAGTATTTTCTAGGGACTAGCAAAGTTTAAGTGTGAGTGTATTTGATAGGTCGTTAATTAAGCATTATTTTATATTATTTTATACCCTTTATACTTGACTTTTAATATTAAAATAATAAACAATTGGAGAAAATAATATATTTTGTGGAATTTTTGTAGAAATAAATAAAGTTTGGAATTTGAAGCGTTTTGGCGAAAAATCGTCCTAATCGGAGTTCGAACGGAGAAATTATGGACGAAATTCGGTGAAATTATATAAATTCATTTTAAAAATTAATAATTCTTTTGCAGAAGCCCAATCCAAGTTTGCAACCCAATCTGCACAGCCCAAAAACCCAATCCGCGTAGCCCAAGGCCCAGAAAGTCCAAGCCCAGCAGACCCAATCTGCATCAACGGTTCGGTGCGGGTGCGTCGAACAAGACTTCCTCCTATTAGCCCGCATCTGCTGAGCCACCTTGCCCCAGATCAGCGAGCTCCCACAGACTTTATTCACCTGTTTCAACTTGTGTGAGCCGAAACACATATCTGGCCTTCTCCAGCCTATTTCCCGCTGCAACCCACCTACTCGGCCCACTCCTTTGCAGCGCCCGGCTCGCTGCACGCCTCACCAACCCGCCTGCACCTGCATCATCCCTTTTTCTGTACAAAACCCACTCCAACCTGTTCCCTTCCCTCATAATTTCAACCTAAAAATAATCAATTTTCATCATTGTTGATCATTTCATTTTTATTTTATTTTTGTATTTTTATTTGAATATTTGTGGCCCTCCTTTTATAAATAGGAAGGTCATTTCATTTGTTTGATGGTCCCCAATTGTCCCAATTTTAGTCCTAGCTTTTAGTAGTTTTTTCTCTCTTAGTTTTTCTTCTTTTTATTTTGTAGATTTATTTTAGGGACCATTTTAACTTCTTATAATTTTTCTTTTTAATTAGTTTTCCTTTAAAACTTGTCTTTTAATTTATGTTTTTAAATTCATTTCTTAAGTTTCATTTCCTTTTAATTTTAGTTCTTAGATTTTCTTTGTAAACTTTTCTTTTTAACTTGTTTGACTTTTCTTTTAAATATGAATTTATGCTTTCTTTAAGAAAATCCTAGGTCGAGTATTTCCAAAATAATTTTAGAATTTAAGTCCGAATTCTTATGTTTTACCCTCAATCTTCATAAGGTTCTTTCTGCTGTTCAGAGAATTTTATGAATAACATTCAATTGTTTCCATACACTTTCGGAATCATAAGTGTTCTTGAGTTCCGAAAGTGTAACTTTATTCCCTTTACTTAAATTCATGTTCTTGTTTCGGTTTACTTATAATTCAATACATGTGATGATATTTTCTTTCTAAACTTTTGTAAGTATGAATGCAATCTTCATGTGTTTTACTTTCTGAATTTCTTTTACTTGACATATATTAGTGCTTAAACTTCAATTTGATGGTATATGTTTTATCCGCTGTTCGGTGCATTTAGATTAGGATTGAAGAGATTAAATGTTGATCGCTGTCGGCGCATTTAATTATAAATTTAAGGTGAATCATATTATAAATGTTTGAAGCATATTGATGTTTGACGCACATTAATGGTTGATGCATTTATAATATTAAAAGATATATGCAAGTATTTGATATGATGAAGGTAGGATTACGTGATTGATTTGTTATGAGCAAAATGTTAGAGTGTTGGTAAAATTTGTATTTGAAGAAAGTATTTTTTAGGAGTAGTTTAAATAATGTGATTGTTAATTTGAAATTACTTACGTGAAAGTGTCAGTTATGTCTATCAAACTACTCTATGGTTTGTAAGTTCTAATTAGCATGAGTATTTGCATTTAAAATCTAAGTTTGGTTAAAATGTAGTTTAGATTACACTTTGTTCAAAACCAACAAACCCCACCCCCCCCCCCCCCCCCCCCCCCCCCAAATTTCATTCTTTATTCTTTAATTCTTTAATGCATTTATTCTTTAATGCATTTATTCTTTAATGCATTTATTATTTTATTCATTATTCTTTTTCACTAACAAATTATTAATGTTCCATAATTTCTCCGATTAAGAACGATCCCTATTTACCAATACTACAACTACACAAAAAGAGTTTAAATTGCATAATACTCGAATTATTTGTTTAATTTACTGCGTAGTTTGAGCGATTATTATTAACATCTAGAGCCCTTTTCTTCTTTTTCCTCTCTACCCATAATCTTTCACAACTCTCATTTCTCACCCCTCTCTCTCTCTCTAGCTACATAGCATCAACAATCATCATCTCATCACCATTTTCACTACCAATCAAATTCCTTTTCTATCTCAATAAACAATACCAATTTTGAAGGTTTGAGAAATTAGGAAATTAGGAAAATAGAAAATATGTTAGGAAATTAGGAAATTAGAAAATACGTTAAGGAAAGTCGGAAAATAAAAAAAATGTATGAAGTTATTGAAATTAGAAAAATATTTTAGGAATTTCTAAAATTAGAAAATATGTTAGAAAATTAGGAAATTAAAAAATATATTAGGAAAATAGAAAATATGAACATAAATTAAAAAAATTGTAAACTTTTTTATATGAATATTTAATATATTTTTGTAGTTGTGAATTTGTTGTGATATTTTTTGTAAAGCGCTTTTTGTAGTTCTGACTAGGTGAAATATGTTTATATTTCATAACCATTTATGCGAAGTTAATAGGGTTGATTAATTTTGTATAATGAAATTCAATGAGACACCTTAACCCTGTTTAAGAGTCAGTGGATCAGGTTGATTAACCGTCTCTTGAATTGTCCATGTATTCGGATAGTTTGGGGGTGCACAACTATTTGTTGGATAGTTTGCGGCCTACAAAGTTAGGTTTCGATTGTGGAAAATTCAGTTTGTCTCCCCTCAATATTCTCCGAATGAATACAAGATATTTGCTTGTATTATCTATGTCATGCATTTAAGAGACTGTAGCGAGATGCTACTGAAATTTCCCTCAATAAAAAACTTAGCCTTGTAGATCGCAAACTATATAGCATAGAACATGCACTCTTGAATAGGATATGACCAAATCACCGAATGCATAAGGAGAACCGTGACTTTTGATATTAACTTGTTCTAATTATGTGACGTTGTTTACTCAATTATTTATATTGGCTCTATTTTGTGAAACCATGCATAATGGATAGAGGCTGGATGCAAATGTTAAATAGATCTCCTGATTAATATTTTTTATGGGATCGCAGCTTTATTGCCTTTGCACATACTAGTTGTAGTGATGAATGACCTGTCAGGTATCCATGCTTTAAATGTAAGAACTGCAGTTGGATGACGTTGCATGAGGTCCAAAATCATCTGTAATAGGATGACATTGTACACAACTACACTAATTGGATCTGTCACGTTGAAGAAATATTCACTGCATCAACAACTTAGGTTCCCAAGGCCCGTCGGAATGAAAGTGCGTTGGATGGGCGATGTGATAATGACCAAATCATTGAGATATTAACCGAAGTGTTTCCTCCTGCAATAGATGATGAGGACGAGGAGATGCCCATGTTTCAACCTGAAGACTTTGAGCTCTATAACCAAATATTGTTGAAAGACGCTCAATGTGAATTATACCCCGGTTGTAAATCATTCTTGATTCTAGATGCAGTTTTGGATTTGATGCACATGAAATTTGAATATAATCAAACAAACAAGAATTTTGATGGCGTGATGGGAATCATCATCCAAATGCTCAATCAAGGCGATTATATGCTTAAAGATCATTATAACTCGAAGAAGCTGGTGAAGGGTCTCGATTTCGGGTATGTCAAAATTCATGCATGTAAGAACAACTGTGCGTTGTTTTACAGTGATTTCGAGAAGTTTAACGAATGTTCTATGTGAAATACACTAGGTTTCAAAAGAAAAATATTCCAAATAATGTGTTGCGTTATTTTCCACTCAAGATAAGATTACAAAATTTTACATGTTGTCCCACACATCCCGTGATATGAGGTGGCACAAGGATGAGTGTGATAAGTCATTATTTATGCATCATTTCATACCCCTTTCACTTATCTTTTGAGCATAGTTTTACAATCAATAGGAGAAAGTGATCTACTTTGTGATACTTGTGTAGATTATGGGAGAAGATTCAATTCTTAGGACAATGCAAAAAGAATGGTCGAAATTCGAGTAAGAACGAATAAATGGTCCAAAGCTAATCCCAAGGCCCAACTGAGGTCCATGTACTAGTCTCTGTACCTATCATGTGACAAGCCCAATGACAGTCCCATAATAACCTTTTGCTAGTCCTTGTACCTGTCCCAGAACCCTATCGAGTCCTAGTGACGCCATAGTGTCAACCTAGTGACAAACACTGGTTGGGCAAAGGTCATGACCCCAAAGGCTTGCATGCCACGTTTCTAAGGATTGTGTAATGTCATAAAATTCCTCTTGGTCATAATGCGCTTGATTGTTAAAATTAAATAGATATCCTAAGGTAAACATCATGCCTATGAAATGCAGTAACTTCCCGGATCTCGAGAAAACATAAATTTGAAAAAATTGGAGTCAAAAGATGATTTTACCCTTAGAAAAGTCAAAATGTTGACTTTTTGTTATAGACCTCTTTTGAGAATTCCAAAATGACCGTTGCAAAGGTCTTGGGATCCTAAATTCATAGACATGTTGCACGCCAAAATAGAGATCGTTTGAGGTTGTTGTGGGCCAAGACCAAAGTGTATTTCGGTAATTTTTCCACCGTTTTGGTCATTTTACAACATGACCAATTGACTGCTGTCACGTGTCATGTCCTAGAGGGTTCTGATATTTTCCCTTCCACCTACTCAGCCCACTATATAATAAGTGTGAGTGTGTGTTGTGTGTGATTTTTGGTGAGCTTAGGACGAAGGCTATGAATGGCCATGGATTCATACACCGTTAAAGGGAGGTAGAGCTAGTGAGAGAGAGAGTTTGGGAAGTAAGAAAAGTGATGAGAAACAAAGTAGGAGTGATGAAAGAAGAGAAGAAATGGGAATGAACGACCAGCCCTGGAAAACCCGAAACCATCGTTTTCATGGTTTTGATTACGGGTTCTTGACAAAGATATGGAAGCTTCGAAATCAAGCTTGCTGGTCAATTCTACATTATTAGGCGACATCGACAAGTCTAGAACTTGAGGCTTAGATGCTGGGAGAGGGTGCAGGTCGAAGATCGAAAAATGGCCGAGAAGAGAAGGTATTGTCTCTTGAATTCTAGTCGTTTTTTTTAAGGTCACAGATCCACTGTGGAGTTGGATTAGAGGATAATAGACGAAACAGGAATGAAAAAGATGAAGAAATGAGCATTTTAGGGCGAGGTCGAGTTGGCCAAGACGGGTCCTATGTGCAGACCCATTAACAGGACCCATCCCAATCCCCCCGGGATTACCGTGGAATGTGCCCTGCTCCCGTCCAACAAGAGATGTCAGACAAGGGATAACCAAGAGCCACTGCCCAACGGGGCATCCAGAGTGTGCAAGGATTGATGGAGGAGGTGTGCAATGTCCTAGTCTCTGCTGCAATCGCATCCGTAATCAACCTGAAGGGCATTAAAACCAAAAGCTGTGAGTGGACAAAAACAATAAGTTTATTAAACACATTTATAAGACATTTATGCCCTCCAATAAAAACGTATGCATGCCACAAAAACCAGTAACCAAAACGTTTGCTCAACTGAGCCATTAGGGCCTTAGCCCAAAAACCGTTAACCAAAAACCAAGTGTGGGAACTCAGCCCAAAACTGTGAAATACCATAACTATACATAAACAACCATGTGGGTCACCACCCACGACCATAAATGAACATCAATTCATTAAAATCACACAATCATAAATCCACCCGGAAAGCCATTTCATTAATTCGTATTTTACCATTACCATCACCAGCATCCCTGATGCTAGACGTCTCTGACGTCATATCTCGCGGTTTTATAAGCTACGCGTGCTGCCCGGGGTCTCTCCGGGTCCATATATCTGACATCCCTGATGTCTGACGTCCCTGACGCCAATCATAGCAATCCTGCTCCTGAGTCATCATACGGTCCGGCTGCTCCGTATAATGACCCCTCGCAGGCAATGCACCGTAACTTCCCCAGTGTCCCAGACATCTGGAGGAGACCATCATATATCCTTGTATCCAAATGGTATATGGAAAAACAGTTTTATTAAATCCTTTTATCACATCATTACCATTGGGCCCTGCCCGAAATTTCCATAAAACCATGTAATTCCATTTAGGGTCCCTGACCCAAAATCACAATTATTAATCATAGGGTCCCTGACCCGAAATCACATTTATAATCCAACTGGGCCTCATGCCCGATTTTATGAACCACTAGGCCACGGCCCGATTTGTAAACCAACTGGGCCCGCAGCCCGACTTATAAACCCACTGGGCCCACGACCCGAATTCGTAAATCAACTCGGGCCCTTGGCCCGATAACATAACTCACATGGATCTCAGCCCGATTTCGTATCAACTGGGCCCCTGGCCCGATTTTCATTAACCAACTGGGCCCCCGGCCCGATTCTCAAATGGACTCCAAGTCCGAAATTTCCAAAACAAGTGGGCCTCAAGCCCGAGTTCATATTTCCAATTTCAAAACCATTTCATCATATTATATCCAAGTCATAAATATGGAAAATCCATGGTAAAACCGGATAACCTCGATTTACGTGCAAGCACGTAAATCGCCTCGAAATACGTGAAACCGTACAATTTACCAACAACCAAATCAACATCACACAATCACAACCATAATCCATATAAAACATTTAAGCATGCATAGAATTTATAAAACCAAATCCACTCACAGACCGTTTTAACGGTATGCCTCGATACGCGTGCCACCGGCCCCTCCCGGGCCTCACCACTATCACCGCGGACTCCCAATCCTGTCCAAATCACATTAGAGGGTCACTAACCTCATCATTAAAATCCTATCAAAGTCCCGTAATTTTCCCGAATTTTTACTTATTTTTAAACTTGATTTAAAACCTTCGGACATCCCGAACAATATCGAGACGGTGTTCGAGTCGACACGAAACCAATTCTAAAATGTCCGTTACATCGAATAGATTAAAAGTCATGTTTGGAAGTTTCCCCAAAATACCCTTCACGCGCCCCCCACGCGCCAGGTCAACATTCAGGTCAACAATGATGACGTCATGCTACAGTAACCGGGTTCTGAAACCGGGTCTGTAACCGGGTCGCCGTCGACCCACGGCTTGACCCGATCACAGATCGAGTTCCAGACCACCATTTTTGATGCGGTTTGATCCTATGACTCGCCATAACCTCCTCTACGGTTCTGTGACATCCAAAAATCATTTTTTGGTTGATTTAACTACCTGAAATCTGACAGGAAAATCGGCTGTGAACTCAGGTCATCAACTCCGGCGACTCGTCGGGATTCCGGCCGTGGTTCATGGTCCAAATGGTCGTCTAGGTTCCTAGGACATGTTTCAGAAGTAAGCAAACAATCCCAACGTCAAGAAACCAGGTGTTTCAAACAGGGAAGAAAATCAAACCTTCTCGGGTTTCTGGGCAGTATCGCCGCCGTGGCTCGTCCAGTCGTGGTCTGAGTTGTCCTAAGGTTCCAGTGGTCCTTGTCCTAGGTTTGTTCGAGCCCAAATGTCAAGGTTTGGACGGTTGGATGGGTTTTGGGCTGATCGGGTTCCTCTCGGGTCTGGGAGGTTTCCGGCCGTGCAGGGCGGCCGTGAGGTGGTGGCCGGCGTCTGAAGGTGGCTGGGGTTCGTTTGGACGTGTCTGGTGCATGGTTGAGGCTGAGATGTGGTGATGTGTTTGTTCTTGGAAGGAAACCGTGCTCACGGTTTTGACGAGAGAACTGAAAATGAGAGGCAATGTGTGGTCTGCTCAGATAAAGCGAAGGAAAATGAATCAACGGCCCAGATTCATTATGTGGTTAGAGATGATGGTTGAGGATTTAAGGAGAGGAAATAATTAATTAATTTAAATGGCCAACAAAGATCCCTGATATTAGGGAATGACAGGGGATGATGACATTGTGTCACTCATCAAGGGTCCAGATTGGTTTGGATTAAAGTAATCAGATTTTATTATTATATTATTATTTTATTCCGAGTCTCGGTTAATCGCGTTTTACGTCCTTAACCATAACTTCGTCGTCGAATCTCCGATTTCGGCAGTGCCGCCTGTCGTTGGATTCGTATCGACGATACCTACGTAACGGTCCTTGGCCCTCGTCCATCGGACCTCCCGGTCAAAAAGTCAAACATTTGGCCCCTAATAAGCCAAATTACCAAAATACCCCTCAACTTCCGAACACCATAGCTTTCTCTTACGAATGTCGGAATCGAACGTTCGCCACCTGTCTATGAACTCGTGACGTCCCGAACTACGTCACGGTCATCGGTCAAAGTCCGTTTGACCGCCAGATCAAAAAGTCAACATTTTGCCCCACGACCAGGGGCAAAACGGTTCATTTTGCACAGTTTTGTCCGATTCCGCCCTACTACCACCGATCAACCTCACTAATCGAGATTAATGACTAATCTAATCCCGGAATTCGGGACGGGTCGTTACACCCATGGGCAAACCCAGCTAAGGTTGACGACGACTCTAGCTTTGGGCATGCCTCTCACACGCAGCAATTTCTGGTGGCGGGTGCGGATGCGTGGCGCCTATTCTTGTTATGTGTTCAACATGAAAGTTTATATATTCGACGATACGAGGCAGTTTTAAGGCAATTAGATATCGTCTCGAGGTATTTTTGACTGTTCGAAGATTTTAGGCATTATTTTAATACATTTAAAAATCCCAAAAACTTACTAGATTGATGTTTGAGCCAATTGGGATGGTTAGTGACCTTCAAAAGTGATTTTTGACATGAGGTGATGTTCATGGATTTTACAGGGAAGCATATAGTGCGATTCGACTATGTACGTGTGAGTGGACTTTCGTTTTCCTTATACCCTATACATGCATATTTATATTAGTTAAAATGTGATTTTCTTGATGGTATTTTGAATGTGGGTTTACATGATTTTATATGACTTTGGTGATTCTACGGTAATTATTTATTGCACGGTTACGAGGGATTTTGTATACTATGTTCGGACTTGATGTTGAATTGTGAGAATTCGTTTTATTCCCGAAATGACTTTCTCATGTGATTTTGGTCGTATTGGCTTGATTGGAATTTGTACGGATTTTATAGATTTTGTTGATATTACAAAAATTTCAACCTTGCACATTTTGCGAGGAAATTGGCAATGTTATGTTCTGGTTCATTACTTTGTTTGGAAAGTGGTTTTAGAGTTGATATGAGATTTTCACATGATTTTGGTCCTATTTGATGGTTTGCAATTTTATATGATTTTCTGGAATATTTTAATGGCTCGTATTACGAGGTTTGATGTGATGTGTGATTTGGGCTTACGCCCGGGGTTTGAGTTGGTTTTGGTTTCTGAACTTGTTCTTGGATGTGGAATGAGTACGTGATATAGTTTGGTGACTACTGAGTATATATGTGATGATGTATGTCGGTTAGTAGTCTTATTTGTCGAGCTTGGGGCTCCAAATCCTGAGACTAGTATTATTGTATGTTTGTGGATTTGGATATATTTGGCTGTGATGTGGTTGGATGACCCTCCTCGAGTTATGGATTGGTTGTGCCTCAGACGTCCAGAGCATGGCTCTATTTTCCTGGGATTAGTCCACACCCAGATGTCCAGAGCTGAGCTCTGTTTTCCTCGGTGATATCCAGACGTCTAGAGCGGGGCTCTGTTTTCCCAGGCACTCGAACGTTATTGGCACATGTACCGAGGTAAATTATATAGATCAAGACGTTACGAGTTCGTAGACAAGCGGCATATCAAAATCAGACATCGTATGGGAAAGTTATGAGTCAAGAACGGATGTACGTACTATTACAGTTGCACAAAAATTGAGACGGTTGACTTTTGGGTTTGTTTTTAGTGGGCCCAAAATATCAGTTCTGGACCAATATATGAGTGACAAGTGTCACTTATCCATTGATCCTTATCTACATTCATGCATCTCAACTTTCTCATTTTCCTTTGCATTTTGAAACTACCTGAAACCCTCTTTCCTCATACCTTCTTCTTCTGGCGCTGCGTGAGAGAGAGACAGAGTAAGAGGGTGAGACTGAGAGACTGAGTCGACGGTGGTGGATGGCTGAGCCACGACGGTGGCCTGAGAAACCCAAGAAAAAGGTAAAACTGTGAACCCATTTTTGTTGAATTATGGTTTTTTTTTTGTTTGGACGTTTAGCACTCAGAATTAACATCGTAGTTGTGTTCCTTGAATTCTTGGGAGGCTGAGGAACCAAAAATGGAAGTAAACGGACGACTGGGCAGGTCTGGGTTCAAGTTTGAAGTTTGGTCGTGAGACGTTGACCTTGGTTGGAAGTTTCCAAGTATGTTTTCCTAGTTTGGTTTAGAAAGGTTGACTTATGGGTTCAAGGCAAGTCGAATGGGATAAAAATGGAGGAAAACGGTGGTCGGACGATGGAGTTACGACTGGGTTGAGTCACGGGTCAAAATGACCTGTTATAGTCAAAGGGGTTGAACCGTTTGAGGGAAGACGATGATGACATGGCATGTTAGGCCAGGTGGCCAGGTGTCAGTCCAGTCAGCATCTGATGTGGCAGTGCCACATCAGACTTGTCAAACCAAGTGGACCAATGAGATGGTGCCACGGGGCAATGTGTCAAGAGTTGGCAGGTGACATGTTAGATGATGTGACAGTCCATTCCAGAACTCTCAGGCCACGTGGACCAGTAAGGTGGTGCCACGTGGTAGTGTGTCAAAGACTTATTAGAGTTGTCAATGATATGTGGTAGTACACGTGGTAGTGATGACGTCAGCAGGTGATGTCATCATGTGACGTGGAAGTGTTAGAGGGTGACACGTGGCACCGATTAGGGTGTGCCACGTGGCAGGTTGTCAGATCTGTCAGATATCAGGCTGACGTCAGCAGATGATGTCAACGAATGACATCGGTGTATGACGTCAGTGGATGAAGCCGGAGGATGACGTCGAAATTGACAAGGTGCATGTGAGGTTTGACTGGAGCATGTGAGAGCATAGGCATGAATTTCAAGGTCAAACCTTTCATGTTTAAAAGGTTTCAATGACTTGAATCCAATAGTGGTGGTTTCAGGTCGATCAGAGATTGTTTGATAGGTCATTTGGAGGTTTTTAGCCTTAGGAAACGTGTTCAGGACACGGTTACTGTATCGAAACTTTTGAGGGTTTCTGTTATAGACTTGTATAGAAGGTTAGTGACCTTGGGTATGATTTGGATAGGCCAAGACGTTCTGGAAACGTTGGATTAGCCTCAGATCGGCTTACTACGCGAATTGTGAGCGCGCAACATAGACGGTATGTGAGTGGACATTTGCTTTATAAAATGATGCATGCATGAATGTTTTATATGTTTTATGAACATGGTTTTAGATGCACTAATTGCATATGATTTGAATATGATTTGGCATTTTCGTGGAAAATGCTATATTGCCCGTATTTCAAGATTTGTGTTTTAAGTGATACTTTGGCTTAGGCCGAGTTTTCTACGTGCTTGGGATTTTAGTGATTTGAATAATATTTTGTTTATAGATTTTGAATGATTTCACGGAGATACGTTAAATTGGCACTTCGAGCTTGAGGCCCAGTTCGTTATTGACTTTGACTTGCATTATAGTCAAAGGTGATTTGAACAATGATTTGAATAGTGAAATGATTTTCGGATTTGGAAATAATATTTCGGGCTTGTGTCCCAGTTGGTTAATGGTCTAACTTAGAGTATAGTCAAACGGGAAACTGAACAATGTTTTGATTTGGAAATGCTATATTGGGCTTGTGACCCAATTCTTATTTATGATATAACATTTTGGGCTTGTGACCTTGTTGTGGATTTACCAAATGATATTTCGGGCTTGTGACCCCGTTGAAAATGATTTCGCCTCAATTGCGAGACCTTGTGAACTGTTTTCCCCACGACCATCCTCTATGATGTGATTGTTCCCTTTGGACGTCGTAGATCTTGGAATGGTATCCTCTAGATGTCATAGATCTTGGAGAGGTCACGATTACACTGCCTAGAGGTGAGTAGCTTCGAGGGGAGGCTCAGGCTCAAGAGTGTCAGATATGGATATTACCCAGACGTCGAAGATCCTAGGAGTGCCATCACTCAAACATCGTAGATCCTGGGTGTATACTTGGACGTAGAATCGTGAGTTGCACGCATTTCATTCATATCGTGACTATTGAGATGATTTGCTGGATATTGAATATTGAGTATGGGTTGCTTATGTTTTTAATACGAATCCGAGTTTGAGTCCCTGTGTATTTGGGAGCTATGTTTCGGGCAAAGACCCTATTAAGATGATTTATGAGATTTGATTTGGGCTGAGACCCTACGTGATTTTGATTTGGGCTGAGACCCTATGTAATTTGGATTTGGACGGAGTCCGTACGTGATTTGGTTTGGGGCTGAGACACTACGTGAGATACTAGATTTGATTTTATGAATGTTTTCACTATTGAATGATTTGAAAAGCAATATGTTTTGGTTTTAAGAAAGAACTTGAGATTTTGTGTTTTCCGATGCATGCATTTTTTTAATTGAAGGGTATAAATTTTATTTTGGAAATTATTTTCCAACTGATTATTTTTGTTCACTCACAATTTTAATGTTTTGACACCCTTCAAGTTGATCACTGATGCGGGCAGTAATAGGGACCGAGACATCACACAACGTTGAGTATTCTGGAACCCACTGCGTACTTTAGAAACCCATAAAGGGTCACGGTTGTATCTCTGGTCTGACACGTGGGGTTATACGGGAGCCGGACACATCCCACGATAATCCAGGGAGATTGGAATGGGTTCTGTCAGCTTGGTATGAGAGCACTGGGTTGCTCTTGTGGTGTTGCGCATGCGTTGGATGTGATGTCTTTATGAAGACAATAGCCCATCATCAACTTGATAGTGAGGGTAAGAATGGGAAAGTTAAGAAGGAATGAACCTCATATAGGTTCTATTTGGCATTGGATGTCGTGGTTTAGTAGTGTTGGATCCCAAGGAGGGCCGAGTTTCTTGTGAGCCCAGCGGCTGGGAGCTGTAGAGTTACGAGTGGATGGGGTCTTCGGATAGTAGTTAATGGTTGATTTGATCCTAGTATGGCGAATTTTCAGAGTTGTGATCGTTCTTTAGTCAGGTTGGTTGTGTTGCTTCTAGTATCCGAGGTTGTTGATGACCCTTATTTGAGGACGGTTGAATAAGTTACCAGGAAAGTGGTACTTGTGGATCAGATCATGAGGTGGACTGATCAGTGGATCTCATGCTTTGAATGGATTTTACCGGTGATTGGTTGCCTGTAGGAGTGCATGATCTCGATAGCAATGAGCTTCTTGGATTAGTTTGCACGGGGTTTGTTTCAAACATTGTTATCGACGGATATGGATGAGACTATCGGGAGTTAGGCAACGTTCGTGGAACGTTTCTAACGTTTTGTTCGCTCCAGTTTATCGAGATACAAGGGAGGCGGAGTTCCTCCGACATGAGCAGGATATTTGATGGTAGCTCGGTACAAGTAGAGATTTCTAGTTTGATTCGGGTTGCGATGAGTGTAGCGACGATTTAGACGATGAGGATTTGTTGGTTTATGTCATTTCTTGGGAGTAAGACTCGAGTGATGGTTGTGGCATCTCAGGTAGAGATGAGCCGGTTAGACGAGGGTTGCCTCTAGCTCTGATTTCGGCGAGTGTCAGATGTATGAGAGGCAGTGATCGCGGAATGGGATAGAGAAGATCCCGAGTGGCTCAGTGAGATTTCAGTATCCTTATTTTTTGGTGGGATTATTGGAGGCACGGGGTATGCCTGGCTTGGTGATAGGTACCCTAGCTATCTTTGGATGGATTGCACGAGTGTTGTGTGTAGCAGAAGTTGATCCCATAGCGTTGGGACATGCGAGCAAGTACCCCGACTAGTACTACGTTGGTTATAGTTTGGTGAACCGAGACCGTTTGGTTTGGATAAGGTTTTGACCCTAAGTCAGATTGGTTTTCTAGAACACGTGACTTGTACTCGAACAACAAACAATCTGAGTGAGTTACGACTTGGAGGCTGGGACCATCCTGTCGTATAGATGTTATAGACGTGGGAGACGTGTTGTGATGTCTCCAATTAGCTCAGTGAGCTTGGAGTGAGTTTTAGGTTGTGTCGAGTTTCCTCTGATAACACAGGATTTACTTGGTTGCCACCTAAGGGAGTTTTCTCGGGTACGTACCCCATTTCGCAACCACCTTGTCGGAAGGTACCGACAGGGTTGAGATCATTGAGAGTTCAGTACAGTACTAGTGGATTTGGGGTTAATTTGACTTGGTATGCCATTGTTGGGAGCCGCAAAGTTCTTTGTTGAAATTCTATGGAACTTTGAGAGTTAGATTCGATGAGACAGTTGGACAATGAGCTAGTATGGGATGAGTATTCCTAACCACGTGTCCGCCTAGTGAACTTTCTTCATCACTTCTAGGTTTCATGGAGATGTTACCCAGGTAGAAGTCAAATTAGCTGTGGACCAAAAATGCGCTTGAGTTGAGGAGTGGAAAGTGCTTGGTGCCACCTAACGTGATGAGTGAGTATCAAATTTGTTGGACCCGTGTTGGTGTTATGGGTCACGTTACGTTGGCTAATAGAGGTAGTGTGGATCCACCGAGGATCGAGATGAGTGTGGATCGAGGTGATTGTGGATCGAGATGGTCGAGGATCGATTTGACGATAGATTAGCGAGAATCGAGACATTTGTGGATTGATTTGGTTGTGGATCGAGACTGTCGAGGATCGAGTTGGTTGTGAATCGAGAAGGTTGTGGATCAAGTTTGTTATGGGTCGAGAGAGTTTGGGATTGGCGTCAGCTAATTATGGCGCTTGAGAATGGATTCACTTAGACTGGATGAGTATAATTGATTGTCGGGTAGAGATTTATCCCCATGCTTGTAGCAGTTGACTTGAATAACTCGAGAGGGAGTCAAATTGATTTGGTTTGAGACCATAGTGCTGGATTAGAAGTTATAGAACACTACAGAATCCGACCCTTCACATCGTCAGGATGTGGTCGAGGTAGGTAACCGACTTATGTCTATTGACCTTTGGAGTTAACCAAGAAATTAGATTGGTTAGTGAACTGGTTGGATTGTCTCTGGAGTTGGTTAGGTGATCACAAGAACTCAGAGAGGACCTTGTGAATTGATATGTAACCTTTCCAAAGCAGAGATCGGACAAACAGCTTCTAGTATCGGATTATGATTGGCATGTTAGCCATATGATAGACGAATTAGATCCGAGATTGTTGTGGTGTGTGGATTTGATTTTGGATATTGGTACATGGCTCGATGGTTCGTGTGCAGTCCCCAGACGTTGCTCGGATGTTGCGAGAGTAAAGTCCTTGAGCTGGCCTTGTGTAGTGCCTATGTGCTTGTGTGTTTTGTGTACACCTGTGAGTAGTGCACGTTTGACACACTGATTTTTGAGTGTTGATCATTCTAATTTATATGGTACAATCATCAAATTGAGTTTAATATGGATATGGTATGGTAATCAGATTGGATCCAATGTTGGCTATTCATTGAGGACTAGGACCGGGCATCAAATACTGTGCACTAAAGAAGAATGGATTTAGAGGGTTCATGTGTTGTACGGGGCATGGAGCTCAGGGCCATGAAAGTCCAGAGGAACCCTAGGAAAGCGTGTTTGTGATTATCTTGGCTAGAGCAAGTATTCGATGTAGTCCAGATACACTCAAGATGCGTTAGCTGACAGTTAGAGACTCGAGAGGAGTCAGGATCACAACGTTGGTCGCTGAGAGGAGTCAGGATCACAACGTTTCGATAGTGACTTGAGTGCTGACAGTGGAGCCGTGAGTTACCGGCTAGTGATGACGGTGTGTCGTGCTTGTGTTTGACATTCATAGACCGTCTAGTGAAAGACGACTTGAGATGCTCAGCAAAAGCAGGATGGTCAGCTTGGATTCCGAGTATACCTGCGTAGGTGACAGGTGAGATCGACAAGTGTCGATGCCCCATTTGAGACTTGAGTTTGAGTGTTAGGATTACCGGTGACAATTTGGTCACTCACTTTTCGGATATGATCACGGAGGATGAGTTGAGCTTCAGCATTGACCATTCGATTGTAATCAACATTAGGTGACAACAGTTCTGATGAGTATTTTGGATAGATGTTGAACGTGTATGTACACACGTGGGAGGCTCGAGTTGGAGGCAAGATAGGATTTTCGCAGTGGATTTGGGCCAGTGTGAATTTCGAGGATGAAATTTCTTTAAGGAGAGTGAATTATAACGACCTATCCCGAAATTACGTGATTATCGAGGATAATCAAGGATTAATTGGGGATTAATCGAAGATTATCGAATGATTGGGGTGAAATTACGATTTTGCACCTAGATGGGTGAAAATATTGACTTTTGACTCAATAGGTCATTAGCACATGGACCGAGATCCATTACGTAGATCGAGATGTTACGAGTCCGTAGACAAATGGCATGTCAAAATCAGGCATCGTACGGGGAAAGTTACGGGTCAAGAACTGACAGGACCCATCCCAATCCCCCCGGGATTACCATGGAATGTGCCCTGCTCCCGTCCAACAAGGGGTGTCAGACAAAGGATGACCAAGAGCCACTGCCCAAACAGGGCATCCAGAGTGCGCAAGGATCGATGAAGGAGATGTGCAATGTCCCAGTCTCTGCTGCAATCGCATCCGTGATCAACCTGAAGGGCATTAAAACCAAAAGCTGTGAGTGGACAAAAACCAGTAAGTTCATCAAATACATTTATAAGACATTTATGCCCTCCAATAAAAACGTATGCATGCCACAAAAACCAGTAACCAAAACGTTTGCTCAACCGAGCCCTTTGGGCCTTAGCCCAAAAACCGTTAACCAAAAACCAAGTGTGGGAACTCAGCCCAAAACCGTGGAATACCACCACCATACATATACGACCATGTGGGTCACCACCCACTACCATAAATGAACATTAATTCATTAAAATCACACAATCATAAATCCACCCGGAAAGCCATTTCATTAATTCGTATTTTACCATTACCATCACCAGCATCCCTGATGCTAGACGTCCCTGACGTCATGTCTCACGGTTTCATAAGCTACGCGTGCTGCCCGGGGTCTCTCCGGGTCCATATATCCGACATCCCTGATGTCTGACGTCCCAGACGTCAATCATAGCAATCCTGCTCCTGAGTCATCATACGGTCCGGCTGCTCCGTATGGTGACCCTTCACAGGCAATGCACCGTGACTTCCCCAGTGTCCCAGACATCTGGAGGAGACCATCATATATCCATGTGTACAAATGGTATATGGAAAAATAGTTTTATTAACTCATTTCACAACATCACAATGGGCCCTGCCCGAATTTTCCATAAAACAACACATTTCCATTTAGGGTCCCTGACCCGAAACCACATTTATTAAATATAGGGCCCCTGACCCGAAATCATCATTTTAATCCAACTGGGCCCCATGCCCGATAACATAACTCAAATGGGTCTCGGCCCGATTTTATACCAACTGGGCCCCCTGGCTCGATTTCATTAACCAACTGGGCCCCCGGCCCGATTCTCAAATGGACTCCAAGTCCGAAATTTCCAAAACAAGTGGGCCTCAAGCCCGAGTTCATCTTTCCAATATAAAAACCATTTTATCATAATATTTATTTAACCACAAGCATGCAAAACCACAAATAAACCGTTAATCCCGATACACGTGAAATACGGAAAACACCTCGAAATACGTGCAACATACCCAAAATCAATACTCACAAATACCATCATAGAAATCATGTATATAAACCATATAACACATTTAAGCATGCATAGGATTTATAAAACCAAAGTCCACTCACAGACCGTTTTAGCCGTGTGCCTCGATATGCGTGCCACCGGCCCTCCCGGGCCACACCACTATCACCGGGACTCCCAATCCTGTCCAAATCACATTAGAGGGTCACTAACCTCATTATTAACATCCTATCAAAGTCCCGTAATTTTCCCGCATTTTTACTTATTTTTAAACTTAATTTAAAACCGTCGGACATCCCGAACACTATCGAGACGGTGTCCGATCGACACGAAACCAATTCCAAAATGTCCGTTACATCGAATGGATTAAAAGTCATGTTGACCTCACCTCGAGATTCGTGCCCACGCGCCGCCACGCGCCGCCGTGAGTGGCTGCGCGTGAAACTCACGCGCCTGCTACAGTGTCACCAGCCCAACCCGTTTGTCTGGTAAACGGGTCCAATTTGCCCGCGATACGACCCGGTTCCAATCCTATCAATTCAGCCTTAATTACATCAATTGATCATTCCATTAGCTTCGTTTTAAGTTTAATTTAAGTTCTGTAACATTGATTACACAATTCATTACCTACAATTCCACGATTCGATGATGAACACCAAGAACACCCGTCCATTGTTCATCCTTCGAACCCCATCCATTTCGATCGATATCCTGAAATTGATTCAACCAGAAGCTTCCATGGACTCCGTAAATCATTTCCCCCAACCCAATTGCTTCAATCCAGTGTTCAATCGTCACGACTCAAGCTCGATGGCCGTCACTGTGCAACCATGGAAGTCTGTCGATCACACCCGTTTTCCTTCAATTGATGAACCCAGAAGCATCGTGGGATCATGAGAAGTAGTTTCCCCACCTCAATTGCATCCAACGAAGCCTCCAATTCCACGACTCAGCTTCGAAATTTCAGAGACCTCCATCCTTCTGTTCTTCCTCAATTCGACCCCAATTACCTTCGTTCTTGTTGCAGATCGATTCGTGTTGATCCCAGAAAGCTGAATGTGAGCTCAATTTCGATCCTCACGGCCTAACACTCAGTAATCGAATTTCCCTCCTAAACTCAAAAATCCGAAATTTGAGTCTCCCTTCTCTGTTGATCTCTCGTGTTTACCCAACTCAGTTCAACCTCACAAATCCCTCAGTTTCTCACTCACGAGCTCAGCAATGGCAGAGGATTTTAGGTTGGGTAGAAGCTGGGTTGGTTGTACACGGTTAAGAAAATTAGGGAGGGATAATGGAAATTAAAAGATTAATTAATTAATTAAAAATTAATTAAACATCATCATGAGGTCTCCCCCAAAAACATGGATTCTGATTTCAAGGGATGAGTGACACTTGTCACTCATCCAGGTGTGTAGGGTCAACGGTCACTATTCATTATTTTATTATTATTTTAATCCCGGCCTCGGTTCGTTAGTTCGTTTCCTTGACCATAACGTCGTCGTCGGATCTCCGATTTCGGCATGCCGCCTGTCGTTGGATTCGTATCGACGATACCTACGTAACGGTCCTTGGCCCTCGCCCATCGGACTTCCCGATCAAAAAGTCAACATTTGGCCCCTAACAAGCCAAATTACCAAAATACCCCTCAACTTCCGAACACCATAACTTTCTCTACGAATGTCGGAATCGAACGTGCCACCTGTCTATGAACTCGTGACGTCCCGAACTACGTCACGGTCATCGGTCAAATTCCATTTGACCACCCGAACAAAAAGTCAACATTTTGCCCACGACCAGGGGCAAAACGGTCATTTTGCACATTTTGTCCGATTCCGCCCTACTAACCACCGTTCAACCTCGCTAATCAAGATTAGTGACTAAACTAATCCCGTAATTCGGGACGAGTCGTTACAATCTTCCCTCCTTAATAAATTTCGTCCTCGAAATTCCAACCGATCTAATCTCAACGTACTTCCCTCCTTAATAAGTTTCGCTCTCGAAACTCGACTATCCTGATTCCACAAACACCCCGTGGAAAGTGGAATTGACCACGCAACACGTGTACACCCGTACACCAACTATTTAGACAAAACTTGTCTACACCCAAACGTACCACTAATACTTAAAACGCAACGATTACATTCGACCCCGTCGAATGACTGAAACTACTTGTTTCGAATTGGACACCACTTGTCAAATCAACACTCTTGTTGACGCAACAACTCGACGGTTCCTTTCCCACTCCCACTAGGAGTCAGCTGACCCCACTCAACGATCTATGTTGACACATCCTGACAATCTGTCACCACACAGTTGTTGTCAGTCGAAAACTGACACTAGACTAACTCGTGGCTACACATGCCACCAACGTACTCGACTCACCAATACCCTTACCGACATTTCACACGACCTGTGTGTAATTAAACACATCGGAATTACCATGACCCATTGCATAGTAATGTCCGGTCCACAACCAATCCCATGGTATCGGAACCAATCCGACTACCAACACGTTCACCGACACACCTCGGGTATATCCCGTATACCGTAACTAGACATCACAAGTCTACAAGTATTGTACCTTGAACCATGTACGAAGTACACACATCTACCTAATAACCAGACTACAACCACCTAGGTCATAGCCAAACGCGTTCCAATAATGGAGTACGTTTGCCCAATCCAGCATGAGACAAATCGAAACTCCACCCAACGTCTAGTTCCAAATCCGAATCTGAATCCGCAATTTCGTAAGAAATCCCGGATCCAAGCCCAGACATCAAATTTTTAATTTATATCCAAATTCGAATCCGAAATCATCATTCCGTAAGCTAGCATTTGGAATAACCATTCCGTACCCAAACCCGGAAATATACTTTCAAGTTCCAAAATCGAATCCTGAATCGTCACTCAGAAATTCGATTCCAAATCCCGAAATCTCGTTCACATTTACCAAGACACACCAAAACCGAACCTATCGGTTACCCGTTCAATACACTTGATTGACTTCATAGGGAAGCCAATCCAACCTCCACACGTCTAAGGTTGACAAGATTCAACTACCTTGAAAACCTACTCACCCGAGTAGAATACCATACGGGCCCCACTTCGAAAAGAAGTTCAATCCCGTCATTACGACTCACATACCCAAGGTAAGAGTGATATACTCTCCCCCTATCTGAATCATCAAGATCACGACCCAGGTAGACACGGTGTCCCTGACAATAACGTCAAAATCCTAGATAGCCACAACGATCGACAACCGACGCCCACAACTTAGACAGATCAGTCAACGACGAGACACGTCGAGACTGCGGATTCTCACGGATTACCTTGTATCAATCCTTGTCATTCCACCTAGGAAAACCAAGGATGATCCAAAACAATGACACCAATACTCATCCTACGTGGATGCAACCAGACTCACTGCACTCACCACACCACGTGACACAACATCGTCTGCCACCAAGCAGAAAATGAGAAATTTCGTTTACCTAACTTGAACACGCAACTCCCCTTAACGACCCCTCAACACACACGACTCACCAACCAATACACGCTCAACGTACTGGTAACTACAGTCAATGTCTGCCAGGGCAGAAAACGATATGTCGATCCCAAGGACTTCGGAATACCTATCACCAAAAACAAGCACCACTCTCGTTCCCTAATCACAACGCTTCTGGAATCTAAGGTTCTAACCATGTTGGAAACAGACATGCTCCCAACAAGACATCAAGTCTAACCACTAGACTTCCTACCTCCTCAATTCACTTAGACAACCCCGTGTCCACAATCAATCCATTATTATTCCGTTCGCACATCCCAACCTTTACAGGTTCAACACTCGGTTTCCTAAATTCTCAATTACAAATTCCTACCTTTATACCACTAATGGTTTTCCTCGTCTTTTCCAATTTTAATCATTTCCATGTACTTTTTAGAGATATTTAAAACATAAAACACACTAACTATGGAGTTGCCAACAACTCCCCAAATCCACTAATCATCCCAAAATTTCTTAAGTCTTAATTATACCATTTTAATCCACTCCTTACTGGTTATCTCACCACTATTGGAACTTATCCCAACACAGCACAGTCTTAACTAGATCCCATCCAGTCCATCACTCAACCACTACCAAATCTTAAAGACCGAACATATGTTCCTCATGACGGAGTCACACCCCAATTTGTGGCTCATCGTCAACACCATTACCGACACTAGCACCAGCGCTAGTACCAGCACCAACACACTATCAACTACACTAGTATCAGCACAAAAGTACCAACCCTCAAACATCCATACTGCACACCGTGTGCAAATACGACAATCCTGGATCTCCGTTCATACCGAACGACGATCCCGTACCTCACGACTATGGGTACCACTATTCTGACAATCCTCATCAGGAAAATGAACGTCCCCCGAACGTCCCCTGATCCCCAAGTATTATGACCACACTGATTACCCTCGATAGCCAGTCATCTCCATATGACTTCCAAATAACTGTCATTGCTATCGAGATCCGCATCCATACCTCACACTAATACCCGATCCAACACGGGATTCCACAATTTATCTCAGAACCGTATCCGTAAATCGGATCCCATAGTTCTGCCTAGACTCACCAGAGCCATCCACATGGTCATCCATGACCTCAGCCGCTCGTCGCAGCACACGTTCTCATCCACTAGTCACAATTGAGGTTTACCTAGGGTTCCACAATCACACCCTATGGTTCAACCGAACCCAACCACTTCCCGTAATATAAAATTCACAACCTGACCGACCCCGCGGTCCTGACATCGAATAGACGTCAAATCCAATCCTACCATCCCATCAACGTGGGTTCCACCACTAGGTCATCGGCCAACTCCGATGAACCAACATCCCTCACACTAGAAACCACCACAAGGGTTCAAATTTTAGACCATTACTCACATGAGGTTCCCCGAACCTGGCTGCACCTAGCAGCACAACAATCCAATATCACATGACCGAACCGACGGTCCCACTATACCAGTTCACCACAATCAACCCCACTTGGGTCGAATCACATTAACGCACGGCGTATCGGGCCAATCGCACTCCATCCACTATCCAAACCCAAAAACTATCTATCAGGTTGATAACGATTTGCAGCCCAAAGAGACATCACACCCTCGACCTGCGCGCACAAATAGAGCAACCGTGCTCTGATACCAAGTTGACAGGACCCATCCCAATCCCCCCGGGATTACCATGGAATGTGCCCTGCTCCCGTCCAACAAGGGGTGTCAGACAAAGGATGACCAAGAGCCATTGCCCAAACAGGGCATCCAGAGTGCGCAAGGATCGATGGAGGAGATGTGCAATGTCCCAGTCTCTGCTGCAATCGCATCCGTGATCAACCTGAAGGGCATTAAAACCAAAAGCTGTGAGTGGACAAAAACCAGTAAGTTCATCAAATACATTTATAAGACATTTATGCCCTCCAATAAAAACGTATGCATGCCACAAAAACCAGTAACCAAAACGTTTGCTCAACCGAGCCCTTAGGGCCTTAGCCCAAAAACCGTTAACCAAAAACCAAGTGTGGGAACTCAGCCCAAAACCGTGGAATACCACCACCATACATATACGACCATGTGGGTCACCACCCACTACCATAAATGAACATTAATTCATTAAAATCACACAATCATAAATCCACCCGGAAAGCCATTTCATTAATTCGTATTTTACCATTACCATCACCAGCATCCCTGATGCTAGACGTCCCTGACGTCATGTCTCACAGTTTCATAAGCTACGCGTGCTGCCCGGGGTCTCTCCGGGTCCATATATCCGACATCCCTGATGTCTGACGTCCCAGACGTCAATCATAGCAATCCTGCTCCTGAGTCATCATACGGTCCGGCTGCTCCGTATGGTGACCCTTCACAGGCAATGCACCGTGACTTCCCCAGTGTCCCAGACATCTGGAGGAGACCATCATATATCCATGTGTACAGATGGTATATGGAAAAATAGTTTTATTAACTCATTTCACAACATCACAATGGGCCCTGCCCGAATTTTCCATAAAACAACACATTTCCATTTAGGGTCCCTGACCCGAAACCACATTTATTAAATATAGGGCCCCTAACCCGAAATCATCATTTTAATCCAACTGGGCCCCATGCCTGATAACATAACTCAAATGGGTCTCGGCCCGATTTTATACCAACTGGCCCCCCTGGCCCGATTTCATTAACCAACTGGGCCCCCGGCCCGATTCTCAAATGGACTCCAAGTCCGAAATTTCCAAAACAAGTGGGCCTCAAGCCCGAGTTCATCTTTCCAATATAAAAACCATTTTATCATAATATTTATTTAACCACAAGCATGCAAAACCACAAATAAACCGTTAATCCGGATACACATGAAATACGGAAAACACCTCGAAATACGTGCAACATACCCAAAATCAATACTCACAAATACCATCATAGAAATCATGTATATAAACCATATAACACATTTAAGCACGCATAGGATTTATAAAACCAAAGTCCACTCACAGACCGTTTTAACCGTGTGCCTCGATATGCGTGCCACCGGCCCTCCCGGGCCACACCACTATCACCGGGACTCCCAATCCTGTCCAAATCACATTAGAGGGTCACTAACCTCATTATTAACATCCTATCAAAGTCCCGTAATTTTCCCGCATTTTTACTTATTTCTAAACTTAATTTAAAACCTTCGGACATCCCGAACACTATCGAGACGGTGTCCGATCGACACGAAACCAATTCCAAAATGTAAGTTACATCGAATGGATTAAAAGTCATGTTGACCTCACCTCGAGATTCGTGCCCACGCGCCGCCACGCGCCGCCGTGAGTGGCTGCGCGTGAAACTCACGCGCCTGCTACAGTGTCACCAGCCCAACCCGTTTGTCTGGTAAACGGGTCCAATTTGCCCGCGATACGACCCGGTTCCAATCCTATCAATTCAGCCTTAATTACATCAATTGATCATTCCATTAGCTTCGTTTTAAGTTTAATTTAAGTTCTGTAACATTGATTACACAATTCATTACCTACAATTCCACGATTCGATGATGAACACCAAGAACACCCGTCCATTGTTCATCCTTCGAACCCCATCCATTTCGATCGATATCCTGAAATTGATTCAACCAGAAGCTTCCATGGACTCCGTAAATCATTTCCCCCAACCCAATTGCTTCAATCCAGTGTTCAATCGTCACGACTCAAGCTCGATGGCCGTCACTGTGCAACCATGGAAGTCTGTCGATCACACCCGTTTTCCTTCAATTGATGAACCCAGAAGCATCGTGGGATCATGAGAAGTAGTTTCCCCACCTCAATTGCATCCAACGAAGCCTCCAATTCCACGACTCAGCTTCGAAATTTCAGAGACCTCCATCTTTCTGTTCTTCCTCAATTCGACCCCAATTACCTTCGTTCTTGTTGCAGATCGATTCGTGTTGATCCCAGAAAGCTGAATGTGAGCTCAATTTCGATCCTCACGGCCTAACACTCAGTAATCGAATTTCCCTCCTAAACTCAAAAATCCGAAATTTGAGTCTCCCTTCTCTGTTGATCTCTCGTGTTTACCCAACTCAGTTCAACCTCACAAATCCCTCAGTTTCTCACTCACGAGCTCAGCAATGGCAGAGGATTTTAGGTTGGGTAGAAGCTGGGTTGGTTGTACACGGTTAAGAAAATTAGGGAGGGATAATGGAAATTAAAAGATTAATTAATTAATTAAAAATTAATTAAACATCATCATGAGGTCTCCCCCAAAAACATGGATTCTGATTTCAAGGGATGAGTGACACTTGTCACTCATCCAGGTGTGTAGGGTCAACAGTCACTATTCATTATTTTATTATTATTTTAATCCCGGCCTCGGTTCGTTAGTTCGTTTCCTTGACCATAACGTCGTCGTCGGATCTCCGATTTCGGCATGCCGCCTGTCGTTGGATTCGTATCGACGATACCTACGTAACGGTCCTTGGCCCTCGCCCATCGGACCACCCGATCAAAAAGTCAACATTTGGCCCCTAACAAGCCAAATTACCAAAATACCCCTCAACTTCCGAACACCATAACTTTCTCTACGAATGTCGGAATCGAACGTGCCACCTGTCTATGAACTCGTGACGTTCCGAACTACGTCACGGTCATCGGTCAAAGTCCATTTGACCACCCGAACAAAAAGTCTACATTTTACCCACGACCAGGGGCAAAACGGTAATTTTGCACATTTTGTCCGATTCCGCCCTACTAACCACCGTTCAACCTCGCTAATCAAGATTAGTGACTAAACTAATCTCGGAATTCGGGACGGGTCGTTACAAGAACAGTTGTACGTATTATTACGGTTGCACAAAAATCAAGACGGATGGCTTTTGGGTTTGTTTTTAGTGGGCCCAAAATATTAGTTCTGGACCAATGGTTGGGTGAGAAATGTCACTCATCCATTGATCCTTATTTTCATTCATGCATCTCATCTTTCTCATTTTCCTTTTCATTTTGAACACCCCCAAACCCCCATTCCTCATTCCTTCTTCTTCTAGTGCTGCTTGAGAGAGAGAGAGAGAGAGAGAGAGAGAGAGACAAAGTGAGAGGGTGAGACTAAGAGACTGAGACGACAGTGGTGGACGGCTGAACCATGATAGTGGCATGAGAAACCCAGGAAAAAGGTAAAACTGTGAACCCATTTTTGTTGAATTTTGGCATTTTTTGTTTGGACGTTCGGCACTCAGAAATAACGTCGTATAGTCGTGTTCCTTAAATTCCTACTAGGCTGGAGAACCAAAAACGAAAGGAAAAGGATGGATAGGCAGGTCTAGGTTCAAGTTTGAAGTTTGGCCGTGAGATGTTGACATTTGTTGGAAGTTTCTAGGTACATTTTCCTAGTTTGGTTTCGATAGGTCAAATTCTGGGTTCAAGGTGAGTCGAATGGGAGAAAAATGGAGGAAAACAGTTGTGAGACGATGGAGTTACGACCAGGTCTAGTTGCAGGTCAAAACGACCTGTTACAGTCAAACAGGTAGACTCGTTTGAATGAAGACAATAATGACGTGGCAAGCCACGCCATCATGTCAGGCCACGTGGCCAACAAGAGGGTGCTACGTGGCAAGGTTTCAGTCCAGTTAGCAGTTTACAGGGTAGTGCCACGTCAGACTTGTCAGACCAGGTGGACTAGTGATGTGACGACCCGTCTGAATTATCGGGATTAATTAAGACTTAATGATGGATTAGCGAGGCTAATCGGAGATTAAACGAGGATTAACGGATGTTCATGGCAAAATTAAGATTTTGCCCCTAAACTAGGGCAAAAGGTTGACTTTTGACCCAGGAGTTCTGATGGCCGAGGGCCGAGGACCGTTACGTAGATCGAGTCGATACGAATCCGTAGACAGGCGGCACGTTGAAATCGGACATTCGAGGTACTATTTATGACGGGACATTTTACTAGGCGATAGTGCACTTTTGTCCTGAGTGGGGCCCATATCTTTTCCCCAGTCCCAATGGATGAGTGACAAGTGTAATCATCCATTGCCTAGCATCACACATACATTCACCCACCTTCATCCTCATCTGTTCCATTCATTCGACCCAAAACCGTGCAACCCAAACACCAACCCTCCCCACCATCATGTCCCATTCCCTAGCATGATGATTGGTGGGCTGAAGGAGAGAGACTGAGGTGGGTGGATGACTGAGAGACGGCGGAGGCCACGGCAGAGGGAGGTAAACCCGATAACCCGGTTACGTTCATATTTCCATTGTTTTTTATTGGAACGTTGAGGGGTGTTTTTGAGGATTGGGGTGTATCTGTGGGGCTTGTATGGACGTTTAGGACTGGTTTTGGACGATGGGGCATGGCTGAGCACCCCAGAGAGGTGGCTGGAAAACAGGGTCGTGAGAAGGGGGTTGCACAGTTGAGTTTTAGGCAGTTTTTCTTTGTTCTAATCACTCAAATAGGTTCTTAGGATTGAAAGAAAGAGATTGGAATTGTAAGGGATGAAAAAGGACCAAAAAATGGGTGAGATATGGGCTTGGACCGATCACGCCAGTCCAGCCAAACCGAAATTGCAGAGGTCTACCGGACCAGCCGGTCTGCGCGAGGTTAGGAGTGACTGTACTGGGCGCGTGGGGACCCCTTTTGGGGATGTGTTCAACACATGAAATCATCCTTTCGATGTAACGAACATTTTGGGACTGGTTTCGAGTAGATCGAACATCGTTTCCATATAGTTCAGGACGTCCGAAGGTTTAGGATCGGGTTTACAAATAGGTAAAAATCCCAGAAAATTATGAGGCTACAATGTAACAACCCGTCCCGAGAATCGGGATTACTAGAGTGATTAAGGTGTGATTAGTGAGGGTAAACAAGGGTTAGGTGGTCCCGAGGGGTCCGGGAACTTAGAATGACGATTTTGCCCCTGGGTCGGGCAGAAATGTTGACTTTTATTTCGGGTGGTCAATTGGGAATTGACCAGTGACCAGGACGTAGTTTAAGTCGTCACGAATCCTTAGGCAGGTGGCACGCCCGATTCCGACATCCGAGGAGGAAGTTGTGATGTTCGGAAGGTTGAGGGCTTAACCGTAATTTGGGTAAATTAGGGGGAAAAGTTGACTTTTTGTATAATCGGGTTTTGGTAGGTTGACCTAGCATGGTTGGGTAGATCTCGTCGTCCTGAATTCAACGACAGGCGGCACGTGTTCATCGGACTTACGAGGCGAGAGTTACGGGTCTAGGAAGTTTCGGTAAAACCGTAAAAATATGTTAGACAGAAGGGTATTTTAGTCTTTTTGGGTTTATGGGGATTTGTGCAGAGAGAAAGGAATGGACGGCTGGGGTTTAAGCAGATGGGATAAAGATTGAAGGGATGGTGACACATGGCAAAGGGCTAGAGGGTTCTGGTGGAATCCTGTGTGTTCACAGCCCAATTATTTGGGTGGAACCGTGCATACCCGTGTTTGTTCTTCGACAAACACAGAGAAACAGAGTGTGAGAATTGAGGAGAATTGATCGATCTGGGTGCAAGGGTGAGTGATTAGCGAGTTGTGAGAGTGACAGTGAGGCAGGGCGGAGCTGGTGGTCGTGATTTGGCGGTGCAATCGTGCACGGCGGCACGGCGGAGGTGAGGAGAAGAATTGGGGGAAACAGGGAGGCCGTGAACGTTTGGTGGTGGCTACGCCGTGAGGTGAGGCAAACCAAGACAAGGGGAGGCTGAGGAGACTGCAGGGAGTCCAACGACCACAGTGGTAGACGGCGGAGCTGCAATCGAAGGTGAGATTCCTGTGCTCTGTTTTTCCCGTGGAAATTCAATTTGAAAGTCGTGAGTCTAGGCTTAGAGTCGAAGTGATTGGAGGTCAGGGTTATGTCTAGGGAGGTCCTAGGAATGATTTGTGGTGGTCACCGTGACGGGGGTGTCCACGGCGGAGCTCAGTCGCAGAGGGGTGCTCTGTTGCTCTGTTTCGGCCGTGAGCTTCGAACTCAAAGTCGACGAGTTTGGGGCTGAGTCGAAGGTAAAGGAGGTGTGGTCTAGGTTCAGTGAAGCCTTAGGGATCGTCTGGTGTTGCCACCGTGACGGGAGGTGACCGGAGTAGCCGGATCGTGAAACAGGGGTCTGAGGGCCGTCTGGTTCGAGCTTCAGTCGTGAAGCTGGGAGTCAAACCGAACCAGGAGAGTGAGGGGAATGGATTCGTGGTGTCTGGACGAAGCTGCAGGAGAAGAAAGGGAGTACAATGGTGGCCGGACGGCGGAGAACGCTTCTCGCCGGTCCAAGCCACGGCGGCCGGTTCAGCACAGTGCGGGAGGATGATGATGGTACTGTAGCTAGGCGCGTGAGGGCCACGCGCAGCCACTTTGGGCGGCGCGTGGGGGCGCGTGCGGCGGCGGTTGGGAAAGTGGTCAACATGGTTTTTGGTCTAGGAGTTATGGTGAGTTCAATGGAGTTGGTTTCGGGTTAATCGGACATCGTATGAGTTTGGTTCCGCGAGGGTGAATGTTTAGGGTTCCGGGTTTTCGGTTTTCGATTCGGGGATTTTTGAGGGAATTGAGGTGCATGTTTGTGGACGTATTAGTGACGTATTTTGACGATGATTGACAGGATCGGGCTTTTCCGAGGAAGCCGAGGAACGGGCTGGACGTTCGGGACGCGAGTAGGGCGTTGTATGTGAGTGGACCCTTTCCTTAAACTCGAACATGCATAACTGTTTTTCTATATTGTTTGATGGTTTTTCATGTGGTTTTATGATTATGGAATATGCTATGTTGGTTTTACATAATTGCACGTTTTTCGAGAAAATACGGTATTTGGCACGTTTTACTAGAAATGTCGATTTCTGAAATTAATGCCATGGTTTTGGGGGTGAAATGGATTTTGGAACATGATTTCGATGATCAAGGGTTTTCGGTTTTAAAATTGGATTTCGGAGAACGGAATTTGGTTTTAAAGTTGGAAAGTGGATTTCCGGATTTGGGTCCGGAATGACGGTTCTGGATGCCGGAAGGGCATCAGACTAGTGATTTCGGATTCGGGTTTGGATGTGGATTTGGTAAATGGTTTTCAAATGATTTTGGGATTGGATTTGCTGGATCTGGATATTGGGTTTAAAGACCCGGATATATGTGACGGGGGACCGGCCGGATTGGGTTTAAAGACCCGGATTGAGTTTAAAGACTCGGGAGTTTAAAGACTCGGATATATATATTGATTTCCCCCGTAGGCCTTGAGTTTAAAGACTCGGGAGTTTAAAGACTCGGATATGATTAAGGCCTGGATTGAGTTTAAAGACTCGGGAGTTTAAAGACTCGGATAGGTCCAGCAGGTTTGATCGGGAAATTTATGAGTTAATGTTCATGGTTTATGATACAGTTTTCTGAGGCATATGTTATGGTTTCTATAACTGTTTTATAGTGTTTCTGTTTCTTATGATGTTTTATAATGATTATCTTATAACTGTGTTCATAATTGTTGGTTATGCATGTGGTTTCAAAACGGAGGGTAAAACTCGGTTTTCTAATAAAATGGTTTTGAACTTTTTGTACTTTCTGGTCCACTCACACTTTTGTTTTAAATTGCCCTCCAGGTTGTGGAGCTAGCGCGGGGTCTTAACGTCGAGGCAGTGTCTGTGGCATAGAAGGGACGTGAGGGATCCTAGAAGAGTTTAAAGGCTTCTGTGTGCGTGTACTTTATCAGTTTTTATTTTCCTTGTAATTTTAGTGCTATGCTCTGTAAACGATAAGGTTGAGATATTTTGTAATTACTCCTGCGTCTGACTGGGTTAGAGCGAGTTTTACTTGAGTTTTGTGTCGGGGAGTCAGACGGGAGCGGGATTTACCTCGGGTTTCGGGGTGAAACCGGGGTGGGTCCTGACAATTGGTATCAGAGCATAGGTTTGTCGAGTTGTTGGGTCTGTCGGTTTGTGAGGTTGTGTTTGAGTTGTTTGACTACTTCTATGCCTCCTTCAGCGTGCGGTTGACGATGCCTCCGAGACGTAGACCCTCTCCACAACCTGAAGAAGTAGCCAGAGCGACTGAGAGTGCCACGATTGAGCGAGCCCAGCGGCTCGGGGCTACTACGTTTAGTGGTGGGGCTGATCCTGAGGAAGCCCAGAGGTGGATTACCAGACTGGAGCGGATTTTTGCGGTGATGCATTGTCCGCCAGGGGAGCGAGTGTTGTTGGCTACCTTTTTACTAGATGGTGCGGCGTACGAGTGGTGGTATACCCTCGAATTGTCTGGTTGGGATGCCCATACGGTGACTTGGGAGACGTTCAGGGAACGATTCCTGGAGCAGTATTATCCTCGTTCGTTCCGTGATGCCAAGGAGGCAGAGTTTCTGCAACTCCAGCAGGGGAACATGAGTGTGGCTGAGTATGAACAGCGATTCCAGATGTTGTCTCGGTTTGCTCCTGCGTTTGTAGCTACTGAAGCTGAGAAGTGTCGTAGATTTGAGTTGGGCCTGCGAGGCGAGATTCGAGCCATAGTGACGGCTGGATCCTTTTCTACTCTTCGAGAGTTGTCGGATGCTGCGGTGCGAGTTGAGGCGAGTTTGCCGGTGCGACGCCGGGAGCCATCTTTTTCGGGAACTGCGAGTTTGAGGACACCGAAAAGGGGTAACTTCGGTGGAGCGTCGTCGTCGGGCGATGATCGATTCGGTAGACCTGGTAGTTTCCAGAGTTCAGGATTCCGTGGCTACCGAGCACAGCCGACTCCGCAAGCCAGTGCGACGTCTGTTGCGTCGACGGGGCGACCAGGACTTTCCGGTCGGGATGTGTGTTACTACTGCGGGGAGCGTGGTCATTTTCGACGTGAGTGCCCATTGTTACCACAGGAATGTGGTGTAGGCAGAGGAGCAGCGGAGCCTGGGCAGAGTACCGGGTCAGGGACAGCAGGCACTCGAGGAGGTGTTGGTGCCACTAGTAGTTCGAGGGGACGTGGTAGAGCGTCGGGATCTCAGGCCCGAGTGTTTTCGATGATTCAGCAGGAGGGTCAGTTGACACCAGATACGGAGACAGGTACTTGTTTTACTTTTGGTTGTGCTGTACTTAGGTAGTGGTTGGATTCCAGGATAGAGTCTAGGAGTTTTCCTAGATGAACTGGGGAGGTTATTGAAGGAGAGAACCCACAAGCTAGAGTTTGCCTTTAGGACTTTGTGGAGTTAGTCCGACCGTGGCCGGAATAGTAGCCGAGGGAGATGGGTGGACGATTGTTTGGGTTAGTAGTCGAGTTGGTTCGGGCAGGTAGGGTGGTTGTATACGAGGATGTACGCTATGACTTCTGTCGGGTACTGTGAAATGAGGTATTTTATAATACCTTTGTTTTCTGTTCATAGAGTTTCCCTTGCGTACACCATGCAGTTGTTACATAGCTAGGGTTGGCTGTGGTAACAGTAGTTGGGGATGGAGTGAAATACCCAAGGTGGAGATGATAGACAGGGAATTTAGGAGAAGTTGTTGCTGACCTAGTGTAGATACCGGGTAGAAGACTTTAGGTGTCGGGAACTAGCTGTGGAATTTCGGGGACGAAATTCTTTTTAGGTGGGTAGATTGTAACAACCCGTCCCAAGAATCGGGATTACTAGAGTGATTAAGGTGTGATTAGTGAGGGTAAACAAGGGTTAGGTGGTCCCGAGGGGTCCGGGAACTTAGAATGACGATTTTGCCCCTGGGTCGGGCAGAAATGTTGACTTTTATTTCGGGTGGTCAATTGGGAATTGACCAGTGACCAGGACGTAGTTTAAGTCGTCACGAATCCTTAGGTAGGTGGCACGCCCGATTCCGACATCCGAGGAGGAAGTTGTGATGTTCGGAAGGTTGAGGGCTTAACCGTAATTTGGGTAAATTAGGGGGAAAAGTTGACTTTTTGTATAATCGGGTTTTTGTAGGTTGACCTAGCATGGTTGGGTAGATCTCGTCGTCCTGAATTCAACGACAGGAGGCACGTGTTCATCGGACTTACGAGGCGAGAGTTACGGGTCTAGGAAGTTTCGGTAAAACCGTAAAAATATGTTAGACAGAAGGGTATTTTAGTCTTTTTGGGTTTATGGGGATTTGTGCAGAGAGAAAGGAATGGACGGCTGGGGTTTAAGCAGATGGGATAAAGATTGAAGGGATGGTGACACATGGCAAAGGGCTAGAGGGTTCTGGTGGAATCCTGTGTGTTCACAGCCCAATTATTTGGGTGGAACCGTGCATACCCGTGTTTGTTCTTCGACAAACACAGAGAAACAGAGTGTGAGAATTGAGGAGAATTGATCGATCTGGGTGCAAGGGTGAGTGATTAGCGAGTTGTGAGAGTGACAGTGAGGCAGGGCGGAGCTGGTGGTCGTGATTTGGCGGTGCAATCGTGCACGGCGGCACGGCGGAGGTGAGGAGAAGAATTGGGGGAAACAGGGAGGCCGTGAACGTTTGGTGGTGGCTACGCCGTGAGGTGAGGCAAACCAAGACAAGGGGAGGCTGAGGAGACTGCAGGGAGTCCAACGACCACAGTGATAGACGGCGGAGCTGCAATCGAAGGTGAGATTCCTGTGCTCTGTTTTTCCCGTGGAAATTCAATTTGAAAGTCGTGAGTCTAGGCTTAGAGTCGAAGTGATTGGAGGTCAGGGTTATGTCTAGGGAGGTCCTAGGAATGATTTGTGGTGGTCACCGTGACGGGGGTGTCCACGGCGGAGCTCAGTCGCAGAGGGGTGCTCTGTTGCTCTGTTTCGGCCGTGAGCTTCGAACTCAAAGTCGACGAGTTTGGGGCTGAGTCGAAGGTAAAGGAGGTGTGGTCTAGGTTCAGTGAAGCCTTAGGGATCGTCTGGTGTTGCCACCGTGACGGGAGGTGACCGGAGTAGCCGGATCGTGAAACAGGGGTCTGAGGGCCGTCTGGTTCGAGCTTCAGTCGTGAAGCTGGGAGTCAAACCGAACCAGGAGAGTGAGGGGAATGGATTCGTGGTGTCTGGACGAAGCTGCAGGAGAAGAAAGGGAGTACAATGGTGGCCGGACGGCGGAGAACGCTTCTCGCCGGTCCAAGCCACGGCGGCCGGTTCAGCACAGTGCGGGAGGATGATGATGGTACTGTAGCTAGGCGCGTGAGGGCCACGCGCAGCCACTTTGGGCGGCGCGTGGGGGCGCGTGCGGCGGCGGTTGGGAAAGTGGTCAACATGGTTTTTGGTCTAGGAGTTATGGTGAGTTCAATGGAGTTGGTTTCGGGTTAATCGGACATCGTATGAGTTTGGTTCCGCGAGGGTGAATGTTTAGGGTTCCGGGTTTTCGGTTTTCGATTCGGGGATTTTTGAGGGAATTGAGGTGCATGTTTGTGGACGTATTAGTGACGTATTTTGACGATGATTGATAGGATCGGGCTTTTCCGAGGAAGCCGAGGAACGGGCTGGACGTTCGGGACGCGAGTAGGGCGTTGTATGTGAGTGGACCCTTTCCTTAAACTCGAACATGCATAACTGTTTTTCTATATTGTTTGATGGTTTTTCATGTGGTTTTATGATTATGGAATATGCTATGTTGGTTTTACATAATTGCACGTTTTTCGAGAAAATACGGTATTTGGCACGTTTTACTAGAAATGTCGATTTCTGAAATTAATGCCATGGTTTTGGGGGTGAAATGGATTTTGGAACATGATCTCGATGATCAAGGGTTTTCGGTTTTAAAATTGGATTTCGGAGAACGGAATTTGGTTTTAAAGTTGGAAAGTGGATTTCCGGATTTGGGTCCGGAATGACGGTTCTGGATGCCGGAAGGGCATCAGACCAGTGATTTCGGATTCGGGTTTGGATGTGGATTTGGTAAATGGTTTTCAAATGATTTTGGGATTGGATTTGCTGGATCTGGATATTGGGTTTAAAGACCCGGATATATGTGACGGGGGACCGGCCGGATTGGGTTTAAAGACCCGGATTGAGTTTAAAGACTCGGGAGTTTAAAGACTCGGATATATATATTGATTTCCCCCGTAGGCCTTGAGTTTAAAGACTCGGGAGTTTAAAGACTCGGATATGATTAAGGCCTGGATTGAGTTTAAAGACTCGGGAGTTTAAAGACTCGGATAGGTCCAGCAGGTTTGATCGGGAAATTTATGAGTTAATGTTCATGGTTTATGATACAGTTTTCTGAGGCATATGTTATGGTTTCTATAACTGTTTTATAGTGTTTCTGTTTCTTATGATGTTTTATAATGATTATCTTATAACTGTGTTCATAATTGTTGGTTATGCATGTGGTTTCAAAACGGAGGGTAAAACTCGGTTTTCTAATAAAATGGTTTTGAACTTTTTGTACTTTCTGGTCCACTCACACTTTTGTTTTAAATTGCCCTCCAGGTTGTGGAGCTAGCGCGGGGTCTTAACGTCGAGGCAGTGTCTGTGGCATAGAAGGGACGTGAGGGATCCTAGAAGAGTTTAAAGGCTTCTGTGTGCGTGTACTTTATCAGTTTTTATTTTCCTTGTAATTTTAGTGCTATGCTCTGTAAACGATAAGGTTGAGATATTTTGTAATTACTCCTGCGTCTGACTGGGTTAGAGCGAGTTTTACTTGAGTTTTGTGTCGGGGAGTCAGACGGGAGCGGGATTTACCTCGGGTTTCGGGGTGAAACCGGGGTGGGTCCTGACAATTGGTATCAGAGCATAGGTTTGTCGAGTTGTTGGGTCTGTCGGTTTGTGAGGTTGTGTTTGAGTTGTTTGACTACTTCTATGCCTCCTTCAGCGTGCGGTTGACGATGCCTCCGAGACGTAGACCCTCTCCACAACCTGAAGAAGTAGCCAGAGCGACTGAGAGTGCCACGATTGAGCGAGCCCAGCGGCTCGGGGCTACTACGTTTAGTGGTGGGGCTGATCCTGAGGAAGCCCAGAGGTGGATTACCAGACTGGAGCGGATTTTTGCGGTGATGCATTGTCCGCCAGGGGAGCGAGTGTTGTTGGCTACCTTTTTACTAGATGGTGCGGCGTACGAGTGGTGGTATACCCTCGAATTGTCTGGTTGGGATGCCCATACGGTGACTTGGGAGACGTTCAGGGAACGATTCCTGGAGCAGTATTATCCTCGTTCGTTCCGTGATGCCAAGGAGGCAGAGTTTCTGCAACTCCAGCAGGGGAACATGAGTGTGGCTGAGTATGAACAGCGATTCCAGATGTTGTCTCGGTTTGCTCCTGCGTTTGTAGCTACTGAAGCTGAGAAGTGTCGTAGATTTGAGTTGGGCCTGCGAGGCGAGATTCGAGCCATAGTGACGGCTGGATCCTTTTCTACTCTTCGAGAGTTGTCGGATGCTGCGGTGCGAGTTGAGGCGAGTTTGCCGGTGCGACGCCGGGAGCCATCTTTTTCGGGAACTGCGAGTTTGAGGACACCGAAAAGGGGTAACTTCGGTGGAGCGTCGTCGTCGGGCGATGATCGATTCGGTAGACCTGGTAGTTTCCAGAGTTCAGGATTCCGTGGCTACCGAGCACAGCCGACTCCGCAAGCCAGTGCGACGTCTGTTGCGTCGACGGGGCGACCAGGACTTTCCGGTCGGGATGTGTGTTACTACTGCGGGGAGCGTGGTCATTTTCGACGTGAGTGCCCATTGTTACCACAGGAATGTGGTGTAGGCAGAGGAGCAGCGGAGCCTGGGCAGAGTACCGGGTCAGGGACAGCAGGCACTCGAGGAGGTGTTGGTGCCACTAGTAGTTCGAGGGGACGTGGTAGAGCGTCGGGATCTCAGGCCCGAGTGTTTTCGATGATTCAGCAGGAGGGTCAGTTGACACCAGATACGGAGACAGGTACTTGTTTTACTTTTGGTTGTGCTGTACTTAGGTAGTGGTTGGATTCCAGGATAGAGTCTAGGAGTTTTCCTAGATGAACTGGGGAGGTTATTGAAGGAGAGAACCCACAAGCTAGAGTTTGCCTTTAGGACTTTGTGGAGTTAGTCCGACCGTGGCCGGAATAGTAGCCGAGGGAGATGGGTGGACGATTGTTTGGGTTAGTAGTCGAGTTGGTTCGGGCAGGTAGGGTGGTTGTATACGAGGATGTACGCTATGACTTCTGTCGGGTACTGTGAAATGAGGTATTTTATAATACCTTTGTTTTCTGTTCATAGAGTTTCCCTTGCGTACACCATGCAGTTGTTACATAGCTAGGGTTGGCTGTGGTAACAGTAGTTGGGGATGGAGTGAAATACCCAAGGTGGAGATGATAGACAGGGAATTTAGGAGAAGTTGTTGCTGACCTAGTGTAGATACCGGGTAGAAGACTTTAGGTGTCGGGAACTAGCTGTGGAATTTCGGGGACGAAATTCTTTTTAGGTGGGTAGATTGTAACAACCCGTCCCAAGAATCGGGATTACTAGAGTGATTAAGGTGTGATTAGTGAGGGTAAACAAGGGTTAGGTGGTCCCGAGGGGTCCGGGAACTTAGAATGACGATTTTGCCCCTGGGTCGGGCAGAAATGTTGACTTTTATTTCGGGTGGTCAATTGGGAATTGACCAGTGACCAGGACGTAGTTTAAGTCGTCACGAATCCTTAGGTAGGTGGCACGCCCGATTCCGACATCCGAGGAGGAAGTTGTGATGTTCGGAAGGTTGAGGGCTTAACCGTAATTTGGGTAAATTAGGGGGAAAAGTTGACTTTTTGTATAATCGGGTTTTTGTAGGTTGACCTAGCATGGTTGGGTAGATCTCGTCGTCCTGAATTCAACGACAGGCGGCACGTGTTCATCGGACTTACGAGGCGAGAGTTACGGGTCTAGGAAGTTTCGGTAAAACCGTAAAAATATGTTAGACAGAAGGGTATTTTAGTCTTTTTGGGTTTATGGGGATTTGTGCAGAGAGAAAGGAATGGACGGCTGGGGTTTAAGCAGATGGGATAAAGATTGAAGGGATGGTGACACATGGCAAAGGGCTAGAGGGTTCTGGTGGAATCCTGTGTGTTCACAGCCCAATTATTTGGGTGGAACCGTGCATACCCGTGTTTGTTCTTCGACAAACACAGAGAAACAGAGTGTGAGAATTGAGGAGAATTGATCGATCTGGGTGCAAGGGTGAGTGATTAGCGAGTTGTGAGAGTGACAGTGAGGCAGGGCGGAGCTGGTGGTCGTGATTTGGCGGTGCAATCGTGCACGGCGGCACGGCGGAGGTGAGGAGAAGAATTGGGGGAAACAGGGAGGCCGTGAACGTTTGGTGGTGGCTACGCCGTGAGGTGAGGCAAACCAAGACAAGGGGAGGCTGAGGAGACTGCAGGGAGTCCAACGACCACAGTGATAGACGGCGGAGCTGCAATCGAAGGTGAGATTCCTGTGCTCTGTTTTTCCCGTGGAAATTCAATTTGAAAGTCGTGAGTCTAGGCTTAGAGTCGAAGTGATTGGAGGTCAGGGTTATGTCTAGGGAGGTCCTAGGAATGATTTGTGGTGGTCACCGTGACGGGGGTGTCCACGGCGGAGCTCAGTCGCAGAGGGGTGCTCTGTTGCTCTGTTTCGGCCGTGAGCTTCGAACTCAAAGTCGACGAGTTTGGGGCTGAGTCGAAGGTAAAGGAGGTGTGGTCTAGGTTCAGTGAAGCCTTAGGGATCGTCTGGTGTTGCCACCGTGACGGGAGGTGACCGGAGTAGCCGGATCGTGAAACAGGGGTCTGAGGGCCGTCTGGTTCGAGCTTCAGTCGTGAAGCTGGGAGTCAAACCGAACCAGGAGAGTGAGGGGAATGGATTCGTGGTGTCTGGACGAAGCTGCAGGAGAAGAAAGGGAGTACAATGGTGGCCGGACGGCGGAGAACGCTTCTCGCCGGTCCAAGCCACGGCGGCCGGTTCAGCACAGTGCGGGAGGATGATGATGGTACTGTAGCTAGGCGCGTGAGGGCCACGCGCAGCCACTTTGGGCGGCGCGTGGGGGCGCGTGCGGCGGCGGTTGGGAAAGTGGTCAACATGGTTTTTGGTCTAGGAGTTATGGTGAGTTCAATGGAGTTGGTTTCGGGTTAATCGGACATCGTATGAGTTTGGTTCCGCAAGGGTGAATGTTTAGGGTTCCGGGTTTTCGGTTTTCGATTCGGGGATTTTTGAGGGAATTGAGGTGCATGTTTGTGGACGTATTAGTGACGTATTTTGACGATGATTGATAGGATCGGGCTTTTCCGAGGAAGCCGAGGAACGGGCTGGACGTTCGGGACGCGAGTAGGGCGTTGTATGTGAGTGGACCCTTTCCTTAAACTCGAACATGCATAACTGTTTTTCTATATTGTTTGATGGTTTTTCATGTGGTTTTATGATTATGGAATATGCTATGTTGGTTTTACATAATTGCACGTTTTTCGAGAAAATACGGTATTTGGCACGTTTTACTAGAAATGTCGATTTCTGAAATTAATGCCATGGTTTTGGGGGTGAAATGGATTTTGGAACATGATCTCGATGATCAAGGGTTTTCGGTTTTAAAATTGGATTTCGGAGAACGGAATTTGGTTTTAAAGTTGGAAAGTGGATTTCCGGATTTGGGTCCGGAATGACGGTTCTGGATGCCGGAAGGGCATCAGACCAGTGATTTCGGATTCGGGTTTGGATGTGGATTTGGTAAATGGTTTTCAAATGATTTTGGGATTGGATTTGCTGGATCTGGATATTGGGTTTAAAGACCCGGATATATGTGACGGGGGACCGGCCGGATTGGGTTTAAAGACCCGGATTGAGTTTAAAGACTCGGGAGTTTAAAGACTCGGATATATATATTGATTTCCCCCGTAGGCCTTGAGTTTAAAGACTCGGGAGTTTAAAGACTCGGATATGATTAAGGCCTGGATTGAGTTTAAAGACTCGGATAGGTCCAGCAGGTTTGATCGGGAAATTTATGAGTTAATGTTCATGGTTTATGATACAGTTTTCTGAGGCATATGTTATGGTTTCTATAACTGTTTTATAGTGTTTCTGTTTCTTATGATGTTTTATAATGATTATCTTATAACTGTGTTCATAATTGTTGGTTATGCATGTGGTTTCAAAACGGAGGGTAAAACTCGGTTTTCTAATAAAATGGTTTTGAACTTTTTGTACTTTCTGGTCCACTCACACTTTTGTTTTAAATTGCCCTCCAGGTTGTGGAGCTAGCGCGGGGTCTTAACGTCGAGGCAGTGTCCGTGGCATAGAAGGGACGTGAGGGATCCTAGAAGAGTTTAAAGGCTTCTGTGTGCGTGTACTTTATCAGTTTTTATTTTCCTTGTAATTTTAGTGCTATGCTCTGTAAACGATAAGGTTGAGATATTTTGTAATTACTCCTGCGTCTGACTGGGTTAGAGCGAGTTTTACTTGAGTTTTGTGTCGGGGAGTCAGACGGGAGCGGGATTTACCTCGGGTTTCGGGGTGAAACCGGGGTGGGTCCTGACAATTGGTATCAGAGCATAGGTTTGTCGAGTTGTTGGGTCTGTCGGTTTGTGAGGTTGTGTTTGAGTTGTTTGACTACTTCTATGCCTCCTTCAGCGTGCGGTTGACGATGCCTCCGAGACGTAGACCCTCTCCACAACCTGAAGAAGTAGCCAGAGCGACTGAGAGTGCCACGATTGAGCGAGCCCAGCGGCTCGGGGCTACTACGTTTAGTGGTGGGGCTGATCCTGAGGAAGCCCAGAGGTGGATTACCAGACTGGAGCGGATTTTTGCGGTGATGCATTGTCCGCCAGGGGAGCGAGTGTTGTTGGCTACCTTTTTACTAGATGGTGCGGCGTACGAGTGGTGGTATACCCTCGAATTGTCTGGTTGGGATGCCCATACGGTGACTTGGGAGACGTTCAGGGAACGATTCCTGGAGCAGTATTATCCTCGTTCGTTCCGTGATGCCAAGGAGGCAGAGTTTCTGCAACTCCAGCAGGGGAACATGAGTGTGGCTGAGTATGAACAGCGATTCCAGATGTTGTCTCGGTTTGCTCCTGCGTTTGTAGCTACTGAAGCTGAGAAGTGTCGTAGATTTGAGTTGGGCCTGCGAGGCGAGATTCGAGCCATAGTGACGGCTGGATCCTTTTCTACTCTTCGAGAGTTGTCGGATGCTGCGGTGCGAGTTGAGGCGAGTTTGCCGGTGCGACGCCGGGAGCCATCTTTTTCGGGAACTGCGAGTTTGAGGACACCGAAAAGGGGTAACTTCGGTGGAGCGTCGTCGTCGGGCGATGATCGATTCGGTAGACCTGGTAGTTTCCAGAGTTCAGGATTCCGTGGCTACCGAGCACAGCCGACTCCGCAAGCCAGTGCGACGTCTGTTGCGTCGACGGGGCGACCAGGACTTTCCGGTCGGGATGTGTGTTACTACTGCGGGGAGCGTGGTCATTTTCGACGTGAGTGCCCATTGTTACCACAGGAATGTGGTGTAGGCAGAGGAGCAGCGGAGCCTGGGCAGAGTACCGGGTCAGGGACAGCAGGCACTCGAGGAGGTGTTGGTGCCACTAGTAGTTCGAGGGGACGTGGTAGAGCGTCGGGATCTCAGGCCCGAGTGTTTTCGATGATTCAGCAGGAGGGTCAGTTGACACCAGATACGGAGACAGGTACTTGTTTTACTTTTGGTTGTGCTGTACTTAGGTAGTGGTTGGATTCCAGGATAGAGTCTAGGAGTTTTCCTAGATGAACTGGGGAGGTTATTGAAGGAGAGAACCCACAAGCTAGAGTTTGCCTTTAGGACTTTGTGGAGTTAGTCCGACCGTGGCCGGAATAGTAGCCAAGGGAGATGGGTGGACGATTGTTTGGGTTAGTAGTCGAGTTGGTTCGGGCAGGTAGGGTGGTTGTATACGAGGATGTACGCTATGACTTCTGTCGGGTACTGTGAAATGAGGTATTTTATAATACCTTTGTTTTCTGTTCATAGAGTTTCCCTTGCGTACACCATGCAGTTGTTACATAGCTAGGGTTGGCTGTGGTAACAGTAGTTGGGGATGGAGTGAAATACCCAAGGTGGAGATGATAGACAGGGAATTTAGGAGAAGTTGTTGCTGACCTAGTGTAGATACCGGGTAGAAGACTTTAGGTGTCGGGAACTAGCTGTGGAATTTCGGGGACGAAATTCTTTTTAGGTGGGTAGATTGTAACAACCCGTCCCAAGAATCGGGATTACTAGAGTGATTAAGGTGTGATTAGTGAGGGTAAACAAGGGTTAGGTGGTCCCGAGGGGTCCGGGAACTTAGAATGACGATTTTGCCCCTGGGTCGGGCAGAAATGTTGACTTTTATTTCGGGTGGTCAATTGGGAATTGACCAGTGACCAGGACGTAGTTTAAGTCGTCACGAATCCTTAGGTAGGTGGCACGCCCGATTCCGACATCCGAGGAGGAAGTTGTGATGTTCGGAAGGTTGAGGGCTTAACCGTAATTTGGGTAAATTAGGGGGAAAAGTTGACTTTTTGTATAATCGGGTTTTTGTAGGTTGACCTAGCATGGTTGGGTAGATCTCGTCGTCCTGAATTCAACGACAGGCGGCACGTGTTCATCGGACTTACGAGGCGAGAGTTACGGGTCTAGGAAGTTTCGGTAAAACCGTAAAAATATGTTAGACAGAAGGGTATTTTAGTCTTTTTGGGTTTATGGGGATTTGTGCAGAGAGAAAGGAATGGACGGCTGGGGTTTAAGCAGATGGGATAAAGATTGAAGGGATGGTGACACATGGCAAAGGGCTAGAGGGTTCTGGTGGAATCCTGTGTGTTCACAGCCCAATTATTTGGGTGGAACCGTGCATACCCGTGTTTGTTCTTCGACAAACACAGAGAAACAGAGTGTGAGAATTGAGGAGAATTGATCGATCTGGGTGCAAGGGTGAGTGATTAGCGAGTTGTGAGAGTGACAGTGAGGCAGGGCGGAGCTGGTGGTCGTGATTTGGCGGTGCAATCGTGCACGGCGGCACGGCGGAGGTGAGGAGAAGAATTGGGGGAAACAGGGAGGCCGTGAACGTTTGGTGGTGGCTACGCCGTGAGGTGAGGCAAACCAAGACAAGGGGAGGCTGAGGAGACTGCAGGGAGTCCAACGACCACAGTGATAGACGGCGGAGCTGCAATCGAAGGTGAGATTCCTGTGCTCTGTTTTTCCCGTGGAAATTCAATTTGAAAGTCGTGAGTCTAGGCTTAGAGTCGAAGTGATTGGAGGTCAGGGTTATGTCTAGGGAGGTCCTAGGAATGATTTGTGGTGGTCACCGTGACGGGGGTGTCCACGGCGGAGCTCAGTCGCAGAGGGGTGCTCTGTTGCTCTGTTTCGGCCGTGAGCTTCGAACTCAAAGTCGACGAGTTTGGGGCTGAGTCGAAGGTAAAGGAGGTGTGGTCTAGGTTCAGTGAAGCCTTAGGGATCGTCTGGTGTTGCCACCGTGACGGGAGGTGACCGGAGTAGCCGGATCGTGAAACAGGGGTCTGAGGGCCGTCTGGTTCGAGCTTCAGTCGTGAAGCTGGGAGTCAAACCGAACCAGGAGAGTGAGGGGAATGGATTCGTGGTGTCTGGACGAAGCTGCAGGAGAAGAAAGGGAGTACAATGGTGGCCGGACGGCGGAGAACGCTTCTCGCCGGTCCAAGCCACGGCGGCCGGTTCAGCACAGTGCGGGAGGATGATGATGGTACTGTAGCTAGGCGCGTGAGGGCCACGCGCAGCCACTTTGGGCGGCGCGTGGGGGCGCGTGCGGCGGCGGTTGGGAAAGTGGTCAACATGGTTTTTGGTCTAGGAGTTATGGTGAGTTCAATGGAGTTGGTTTCGGGTTAATCGGACATCGTATGAGTTTGGTTCCGCGAGGGTGAATGTTTAGGGTTCCGGGTTTTCGGTTTTCGATTCGGGGATTTTTGAGGGAATTGAGGTGCATGTTTGTGGACGTATTAGTGACGTATTTTGACGATGATTGATAGGATCGGGCTTTTCCGAGGAAGCCGAGGAACGGGCTGGACGTTCGGGACGCGAGTAGGGCGTTGTATGTGAGTGGACCCTTTCCTTAAACTCGAACATGCATAACTGTTTTTCTATATTGTTTGATGGTTTTTCATGTGGTTTTATGATTATGGAATATGCTATGTTGGTTTTACATAATTGCACGTTTTTCGAGAAAATACGGTATTTGGCACGTTTTACTAGAAATGTCGATTTCTGAAATTAATGCCATGGTTTTGGGGGTGAAATGGATTTTGGAACATGATCTCGATGATCAAGGGTTTTCGGTTTTAAAATTGGATTTCGGAGAACGGAATTTGGTTTTAAAGTTGGAAAGTGGATTTCCGGATTTGGGTCCGGAATGACGGTTCTGGATGCCGGAAGGGCATCAGACCAGTGATTTCGGATTCGGGTTTGGATGTGGATTTGGTAAATGGTTTTCAAATGATTTTGGGATTGGATTTGCTGGATGTGGATATTGGGTTTAAAGACCCGGATATATGTGACGGGGGACCGGCCGGATTGGGTTTAAAGACCCGGATTGAGTTTAAAGACTCGGGAGTTTAAAGACTCGGATATATATATTGATTTCCCCCGTAGGCCTTGAGTTTAAAGACTCGGGAGTTTAAAGACTCGGATATGATTAAGGCCTGGATTGAGTTTAAAGACTCGGATAGGTCCAGCAGGTTTGATCGGGAAATTTATGAGTTAATGTTCATGGTTTATGATACAGTTTTCTGAGGCATATGTTATGGTTTCTATAACTGTTTTATAGTGTTTCTGTTTCTTATGATGTTTTATAATGATTATCTTATAACTGTGTTCATAATTGTTGGTTATGCATGTGGTTTCAAAACGGAGGGTAAAACTCGGTTTTCTAATAAAATGGTTTTGAACTTTTTGTACTTTCTGGTCCACTCACACTTTTGTTTTAAATTGCCCTCCAGGTTGTGGAGCTAGCGCGGGGTCTTAACGTCGAGGCAGTGTCCGTGGCATAGAAGGGACGTGAGGGATCCTAGAAGAGTTTAAAGGCTTCTGTGTGCGTGTACTTTATCAGTTTTTATTTTCCTTGTAATTTTAGTGCTATGCTCTGTAAACGATAAGGTTGAGATATTTTGTAATTACTCCTGCGTCTGACTGGGTTAGAGCGAGTTTTACTTGAGTTTTGTGTCGGGGAGTCAGACGGGAGCGGGATTTACCTCGGGTTTCGGGGTGAAACCGGGGTGGGTCCTGACAATTGGTATCAGAGCATAGGTTTGTCGAGTTGTTGGGTCTGTCGGTTTGTGAGGTTGTGTTTGAGTTGTTTGACTACTTCTATGCCTCCTTCAGCGTGCGGTTGACGATGCCTCCGAGACGTAGACCCTCTCCACAACCTGAAGAAGTAGCCAGAGCGACTGAGAGTGCCACGATTGAGCGAGCCCAGCGGCTCGGGGCTACTACGTTTAGTGGTGGGGCTGATCCTGAGGAAGCCCAGAGGTGGATTACCAGACTGGAGCGGATTTTTGCGGTGATGCATTGTCCGCCAGGGGAGCGAGTGTTGTTGGCTACCTTTTTACTAGATGGTGCGGCGTACGAGTGGTGGTATACCCTCGAATTGTCTGGTTGGGATGCCCATACGGTGACTTGGGAGACGTTCAGGGAACGATTCCTGGAGCAGTATTATCCTCGTTCGTTCCGTGATGCCAAGGAGGCAGAGTTTCTGCAACTCCAGCAGGGGAACATGAGTGTGGCTGAGTATGAACAGCGATTCCAGATGTTGTCTCGGTTTGCTCCTGCGTTTGTAGCTACTGAAGCTGAGAAGTGTCGTAGATTTGAGTTGGGCCTGCGAGGCGAGATTCGAGCCATAGTGACGGCTGGATCCTTTTCTACTCTTCGAGAGTTGTCGGATGCTGCGGTGCGAGTTGAGGCGAGTTTGCCGGTGCGACGCCGGGAGCCATCTTTTTCGGGAACTGCGAGTTTGAGGACACCGAAAAGGGGTAACTTCGGTGGAGCGTCGTCGTCGGGCGATGATCGATTCGGTAGACCTGGTAGTTTCCAGAGTTCAGGATTCCGTGGCTACCGAGCACAGCCGACTCCGCAAGCCAGTGCGACGTCTGTTGCGTCGACGGGGCGACCAGGACTTTCCGGTCGGGATGTGTGTTACTACTGCGGGGAGCGTGGTCATTTTCGACGTGAGTGCCCATTGTTACCACAGGAATGTGGTGTAGGCAGAGGAGCAGCGGAGCCTGGGCAGAGTACCGGGTCAGGGACAGCAGGCACTCGAGGAGGTGTTGGTGCCACTAGTAGTTCGAGGGGACGTGGTAGAGCGTCGGGATCTCAGGCCCGAGTGTTTTCGATGATTCAGCAGGAGGGTCAGTTGACACCAGATACGGAGACAGGTACTTGTTTTACTTTTGGTTGTGCTGTACTTAGGTAGTGGTTGGATTCCAGGATAGAGTCTAGGAGTTTTCCTAGATGAACTGGGGAGGTTATTGAAGGAGAGAACCCACAAGCTAGAGTTTGCCTTTAGGACTTTGTGGAGTTAGTCCGACCGTGGCCGGAATAGTAGCCAAGGGAGATGGGTGGACGATTGTTTGGGTTAGTAGTCGAGTTGGTTCGGGCAGGTAGGGTGGTTGTATACGAGGATGTACGCTATGACTTCTGTCGGGTACTGTGAAATGAGGTATTTTATAATACCTTTGTTTTCTGTTCATAGAGTTTCCCTTGCGTACACCATGCAGTTGTTACATAGCTAGGGTTGGCTGTGGTAACAGTAGTTGGGGATGGAGTGAAATACCCAAGGTGGAGATGATAGACAGGGAATTTAGGAGAAGTTGTTGCTGACCTAGTGTAGATACCGGGTAGAAGACTTTAGGTGTCGGGAACTAGCTGTGGAATTTCGGGGACGAAATTCTTTTTAGGTGGGTAGATTGTAACAACCCGTCCCAAGAATCGGGATTACTAGAGTGATTAAGGTGTGATTAGTGAGGGTAAACAAGGGTTAGGTGGTCCCGAGGGGTCCGGGAACTTAGAATGACGATTTTGCCCCTGGGTCGGGCAGAAATGTTGACTTTTATTTCGGGTGGTCAATTGGGAATTGACCAGTGACCAGGACGTAGTTTAAGTCGTCACGAATCCTTAGGTAGGTGGCACGCCCGATTCCGACATCCGAGGAGGAAGTTGTGATGTTCGGAAGGTTGAGGGCTTAACCGTAATTTGGGTAAATTAGGGGGAAAAGTTGACTTTTTGTATAATCGGGTTTTTGTAGGTTGACCTAGCATGGTTGGGTAGATCTCGTCGTCCTGAATTCAACGACAGGCGGCACGTGTTCATCGGACTTACGAGGCGAGAGTTACGGGTCTAGGAAGTTTCGGTAAAACCGTAAAAATATGTTAGACAGAAGGGTATTTTAGTCTTTTTGGGTTTATGGGGATTTGTGCAGAGAGAAAGGAATGGACGGCTGGGGTTTAAGCAGATGGGATAAAGATTGAAGGGATGGTGACACATGGCAAAGGGCTAGAGGGTTCTGGTGGAATCCTGTGTGTTCACAGCCCAATTATTTGGGTGGAACCGTGCATACCCGTGTTTGTTCTTCGACAAACACAGAGAAACAGAGTGTGAGAATTGAGGAGAATTGATCGATCTGGGTGCAAGGGTGAGTGATTAGCGAGTTGTGAGAGTGACAGTGAGGCAGGGCGGAGCTGGTGGTCGTGATTTGGCGGTGCAATCGTGCACGGCGGCACGGCGGAGGTGAGGAGAAGAATTGGGGGAAACAGGGAGGCCGTGAACGTTTGGTGGTGGCTACGCCGTGAGGTGAGGCAAACCAAGACAAGGGGAGGCTGAGGAGACTGCAGGGAGTCCAACGACCACAGTGATAGACGGCGGAGCTGCAATCGAAGGTGAGATTCCTGTGCTCTGTTTTTCCCGTGGAAATTCAATTTGAAAGTCGTGAGTCTAGGCTTAGAGTCGAAGTGATTGGAGGTCAGGGTTATGTCTAGGGAGGTCCTAGGAATGATTTGTGGTGGTCACCGTGACGGGGGTGTCCACGGCGGAGCTCAGTCGCAGAGGGGTGCTCTGTTGCTCTGTTTCGGCCGTGAGCTTCGAACTCAAAGTCGACGAGTTTGGGGCTGAGTCGAAGGTAAAGGAGGTGTGGTCTAGGTTCAGTGAAGCCTTAGGGATCGTCTGGTGTTGCCACCGTGACGGGAGGTGACCGGAGTAGCCGGATCGTGAAACAGGGGTCTGAGGGCCGTCTGGTTCGAGCTTCAGTCGTGAAGCTGGGAGTCAAACCGAACCAGGAGAGTGAGGGGAATGGATTCGTGGTGTCTGGACGAAGCTGCAGGAGAAGAAAGGGAGTACAATGGTGGCCGGACGGCGGAGAACGCTTCTCGCCGGTCCAAGCCACGGCGGCCGGTTCAGCACAGTGCGGGAGGATGATGATGGTACTGTAGCTAGGCGCGTGAGGGCCACGCGCAGCCACTTTGGGCGGCGCGTGGGGGCGCGTGCGGCGGCGGTTGGGAAAGTGGTCAACATGGTTTTTGGTCTAGGAGTTATGGTGAGTTCAATGGAGTTGGTTTCGGGTTAATCGGACATCGTATGAGTTTGGTTCCGCGAGGGTGAATGTTTAGGGTTCCGGGTTTTCGGTTTTCGATTCGGGGATTTTTGAGGGAATTGAGGTGCATGTTTGTGGACGTATTAGTGACGTATTTTGACGATGATTGATAGGATCGGGCTTTTCCGAGGAAGCCGAGGAACGGGCTGGACGTTCGGGACGCGAGTAGGGCGTTGTATGTGAGTGGACCCTTTCCTTAAACTCGAACATGCATAACTGTTTTTCTATATTGTTTGATGGTTTTTCATGTGGTTTTATGATTATGGAATATGCTATGTTGGTTTTACATAATTGCACGTTTTTCGAGAAAATACGGTATTTGGCACGTTTTACTAGAAATGTCGATTTCTGAAATTAATGCCATGGTTTTGGGGGTGAAATGGATTTTGGAACATGATCTCGATGATCAAGGGTTTTCGGTTTTAAAATTGGATTTCGGAGAACGGAATTTGGTTTTAAAGTTGGAAAGTGGATTTCCGGATTTGGGTCCGGAATGACGGTTCTGGATGCCGGAAGGGCATCAGACCAGTGATTTCGGATTCGGGTTTGGATGTGGATTTGGTAAATGGTTTTCAAATGATTTTGGGATTGGATTTGCTGGATCTGGATATTGGGTTTAAAGACCCGGATATATGTGACGGGGGACCGGCCGGATTGGGTTTAAAGACCCGGATTGAGTTTAAAGACTCGGGAGTTTAAAGACTCGGATATATATATTGATTTCCCCCGTAGGCCTTGAGTTTAAAGACTCGGGAGTTTAAAGACTCGGATATGATTAAGGCCTGGATTGAGTTTAAAGACTCGGATAGGTCCAGCAGGTTTGATCGGGAAATTTATGAGTTAATGTTCATGGTTTATGATACAGTTTTCTGAGGCATATGTTATGGTTTCTATAACTGTTTTATAGTGTTTCTGTTTCTTATGATGTTTTATAATGATTATCTTATAACTGTGTTCATAATTGTTGGTTATGCATGTGGTTTCAAAACGGAGGGTAAAACTCGGTTTTCTAATAAAATGGTTTTGAACTTTTTGTACTTTCTGGTCCACTCACACTTTTGTTTTAAATTGCCCTCCAGGTTGTGGAGCTAGCGCGGGGTCTTAACGTCGAGGCAGTGTCCGTGGCATAGAAGGGACGTGAGGGATCCTAGAAGAGTTTAAAGGCTTCTGTGTGCGTGTACTTTATCAGTTTTTATTTTCCTTGTAATTTTAGTGCTATGCTCTGTAAACGATAAGGTTGAGATATTTTGTAATTACTCCTGCGTCTGACTGGGTTAGAGCGAGTTTTACTTGAGTTTTGTGTCGGGGAGTCAGACGGGAGCGGGATTTACCTCGGGTTTCGGGGTGAAACCGGGGTGGGTCCTGACATACAATGAGGGGTTATTTAATTAGTTAGTAACCCTCTATTATGATTTGGACAAGTTCGGGAACCCCAAAACAACGATTAGCTCGGGAAGGGCGTGTGGCACGCGTATCGAGGTGCGACTTTGGACTATTTGTGAGTGAACTTATGTTATGAATTCGATGCATGCATAAATATTTATAAAAAATTTAAATACATGTTTTGTGATGCCTTGAGTGCATTTGCTTGTGGTAGCTAGTATTTACGAAATTGCACGTATTTCGAGATTTCCAGCTTTATATTGTGCCTTTACGTGCTGGTATTTCACTGAGGGTTTAATGATTGGGTTTTGGATTTAGACATATGAAATCGGGCATGAGACCCATTTTATTTACAAACCATCGGACTTAGATTCCATTTGATTTGATGAGAAATCAGGCCGAAGGCCCATTTGAGTTATACAATCGGACCGAGGCCCCCCTTGGTTTACGATTTCGAGCTTGAGGCCACGTTGATTTCTAGTATCGGGCTTGAGGCCCCATTAGTTATGATTTCGGGCTAGAGGCCCAGTTGGTTGTGAAATCGGGCTTTAGGCCCCGTTGAACTGTGGAATCGGGCTTAAGTCCCACTTTGGTTTATGAAATGAGAATTTCGGGTTTGAGACCCTATTGAATTGTGGATTTAGGCTGAGGCCTGTGAGATTTGGACTTTGAATCAGATTCGAGGAATCCTGTTGAGATTTGGGTATGAGACCCAGGCGAGAAAGAAAGTATTTTTGAAAATGTATATAACCTCCTATATGAGTTGATTGGTCTCCTCCAGACGTCGATCTGGTGAGTCACGATTCACTACCCGGAATGAGTAATCCCCATAGGGAGCACATTCATGGAGTGGGAGTTATGATATGGTCTCAAACTAGGTCCGGAGACAACCATCCAGACGTCGTAGATCCTAGATGTTGGACAGAGTCTCCCAGATGTAGAATTCCTGGGGGTAGACTCGGAGTGAGACCCCGAGTAGTATGCATACTTATAGATGAATCGTGACAAATATCAGGGATTAGTTCCCTAGGGGCTGTGTGCTCCGAGTTGGCATCTGAGATGCCGAGGATGGGTAGTATATATATGTATATGTTTATGAGATTTCACGGAAAGTGGTTTGGGGCGGAGACCCCGTGTTCTATGTTTTCGACATGGTTTTGGGTTGAGTTCACATGTACTCGATTTACGGTTTTGGGCCAAGGCCCTAAAGGTTTTGTGAATGTTTTGATAAATGGTTTTCGAATGCATGCATGTTTTTCAGTGAAGGGCATAAACGTCTTTTTGTGAAAATGTTTTTATAAATTCTTTGTTTTGTCCACTCACACTTTTCGTTGTTTTGAATGCCCTTGAAGTTGATCGCAGATGCGAGCTATAGCAGAGACCGAGACATCACATTCCTCTTCCGGATCCTGGTACACTCCAGAAGCCCTAAGTAGGGAGAAGCGGGATTTTCCCTGGTCTGACACTTCGTGTGAGATGGGATTAGGCACATCCCACGTTAATCCAGTGGGATTTGGGACGGGTCCTGACAAGTGAGATGGTGCAGCGTGGAAATTCGTCAAGAGTTGTCAGGTGACATGTCGGATGACAGGGCAGTCCACGTCAGAACTGTCAGGCCACGGGGACCAGGGAGGTGGTGCCATGTGGCAATGTGCCAATGACTTGTCAGAGTTGTTCGTGACACGTGGTAGTACACGTGGTAATGATGATGTCAACAGGTGATGTCATCATTTGACGTGGTAGCGATAGAAGGTGACACGTGTGACACGTGGCACTGGTCAAGGTGTGCCGTATGGCAGGTTGTCAGATTTGTTAGGGCTATTAGATGTCAGGCTGATGTCAGTAGATGACGTCAACAATGACGACAGCTAGGGCTAACGTTAGCATGACGTCAGTGTTGCCCAAGCGCGTGTGGGCGTGTGGGCATCAATTTCGAGGTCAAATCGATCTTGTTCGAAAGGTTTCGATGATCTGAGTCCAATAGTGGTGGTTTCAGGTAGATCAGAGATCATTTGATAGGTCATTTGGAGGTTTATAACTTCGAAAAGAGTGTTCGGGAGAAATTTACTGTACTAGGACTTTTGAGGGTTTTTGTTATAGACTTGTATAGATAGCTAGTGACCCTTGGGCATGATTTGGACATGACCAGACGTTCCAAAGACGTTGGATTAGCCTCAGATCGTGGATTGTGAGCGCGTAGTATGTACGGTCTATGAGTGGACATTTTCTTTATAAAATGATGCATGCATAAATGTTTTATATGTTTTATAAACATGGTTTTTGATGCACTGATTGCATATGATTTGAATATGATTTGGCCTTTTTGTGGAAAATGTTATATTGCACGTATTTTAAAATTTGCGTTTTATGTGATACTTTGGCTTAGGCCAAGTTTTCTACGTATTTGGGATTTCATTGATTTGAATAATGTTTTGTTTATCGGTTTTGAATGATTTCATGAAGATGAGTGAAATTGGCACTTCGGGCTTGAGGCCCAGTTGGTTATTGACATTGACTAGGATTACAGTCAAAGATTATTTGAACAGTGAAATGGTTTTCGAATTTGGAAATAATATATCGGGCTTGTGTCCTAGTTGGTTTATGGTTTGACATAGAGTATAGTCAAACGGGAAACGAAACAATGTTTTGGTTTGTAAAAGCTATATCAGGCTTGAGATCTAATTCTGATTTATGATATGAGATTTTGGGCTTGTGACCCTGTTTTGGATTTCCAAAATGATATTTCGGGCTTGTGACCTCGTTGAAAATGATTTTGACTCAATTTTGAGTCCTTGTGAACTGTTTTCCACACGACCATCCTCTATGCTGTGATTGTTCCCTTCCGACGTAGTAGATCCCGGAGTGGTATCCTCTAGACGTTGTAGATCCATGAGAGGTAACGATTACACTACCTGGAGGTGAGTAGCTCTGAGAGGAGGCTCAGGCTCAAGAGTGTCAGATATGCACATTACCCAGATGTCGAAGATCATGAGAATGCCATCACTCAGACGTCGTAGATCCTGGGTGTATACTCGAACGTAGAATCCCGAGTCACATGTGTTTCATTGATATTGTGACTATTGTGATGATTTGTAGGATATTGGATATTGAGGATGGGTTGCTTATGTTTTTAATACGACTCCGAGTGTGTGTCCATGTGTATTTGAAAGTTATGTTTCGGGAAAAGGCCCTATTGAGATGACTTATGAGATTTGATTTGGGCTGAGACCCTATGTGATTTTGATATGGGCTGAGACCCTATGTGATTTGGATTTGGACGGAGAAGCTACGTGATTTGGTTTTGGGCTGAGACCCTACGTGAGATACTTGATTTTATTTGATGAATGTTTCCACTATTGATTGATTTGAAAAACAATATGTTTTAGTTTTAAGAAAGCACTTGAGATTTCATGTTTTTTGATGCATGCATGTTTTTAATTGAAGGATATAAATGTTATTTTAGAAATTGTTTTCCAACTAATTATTTTTTTCCACTCAAAGTTTTAATCTTTTTGATACCCTTCAGGTTGATCGTGGATGCGAGGTGTAGTAAAAAACGAGATATCACACAACGATGCGTACTTTAGAACCCACTGCATACTTTGGAAACCCCGAGTGGGCCACGGTAGTATCTCTGGTCTGACACGTGGTGTTAGACGGGAGTAGGACACATCCCACGATAATCCAGGGGGACTGGGATGGGTCCTGTCAGCTTGGTATCAGAGCACTGGGTTGCTCTTGTGGTTTTGCGCATGCATCAGATGTGATGTTCTTACGATGACAATAATCCATCACCAACCTGATATTGAGGGTAAGAATAGGAAAGTTAAGTAGGAATAACCCTCGGATTGGTTTTGTTTGGCATTGGATGTCATGGTTTAGTAGTGTTAGATCCCGAGGAGAGCCAAGTTTCTTGTGGGCCTAGCGACTGGGAGCCGTAGAGTTACGAATACATGGGATCTTTGGATTGTAGTTACTGGTTGATTTGATCCTAGTATGGCGACTTTTCAGAGTTGTGACCGATGATTTGTTAGTTTGAATGTGTTGCTTCTAGTAGCTGAGGTCAGTGATGACCCTTATTTGAGGACCGTTGAACAAGTTACCAGGAAAGTGGTACTTGTGGATCAGGTCATGAGGTGGACCGATCACCGAATCTCACGCTTTGAGAAGATTGTACGAGCGATGGGTTACTTGCAGGAGTGCATGATCTCGATAGAAATGTGCTTCTTGGATTAGTCTGCACGGGGTTTGTGGTAGACATTCCTATTGACGGACGTAGATGAGACTATCGAGAGTTAGGAGACGTTCGAGGAACGTTTCTAACGCTCTGTTTTCCCCAGTTTCCTTAAGATACGGGGGAGGCGGAGTTCGTCCTACATGAGTAGGAGATTTAATGGTAACTCGGTATGAGCAGAGATTTCTGGTTTGATTAAGGTTGCGCTGACTGCAGCGAAGATTTAGATGATGAGGATTCGTCGGTTTGTGTCATGTCTTGGGAGTAACACTCGAGTAACGGTTGTGGCATCTTAGGTAAAGATGAGATGGTCGGAAACCCAACAACGATCGAGTGAATCTGGAAAACGCAGAGGCGTCATAGGGATTCTGTTATAGACTTGTATAGATGGTTAGTGACCCTTGCGTATGATTTTGACAGGCCGGACGTTTCAGAGACGTTGGATTAGCCTTGGATCGGCTTACGGTGCGGATTGTGAGAGCGCAACATGGACGGTTGGTGAGTGGACATTTACTTTATAAAATGATGCATGCATAAATGTTTTATATGTTTTATGAACATGGTTTTAGATGCACTTATTACATATGATTTGAATATGATTTGGTATTTTCGTGGAAAATGTTATATTGCACGTATTTCAATATTTGTACTTTATGTGATACTTTACCTTAGGTCGAGTTTTTTGTGTGCTTGGGATTTCAGTGATTTGAATAATGTTTTGTTTATCGGTTCTGAATAGTTTCACGGAGATGCGTGAAATTGGTACTTCGCTCTTGAGCCCAATTGGTTATTGACATTAACTTGGATTACAGTTAAAGGTGATTTGAACAATGATTTGAATAGTGAAATGGTTTTCAGATTTGGAAATAATATTTCGGGCATGTGTCTAGTTTGTTTATGGTTTGACTTAGAGTATAGTCAAACGGGAAACTGAACAATGTTTTGATTTGGAAATGCTATATCGGGGTTGTGACTCAGTTCTGATTTATGATATGGGATTTCGGGCTTGTGACCCTGTTGTGGATTTATGAAATGAAATTTTGGGCTTGTAACCTCGTTGAAATTGATTTTGACTCAATTGTGAGTCCTTGTGAACTGTTTTCCACACGACCAACGTCTATGATGTGATTGTTCCCTTAGGACGTTGTATATCTAGGAGTGGTATCCTCCAGACGTGGTAGATCCATGAGAAGTCACGATTACACTACCTGGAGGTGATTAGCTCCGAGGGGAGGTTCGGGCTCAAGAGTGTTAGATATGGACATTACCTAGACGTCAAAGATCTTGGGAATGCCATCACTCAGACGTTGTAGATGCTGGGTGTATACTCGGACGTAGAATCCCGAGTCGCACACGTTTTATTGATATCATGACTATTGAGATGATTTTTTGGATATTGGATATTGAAAATGGGTTGCTTATGTTTTTAATACGACTCCGAGTGTGAGTCCATGTGTATTTGAAAGCTATGTTTTGGGCAAAGGCTCTATTGAAAGAAACTATTTATGAGATTTGATTTGGGTTGAGACCCTACGTGATATTGATTTGGGCTGAGACCCTATGTGATTTAGATTTGGGCGGAGTCACTACATAATTTAGTTTTGGGCTGAGATGACAGGACCCGTCCCAACTGGACCTCGATAACCGTGCCCGGTCCTGCTCCCGTCTGACAAGTCAACTGAAATCCCGAAAATACCCTTCAGCACCTGTTAGACCAGGGATAACTGCACTGATTTCTGCCCATGCCTCCGTCTTGTAATCCGCCCCGAGTATCGTGCCACGGCCTGGAGGGTCATCAAAAACAAAGGTGTGAGTGGACAAAAATATATTTGTTAAAACACATTTGAAACAGACATCCTTTACCCTCCAGTTTATCAAACCATGCATGCATAGGGAAAAACACATAAATCATTTAAATCATTTTATAAGATCAGTTCACCATAATAATAAAGCATATAACTCGGGAATTACACATTCGAGGATCCTCTGGGAATTACACATCCAGAGTCGTCATCCAATGTTGGGAATTACACATCCAGCCTCACCGGGAATTACACATCCGGAATCCCTCCAGGAATTACGCATCTGGGGGCATCAAACATCAATACAAAATCAAAAACATCATTCCAAATCAAGTATCAAAACCATGTCAAAACCATTATCACGGGGCCACATGCCCAAATCTCATTTCTCGTCAATCCGTAAAATCATTAAATAATTCAATACACGCAAATCCGTAAAATCATATCCGAAAACATCACAAATCCATTAAATCAATTTCCCAACTCATAATCCAAGCCAAAACCAATCACAAATCCCGGGCCTTCGTCCAAAATAGTCATTTCACATTTTCTCGAAAAACGTGCCCGAAGCACCGATTAAAATAATCATTAAATCTCAAAATAATCATATCAAATCATTGCAATTCAAATCACGCCATAAATCATATAAAACATTCAACTATGCATGCATATCAATTTATAAAGCAAACGTCCACTCACACACCGTCCAATTGCTCGTTTCCCGCGCTGCACGCGTTTCCGAAATTTCCGACACTTGCCAGGAATCCCGAATCCTGTCCAAAATCATTACTCAGGGTCACTAGGGACCTAATTATCATCATATTAATTTATCATAATTTTCCGAGAATTTAATATTAATTTAATACGTAACATAACCCTTCGGACCCTCGAAACATTATCGAGACGGCGTCCGCTCGACTCGCAACCAAAACCAAATATGTTCGTTACATTAAATAGGCCAAGTTTCATGTTGACCGTACCTCGGGATTCCCCCTCACGCGCCCCCACGCGCCGCCGTGACTGGCTGCGCGTGAGTCCACGCGCCGTGAACAGTAGCCATGAACAGTGATCTCTTTCGCCCATTTACCTGGTAAACGGGTCCGGCTAGCCCGCGATGCAACCCGACTGGGACCCTATCCATTCCCAGTTAATTCCTTCAATTTTAATCTCATTCGACTCGTCTCACTCCCAGAAGCCCAACTGCAACATCAATTTCATTTAAAAACACGCACAACATCGAAATCGATCCTAGCTTCCTTATAGGTATTTTTGGGTTTTCTGGGTTTTTCAGTTGAGTTCAAAGTCTCTTTAAATCTCCCTTCATTTGTCTCTTTGATGTTCATTAATCCCCTCTAAACTTAGCCCCAGAGTTTCAGGTTTCATTGGAGATCAAATATGTCCTGCTCTGGTTTTTGTTGTTCATACAATACACACTTTCAATTCCACCGTTCACCGCCCAATTGATTAATTTAAGCCACTAATCATCATCTTAAAGTGACAAATGTCACTTAACAAACTAAATGAGTCATTCAACTTAATGATTCATCAGTATAACAAAAGGACAAAGACCAAAATACCCTTCATTGAGAAATTACCAAAATGCCCCTCATAGTTCTAGACCCATAAGTTTCTCGTTCGGACTCCGATTGACGCATGCCGCCTGTCTATGAACTCGTGACGTCCCGAACTACGTCACGGTCATCGGTCAAAGTCCGTTTGATCGCTCAAATCAAAAGTCAACTTTTCGCCTAATTCCAGAGGCAAAATCGTCATTTTCCCCAAAGTTTCCAAATTTTCGTTGTTCGCATTTTCGGGTCGTCACATGAGACCCTACGTGAGATACTTGATTTGATTTGATGACGTTTTCACTGTTGATTGATTTGAAAAACAATATGTTTTGGTTTTAAGAAAGCATTTGAGATTTTTTGTGTTCTGATGTATGCATGTTTTTAATTGAAGGGTATAAATGTTATTTCGAAAATTGTTTTCCAACTGATTATTTTTGTGCACTCACAGTTTTAATGTTTTTTATACTCTTCAGGTTGATCGTAGATGCATGCTGTAGTAGAGACCTAGACATCACACAATGCTACGTACTCTAGAACCCATTATGTACTCTGGAAACCCCGAGTGAGTCACGGTTGTATCCCTAGTCTGACACGTGGTGTTAGACGGGTGCATGACACATCCCACGATAATCCAGAGGGATTGGGATGGGTCCTATCATCAACATAGGGCTTAGGAAGAGCTGATGTAATGGGTACACTTTTGTTAGGGGTCAGTGAGTTGGATGTGGACAGCAACCCTAAAAAGACCAATTTTGTTGGTTCGTATACTGAAATAATGACTTATCAAAAGTATACATCCCTTATCTGACAATTTTCCCTGATTTTATTTATTAAGTGCCCAGGGCATTTCAAGTTTATTAATTGAGGTGTTTGACGGTAGTAAGATCGAGTATGGTTATCAAAGCGTTTTTGGAGCAAGTACTATCAATATGGATAGGTATTTATTATATCCTATTGAATATCTAGATGATTCAAAGTTTGATCTTTTGGTTTGGTGGAAAGTGATTGGTTAGCCAAATAACCAATTTTGTCAATAATTGCACAGGATGTTCTAGCCATACCCACTTCAACAATAGCTTTGGAGTCTTACTTTAGCACAAGTGGAAGGGTAATTAATTTATATAGAAGTTCGTTGAGTCCTCAATTTTTAACGGCCCGTCCCAGATTTAAAGGATTAATTAAGATTAATGATGGATTAACGTGACTAATTCCTAATTAGTCAAGAATTAACTGAATTAGCCGAGGATTAACGAGGGCGAAATTACGTAGATCGAGGGTGAAAAATTGACTTTTGACCCAGGCAGTCCGATGGACGAGGGTCAAGGACCATTACGTGTATTGAGTCAATATGAATCCGTAGACAGGCGGCACGTCGAAATCGGACGTTCGTCGGAGAAGTTACGATTCACGGAAGTTTCAAGTCACTATTGCACGTTTTACGAAACAGGGAGCTTTTGTACTCAAGTAGGCCCAGATATTTTAGGAAAGCCCAATGAATGAGTGACAAGTCTCACTCATCCATTCCCCATTGAGATTGTATTCATGCATCTCCTTCCCCGTTTCTTTGTTCGACCATTTCCCAAACCAAACTTGATAAAACATCCAACCCAATCCAAAACCCTTCCCATCTGATCTTGAGTGAGGCCCAGAGAGTGATATGAGGATGTGAAGATGGTGGGGGCTATCTAAGACGATGTCGTAGTGGACGGTAGGGCAAAACAGAGCACAGTAAGCCCGGTTGTACTCTTTTTCTTTTGTTTTTGATTTCAAGCTTTATGGACGGTTTAGGTCGATTGGAATGGGTTTAATGGGTTGCTAGGAAGGTATTAGGAAGGTTTTGGTGGTGGTTCACGGCTGAGGAAGCCCTGGGGAGGATTTGGAAATGTTGAACCGTGTGGACATAATCGAACCGTTGGGTTTTAAGAGGTTTTTCATGTTTTGGTTCATACACTTAGGTTCCTATGATCAAAATAGGAATAGGATTGATTAGGAAGAGAAAGGATGAAGATTGAACGGTCTAGGAGCCTGGACTGGTCACGCCGGTCCAGTTGGGCCGAATTTGCAGGAAAAACCGGACCGGCCGGTTCAGACCGGTCTTGCCAAGGAAGAAGATAAACAGTGCCCGGCGCGACGGCTTCATGCACAGGGACTTCAGGCTGCGCGTGTAGGTGTATGGGTCACATTTTGGGGATGCTTCCAACCCACGAAATCATCTATTCGATGTAACAAACATTTTGGGACTGGTTTCGTATCGATCGGACATCGTTTCGATAGGTTTTAGGGTGTCCGATGGTTTAGGATCGGATTTTAAAAAAAGTTAAAAATTCCGGAAAATAACGGGGCTTCAGTGAGAGGTTAATAAGGTAGTTAGTAACCCTCTAAAGTGATTTGGACAGGTTTGGGAGTTCCAGTGATGGTGATTGTCCAGGGAGAGCAGAATGGCACGCGGATCGAGGCGACAGCTCGGACGGTCTGTCAGTGGAACTTTTTTTCTAAATTTATACATACATAAATGTTTATTATGTGTTTTAATACATGTTTTATGATGCCATGAGTGCATTTGTGCGTGTTTACGTATTTGCACGTATTTCGAGGTTTCGGCCCTATACGGTGCTTATACGTGTTTGTGCTATCTACGATGGTTTAAATGAAATGGTTTTGGATTTAAAAAGGATAAACGCGGGCATGAGACCCATTTGGTTTTATCTCGAGCATGTAGCACTATTGAGGACCTACGGGTCTAAGTCGTGGTCGCGGCGAGTGCTATGTGCACGGCGACGGACGATACGATGCTCGCCTCCGGACTGGGATGTGTTCCTTCCGGAGAGGTCACGATGCACGACCCGTTGTCGAGCAGCCACTAGAGGCTCGACTTCAGAGTGCTAAAGGTTCAGGATATCGATCGGTGATGGGTGCACCATGATTTAGTTGTGGTCGCGTCGGTTGATACGTTCACAACGACATGCCAGGATTGAGGACGGTCCTGGACGGATGGTTGCACACATCACTACGATTGGAATCGTGATTGACCCTGATATATCGGGCACGATGACCAGTTGAGTCATGAGTTCAGGCTTGAGGCTAAATTACTTTACGTTTATGATTTCGGGTCGAGAACCCTAAATGGATTTCCGGATTCATGACGGTCTATAGGGACCCGGCATGAATCCCTTGAAAGGTTTCAAGAATGTTTTTGATATATATATATATATATTCATATACCTTCCTTTATATGGATTGTCTCCTCCCGGAGGGTCGTTGGCCTAGGTGGACCCCGGAGTAGTCATAGGGCACTAACTGAGTGAAGTCGCCCCCGTTAGGTACCTTACTCTCAGGAAGGCTTACGGATTATAACCCTCAGGGAGGGTCATTGATCTGCGGACATTGACCTGGGTGGACCTTGGAGAGACTTGAGATTTGAGACCCCGGATAGCACGCGCGTAGCTTTAGAAACCGTGATATGATTGGTTATGTGTTATATATTATATGATCTATGTACTAGTTTTGGGCTGAGTCCCATATGGATTTGGGCAGTGGCCCGTATGGTTGGTTTCATTTATGGTTTTGAGATTAGTTCCACATATGGTTCTTTTGGATAAATGGTTTTCGAATGCATGCATGCTTTTTAGTGAAGGGTATAAATGCCTTTCGTGAAAATGTTTTTATAAATTATTTATTTCGTCCACTCACAGCTTTTAAATGTTTTGACTGCCCTTCAGGTTGATCGCGGATGCGGACTGTAGCAGAGACCAAGACATCACATACCTCCTCCGGATCCTGGCGTACTCTGAAGCCCCGAGCGGGCTAAAGTCAGAATTTCCCTTATCTGAAATTCCGTGTCAGACGGGATTAGGCGCGTCCCGCGTTAATCCCGGAGGGATTGGGACAGGACCTGACATAAGTAGTGGAGGCATTGATATGTACTCAAAATTGGTTGAGTAATAATGTTGCATTACACTTGGAACCAACTATTGAAGAAGTGGAATGTTAGCATACTATTGCACAACGTAATTGTTGTGTCTTTTGATTATCAATTTACATAAAGGAATAACTTTCTTTGTGTCTCATATGTAGAATTGGCTCAATGACGTGCAATGTTGCCTCCAAAGTCCAATTCTTAGACTACTTCGACTTCTTGATTTTATTTGTATTTTCTTCTATGGCTTAAATTTGGAATTTTGTATGAGTTGGGCTATGAACCTATTGATCTTTATTTGTATTTTTTTTTCCTATGAATTGTAATTGTATTATGTTTGTGGTTAAACTTTGAATGAAAATTGAAATTGCAAATTTACCCTTCTGGAATACTGGAAACTGTCCAAATTTAAACAGAAACTGTCTAAACTTTAAAGAAAAAACATCGAGTTTTTATCAAAATCGAACCAATCGAACCGAACAAACCAAAACCAAATTAATCGAACCAAACTATTCGGCTTTGGTTTAATTTGGTTTTTGGAGTAAAAATGGAACCGGACCAAAGTCATTTTACCAACCGGTTAGATTTCGATTTCGATAAAAATAGGATATTATTTTCCTATCAACTCAGCAATGTTTATTCACCTTAATTTATGTATTAATTAATACATGCAGTGAAATGATTATATATATAAGGTATACAAGAAAGCATATAATATTTGCTGATTACTATTAACGAATAAAGTACATAAAGGATAACATAATTAAAATCTCAGTGGATATTTCTCCTATTATATTATATTGAACAAAAGAAAAAGTCGGGAGCATAATTGCAACCGAAAACTTATTGAGACTTGAGAGTTTATTGAGTCTAAATATATATATATATATATAATACACAGAAAAAAACATAAATTTTCCATACAAATATATTGAGTCTAAAATTCGTGTAATTCTATAGCTATATAATTAATTAATTAAGCGCATGAAATACCAATATTGGAAGTAGTAGTAGCAGTAAATCGCTCCGACCCTGTCCGCCTGACCAACGCCCTAATCTCCGGCGAGAGATCACCGAAATCGAACCCATGAGGAACCACCTCAGGGATTGTCGTAAGTGCTCCCGTCTTGTCGTACGCAACGTAAAACCCATCCTTGATGTTTGATTGCCGACCGCTTTGCACTCTAAAAATGGCACCAGAATCATTATTGTTATTGTTACTGATCGCTTTGTTTGGCTTGAACACAGATCGCAGGAGCTTTTGAATCGAACGAGAGAGCTTGTTCGACGATGGTTTACTTTTGAAGGCCTTGACGGTGGGTTGTTGAGGTGGAGGAGCTCGACGGTCGGATAAATGAGGCATTGACATGGTTTTGCATGATATGGCGGAATCAAGCTGGCGTTTGAACGAGTCGAGCTCGACCGAGTCATAGAGTGAGCTGCCGCAATCCCATACGGGCCGAGAATTTTTGGTTGATGCATCTTTAGATTGAGCTTTCTTTTCATTCATGAGCAGGGCAGGACGAGAGTCAATCTCTTGTTGTGAGCGTCTCCGCCGCGGATTTGAAGATAAATGCTCCTTACCACCTGCGCTATAAGCACCGACATCCGTTACCTTAGATTGATTCCTTTGATCATGAGATTTTCTTTGGTTATTGAGAAGATCAAAGGCGGGAGGAGAGTTGAACTCTTCTTGCGAACGCCTACGAGGGTTCGAAGACAAGTGCGCCTTGGCACCCGAGCTATAAGCCCCAGCCTCCATTCCTCTATTCGATTGAGTTGCTTTGTGTTCTGGATCGCCTTTCTTTAAGATAGATCGAGAGTCGTGCTCTTGAAGTGAGCAAGGACGCCAATTTGAAGATAAGTACTCTTTATCGCTTGAGCTATACGCGCCCACCTCCATGAGAGATTTACTTAGGAGATGAAGGATATGTGCTAGATGGAGGTTTTAGGTAATTAATTAATTTGTTGGAGATGGAAAGATTTGAGAGGAAGAGCGGTGCAAGTGTTGATAATTAATGATGGATATGTGTGATTGGAAGTTAATGTTAATTTGGGTTTCGAACAAGAGTGGCCGGTGAAGGTTGAAACTTGACACGCGTTGGGTATGGCGAGTTAATTTGGTAGGTAGCTACTAGAACTAGTAGCTCTTCGACTTCACGGCCTTCACATGCACTTGGACCATTGCTTTTATGGTTATCTCACCCTCAGCCTTTGCCGTGTACGATCGAGCTTTCCATTTATTAAGCATCAGCTCATTGAAAATAAGGGACAGAGGTGGCCTTTGACTACCATCTCCATATCATCATCATTATGATTAATAATACTTGGAGTGCTACTATTTGAACATCCATAATAAGTACTAAAATGCATATGCGTGGCTCACAATTGATTTATTTTTGTTAATCCAATTAGATTTGATACATAAGGGGAATCGAGAAACCTACTTCTTTTCATGAAAGTAATGAAAAGAATGGTCAACAAATAATTTCTAATTAAAAAAAGTTCACGCTTTCTGATGAAGTTTCGTTGACAGTCTGTTCCTACGTCTGCGCATTGAACATAATTTTTCTATTCATAAAATTTATTATCATGAATTACACGTTGCATGCAATGGAAGCAAGGTGGTGCAGAGTCCAGACCACTTTTCCATCGATCATCTTCCAACATTAAAGTATATTGATCTTCTTAAATCTTATATCATATTTTTTTTATATTCCAGATCGCATTTTGGTAAAGTATACACTCTACCGATTTATATATATACCAAGAGGGGGGCGGTTGGTACGAGTAATTCCAGAGTGAGAGCTTGGGATATCTCAAGTGCTTGGGGAATTAGATAAAAAATTTAAAAAGCATGACAAAATATAAATGATGTGGAAGATGATAAATAGTATGAATGAGAAAAAAATGGAAATATTTATGTTGTTTAAAGTCATAAATGCAAGTTAGAATACTCGAAAGAAGATTTATCAGAAACCTTACTTTGAATGCAACTTTGATTACAGGCAAAGAGATGAGTGGAAAGAAGTAGATCGAATACATGAATATCACAATGGTTGATATCTCAAGTATGCTAAGTCAATCTTGACAATTAATCTCTTATAACTAGGAACTATGAAAACTAAAATGCTTAAGAAAACTTGAAAACTTCTAAATACAAAACTTATAACTTGGTTGTAACTTGAGGAGAATGCTCCTTTTATAGACTTGAGTGAAGCTCTTTGGTGCATGGATGAGCTATTTGGAATGATTGTAGTTTTGACTCTATGTCGATCATTGTCTTCTAGTGATTGTCTGATGATGATTCCTTGTGAATAAATAGTATTTTTTACTATTTATGAATAGTAATTTATATGTGGACTATTCATGAACATTAACTTGTCATTTGGGAGTATCACAAAGGTGTATCAAAATCCAAATCATATGGATCTTGTGTGACAGGACCCATCCCGATCCCCCCCCGGGATTACCGTGGAGTGTGCCCTGCTCCCGTCCAACAAGAGGTGTCAAACAAGGGATAACCAAGAGTCACTGCCCAACGGGGCATCCAGAGTGCGCAAGGATCGATGGAGGAGGTGTGCAATGTCCCAGTCTCTGCTGCAATCGCATCCGTAATCAACCTGAAGGGCATTAAAACCAAAAACTGTGAGTGGACAAAACCAATAAGTTTATTAAAAACATTTATAAGACATTTATGCCCTCCAATAAAAACGTATGCATGCCACAAAAACCAGTAACCAAAACGTTTGCTCAACCGAGCCATTAGGGCCTTAGCCCAAAAACCGTTAACCAAAAACCAAGTGTGGGAACTCAGCCCAAAACAGTGGAATACCACAACCATACATATTAAAACCATGTGGGCCACCGCCCAAAGCCATAAATATAAATCCATAAATCCAAAACCATTTAGGGTCCCCGACCCGACATACCATTTCATAACCAATAATCCATTTTTACCACATAACACATATCCAACCGAAAAGCCATTTCATAGATCCATTAATCCATATTTTACCATTACCATCACCAGCATCCCAGATGCTTAGCGTCCCAGACGCTAGACGTCCCTGAGGTCATATCTCACGGTTTCATTAGCTACGAGTGCTGCCCGGGGTCTCTCCGGGTCCATATATCTGACATCCCTGATGTCTGACGTCCCTGACGTCAATCACAGCAATCCTGCTCCTGAGTCATCATACGGTCCGGCTGCTCCGTATAATGACCCCTCGCAGGCAATGCACCGTGACTTCCCCAGTGCCCCAGACATCTGGAGGAGACCATCATTTATCCTTGTATCCAGATGGTATATGGAAAACAGTTTTATTAAATCCTTTTTATCACATCATTACAATGGGCCCTGTCCGAAATTTCCATAAAACCACGTAATTCCATTTAAGGTCCCTAACCCAAAATCACAATTATTAAACATAGGGTCCCTGACCCGAAATCACATTTATTATCCAACTGGGCCTCATGCCCGATTTGTAAACCAACTGGGCCCGCAGCCCGACTTATAAACCCACTGGGCCCACGACCCGAATTCGTAAACCAACTGGGCCCCTGGCCCGATAACATAACTCAAATGGGTCTCAGCCCGATTTCATATCAACTGGGCCCCTGGCCCGATTTCATTAACCAACTGGGCCCCCGGCTCGATTCTCAAATGGACTCCAAGTCCGAAATTTCCAACATAATTGGGCCTCAAGCCCGAGTTCATATTTCCAATTTCAAAACCATTTCATCATATTATATCCAAGTCATAAATATGGAAAATCCATGTAAAACCGGAAACCTCGATTTACGTGCAAGCACGTAAATCGCCTCGAAATACGTGAAACCGTACAATTTACCAACAACCAAATCAACATCACACAATCACAACCATAATCCATATAAAACATTTAAGCATGCATAGAATTTATAAAACCAAAGTCCACTCACAGACCGTTTTAACGGTATGCCTCGATACGCGTGCCACCGGGCCTCACCACTATCACCGGGACTCTCAATCCTGCCCAAATCACATTAGAAGGTTACTAACCTCATCATTAACATCCTATCAAAGTCCCGTAATTTTCCCAAATTTTTACTTATTTTTAAACTTAAGTTAAAACCTTCGGACATCCCGAACAATATCGAGACGGTGTCCGATCGACACGAAACCAATCCCAAAATGTCCGTTACATCGAATGGATTAAAAGTCATGTTGACCTCACCTCGAGATTCGTGCCCACGCGCCGTCACGCGCCGCCGTGAGTGGCTACGCGTGAAATCCACGCGCCTGCTACAGTGCATCGTCCTAACCCGTATGTCTGGTAAATGGGTCCAAACTGCCCGGGACACGACCCGATTCGTATTCTGTCAATTCGATCCTAATTCCTTCAATTGATCATTTAGTTAGTTTCGTTTTAAGTTAAATTAAGGTTCTGTAACGTTGATTACACAAAACATTACCTACAATTCCACGATTCAACGATGATCCACGAAGAACATCCGGTTACTGTGCAATCATGGAACTTCCACAATGACCACCGATTTCATCCAATTGATGATCCCAGAAGCATCAACGGACCCTGAGGAACAATTCCCCCACATCAATTGCATCAATCATGTGCTCAATCGTCACGACTCAAGCTCAAACACCGTCCACTGTGCAACTATGGAGTTTCGTCAATCTCGATCGGTTTCCTTCAATTGATGAACCCAGAAGCATCGTGGGATCATGAGAAGTAGTTTCCCCACCTCAATTTCGTCCAACGAAGCCTCCAATTCCACGACTCAAACTCGAATTTCCTCCTCTGTCACCAAGTGTGATCAGAGCCAAAACGTTGCCAATTCTTCTTGTTTTTGATATGGATCGACTCGTCACAACCTCAGGAAGCTAACTCGAGCTTCAATTCCACTACTCACGGCCCAAATCTTCCAATTCGAATTTTTTCCTCTAATTTTCCCGAAATCCAAAATCCAAAATTCAACCCACACTCAATCCCTCGTGTTTCCTTTGATATCCCAATCGATTAGTCTCTCATTTTTCTCTCAGGAACGGCAGAGGAAGGGAGCCAATTCTCCCAGTTCAATCCTCCCCCAATTGTGCACGGTTAGGAAAAACAAAGGGGATTAATTTAGGGAAAATGGTGGATTAGTGATGATGATGTAGTAATGATGATGTTTGGAGGGAAACAAGGAGCTGGAAACAAGGGATGGGTGACACTTGTCACTCATCCGGATGTGCACAGTCAATGGTCACTATTCATTATTATATTATTATTTTAATCCGAGCCTCGGTTCGTTAGTTCGTTTCCTTGACCATAACGTTGTCGTCGAATCTCCGACTTCGGCATGCCGCCTGTCATTGGATTCGTATCGACGATACCTACGTAACGGTCCTTGGCCCTCGCCCATCGGACCTCCCGGTCAAAAAGTCAACATTTGGCCCCAAACATACCAAAATACCCCTCAACTTCCGAACACCATAACTTTCTCTACGAATGTCGGAATCGAACGTGCCACCTGTCTATGAACTCGTGACGTCCCGAAATACGTCACGGTCATCGGTCAAAGTCCGTTTGACCGCCCGATCAAAAAGTCAACGTTTTGCCCACGACTAGGGGCAAAACGGTCATTTTGCACATTTTGTCCGATTCCGCCCTACTAACCACCGTTCAACTTCACTAATCAAGATTAGTCACTAAACTAATCCCGGAATTCGGGACGGGTCGTTACATTGTGAATTCTGGTAACCTACCCATTGTAAGTTCACTGTCAGAGATAAGTTATGCTGGCTAGATGAAGATGTCGTTAAGGAGTTTGGAGAGGCCCGATTATTTGGGGCCTGGTCCTCATTATTTTTCATTTTGCTAGCCTATAGCAATAGTTGCCTGGCTGGGTCTTCGAAATCTAATTTTGATTTACCCTCTATTGAGAAAGTTGATGAAGTTGCCATTGAGACTGTTGGTTTTTCTGACTTTTTGATTGGAGGGAATTCTTTGTTAACCATTTGGATAATTTGTTCAATATCAATTTTATCCCAGCACTTTGTGTGGAATAAACGGACAACAATATCTGATCCAATTTTGAATTCCCATTTTATTATCCACAGGACTTTGTATTTTCAACGAATCGCAAAAGGATGGAATGGGTGTTATGAAGTACATAATTGTTTCGTGGAGTTTATCAAGGATAACATCAAATGTCGAACCATGGGTGGTCCAACATTGATGGAACCACATTGGGAATTTGCTCTTGATTTTGCAATTGAGATTAACAAATCAGGAGTGAGTGAAAGTTTCATTTTGATGCAAGAACACTTTGTACCATGCATCAATATAATCATAGAAACTATAAAGAATGCCGTCACCAAACTTGGGGAAATATTTGAAGTTATGTAGTAACTGTAAATGGAATGGTAAAGTAATTTTGGCGGGTCACTTTTGTCATAAATGGATTAATAGTGATGGATTATGTGTGGAAAAGGATTGTGGTGTAATATTGGAGATTCTTGGTAGGATGGCTTGGTGTGTAATGAAAATTGGGTGGAAAATAGGCTTTGGCTAATTGGGAGGGTGACCTAAAGCGACTAAAACATTCTTCAATGTAAAAGAGGAAATGATTGGTTCCCTTGGCAAGGTAGGGTGATGCTTGGGGTTTGTAATGTGTAATTGGTTGGCTAGTGGCCTGAACTAATTGGTAGGGATCATATGAAGAAACTAAGACTGATTGGTAATTGGGGTTGGCTACTTGTAGTTCCAAGAGCTGCATAGTTATTGGTCATGGTAATTGGAAGATTTCTATATGGAATCAGGCCCTGGGAAAAAGGCTTGCACCTTTCATTTCTTTTTTAACTGGTGATGCCGACTTGCTAGCAGTTGATTGAGTGGAGAGTCGTCTAGACTCCATCTGTTTTTCCCTATGGGAATTCCCTTGTAAGAAAAATCATGAATGCAATTTTGACTATCTTGAATGTAACAACCCATCCCGGGAATTAGGGTTAAGACGGTGATTAGTGAAGGATTAGTGAGCTTAATCGGTGGTTAGTTGGTCTTGATAGGGTCGTTAGCGTAGAATGACGATTTTGCCCCTAGGTTAGGCAAAATGTTGACTTTGAGTTTGGGCGGTCAAATGGACTTTGACCAATGACCGTGACGTAGTTTGGGACGTCACGAATCCGTAGACAGGTGGCTCGCCCGATTCCGACATCCGAGGAGGAAGTTATGATGTTCGGAAGGTTAAGGGCACTTTCGTAATTTGGTTAAAATAGGGGGAAAAGTTGACTTTTCGTACGACCGGGTTTTGTCACATTGACCTAGGACCGTTAGATAGCTCTTATCGTCCTGATTTTAACGACAGGCGGCACGTCTTTATCGGACTTAGGACGGGCAAGTTACGGGTCTAAAACGGTAAGAGTAAAATGGTAATTTTGGGTTCAACGAAGGGCATTTTGGTCTTTTGCACCTTGGTATTTGTGCAACAGATGGGGACAAGTGGATAGCTGTGATTTGGGACACTTGTGAGAGGGGTTTTAGGATTGTGACATGTGGCAGGGACCTAGTGGCTTCTAGACGGGTTCACGGGTCCATATAATTGGGGGTTAACCGTGCATTTGAGAACAGAGACAGAGTGGGGCGGTGAGGACATCGATCGATGGCTGGGAAGATTTGAGTGTTCGTGTAAATTGGTAAGGGAGTGAGTGACCAGAGACTGTGAGAGAGCTAGGGAGAAGGTTGGGAGGTGCAGTGGTCGTATGTGTGTGAGGTGTGAGCCACGGGAAACCAGAGAAAACAGAGAGGAGTTGAGAGCTTGTGGTGGTGGTGTGGTCGTGTACAGTTCAAGTGAACTCGAAGGGAAGCTGGGGAGGACTCTGTGACCTCCAAGGAGTGTGGTGGTGAGCACGGCAGCGACGACTGCAGGTATTTTCGAAGCCCTGTGTAAGTACTCTGTTTTGGCCGTGAATTTCAAACTGAGAATTGTGGGTTTGGAGTGTGAGTTGACGGTTTTGGTGAGTTGGGTAAGACTCAGTGAGGTTCTAGGAAGGGTTTAAGGTCGACACCGTGATGGGGGTGACCTGGTTGACTGGATCGTGAAACAGGGGACTGGTTCGGGTTTTTGTTCGAGCTTAAGTCGACGGGATATAGGCTGAGTCGAGATGTCTGAGTGAGGGGAATGGGTAGCTTAGGACTGGACGATGAAGTGGGTGAAGAAAGGGAGGAAAAAGGAGATGGGACGGTGGAGAACCGGGTGCGCCGGTTCAGACCAGTTCACTCTAGGTAGACGACGGTGAACAATACCTCTGTGGGCAGGCGCGTGAGGGCCACGCGCAACCACTTTGGGCGACGCGTGGGGGCGCGTGCGGCGGCGGTTGGGAAAACGGTCAACATGGTTTTTGTTCTAAATGTTATAACGGATCCATTAGGATAGGTTTCAGATTAATCGGACGTCGATTCGAAGTAGTTCCGCGAGGTTGAAGGTTTAGGGTTCCGGTTCGTTACGTTTAGGACCCGAGGATTTTTTGGGAAAAGAGGTGGACCTTTGTAGATGTGTTAATAACGTTCTTGGGTGATGGTTGACAGGTTCGGGATTTCCCAAGGAAGCTGAGGAACGTACGGGACGTTCGGGACGCGATTAAGGGCTCGGTACTGTGAGTGGACCCCTTTCTCTTAACTTGAGCATGCATAACCACTTTTCATTACTTGTTTTATGGTTTTAGTCATGATTCTATGTTTATCGAATATGTTTTGTTGGTTTTACATAATTGCACGTTTTTCGAGGAAGTTTGTTTTTCAACACGTTTTACGAGAAAAGTGTGATTTCTGAACATGATGCTATGGATTTGGGATTTCAAACAATAAATGGTTTTCAATGATTATAAAGGGATTTTGGAACATGATTTCGATGATCAAGGTTTTCGGTTTTAGAATCGGATTTCGAAAAGCGGAATTTGGTTTTAAAGTTGAAAAGTGGATTTCCGGATTTGAGTTCGGAATGACAGTTTTGGATGCCGAAAGGGCATCAGACCAGTGATTTCAGATTCGGGTTTGGATATGGATTTAGAAATGGTTTTCAAATGGTTTTGGATTGGATTTGTTGGATCTGGATATTGGGTTTAAAGACCCGGATATTGATTTGATGGGGGACGGACCCAGTTTGGGTTTAAAGACCTGGATTGAGTTTAAAGACTCGGGAGTTTAAAGACTCGGATATATTGATATTTCCCTCGTAGGCCTGTGAGTTTAAAGACTCGGGAGTTTAAAGACTCGGATATTATTGAGGCCTGGATTGAGTTTAAAGACTCGGGAGTTTAAAGACTCGGATAGGTCCAGCAGGTTTGATCGGATAATGATTGGTTGGGACTTATGTTTTATGATACGGTTTATGATGCTTATGATATAATTTCTATAGCTATTTTTATAATGATTCAGCAAATGTTTTTATGATGATCTTTACGTAATTTATAATTGTTTTTAGTAACTGAGTTATGCATGTGATTTCAAAACGGAGGGTCAAACCCTGGTTTTATTATGAAATGGTTTTCGGAAATTATTGTATTAATTATGGTCTACTCATACCTTCTGTTTTAAATTGCTCTCCAGGTTGTGGAGCTAGCGCTGGGTTCTGACGTCGAGGCATTGTCGGAGGCATAGAGTGACCCTGGAGTGTTTAGATTTTCCATTGTGCGTGTACATTGTTTATCGGTTTCTTTCTTTTGTATTGGTACTATGCTCTGTAAACTTTAACTTCGGGATATGTAACTTTTCTCATGTGTCTAACTGTGTTACTTTAGTAGTTTACGTTGGTGTTGTGTCGGGGTGTCAGACGGGAGCAGGGTTTACCTCGGTTTTCGGGGTGAAACCGTGGTGGGTCCTGACATTGAATGTATTCAATGTCAAAATAAAAAATGCTTAATATGGATTGCCATTGGGAAAAAATCTGTTTTGATGCAATGTTTTGAACATTTTTTTCTAAAACATATTTTGAACTTTTACAATAAACACAAACTAAAAAAAATTATTTAATAAATCTTCTTGAAATTTTCATATGCATAATACTATAGATACAATTTCTCTTTTAATAATACTATACTTTTTTTTAGTAGAATTCCAAGCACCGGAATGAAAACGGACAAGGATTTTTTGACCATGTGTGTAATGACCCATCTCGGAAATCGGGATTAGTTTAGTGGATAATGACGGATTAGTGTGCTTAATCGGTGATTAGATGGGTGATTTCGGATGGATGGTGCCAAATGACGATTTTGTCCATTGAATTGGCGAACGGTTGACTTTTCTTTCGGGCGGTCAAATGGACTTTGGCCGATGACTGTGACGTAGTTTGGTACGTCACGCGTTCATAGACATGTGGCACATTCGATTTCGACGTTCGAAGAAAAAATTATGATGTTCAGAAGTTTGAGGGTATTTTAGTAATTTGGATGAAAATGCGCAATTTGTTGACTTTTTCTACGATAGGTCTTTGTCACGTATTTCGAGGACCGTTAGGTGGGTCTTGATCTCCTGAGTACAACGATAGGCAGCATGTTGCCATTGGACGTGAGACGGTTTAGTTCTTGGTCAAAACATACGAGGGACAAAATGGTAATTTGTGCGATAAAAGGGCATTTTGGTCAAATTGAGGCAGATTGGGATATGTGGCTGTCTTGGGAATTGTTACCACAAGATTTTGGACACCTGGCTTGTCTTGGATGGTGGTAGAACTTTCTCACCACCTTCAAATCGGTTTAAAAGCATATGTGTGTGTATGCACGGTGTTGAAACAAAAACAGAGGACCCGTGAGGAACACTCGATCCCCTCACTCTCCACGGTGATCGTTTGCCCCTGAATTATGAACAAGAACGGGAGGATAGACGATGAGGAACGTGGTGTTGATACCATAGAAGACCGCTGTGTACGGTGGTGGTAGAAAAGAAGGTACGACCCGTGAGCACCCTTGTTGAGATTCAAATGGCACATGATGATTTCTTCGTTATTGATTGATTTGGTGCATAGGGTGAGGTTTTTGACGTTGAAAGGAGACGAGAGAGCCTAGTATCAAAGTCTGCCATGGCTGGTGGCCGTGGAACCGGTGACTGGTAAGTCAAGGATTCGAAAATGGCACTTTACGTTTTGATGCTTAAGACGCAAATTGATTGATATAGTGAGGTTATGGACGTTGTTAGGAAACTATTGGACTTGAAAGGGAGGACTGAGGTGACTGGAGTCTTGAGAACAGTGGGGACAAAATTGAGGGATTAAAGGATGATCGAGGAGGTACATTCCAGTTCCTATTTCTCAGATTTGAAATTGAAAATCAGGTAGAAATGCGGGGAGGAAACTAATAGAATCAAAAAGAGGTGAAATTGGGCTAAAAATGGCATAAAATCGGCCACATCAGTTCAGACCGGACCGGACCGGCCTGGACCGGGCCGAAGCAAGGTTGAAGACGACTGTGCTGGACGCGTAGCTCCCACGCGCAGCCACATTAGGTTGCGTGTAAGGGCGCGTGGGGCCTAGTCTAGGGAATTTTTCAACACGACTTTTAAAGTATTCGATGTAACGAACATTTTGGGATTGGTTTCGAGTCGATCAGACATCGTCTCGATATGTTTTGGGATGTCTGAAGGTTTTAGGGCTCGTTTAAAAATACTTAAAAAGTCGAGAAAATTACGGGGCTTTTGTAAAAGCATTATGAAGTAGTTAGTGACCTTCTTATGGGATTTGGACCGGTTCGAAAAAGCCGATGATAGTGGATTAGCCCGGAAAGCGTAATTGAACATGTATCTAGGCGGTGACGCTAACGGTCTGTGAGTGGACTTTTCTTTCTAACTTATGATGCATGCATTATCTATGCGGTGATGCTAACGGTCTGTGAGTGGACTTTTCTTTCTAACTTATGATGCATGCATAAATGTTTTTATATATTTTCTATACGAGATTTATATGCTTATGATATGATCTTGATGATTTATGATTTTGCACGTATTCCGAGATAATTACGTATTTGCACGTTTTACGAGCTTACGATATATGTTGCGATTTGATCATGATTTTGGTGATTTGACTTTGGGATTTGAATTATGGATTATGATTTGATTTCAATGATTCATAATGTATTTTGGAAAAGTGATTTCGGGCTTGAAGCCCTGTTCATAAAAGTGGTTTCGATAAATGTGATTTCGGGTTTTGGAACTGGATTTCGGAAATGATGATTCGGTTTTGGAGCTTGAAAGTGAATTTCTGGATTTGGGTTCGGAATGATGATTCCGGATGCTAGCTTACGAAATCATGATTGCAAATTCAGATATGGATTTTCTATGATTTTCACTTGGTTTTGGGTTTAAAGACCAGTTGAAACTTGGTTTTGGGTTTAAAGACCCGAATATGGCTGGATCTGGTTTTGAGTTTAAAGACTCAGTTGATTGATGATGGGGGAGGGCCCTGGATTGATATGTTTTGAGTTTAATGAATCGATTATTGTGATATCCCCTGAGGCCTGTTGATTGTGTTTTTAGTTTAAAGACTCGTTGATATCCTGGGAATGCCTGATTATGCGCATGTCTTTTGAGTTTAAAGACTCGGCGCGCTTGAGATCCAGCAAATTGATTGATTATGATTTTCGGTTAGCTTTTCACTGGTTTTCAGATGTTTTGGGCTGTGGCCCGGATGATTTGGATTTTATGGATTTTGTGGATTTTGGGCTGAGTTCCCGTATTTTGATATAGATTTCTTATTTTGGGCTGAGTTCCCGGACTTTGATGTTGATTTAAGATTATGGGCTGAGGCCTTGGATTTGAGTTACGGATTTGAAAAAAAAGAAATGATTCCAGTTTTCATTGATGGTTTTCTTATCTTGGATACGAAATGATTTTATGAAATAGTTTTCATATGCATGCATTGGTTTTTCGTGGAGGGTATAAATGTAATTTCTTATAAACTGTTTTCTGAACGTATTATTTATTTTTGTCGACTCACATTCTTTTATGTTTTCGATACCCTCGAGGTTTGATATGGTACGGGCTGTTATGGGAGAGAGACGGAGACATCATACACGCGATCCACAGTAGGTTCTGCGTACTCTAGGAAGCCCGGAAGTTTTTGGACTGTTCGTTTGGGAATTGCTTGTCCGGCTTACGTGTTACATAGAGGTTGGACGTCAGTTTAGTCTTCATGTCGCACTTACGTTAAACGGGAGCATGGCTTATCCCTTAATCCCGGGGGATTGGGGGTAGGTCGTGTCAAATTGGTATCAGAGCCAGATTTTGTGCGCTCTGCGCGAGGTTTGGAGCCCAGAGCAGGTGGTTTGTCGACTTGTGTGTTGTGACACTGCTATGGATGTGATGTCTCGACGCGAAATAGCCTATCATCAACCTGGACACGCGAACGAAAGCGAGAGATAGTGCCATAGTTAGTGGCTTAGTTAGTAGCGCGGTTACTAGTGACTCGTTGCTAGTCACCTGATATGCAATAGGGTGTGATGCTTGACGGCTTTGGGCCAGAAAAGATAGCGTGATTGGCACTGGATATGTTCGATAGTCAGTTGGCCTTTACGGTCAGATGCAGTAGTGTCTATAAATGGTCGGTTGTGTGCTATGGTGATTAACTCGGATGGTGATTCACTAAGTGAGCTATAATTACTGGTAGGCTGGTTGACGGTGGCCTGTTGGGCCAGATGGCGCTTTGATGCCGACAGTATGGACTTGTGACCATTTGGTCAGATTGTTCGAGCTTGGACTTGTACGGCTACGAGTCGCCGGATGCCTTGAGTTACAGGGGTAAAGGAACCTGCTTCTAGGATTTGATGGATTCCCCCTAGCGATGGTTATCAGTTGACGCTTATGTAGACTTTCGGTGAAGGGATGTTGTGACGACCCATCCCGAATTAACGGGATTAATTAAGGATTAATGACGGATTAGCGAGACTAATCAAGGATTAGACGAGGAATTAGCGGACGTTTAGGCGAAATGACGATTTTACCCCTAAAATGGGCGAATCATTGAATTTTCGTTCAGACGGTCAAATGGACTTTGGCCAATGACTGTGATGTAGTTAGTGATGTCACGAGTTCATAGACAGGTGGCACGCTCGATTCCGACGTCCGAGGAAAAAGTTACGACGTTCGGAAGTTCAAAGGCATTTTGGTAATTTGGGCCAAAAGTTAACTTTTGACCTGAGACGTCCGATGGCCGAGGCCCATAGACCGTTACGTAGATCGGGACGATACGAATCCGTAGACAGGTGGTACGTCGAATTCGGACATTCGACGGAGAAGTTAGGGTTCACGGAAGTTCCAGGGAACTATTTAGGGCGACACGTGTTTCGAGACAAAAAGTGAAGTTTTGTCTTTAGTGGGCCCAGCTTTTTAGATAGCCAATGGATGAGTGACAAGTGTCACCCATCCATTGCCCATCCAAACATATTCATGCATCTCACCCTTCCCTTCATCGATCATTCATTTTCCTTCCACCCAAACAACCAAACCGATCCATTCTCCCTCCCCAAATCCAAACCTGAACCCAGTTGAACTTGTCCGTGAAGCCCCAGAGGCTGAGAGAATGAAGGAGGGATGGTGGTGGCCGGCTGGAAGCCACGCCGCCATGGACGACGGCCTTGAACCCGAGAACATACCCAGTTAGGCCCAAAACCCATGTATTTTCGATTTTATCATTATGGGCTGTTTTGGGTGATTAGGAAAGGGTTTTTAGGTTGTTAGGAAGGTATTAAAGAGGTTTTGGGTGGTGTTTTGGGCTGAGCAGCCGTGAGGGTGGTTGGGAAAAACTTGAACCGTGAGGTTCAAAATCAAACCATGGGTTTTAGGTGTTTTTAGATGCGTTTAAGGATTGGAATGGATAGAAAACATGAAAATAGGAAGAAAGGAATAAAAAAGGAAGAGGTAGGATGAAAAATGGGAGGTATAGAGTCGTGAACCGATCACGCCGGTCCAACTAGACCAGCCAAACCAGGTGAACCGGCCGGCGGGAGCTTGATGGTGCAGGAATAGTGCCGGCTTATGGGCTCACGCGCAGCGGCTTCCCTGGGCGCGTGTCCAGTCTTTTGGGAATGTGTCCACTATGTTATTTCATCTATTCGTGTCAATCGGACATCGTTTCGATATAGTTCGGGCTCTCCGAAGGTTTAGGTTCGGGTTTAAAAATAGTTAGAAAATCCAGAAAATTACGGGACTTCAATGAGAGGTTAATGAGGCTATTAGTAACCCTCTAAATGAATTTGGATAGGTTCGGGAATCCTGAAGACGACGTTTGACCTGGGAGATGATTATGGCACACGTAACGAGGCGCGGCTTCGGACGGTCTGTGAGTGGACCTTTTGTTTCGAAATTGATGAATGCATAAATGTTTATAAATGCTTTTAATACGTATTTTATATTTCCATGAGTGCAATTTTTTTGTGGTAGCTTAGGGTCTACATATTTGCACGTTTTTCGAGGTTTTCGGCTTTATGTCGTACCTTTGCGTACCATCTTTTCAACGAGGGTTTAACGAATGGATTTTGGATTGGAAAATATGAAATCGGGCATGAGACCCATTTGATTTACGAACTCTCGGACTTGTAGTCCATTTGATTTGACGAGGAATCGGACCTAGGGTCCATTTGAGCCCATACGATCGGATTGAGGGTCCAGTTGGTTTTGGATTCGGGTTTGAGGCCCAGTTAGTGGTACTATCGGGCTTGATTCCCCGTTGATTTAAGATATCGGGCCTAAGACCCATTTAGTTGAGATATCGGGCTTAAGGCCCCGTTGTTTGTGAAATCGGACGTGAGGTCCTATTGGTTTATGGTTTCGGGCTTAGGGCCCAATTGGTTGTTATATCGGGCTTGAGTCCCAGTTCGATGTATGAAATGAGAATTCGGGCATGAGACCATGATGAACTGTGGATTTAGGCCGAGGCCTGTGAAAGTGATTTGAATCGGATTCGAGGAATCCCGTTGAGATGAATCGGGTATGAGACCCAGTTGAAAAGTGTTTTAAGAAAGAAAGAAAGAGATATGAAAATGAATATGAACCCTCCATATGATTTATATGGTCTCCTCCAGCGTCGACCTGGAGAGTCACGATCCACATACCTGAGTGGGTATCCCCATAGGGATCCCGTTCCAAGAGTGGAGGTTACTTGATGTGGCCCCGGACCAGATTCCGGAGAGTTGTGTGGACTAGATCCAGAGAGAGAGCTCAGACTAGATCCAGAGATTGAGCCTCCCAGATGGAGATTCCTGGGAGAATACTCGGTGTGAGACCCCGAGTAGTGTGCACACTAGATGGATATGATGTCATCGTGACTATATCGGGGATGTGTTCCCTAGGGGTTGTGTGCCCCGAGTTGGCATCTTCTCAGAAGTGCCGCGGATGGGTTATACGTATGTTGATACGTATGAGGTTTTATGGAAAAGTGATTTGAGGGCGGAGACCCTGTGTTTTATGATTTCGGGTCTGGGCTATCCGATTTCCCGTATACAAGGTTTTTAAATGAAAATATTAATTTTTCCACTCACGAATTTTAATGTTTTAATGCTCTTTAGGTTGATCGCGGATGCGGGCTGTAGCAGAGACGAGACATCACTCTCTTCCTCCTACGATCCTGACGCACTCTGATAGCCCCGGCGAGGGCCTGAGATGGAATTTTCCCTGGTCTGACACTTCGTGTCAAACGGGATCAGGTGGGTCCCACGTTAATCCCGGGGGATTTGGGACCCTTCCTAAAAGATGTTCTTAGTCGGGTGTGACGACCCGAGTGTTGAGGGTGTTGTGGGCTAGTGGATGCCATGGGCTTTTGATAACCCTAGTGATGATTTGAGGAACCCTGTTGTGAGGGCTAGCTTATCACTGTGAGTACCTTGTTTAGAAACCCCAGAGGAAGTGCTTAGTTTGGGAAACCTGAGTTGGGGTTTGTGGTTAGTTAGTTGTCGTAGCTTGGGCCGACTTACGGCCGGATTGGAGATAGTACTGCTAGGTGCAGTCGAGGTATTGGATGGTTGGTGGATGACTCGGGGGTCAAGTTTAGTGAGATTGTGGAGATTGGTTGGCTTAACCAGACCAGTAGAGTCGTTGAGAGTGTGGTGTAGTGGATCTGGTTGTGGTCCCATCTAGATTTCGTGGAGCGTTGAGTTGCTTTGAGTTGTGGAATCTGAGGGAGGTCTGTTCCCCTACCCGAGCATAAATTGAGGGTTTTGACTCGGTATGAGCGGAGATTCGGGAGTGGTGTGCTGTGAGCACGAGATAGGGAATGATGTGCCCCAAGTAAGGATGCTTGTAAACGGTAGAATGGGCACCTCGTGAGTTAAGGTTGTGGTCAGTCGTGAGGTGCTAGTATTTGGTAGGAACCGCTACCGAGTTGGGGTATATGATAACCAATTGGCAGGTCATGTTTCAGAAAGAACGGTTAGGCTACCGTTTGTTGATTAGAGTAGCACAGCAAAAGCGCAGTGTACCTATGCTTCGAGTTGGATCAGGACTAGGATAGCATGGTCAGATTGACCATAAGTGAGTCTGGTTTTTGTAGACACCGCAGGATGCGACGATTGAGTCAGCAATTGTAGGTTGAGTGTTGGCATTTGGTGATGTTGAGGTTGGTACCTGGTGATTCCTCGAGACGAGGGATTAATGACTTCGAGGACAGCGACGGAGGAGTCTGAGGGTATTGATTGTTGGTTGAGGATCCCGAGAGTTGGTGACTCGTACCTTACAGGAGCTCGGAGTTGAACCTCGAAAAGTTTGAGACGCGATTATCAGGAGGAATGAGGACTGATATCCTTTTGGATGTGTATGAACGGGGATAACCGACAGGCGAGTTGGTCGGTGAGTTGGTTTGGCCATGGACACGTGGTTGTGTTCCGTAGGAATTGTGACGAGTTGACAGTGGACGGTTAGTCCGATGGTGGTATCCTTGTTTGGGATAAAGTCCCATCGTTGGAAAATATGGACATACTTCCAACATGGTTGGACTCTCGAAATCGGGAGATGATGCGGTTTAGACAATGAGAGGTTGTGTTGATTCCGAGTTGGTGTTGAGTGTTGAGTGGTGGATACTCTGGAGTCAATTTGGGAGACTCATTGAAGGAATTTAAGGAGTTGTGAATCCCCCTTACTCGTGGACACGTGTGGATGTGTTCGGGAGTAGAGAGCGTACTTAGGGACATCATGGGTGGCGCGTGTATTAGGTAGGATGACTTGTGATGTCATGATTGTGGACCACTGTGAATTCCGTTGTAGGATGACAGAAGGAAGATGATAAGGAGTCATTATAACTGATCGATATTGTAAGGACCCGTCCCGAATTCTGGATTAGATTAGTAACTAATCATGATTAGAGGGGTTAATCGGTGATTAGTTGGGCAAAATCGGACGAACGATGCCGAATGGCCGTTTTGCCCCTAGTCGTGGGTAAAACGTTGACTTTTAATTCGGGCGGTCAAACGGACTTTGACCAATAACTGTGACGTAGCTTGGGTCGTCCCGAGTTCATAGAAAGGTGGCATGTTCGATTCCGACATTCGAGGAGGAAGTTAAGCCGTTCGGAAGTTAAGGGGCATTTTGGTAAATTTGGTTAATAGGGGCAAAATGTTGACTCTTTGACCGAGAGGTCGGATGGCCGAGGGCCGAGCACCGTTAGGTAGGTCTCGATGTCCTGAGTTCGTAGACAGGCGGCACGCATCAATCGGAGTTCAAATGACCGAGTTACGGGTCTAGATGCGTGAAGGGAAATTTGGTAATTTTGTGTAGAAGGGCAAAATGGTAAATTCCTTGGGGAAAATTTAGAAATTTCCGTGGATGGGGTTCTCTTCAGAAACAGAGCACGGGTTATGCATTGTTTATGGAACAATTGGTTGGGCTGAGTGCTAATGGGTTGTTTATACAATTGAGTGGAGAGAAACAGAGCACTGAGAGCATTGTTTATGTTTTGAGCAGAGCACGGGTGCACCTGCTATGTGGAGTTTTGAAACGGGTTGGTGCTGTTTGGAGTACAGAGCACCATTGTTTTGAGTTGATTAATTGACTGAGTGAGAAGCAGAGACACAGAGACACTGGGAAACTCAATCAAACTTTTGTGAGAGGCTGAGGACAGTGAAATGACGGTGGAGGTTTGGAGGATGGCCGCCTTGCACGGTGGTTCATGGCAAGGTGAGTAACCTGAGAGCTCAATTATGTCCCAGTTTTGAAAGTCAACTTTTAGTGATAGTTTTAAGCTCCTATTGGAATCTAATGAGACCTAAGGACAGAGACGAACCCATTGAACCTGGTTTCGAGGCTCGAGGAGGTCTCGATCGAGAGGAAGGATGATCGAAAAAAAATCTGGCCTTCGGGTTTTTGTTCATAGGTAAAGATCTAACCGTGTTTTCTTGTTTTTGATTCCATAAACCTCTTAGTTGGACCTAGACGAACACATAGGAAGAAACCCCCTAGGAAATGGCTAAGTATTGGCTAAGAACCGGCCAGACCGGTTCACCGGTTCGGTAGAACCGGAAAAACCAAAGGGCCGGGTTCAATGCGAGGTAGGGTATGACACTGTTCACGCGCAACCGCTTATGGTGGCGCATGGGTGTGCGTGATGGGTCCAATGAGGAAGTTTTCAACATTTGAAACACTCTATTCGATGTAACGAACATTTTGGGACTGGTTTCGTGTCGGACACCGTTTCGATATTGTTCGGGACGTCCGAAGGTTTTGAATCGAGTTTAAAAATAGTTAAAAATTCGGGGAAAATTAAGGGACTTTGATAGGAGGTTAATGAGGAGGTTAGTGACCCTCTAATGTGATTTGGACAGGTTTGGGAGTCCCGGTGATAGTGACGAGGCCCGGGAAGGTCTAAGGCAAACGTATCGAGGCGCATCGTAGGACGGTATGTGAGTGGACATTGGTTTTATAAATTTTATGCATGCATAACTATTTTATATGGATTATGATTGTGATTATATGATGTTGATTTGGATATTGGTGAATTATATGGTTTCATGCATTTCGAGGCGATTTACGTGTTTTCACGTAAATCGAGGTTTTTCTTGTTTTACACTGATTTTCCATACTTATGGCTTTGGAGATTTCATGAAATGGTTTTGAAATTGGAAAGATAAACTCGGGCATGAGGCCCAATTGTTTTGGAAACCTCGGACTTGGAGTCCAATTGAGTTACGTAATTGGGCCGGGGGCCCAATTGCTTTATGAAACCGGGCCAGGGCCCAGTTATTTACGAAATCGGGCATGAGGCCCAGTTGGTTATAAATATGACTTAGGGCTGGGGGCCCTAAGTGGATTTGAATAAATGGTTTTGGATTTAATAAATCAGATGTTTGGACTTGTGATGGTTTTATGGAAATTCCGGGCAGGGCCCTTGAGATGTTTGAAATGATTGATAAACTGTTTTCCATAAACCATCTTGATATGAGGATATGTGATGGTCTCCTCCAGGTGTCTGGGACACTGGGGAAGTCACGGTGCATTGCCTGCGAGGGGTCATTGTACGGAGCTACCGGACCGTATAGTGACTCAGGAGCAGGATTGCTATGATTAGACGTCTGGGACGTCAGACATCTGGGATGTTACAGATATTGAACTGGAGAGACCCCGAGCAGAATGCGTTGCTTATTATTATACTGTGAGATATGACGTCTGGGACGTCGAGCGTCTGGGACGCTAGGCATCTGGGATGCCCAAGATGGTTTAAAAATGCTTTTCCTGGAAATGGTATTTATGGTTATGGTTTTGGGCGATGGCCCACTTGGAATTGGAATTGGTATTCTGGATGTCGGATTTATATAATATATGTTTGGTTTTCGGTATTCATGGTTTTGGGTAGAGACCCACATGATTTGGTTTTACGGTTTCTGGGATAAGGCCCTAATGGTTGTTTTTAGTAAATAGTTTACTTACTGGTTTTCGATGCATGCATACGTTTTAATGAAGGGCATAAATATCTTGTGAAATGTGTTTTATGAACTTATTTATTTTCGTCCACTCACAGTCTTTGTTGTTTTTAATGCCCATCAGGTTGATCACGGATGCGACTGCAGCAAAGACTAGCACATTGCATACCTCCTCCATCGATCCTTGCGCACTCTGGAAGCTCATTAGGGCAGTGGCTTTAGGTTATCCCTTGTTTGACACTTCGTGTCAGACGGGAGCATTACACATCCCACGGTAATCCCGGGGGGATTGGGATGGGTCGTGTCAGATATGAGGTTATTGAAGGGAATCCACAATCTAGACGTGTCTCGACATGTATGGTATTCTTGCTCGACTTGATCCGATGAGGAGGTCTGATCATTGGTGGGAATTGAAGACAAAGTAGTAAGACAGTGAGTGGGATCCACTTAAGAGTGAGTGGATCGGGATTGGATCGTTTTTGGCTCAGGTTTGAGTTGTTGTGGATTAGGAGGATCGTATGTGAGACATAGGTTTGATATCTTGACCATCTTGGAGTTGTGCAGCATGTAAGTGGTCTGTCTCGCATACGTATAGGTTATGGCTTTGGATCTAGTGTTGGGGTCTGCCCTGTGTACATAATTGAGATGTGATAGGAGTTCATATTGGTCGAGAGACCCAGGAGACTGGGAGACTCGGTAGGGACTTGAGTTGGACTTCCCCGAAAGACATGTAGTTGAGCCTAGTGGTAGGATTGGACTGACGAACTGCCAAAGCGAAGCGTGATTGGCTTGTAGGCAGGCGGTAATCAGTATGGTTACGAGGATGTTTTGTATGCCCTGGAGATACACTGTGAGGGTGACGGGTACACATGGTGTTGTTGGATGGACTTTGGGTGTAGTAGAGCTTGGCTGATGCCAATGTGGCTGATTTATAGACTTACCGTAGGACGTCGTTGAAAGTACTTGAGGATATACTCTACGAGCTGTGTTTGAGATGTTCTAAAATATCTCTGTTTTATTCAAAGTTTGTAGGGTTGTTGTTGCATGTGTTTGGTGCATGTACTTGGAAAGTGTGCATACTGGTTATTCAAGGATTGGAATCATTCCGATGCGATTGGACGTGGATGGTGACCCCATGGATTGACTGTGTTGGTGGTGAGGGGAACCACCGGTAGGATGATTTGTTGCGTAGTTGTTGTGAGCGAGTACGTTGTGACTCCAGTAAGGTCGGCACGGGTCGCTGACGGAAGTCAGAACGTTGAACAAATATCGATGGATACGAGTATTGAGGCTGTTAGGTGTATACGTGGTGAGATTCGTACCTGCTGATGGCAGACTCACATGAGGTACTGAGGTATGGGTATGAAGTACGCTTAACTCGAGAAGGAGTCGAGATTGATGTAATTAGCAACAGTGGTAGTTCAACCGTGAGTGCTGGTGTGATGATAGAGGTATCGTGGGTACGAGCTGGAAATGTGTTGACCCTAATAAGAATGGGATGATTCGCCAGATGGACTGAAAGGTGGTTAAGTTGGTTCGGCTAAATTCCCCCAGTTCGTTGCGGACCAAAGAGATTCGAAATTTTGGGGACGAAATTCTTTAAGGGTGTGATTGTAACGACCCGTCCAGGAAATCGGGATTAGTTTAGTGGATAATGACGGATTAGTGTGCTTAATCGAGGATTAGATGGGTGATTTTAGACGGACGGTGCCAAATGACGATTTTTCCCTTGGAATGAACGGACGGTTGACTTTTCTTTGGGATGGTCAAATGGACTTTGGTCGATGACTGTGACGTACTTCGGGACGTCACGAGTTCATAGACAGGTGGCACATCCGATTCTGACGTTCGAGGAAGAAGTTATGATGTTCGGAAGTTTGAAGGTAATTTGGTAATTTGGTTGAAAATGGGCAATTTGTTAACTTTTTTTACGATAGGTCTTTGTCACATATTTCGAGGACCGTTAGGTAGGTCTCGATCCCCTGAGTACAACGACAGGCGGCACGTTGCCATTGGACGTGGGACGATTTAGTTCTTGGTCAAAACGTTAGAGTGGCAAAAGGGTGATTTGTGCAATAAAGGACATTTTGGTCAAATTTAGGCAGATTGGGACATGTGGCTATCTTGGGAATTGTGCCCACAAGATTGTGGACACCTGGCTTGTCCTGGATGGTGGTAGAACTTTCTCACCGCCTTCAAATCGGTTTAAAAGCATATGTGTGTCTGTGCACGGTGTTGAAACAAAAACAGAGGGCCCGTGAGGAACACTTGATCCCCTCACTCGGTGATTTTTTTCCCTGAGTTATGAACAAGAACGGGAGGATAGACGATGAGGAACGTGGTGGTGATACCATAGAAGACAGCCATGCAAAGTGGTGGTAGAAAAGAAGGCACGACCCGTGAGCCTAGTATTGAAGCCTGCGATGGCTGGTGACCGTGGAACCCGTGACTGGCAAGTCAAGGATTTGAAAATGGCACTTTACGTTTTGATGCTTAAGACGTAAATTGATTGATATAGTGAGGTTATGGACGTTGTTAGGAAACTATTGGACTTGAAAGGGAGGACTGAGGTGACTGGAGTCGTGAGACCAAAGGGGACAAAATTGAAGGATTGAAGGATGATCGAGGAGGTACATTCCAGTTCCTATTTCTCAAGTTTGAAATTGAAAATCAGGTAGAAATGCGGGGACAAACTAATAGACTCAAAAAGAGTTGAAATTTGGCTAAAAACGGCAGAAAACCGGCCACGCCGGTTCAGACGGGATGGGACCAACCGGGACCGGGTTGAAGCAAGGTTGAAGACAACTGTGCTGGGCGCTTGGCTCCCACGCGCAGCCACATTGGGCAGCGCGTGAGGGTGCGTTGGGCCTAGTATAGGGAAGTTGTCAACATGACTTTTAAATTATTCGATGAAACGAACATTTTGGGATTGGTTTCGAGACGATCGGACATCGTCTCGATATGTTTCGGGATGTCTGAAGGTTTTAGGGCTCTTTTAAAAATAGTTAAAAAGTCGGGAAAATTACGGGGCTTTCTGAAAAGCATTATGAAGTAGTTAGTGACCTTCTTATGGGATTTGGATAGGTTCGGGTAAGCCGGTGATAGTGGATTAGCCTGGAAAGCGTAATTGCACGCGTATCGAGGCAGCGGCGCTAACAGTCTGTGAGTGGACTTTGCTTTCTAACTTATGATGCATGCATAAATGTTTTTATTTTTTTTCTATACGTGATTTCTATGTTTATGATATGATCTTGATGATTTATGGTTTTACACGTATTTCGAGATAATTACGTATTTTCACTTTTTACGAGCTTACGATTTATGTTGCGATTTGATCATGGTTTTGGTGATTTGACTTCGGGATATGAATTATGGATTATGATTTGATTTCAATGGTTCATAATGGATTTTGGAAAAGTGATTTCGGGCTTAAAGCCCTGCTCATAAAAGTGGTTTCGATAAATGTAATTTTGGGTTATGAAACTGGATTTCGGAAATGTAATACGGATATGGACTTTCTATGACTTTCACTTGGTTTTGGGTTTAAAGACACGTTGAAACTTGGTTTTGGGTTTAAAGACCCAGATATGGCTGGATCTGGTTTTGAGTTTAAAAATTCGATTGATTGATGACGGGGGAAGGCCCTGGATTGATATGTTTTGAGTTTAAAGAATCGGTTATTATGATATTCCTCGAGACCTGTTGATTGTGTTTTGAGTTTAAAGATTCGTTGATATCCCGGGAAGACTTGATTATGCGCATGTGTTTTGAGTTTAAAGACTCGGCGCACTTAAGATCCAGCAAATTGATTGATTATGATTTTCGATTGGCTTTCACTAGTTTTAAGATGTTTTGGGATGTGGCCCGGATGATTTGTGTTTTATGGATTTTGTGGATTTTGGGCTGAGTTCCCGTATTTTGATATCGATTTCTGATTTGGGGCTGAGTTCCTGTACTTTGATGTTGATTTATGATTATGGGCTGATGCCTTGGATTTGAGTTACGGATTTGAAAAAAAGAATTGATTCCGGTTTTCATTGATGGTTTTCTTATCTTGGATATGAAATGATTTTATATGATAGTTTTCATATACATGCATTGGTTTTTCGTGGATGGTATAAATGTAATTTCTTATAAACTATTTGCGTTGGTAACTAACTCAAAATCTTTAACACAAATGGTTAATCTGGAGTACTATTTTTGAATTTTTAGATGATTAATACAGAGAAGAGAGGCTTCATGATTTTGTTGCTCTTCCTCTGTGTTTGGTTGAACCAAAATGGTTGATTTTAGTGTTTCGACATCTTGTATTATTCCTTGAATTTGTTGTTTTAACTTTTTTATATCATTTTTTAAATTGTTGACTTCAGTCTGGAGGTCTTGGATATATATAATATTATATATATATATATATATATGTAATCCTGAAAATGAAGAATAAAAAATAAATTTTTGTTTTCTTTGCTTGAGTTTAAGATGTTCTTAGTAAGATTTTTTCTATTCGACATTGTAAAATAAAAAATAAAAAGAGCTCATGATAAATTCAAAAGAAAATACCAAACTATCAACAAAAAGGGCAAGAGAAAGGTTTGAATTGTCGATACGAAAAACCTCGTACAATAAATTAGCAATATGATGATTTAGTCCACTCATCCATCTCTACTCCAAATTGAAAAAAATAATAAAACTATGTTACATTATAAAAGTTAAAGCTGGAAAAAGCCCTTCATAATCATAATATGTGTTTCATCCAAAGAGGCTTTTTAGTTCCACGACCTGGGTTAAGTAGTGAACAAGTCGGGCCTGACCTTTTTGTTCCAACGAATCATAAATCAAATTATTTCTAAAATTTTGAAAACTAAAACATTTTCTTGTTATTATGATTGAAAAAAAGACTATTTATATTTCTATGATATAGAATCAAATGATACCGAATCAAAGTGTCATTTCTTTTCTTTATCTTCAGTTTTTATATTTTATATGTAAAATTAATTTATTTTACTGTACTAGAATAAAAGTAATAAAGTAAATAAATAATAAAAAAGGAACTGTGGATTCTTGCACAATCCATTTTCATGTATGTTATAGCTTAAGTAGTTTTTTCAAGACGTCTAGGTCAAAAACCTCCGGCAAAAATCACTTGTAAATTAGTGAAATGGAATGGATTTGGTCTTGTACATACGCGGGGAAGCTAAAAAAAAGAAAGAAGATGAGCCTGTATAGTTTATCATTGTTATCATTTCTTTTCTAGCGGAATGTGAGATATTACCTTTTGATTTACTAGAAGCCAAAGAAGAATTAGTAGAAGGCTATCAAATTGAATACTCGAGTATTAAATTTGGTTTATTTTATGTTGCATCCTATCTAAACCTATTAGTTTCCTCAATATTTGTAATAGTTCTTTACTTAGGGTGCCAATATAGAACCCATCATTGATTTGAGATATTGATAAGGTAAATTCTCACTCTATTCAATGTTAGGCATAATGAATATATGGATCTCCAAAAACCTCTCTTTTCATCTTATCTTAAGAACTTTAAGGTGTATGAAGTTCATATTTGATTCAAGCAGGGCGATATAACCTCCATTTAACTTAAGTTGATCTAGGCCAGAAGCAGACCTAGGTCAAGATAACCCTTATTTGAAACGCTTTGGTAGTACTCCTGAATTGCACTGAATCCACATACTGAATTAGAGCACATGGAGCCATCCTTTTATCTCTGTCAAGATAAAGATGGTACACTAGCTAATATTTATATCAATGAAAGAGCACAATGCAAAAAATGCATATTGGATTTTTGAAACAGTTCAATTCTTTTTATAATAATAAGTTTGATCTGTTTTACCGAGAAGGTCTACGTTCAAATCTGTATAGCCATAAAACTTTAAAAATTAAATAAAAAATGAAAATATGAAAAAATTGATTTTTATTTTATATTTCTAATATGTAGAATTCTAAACAAAAAATTATAATTATATTTTCTATTTGTAATACTTGTTCTTTAGAAATAATCTGAAGTGCGTAGAAAACAAGACTATATAAGAGCAGTATATACTTATAATATTATATATATATATACTTATATTTATTATAGATAAATAACTAAATAAAATATAGCTAAATAAAATCAAAGTAAATGTAATAGAAATAAAATAGAAATCTGGTGGAAGAGTCTTGAAACAAGACATGTATTACGACATATGAAACAGGGTGGTTCAATCAAAACAAATTGTTGTTTTTACTAAACAGTTTTGGATGATTTTATTATTTTATAATTCATTCGAATTGACTAATCTGGTATATTTTTCACATTAATAGGAGTACGTTTATGTTTCTGCTTTACGAATACGATGTTTTTGGGCATTTCTGATAGTATCAAGTATTACTCATATTTTAACATTTCAACTTCTGGGATTTTAGCTGTAATGACCTAGAAATTTAAAAAAGGTAAATTCGAGAATTTAAAAAGGGAATTAACGGTTTTACCCTTGTAGGTAAAACTTGACTTTTTACTCATGGTACTTTTTGGGCATTTCGTGAGGATCTTACTTAGGTCTTGGAGTCCTGAGTCCGTAAATAGGCGGCACCTCAAAATCGGCATTCGGACAGGCCTATTATAGGTTTAAAATACATAATGGTATTTTGGTAATTTTAAGACCAGTAGCATTTTGGTCTTTTGTTATGTTGATGAATCAACATCTATTGTGACTCACCCTACTTATTGAGAGACACTAGTCACCCTTTGGTTTTGATTAGTGGCACCTTACACTATGCGTGTGCCATGTGGGGTGTTTGGTGTCATGTGTTTGTATGTTTGTGTATGGGTTGCAACCGAAACCAAGAACCTCCAAAATCTTTAATTATTCAACAGAGAGATAGAACAAAAAAGAGAGAGAAACATATAGAATAAAAAAGAAGAAAAGATAGAAAAGAGAGAAAGAGAAACAAGGAAAGAAAGAGAAAGAACTAGACCTGAAAATCGAAAAAACTAAATCTCTGAGCTATTGAACCATTTCGACCTCCAAGCTTGAAACTAAGCCTACTAACATATTGGTCAAGTTCCTACGATTGTGTTGAACCAGGAATTTGAAGGTTTTGGATGTGGACGTTCTCGGGATGAAAGCTCAAAGGTTGGTCGAAATTAAGAAATGAAGTCCTTGAATTGAAGGTTATGGATTACAGTTCTTTGACCATAGGAATGTTTGTGATGTTGATTAGGTTCAAACTATGGTTTAAAACATGATAATTGGACAAGATTCAGTGGGTTTTGGACTGGGTTAGTGTGACAAACTAGAAATTTGAGAAAAGTTAAAATGATGATTTTATCCCTGAAAATCAAAGAGTTGACGTTTTGACTGAAAGTCAAAGTGTTGACTTTTTAATCGAGCATCTTGCCGATGTTTCTGAAAGACTATTACAAAGGTCTCGACCTCTTGAATACGTGGGCAAGCGGCATGCTATAATCGAAGGTCGGATGGGCTTGATATAGGTCTAAAATAAGGAAGAGCATTGTGGTAATTTTAGCAAAAAGGGAAATTTAGTAATTTCACAAATTGGACATGTGAATCAAGTGTATTATCTAGAAGCCTCTTCAAACTTCCTCATACTTTCTCTCCCACTGGCACGCCATAATTATAAATATAGAAGCATGCATGCAAGGTGGGGAGAGTTTGGCTAGTATTGGCTGAATGATGGGCAACCATCCAAAAGGATAACCCGTGAGGTTTGAGTGAATCAGGGATGAAAAACATTAGAAGAAAAAGGAAGAACGAGGGGAAAGGAATCCGAAAAATAGTAGAAAGGAAAGGGTTAAAAGTCTGGAGGGAAACACAGTCTAAAACTTGTGAGTATATCTGAAAATCAAGGTGCCTTTGCACAGAGAAGATCTATTTTAGATAACATTCTTATTGGTCATGAATTATTCTCTAATTTTAATCGTAGGAAAGGTAACATTGGTACTATGGCAGTTAAGCTTGACCTTGAAAAGGCCTCCGACTTTCTAGACTAGGATTACATTACTACTTGTTTGCTTAAGTTTGGATTATCTTGCAAATAGGTTAATCTTATCAGAATATGTCTTGCTTTAGTCTCCTTTTCTGTCTTGGTCAATGGCAGGGCAAAAGGCTTCTTCAAGCCCTCTAGGGGAATTCTTTAGGGAGACCCCTTTATCCCCTTATCTTTTTATCTTATGCATGGAACCTTTCATTTGTCATATGAATAGTCTAACTTCCCATTCAAGAACTCAGGTAGGAATTTTTTCTTCCCCTAGAGGTTTGAAGATTTCTAATCTTGCCTTTGCATATGACTGTCTCCTGTTTATGAAAGCCATTCCTACTACTGCTCAGAATATTTTAAATGTGCTTACTGCTTTCTCCAAAGTTTCAGGGCACCAAATTAAATTTCATAAATCCTCTCTATATGTCTCTGCAAATACTACTAGTGCCAGGAGACTTTCTATGGTTAATACTCTGGGCATCCAGTATAAGGGTACTATTAATAAGTACTTAGGCATTCATAATATATTTTTTCGGAAAGATTTGTTGAACAACATGGAATTACTTAATTGTCTTAATCAGAACCTTGCGGCCTGGAAGAGTGCTACTTTATTTAGAGATGGAAAAATGACTTTAATACAGTCGTGTGTGACGAGTATGCCTAATCATGTCTTGCCTACCTTTCCTTGTTCTAAAAAGGTTGCCAAGGGTTTTAATTCTGCTTGCAGGTCTTTCTTTTGGGGCAACAGTGTTACTGTTCCCCATGTTGCTTGGACATATGTCTATTCACATAAATCAAAAGGCAGTCTCGGTGTGAGACCCATTGACAGATTTAATAAGGTAGCCCTGGTCAAACTGGCATGGAAAATCTTAACCCAACTTGAGAATTGGTGGGTTAAGCTTGTGCCGGCTAAGTACCTCCGGCGGGGCTATTAACTTTTGTCTTTTCCCGAAAAAACAGAAAAATTATGTAGCCTGGAAAGGCATCATGGATGCCAAGACTATTCTCTTCAGAGGTATCCGCTGGATTGTTGGTAATGGTAAAAATATTAATTTTTGGGGTTTTAATCGGGCTTTCTCGTTTCGTCTAGCTAATCTGGTGTACCCTACTATTGACCAGTTGGATTAGTCCCTAACGGTGGACAAGTTTATTCACAATGATAATTGGAATGTTTCGGCACTAAGGAGTTTACTTTCTGAGGAAGTTGTTAATGTTATTCAGACTATTCCTTTATCTTCTTCTTCCATCTTGTAGGATGATAAATTTGTGTGGGGTCCTAATTTGAAGGGGGAATTTTCTATCAAATTTGCTTGTACCTATCAGAAAAAGCTCATTTCTGCTTATCCGGAAGTTGGCTATCTTAATAAGTTGTGGAAGTTATGCATTCTGTAACGACCCGTCCCGGAATTCGGGATTAGAATACGGACTAATCGTAATTAGCAGGGGTAATCGGCGATTAGTACCGTTTTGCCCCTGGTCGTGGGCAAAACGTTGACTTTTAGTTCGGACGGTCAAATGGACTTTGACCAGTGATCGTGATGTAGTTTGGGACGTCACGAGTTCATAGATAGGCGGCACGTTCGATTCCGACGTTCGTGGTGAAAGTTATGACGTTCGGAAGTCCAGGGGAATTTTCGTAATTATGGTGAAATAAGGGAAAATGTTGACTTTTTGATCGGGAGGTCCGATGACCGAGGACCAAGGACCGTTAGGGAGGTCTCGATGCCCTGAGTCCGTGGACAGGCGGCACGTATCAATCGGAGTCCGGATGACCGAGTTACGGGCCTAGTTGCGTGAGGGGCATTTTGGTAATTTTCTGCGCAGGGGCAGAAATGTAATTTCACAGGGTGTTTTTGGGCCGTGTACTGTTCACTCACGGTGGAACACGGTGGGAAGCAGGGGCAGAGCACGATGTCGTGAGTGGACTGAAATCCTGCATTGTTTAATCTGTAATGGAAGGTTAGAACGAATTGTTAAATAGAATTGAGGAAGTGGAAACATGGCTGAGTGGTACTGGGAGGATCAGTCGTGCACAGTGCACGGGTGGTTTCAAATTCCGGTGGGGTTAAGTTTACGGGAAGCAAATTCCCAGTGGGTCTGAGAATGTTCCCACGAGTTGTCGTCCCCATTGTGTGTTTAGCTGAATTGTGAGCTGAGGGGATTCATTTTGGGTAAGGACTGAGTGAGAAACTTAGAGCGTTGGCTGACTGTGTCTGAACTGAAAAACAGAGAGATGGGAACCGTGAGCAATTGATCGTCCTTGTGTGTCTGTGTGAGTTCTGTGAGGTTCTGTGATCAAGGGTGAGCGATCAGACAGACTGGTGAGTAATGTTGGCTGAGAATCGAGTGAGGGCAAGCCTCTGTGTGTGAGTAGGCTCTCAGGAAAAACTGAGAGGTGTTGACAGGGTGGTGCAGCCAGGAGTAATCAAGTTGAACCAATTTGGTTCGAGGGGAGGCTAGGACGGCTCTGGGAACCCAGTAGGATGCGGCGGAGCACGGTGGCGGATGGCAGGTAGGTAATTCTCATTTCCCTCTAGGTGCTCTGTTTTACCGTTTTGGTTCAATCGTTAAGTCGTGAGGTTTGGGAGTAAGTCGAAGGTTTCTGTCAGTTCGGTTGGAGTCCTTGGGTCCCTAGGAACCTTGTGGTTGTGACGCCGTGGTGGGGGGAACCTCTGGTGGCTGGGAGTCGAAACAGGGCTCTGACGGGTTTTAAAATTCGAAGTTTGGAAGGGTAGAAACAAGTTCAATCTTCGTGATTCAATTAGCTAAATCAATAGATTGTGATTGGACGAATCTAATGGACTAATTAGGACTGAAAACCACCTAGAATAATCAGAGAACCGTGAATGCCGGTCTGAACCTGGTGAACCGGGTTCACCAGAGATAGACGATGACACTGTAGCGGCGCGTGGGCTTCACGCGCAGCCGCTTGCGGCGGCGCATGGGGGCACGTGGGGAGTCCAATGGGGAAGTGTCCAACATGGGAAATAATCTACGCAATGTAGCGGACATTTTAGCGTTGGTTTCGTGTCAATCAGACCACGTTTTGACATTGTTCGGAATGTTCGAAGGTTTTAAGTCGGGTTTAAAAATACTTAAAAATTTGGGAATTACGGGACATGAATAGGATGTTAATGAAGAGATTTGTAACCCTATATTGTGATATGAACAGGTTCGGGAGTCCCGGTGTTAGTAACGAGGCCCGGGAAGGACGGTGGCACGCGTATCGAGGCGCTCGGTTAAACGGTCTGTGAATGGACATTTGGTTTTATAAATTCTATGCATACATAACTGTTTCATGATTTTTATAATTGTGATTATATGATTTATTTTGGATGTCGGTGAATTTATATGATTTCACGCATTTCGAGGCGATTTACAGGTATGCGCGTAAATCGAGATTTTCTGGATTTGTATTGATTTCCATAATTGTGGTTGGATATGATTTTATGAGACAGTTACGGAATTGATTAAGTGAATTCGGGCCAGGGGCCCAGTTGTTCTATATATGTGATTTCGGGATGCTTTTCGGAAAACGGATCGTGAGGGATCCTGATTGATTGTGTCTTATAAAATAGTTCGGGTTTAAAGACCCGGGTGCCATTGCTGGAGCACATTTTGAGTTTAAAGACTCGGTTAACTGATGACGGGGGCGGGCCCGGAAAATTGGGTTTAAAGACCTGGATTGAGTTTAAAGACTCGTGAGTTTAAAGACTCGGTTATTGTGATACCCCCGAGGCCTATTGACTATGTTTTGAGTTTAAAGACTCGTTGATATCCCGGGAAGGCCTGTTTATGCGCATGGTTTTGAGTTTAAAGACTCGGGCGCACTTAATCCAACAAATGTGTGTGATTACAGTTTTTCACTGGTTTTGGGCAGTGACCCGGATGAACTGGCTTTGATGAGTTTTGGGATTGAGTTCCCATGTTTAAGATTTGTTTATGAAGTATTGTTGATTTCTGATCGTTTGAAACGTGTTGGGGCAGTGGCCCAGTTTTTGAGACTTGATGAACTGAAGTTATGATGGGTTTCCGGATTTGATTGATGATTTCCAGGCTAAGGCCCTAATGGTTATTTCTAATAAATGTTTGATTTCCGGGTTTTGATGCATGCATACGTTTTACTGAGGGGCATACATGTCTTATAAAATGTTTTTAATGAACTTGTTTATTTTCGTCCACTCACAGCTTTTGGTTTTTCATGCCCTTCAGGTTGATCTCGGATGCGATTGCAGCAGGGGACCGGGACATCGCATGCCTCCTCCATCGATCCTTGCGCACTCTGGATGCCCGTAGGGGCTGTAGCGTCGGGTTATCCCTTGTCTGACACCTCGTGTCAGACGGGAGCACGTCACATCCCGTGGTAATCCCGGGGGGATTGGGATGGGTCGTGTCAGCTTGGTATCAGAGCAGGGTTGCTCTTTTTGTGCGCGCAGGTCGAGGATGTGGTGTCCCTTGTTGGCTGCAGTTCGTCATCAACCTGATAGTTAGGGTAGTCGGATGGATGGTTGGCGGGATTGGATCCCGGTCAGTGGATAGTGTATGATTGGCCTGATACGCCGTGCGTTAATGCGATTCAACCCAAGCGGGGTTGTGTACGATGAACTCGAAATGTGGGACCGTAGGTTCGGTCATATGGTAATGGATTGTTGTGCTATTGGGCACAACTGGGTTCGAGAAACCCCATTTGAGTGGTAATTTTGGGAAATGCGAAACTCGGTTGAGTAATGGTCTAAAATATGGACCCTGGTAGTATTGGATAGTGTGTAGGGTGTTGGTGCATCGGAGTTAGCTGATGACCTTCGTGGTGGAACCCACGATGAGTTGATGATTGGGCTGGATTTGACGTCTATACGATGTCGGGACCGCGGGGTCGGTCATGTTGTGGATTTTACTGCAAAAGGCAGTTGGGTTCGGTGGAACCCTAGGGTGTGATTTTGGAATCCTAATTTATGATTGATGGACTTGGAAAGGTGAACTTTAAATGAGAACTTGTGTTGCGACGAGCGGCGAAGGTCATGGATGACCATGTGGACGACTCTAATGAGTCTAGTCAGGATTTTGGGATTCGATCCACGGGTACGGTTATGGGATAAGATGTGGAATTACGTGTTGGATCGAATAATAGTGTGAGGTGTGGATATGGATCTCGACAGCGATGACTGTTGGTCGACAGTTGTGTCGAGATGACTAGCTATCGAGGGTGTTTAGTATGGTTTTAACACTTGAGGATCAGGGAACGTTCATTATACTGATGTGCGGATGGTCAAATTGGGGGTACCCATAGTTGGGGGGGGGGGGGGGGTACGAGTGTTGATACGGGATCGTCGTTCGGTATGAACAGAGATCCAGGGTATCAACTTTGCACATCCTTGCTAGTGTGGGTGTTCGTGTGCGAGTGTGGATGTTTGGATGCATGTGTGCTGAGGCAAGTGTTGATGATACTAGCATTGGTGATGGTGTTGGTGATTGAGATTGTGGTGAGCCACGAGATGGGATGTGACTCTGTCCTGATGGACATATGATCAGTAACTGCGACTCAGTGGTGGTTGAGTCATGGACTGGATAGGATCTAGTGCAGGTTGTGAGGGGTTGGGATAGGGTCCCAATAGTGTCGAGACGACAAGTGATTGATGGATATAACGGTATGTTGAGACAGGAGGAATCTAGGGATGATGTTCCCTATGCCATGAGAATTGGTGGATTTGGGGAGTTGTTGTCGACTCCGAGATTGGTATGGTTGTGTGTTGTTGATATCCTAAGGAAGTACAAGGAAATGACTGGAATTGGAAAAGACGAAGAAAACCATTGGTGGTATAGATGTGAGATTTTGTGATTGTGAATCACATGGGAACTTGAGGGTTGAATCCGTAAAGGTTGTGATGTGAGGTGAAGGCAGTAATGTATGCACGTTCAAAGAGAGTGGAGTAATTCCCGTTCGGAATCGGGATGTGTGCATAAATGGTTATTATCGGACGTGAGGTCTGAGTATTGGATTGATTGAGGACACGTGGTTGTCCAGGTGAGTTGAGGACGTAGGAGGTCCAGTGGTTGGACTTGACATCTCATTGGGAGTATGTCTATTCCCAACAAGGTTGGAACGTTGGTTTCGAGAAGAGTTGTGATTGCGGACGAGAGGAGTGCTCGTTTTCGCATTGGTATTAGGTACTTTGAAGTCATTAGGATTGACTTCTTATTTTCTGCCCTGGCAGACGTTGTTGTGGTTATCGGTATGTTGAGTGTGTGTTGGTTGATGGACCCATGCGTGGTTTGGGTCACCAGGTGGAGTTGCATAATTCGAAATTGGGTAAATGAGATTTCTCACGTTCCGCTTGGTAGCAGACGGTGTTGGATCACTTGGTATGGTGAGTGCTGTGAGTTGTGTTTGCACTCACATAGGATGGATGATGATTTCCTGTATTTGGATTATCCTTGATCTTCCTGGGTGGAATGACAAGGATCGAGACGAAGTAATTGGATGTGACCCACAATGTTGTTGTGTCCCATTGTAAATGTATGATTATATGTGGAAATAATTGGAGAAGTGTTGTGTGCTGGACAAGGACTCATGAGGGTGTAGGACCCTACAATCGGATTCCAGGTGGATTCCTAGCCACGTGAGCGTGTGTGGATCCGAGACGGATCTGGATTATAATGGACATTGGACATGGTGACGATCTGGGATCGTAATGGTACCCGTCAGGTGACGTGGTGATGGATTTGAATTGTGACCGTTTGGGTGAGGTTAGGTGAAGAGCTTATCGCTCTGCCATATGTTTGGATACGGGAATAATTGGACTGAACTTCTTCTCGAAGTTAATCAGTACTCGAGTGTGTTGGAACGCTAACGCTTTGACTCGAGGATTTGACCTGTGAGAGTGTGGTTTTTCCACGAGGTCTAGTTGGTCAGTTTTGAGATATGTGGATGTTGGGATTGGCTTCCTTATGGAGTCAATCGAATGGATTAAACAGATAACCGATAGGTTCGGTTTTGGCGCGTCTGGGTAGACGTGGTTGAGATTTCGGGTTTTGGAATCGGATTTCTGGGCGACGATTCAGGATTCGATTTCGGAACTTGAAACTGGATTTCTGGATTTGGGTACGGAATGATTATTCCAGATGCTAGCTTAGGGAATAATGATTTCGGATTCGGATTCGGAAACGGGTTAAGGATGTGATGTTTGGGTTTGGATCCTGGATTTCTTATGAAATTGTGGATTCGAACTCGGATCTGGATTGGGACTGGATGATGAGTTGGGATCAGCGTTTTTCTTAGTCTGGGATTGGACAGGAGAACCCCAATATCAGATCATGATTGACTGTGGGCCATGTGGTGGACTTATTGGGGAATGGATGTACGTATCCTTCACGGTGTACGAGGATCGGTATTGGACAGGCCGTGTGGTGCCTGGTGACAGCACATGTGAGGTACCAGTGGCGTATGGTTATACGTGTTGGTGGTCGGCTTAGTTCCGACACCATTAGATTTGGTGGTGGGTGTGAACTGGACATTGAATACTATGCACGGGGCAACGTTATTTTTGGTTGGTTTCGGTAATTTTGTGAGCAGGCGCTCTTAGCCACGGATGGCTAGTGAACCCCAGTGTGGAGTTGGGCGAACACTGATTGGCTAGTATTGAATGTGTGTCAGTTACACCACCTGATTGAGTACGATGATGGTATACGTACACTCAGGATGAGTGAGTTGGTGACTGTGTCACTACGTGTGACCTTGCGTGATGTTATCACACCGAGATGATTCCAGCGTTATGGTTCGCTGAGGGAATTGACAATTATGGATTTGAGATGGATATATGTCGCAGGATTAGGTTGCCCTGCGAGATGAGATCACGTGGTTGATTTGACGCTACTTGAGCGAGTAGCAGTATGAGGTGTCGCCACCGATTGACTGATGGTTGGAGCGTTATTAGGGTGGTAAAGCTTGGTGGTGACAGTTTGACGGGTAATATTCACAGGGATCAGCTGATCAATTTCACTTGCTGTGTTCGAGTGTGGTCGGTACGGTGAGAAACCGTGATGGGACGTCTGAGTACAGACAAGTTTGGTGGGTGTACAAGTGTACACAGGTGTGAGATCGAAATGTTTTCCACGAGGCGGATGTGGAATAAGGATATTTGGTAATTTCGAGGACGAAATTATTTAAGGGGGGAAGGTTGTAACGACCCGTCCCGGAATTCGGGATTAGAATACGGACTAATCGTGATTAGCAGGGGTAATCAGTGATTAGTTGGGCGAACTCGAACGAACGGTGCAAAATGACCGTTTTGCCCTTGGTCGTGGGCAAAATGTTGACTTTTAGTTCGGACGGTCAAATGGACTTTGACCAGTGACCGTGACGTAGTTTGGGACGTCACGAGTTCATAGACAGGCGGCACGTTCGATTCCGACGTTCGTGGTGAAAGTTATGACGTTCGGAAGTCCAGGGGTATTTCCGTAATTTTGGTGAAATAAGGGAAAATGTTGACTTTTTGATCGGGAGGTCCGATGGCCGAGGACCAAGGACCGTTAGGGAGGTCTCGATGCCCTGAGTCCGTGGACAGGCGGCACGCATCAATCGGAGTCCGGATGACCGAGTTACGGGCCTAGTTGCGTGAGGGGCATTTTGGTAATTTTCTGCGCAGGGGCAGAAATGTAATTTCACAGGGTGTTTTTGGGCCGTGTACTGTTCACTCACGGTGGAACACGGTGGGAAGCAGGGGCAGAGCACGATGTCGTGAGTGGACTGAAATCCTGCATTGTTTAATCTGTAATGGAAGGTTAGAACGAATTGTTAAATAGAATTGAGGAAGTGGAAACATGGCTGAGTGGTACTGGGAGGATCAGTCGTGCACAGTGCACGGGTGGTTTCAAATTCCGGTGGGGTTAAGTTTACGGGAAGCAAATTCCCAGTGGGTCTGAGAATGTTCCTACGAGTTGTCGTCCCCATTGTGTGTTTAGCTGAGTTGTGAGCTGAGGGGATTCATTTTGGGTAAGGACTGAGTGAGAAACTTAGAGCGTTGGCTGACTGTGTCTGAACTGAAAAACAAAGAGATGGGAACCGTGAGCAATTGATTGTCCTTGTGTGTCTGTGTGAGTTCTGTGAGGTTCTGTGATCAAGGGTGAGCGATCAGACAGACTGGTGAGTAATGTTGGCTGAGAATCGTGTGAGGGCAAGCCTCTGTGTGTGAGTAGGCTCTCAGGAAAAACCGAGAGGTGTTGACAGGGTGGTGCAACCAGGAGTAATCAAGTTGAACCAATTTGGTTCGAGGGGAGGCTAGGACGGCTCTGGGAACCCAGTAGGATGCGGAGGAGCACGGTGGCGGACGGTAGGCAGGTAATTCTCATTTCCCTCTAGGTGCTCTGTTTTACCGTTTTGGTTCAATCGTTAAGTCGTGAGGTTTGGGAGTAAGTCGAAGGATTCTGTCAGTTCGGTAGGACTCCTTGGGTCCCTAGGAACCTTGTGGTTGTGACGCCGTGGTGCGGGGATCCTCTGGTGGCTGGGAGTCGAAACAGGGCTTTGACGGGTTTTAAAATTCGAAGTTTGGAAGGGTAGAAACAAGCTCAATCTTCGTGATTCAATTAGCTAAATCAATAGATTGTGATTGGACGAATCTAATGGACTAATTAGGACTGAAAACCACCTAGAATAACCAGAGAACCGTGAACGCCGGTCTGAACCTGGTGAACCGGGTTCAGCAGAGATAGGTGATGACACTGTAGCGGCGCGTGGGCTTCACGCGCAGCCGCTTGCGGCGGCACGTGGGGGCGCGTGGGGAGTCTAATGGGGAAGTGTCCAACATGGGAAATATTCTACGCAATGTAGCGGACATTTTAGCTTTGGTTTCGTATCAATCGGACCCCGTTTCGACATTGTTCGGAATGACCGAAGGTTTTAAGTCGGGTTTAAAAATACTTAAAAAGTCGGGAATTACGGTACTTGAATAGGATGTTAATGAAGAGATTAGTAACCCTCTATTGTGATATGAACAGGTTCGGGAGTCCCGGTGTTAGTAACGAGGCTCGGGAAGGACGGTGGCACGCTATCGAGGCGCTTGGTTAAACGGTCTGTGAGTGGACATTTGGTTTTATAAATTCTATGCATGCATAACTGTTTCATGATTTTTATAATTGTGATTATATGATTTATTTTGGATGTCGGTGAATTTATATGATTTCATGCATTTTGAGGCGATTTACAGGTATGCGCGTAAATCGAGATTTTCTGGATTTGTGTTGATTTCCATAATTGTGGTTGGATATGATTTTATGAGACAGTTACGGAATTGATTAAGTGAATTCGGGCCAGGGGCCCAGTTGTTCTATATATGTGATTTCGGGATGCTTTTCGGAAAACGGATCGTGAGGGATCCTGATTGATTGTGTCTTATAAAATAGTTCGGGTTTAAAGACCCGGGTACCATTGCTGGAGCACATTTTGAGTTTAAAGACTCGGTTAACTGATGACGGGGGCGGGCCCGGAAAATTGGGTTTAAAGACCCCGGATTGAGTTTAAAGACTCGTGAGTTTAAAGACTCGGTTATTGTGATACCCCCGAGGCCTATTGACTATGTTTTGAGTTTAAAGACTCGTTGATATCCCGGGAAGGCCTGTTTATGCGCATGGTTTTGAGTTTAAAGACTCGGGCGCACTTAATCCAGCAAATGTGTGTGATTACAGTTTTTCACTGGTTTTGGGCATTGACCCGGATGAACTGGCTTTGATGAGTTTTGGGATTGATTTCCCGTGTTTAAGATTTGTTTATGAAGTATTGTTGATTTCTGATCGTTTGAAACGTGTTGGGGCAGTGGCCCGGTTTATGAGACTTGATGAACTGGAGTTATGATGGGTTTCCGGATTTGATTGATGATTTCCGTGCTAAGGCCCTAATGGTTATTTCTAATAAATGTTTGATTTCCGGGTTTTGATGCATGCATACGTTTTACTGAGGGGCATAAATGTCTTATAAAATGTTTTTAATGAACTTGTTTATTTTCGTCCACTCACAACTTTTGGTTTTTCATGCCCTTCAGGTTGATCTCGGATGCGACTGCAGCAGGGGACCCGGACATCGCATGCCTCCTACATCGATCGTTGCGCACTCTGGATGCCCGTAGGGGCTGTAGCGTCTGGTTATCCTTTGTCTGACACCTCGTGTCAGATGGGAGCACGTCACATCCCGTGGTAATCCCGGGGGGATTGGGATGGGTCGTGTCACATTCCCCATAAAACTAAATTCTTTGCTTGGCTCCTCATCAGACAACTGTTATGTACTAGGGATCACTTGAGTCATCCCATACCGGATGTTCCCCCTAATTGTCCTTGGTGCTTCTACCAGATTGAAACTCCTCATCATCTCTTTATTGAATGCCCCTTTGACGAGGAATGTTGGAACTACACACAAGACCTTATTGGGGGTAGAATGAATGCTCCGTTACTAGAGTGGCTTAAATTTCGTAATGTAATGACCCGTCCTGTAACGACCCGTCCCGAATTTCATGATTAGATTATTGACTAATCATGATTAGTGAGGCTAATCCGTGATTAGTAGAGCGAAATCGGACGAACGATGCGAAATGACCGTTTTGCCCCTAGTGGTGGCAAAACGTTGACTTTTCAATCGGACGGTCAAATGAACTTTGACCGATGACCATGACGTAGTTCGTGACGTCACGAGTTCATAGACAGGTGGCACGTTCAATTCCGACGTTCGAGGAGGAAGTTATGACGTTCGGAAGTTTAGGGGCATTTTGGTAATTTTGGTTAAATAGGGTCAAAAGTTGACTTTTTGACCGGGATGTCCGATGGCCGAGGGCCGAGGACTATTACGTAGATAAGGAAGATACGAATCCATAGACAGGCGGCACGTCGAATTCGGACGTTCGACGGCGAAGTTACGGTTCACGGAAGTTCAAGTGCATTATTGCACGAATTACGAAACGAGTTAACTTTTGGACTTTAGTGGGGCCCAAATATTTAAGGGAGGCCCAATGGATGAGTGACAAGTGTCACCCATCCACAGGCCACCTATATTGATTCATGCACCGTGCAAACCATTCCATTTTCTCCATTTCAAACACACACAAAAACACAACCCGATCTCACCCATTTTCCTCCCATCCGTGCAACCCAAAACCCATCCACTCTTCACCCATGACCAGGCAGAGGACCAGGGAGCCTTAGGAGGTTGCTGGGCGGCCAGAACCGCCGTCCACGGCGTCGAGGGGAGGAAGAACCCGTGAGGTTCACAGTAAGTCCATTTTGATCCATTTTTCCATTTTTGATGTTATGGTTGGTTTTTAATGGTTTTAATGAGTCCATTAGGTTGCTAAGGACATGTTAGGAAGGTTTAAGGAATCTTGGGATGGCTGGGCAGCCATGGGAGAGTTTTGGAAAACTTGAACTGTTTGGTTCAAAATCGAACCATAGGATTTAGACGTTTTCGGTTGCATTTAAGGATTGGAATGGATAGAAAACATCAAAATAGGATGAAAGGAACCAAAAAGGAAGAACTAGGATGAAAAATGGGGTGTCTAGGGCTGTGAACCGGTCACGCCAGTCCAGTTGGACCGGCCAAACCAGGTGAACCGGCCATGAACAGTAAAACCGGTCTGCTGGAGGTTAGTGTCGATGAACAGTATTTTCGACATTCTAGGGGTTCGTGAGGACGCGTGGGCCATAATTTGGGAAAGTGTTCAACACGGGAAATCTTCTATTTGATGTAACGAAGATTTTGGGACTGGTCTCGCGTCAATCGGACATCGTTTTGATAGTTTTCGGGGTGTCAGAAGGTTTAGGGTCGGCTTAAAAATAGTTAAAAGTTTGGGAAAATTACGGGGCTTTGATGGGAGGTTAATTAAGTAGTTATTAACCTTTTATTAAAATTTGGACAGGTTTGGGAGTCCCGGTGATGGTGATCGGCTCGGGGAACCGAATGGCACGCAAATCGAGGCGGCAGCTCGGACGGTCTGTGAGTGGACCTTGTTTTCTAAATTGGTGCATGCATAAATGTTTATTATATGTTTTATTACTTGTTTGATGATGCCATGGGTGCATTTGTATGTGGTTACGTATACGCACGTATTTCGAGGTTTCGGCCTTATACGGTGCTTATACGGGTCTGTATTTCTTTATTGACTTAAATGATTTGGTTTTGGATTTCTAAAAGGATAAACTCGGGTATGAGACCCATTTGGTTTTGTCTCGGGAATATGACGCTATTTACGACCTTCGGGTCTAAATCGTGGTCGCGACGGGTGCTATGTGCACGACGATCGACGATACGACGCTCGCCTCCGGATTGGGATGTGTTCCTTCCGGAGAGGTCACGATGCACGATTCGTTGTCAAGCAGCCTAGGGAGGCTCGACTTCGGAGTGCTGACGGTTAAGGATAGCAATCGGTGATGAGTGCACCATGATCTTGTAGTTGTCGCGTTGGTTGATTCGTTCACGGCAACATACCAGGATTGAGAGCGGTCCTGGATGGATGGTTGCACGCATCACTATGATCGGAGTCGTGACTGACCCTTAAATATCGGGCACGATGCCCAGTTGAGTCATATGTTCGGGCACGAGACCTAGTTACTTTATGGTTTAAGATTTCGGGTCAGGGACCCTACGTGGATTTCCAAGTTCATGACGGTTTATGGGAACCGGCATGAACTCTGGAAAGGTCATTGTGGTTCATGACGGTTTATGGGAACCGGCATGAACCTTTGTCAGGTAATTCTGGTTCTTGACGGTTTATGGGGACCGGTATGAACCCTGGTTATGTTATTACGGTACATGACGGTTTATGGGAACCGGCATGTTACCTCGGTTATGTTATTACGGTACATGACGGTTTATGGGAACCGGCATGTTACCTGATTATGGATATTATGGATCATGACGGTTCAGGGGGGAACCGGACATGAATGTTTATGTTATGTATATATATGTTCATCTACCTTCCTTTACATGTTCTACTATCTCTTCCGGGGAGGGTCGTTGGCCTGGGTGGACCCCGGAGTAGTCACAGAGCACCGACTGAGTGGAGTCACCCCCCAGTTGGGTTCCTTACTCTCAGGAAGGCTATGGTTACTATTACCTCGAGTAGGATCAGTGGTCTGCGGACATTGACCTTGACTTTGAGAAGACTCGGATTGAGACCCGGGTAGCACGCGCGTAGCTTTGGATACCGTGACAGGATTGGTTGTGTGGCTTATATATGTATGTGATATAAATATGATATATGATATGTGGTGTACACAGGTGTGCACAGGATTTGAGCAGTGGCTCGTGTACTTGGTTTCTTTATGGTTTGGGGCCGAGTCCCTTATGGATTTGGGCAGTGGCCCGTATGGTCGTTTTCATTATGGTTCTTTCAATCTTGGTTTTGGGCTTAGTTCCCACATATGGTTTATTTCGGATAAATGGTTTTCGAATGCATGCATGCTTGTTTTGTCCACTCACAACTTTTAATGTTTTGACTGCCCTTCAGGTTGACAACGGATGTGGACTGTAGCAGAGACCGAGATATCACATGCCTCCTCCGGATCCTGGCGTACTCTGTTAACCCGGGAGGGCAAAGTTCAGAAATATCTCGTGTCTGACACTCCGTGTCAGACGGGAGCAGGGTCATCCCGCACTAATCCCGGGGGGATTGGGATGGGTCCTGTCACGTCCTAGAAATCGGGATAAGATTAGTGCTTAATGACGGATTAGTGACGGTAATCGGTGATTAATTGGGTGATTTCGGACGGACGGTGCGAAATGACAGTTTTGCCCCTAGAATGGGCAAAAAGGTTGACTTTGGTTTTGGTGGTCAAATTGTAACAACCCGTCCCGAATATCGTGATTAAATAATAATTAATTATGGTTTAGAATGATTAATCTGGGATTAGTTGAGTGAAATCGGACGAAATGTGCAAAATGACCGTTTTGCCCCTAAAATGGGTAAAATGTTAACTTTTTGATCGGGTGGTCAAACGGAGTTTTACCGATGACCGTGACGTAGTTCAGGACGTCACGAGTTCATAGACAGGTGGCACGTTTGATTCCGACGTTCGAGGAAGAAGTTATGAAGTTCGGAAGTGGAGGGGTATTTTGGTAATTTAGTTGAAAAGGGACCAAATGTTAACTTTTTACTCGGGAGGTCCAATGGCGGAGGGCCAAGGACCATTACGTAGACGAGTCGATACGAATTCGTAGACAGGTAGCACGCCGAAATCGGACATCGAACGGGAAAGTTATGGTCACGGGATTGAGATCGGTTAAACGAACGAACCGAGGTTTCGATTAAAATAATATTAAATTAGTGAACAGTGAGCGATGAATCTGGACCCTTGGATGAGTGACAAGTGTCACTCATCCCCACACTCCCTAAAATCTGGATCATGTCTCCACTAAATAATTAAATATGATTTTGTTCCTCCTTTTAATATCAGCGGTCTATCTCATTTCCAAGATTGAATCTTCACCCTCCATCCCTTCTCATCTGGTCCATCATCTCTCTCTCACTCTGTTATATTTTCCCTAGACACACAACACTCATTCGAACAAACACACCAGCCCATCACCCATCTCCTCTGTGCTTGTGTGTGAGAGACCAACCGTTGGTGAGGGCTGAGAGATGACGGGAGGCGGCAAGGAAACGGCGGCGACCACGGTGGTTCACGACAAGGGTAAGTTGACTCGAGAGTTCTTTTGTGTTCAAACTTTAAGAGTCGAGTTTTAGTTGTGATTTTAAACTCCTGGTTGATTCTTATGAGACCTAGGGACAGAAACAGACCCAGTGGACGTGAATTCGAGGCTCAAGGTGGCCTGGATCGACAGCGAGGATAATCAGAAAATCTGGGTTTCGGGTTTGTGTTCAGAGGTAAAGATCTAAACGTGTTCTCTTATTTTTGATTCCATAAACCTCTTAGTTGGACTTAGACGAACACGTAGGAAGAAACCCCATAGAAAATGGTTGAGTAATGGCTGAGAACCGGCCGGCTCGGTTCAGCGGTTCAGCTAAACCAGTTCAAACCAGTGAACCGGGTCCAACGCGAGGTTGACCATGAACAGCGTTTGGCGCGTGGGCTTCACGCGCAGCCCCTTTAGGCGGCGCGTGAGGGCACATGCAGGGTATTTTGGGGAAACTTCCAACATGACTTTTGATCTATTCAATGTAACGAACATTTTTGGATTGGTTTGTGTCGATCGGACACCGTTTCGATATTGTTCTGAACATGCGAAGGTTTTGAATCAAATTTAAAAATAGTTAAAAATTAGGAAAAATTACGGGACATTAATAGGAGGTTAATGAAGAGGTTAGTGACCCTCTAATGCGATTTGGATAGGTTTGGAAGTCCCGGTGATAGTGGTATGGCCCGGGAAGGCCTATGGCACGCGTATCGGGGCGCAACGTTTGGACGGTCTGTGAGTGGACTTTGGTTTTATTAATAATATGCATGCCTAACTGTGTTATATGTTTTATATATGAGAATTCCATGATGGTGATTGTGATTATTGATTTTACATATGTTGCACGTATTTGGAGATGTTTTCCGTATTACACGTATATAGAGGCAAATGGTTTTATTGTGGGTTTACGTGCTTGTGGTTTCATGGATAATGTAATGAAATGGTTTTGAAAGTGGAAAGATGAACTCGGGCATGAGGCCCAATTGTTTTGGAAACATCGGACTTGGAGTCCATTTGAGTTACGTAATCGGGCGGGGGGCCCAATTGCTTTATGAAAACTGGCCAGGGGCCCAGTTGTTTACGAAATCGGGCTGAGACCCATTTGAGTTATATTATCGGGCCAGGGCCCCAATTGATTTATGAATTTGGGTCGTGGGCCCAGTGGTTTACAGAATCGGGCATGAGGCCCAGTTGGGTTGTAAACGTGATTTCGGGTCTAGGACCCTATGTTTCATAAATGTGATTTCGGGTCAGGGACCCTAAATGGAATTGTGATTTTTTATGGAGATTTCGGGCAGGGCCCACTAAATGTTGTGAAATGATTTGATAAAACTGTTTTCCATATACCATCTTGATACGAGGATATGTGATGGTCTCCTCCAGGTGTCTGGGACACTAGAGAAGTCATGGTGCATTGCCTGTAAGGGGTCATTGTACGGAGCTACCAGACCGTATAGTGACTCAAAAACAGGATTGCTATGATTAGACGTCTGGGACGTCAGACATCTGGGATGTCAGAGATATGGACCCGGAAAGACCCCGGGCAGCACGCGTAGCTTATTATACCGTGAGATATGACGTCCGGAAAGTCAAGCGTCTGGGACGCTAGGCATCTGGGATGCCGGAGATGGTAATGTGGTAAATATGGACTATTGGATCTATGAAATGGCTTTTCGGTTGGATTTATGTTTATGGGTTTGGGAAGTGGCCCACTTGGTTTTGTATTTACAGATTTGGTATTCTACAGTTTTGGGCTGAGTTCCCACACTTGGTTTTGAGTTAAGGTTTTTGGGCTATGGCCCTAATGGCTTGTTTGAGTAAATGTTTTAATTACTGGTTTTCGATGCATGCATACATTTTAAAGAAGGGCATAAATGTCTTTGTGAAATATGTTTTATGAACTTAATGATTTTCGTCCACTCACAGCTTTTGGTTGTTTTTAATGCTCTTCAGGTTGATCACGGATGCGACTGCAGCAGAGATTGAGACATCGTATACCTCCTCCATCGATCCTTGCGCACTCTGGAAGCCCAGTTTGGGCAGTGGCACCAGGTTATCCCTTGTCTGACATTTCGTGTCAGACGGGAGCATGGCACATTCCACAGTAATCCCAGGGGATTGGGATGTGTCGTGTCAATTGGTATCAGAGCAGGTTTGTTCTTTTTGTGCTCGCAGGTCGAGGTGTGATGTCTCTTTGGACTGTAGTTCGTTATCAACCTGATAGATAATTTTTGGGTTTGAATAGTGGATAGAGTGTGATTGGCCCGATATGCCGTGCGTTAATGTGATTCGACCCAAGTGGGATTGTTTGTGATGAACTGGTAATGTGGGACCATCGGTTCGGTCATGTGATATTAGATTGTTGTGCTGCTGGGCGCAGCTGGGTTCGAGGAACCCCATTTGAGTAGTGATTTGGAAATGTGAACCTCAGTTGAGTAATGGTCTAAAAATGTGAACCCTAGCGGTGATTGCTAGTGTGAGGGATGTTGGTATATCGGAGTTAGCAGATGATCTTAGTGGTGGAACCCACGTTGAGTTGATGGTAGGATTGGAATTGACGTCTATACAATTTCAGGACCGAGGGGTCAGTCAGGTTGTGGATTACATTGCAGAGGACAGTTGGGTTCCTCTGAACCATAGGGTGTGATTGTGGAACCCTAGTATATGATGGATTGGAAAGGTGAACCTTAGTTGCGACTTGTGGATGAGAACTTGTGCTGCGACGAGCGGTTGAGGTCATGGATGACCATGTGGAGGACTCTAGTGAGTCTAGTCAGAACTATGGGATTCGATCCACGGATACGGTTATGAGATAAGGTATAAAATCCTGAGTTGGACCGAATAATAGTGTGATGTGTGGATACGGATCTCGATAGCGATGACTGTTGGTCGATAGTCGTGTGGAGATGACTGGCTATCGAGGGTATTTGGCGTGGTTGTAGAAATTGAGAATCATGGGACGTTCAGGGAACGTTCATTATCCTGATGTGGATTGTCAGAATGGTGATACCCATAGTTTTGGGGTACGAGTAGAGGTACGGGAACGTCGCTCGGTATGAGCGGAGATCTAGGGTTGTCAGATTTGCACACTGTGTGCTAGTGTGGATATTTGTGTGCTGGTGCTGATGTTCGTACTTTTGTGCTGATACTAGTACGGATGCATGTGTGCTGATACTAGTGTTGATGATAGTGCGTTGGTGCTGGTACTAGTGCTGGTGCTGGTGTCAGTGATTTTGATGACGATGAGCCACGAGTTGGGATGTGACTCCGTCATGATGGACATATGTTCGGTATTTGAGATTCAGTAGTGGTTGAGTGATTGACTGGATGGGATCCAGTGGACATTGTGATGTGTTGGGATAAGTCCCAACAGTGATGAGATGACAAGTGATGAGTGGATAAAAAGGTATGATTGAGACTTGAGGAATCTTGGGATGACATCCCCTACGTCATGGGAATTAGTGGATTTGGGGAGTTGTTGTCAACTTCGAGATTAAGTGATTGTACGTTTCTAATATCCCTAGAAAGTACAAGGAAATTACTGAAATTGGAAAACGAGGAAATTCATTGGTGGTATATATGTGGGGATTTGTAACTTTGAACAACTTGGAAAACCGAGTGTTGAACCTGTAAAGGTTGGGATGTGAGAACGAGATAGTAATGAATGACATCCTTCCGGATGTGCGTGAACGGTTATTAACGGACATGAGGTCTGAGTAATGGATTGATTGCGGACACGTGGTTGTCCAAGTAAGTTGAGGATATGGGGAAGTCCAGTGGTTGGACTTGACATCTCGTTGGGAGCAAGTCTGTTTCCAACATGGTTGGAACTTTAGATTCGAGAAGAGTTGTGATTGAGGAGACGAGATGAGTGCTCGTTTTCGCATCGGTAATTGGTATTCTGAAGTCATTGGGGGCGACTTCTTATTTCCTGCCCGTAGCAGACGTTGAGTGTGGTTACCAGTACGTTGAGTGCGTATTGGTTGGTGGACCCACGATGGGCTTTGGGTCACTAGACACAAGGAGTTGCGTTTAATTCTGGATTGGTGGTAAAAGTCGAGGTCACATTCTACCAAGAGAAATTTGACGAAGGATTAAAAGAGAGTGTAAGACCCTACGATCAGATTCCAGGTGGATTGCTAGCTGCGTGAGCATATGTGGATCCTAGGTGGATCTGAATTGTGATGTTGTGGACATTGGGCATGGTGACGATCCAGGACCGTGATGTTACCGGTCGGGTGACGTGGTGATGGATTTGAATTGTGATCTTGTTGATCAGGTTAAGTGAAAAGCTTATTGCCCTATATGGGAATGGTTGGATTGAACTTCTTTTCGAAGTTAATCCGGTGTGAGAGGGTACTCGAGCGAGTTGGAATGTTTATGAATTGACTCGAGGATTTGACTTGTGAATGAGTGGATATCCAACAGGGTTGAATTGGTCGGTCTTGGATATGTGAATGATGGGATTGGCTTCTTTTCGAAGTCCATCGAATGTGGTACAGAAATCATTTGAACGAGTATCTGATAGATTCAGAGTTGGTGCGTCTCGGTAGACGTGAGTGAAATTAGATCGTCATTTGGTATGACTGGATATGCCTTGGTGAGCGTGCTTGGATTGGTACATTTTGGATGTACGTACCCTGTACATTGTACGAGGATCGATACTGGATAGGCTGAGGGGTGCCTAGTGACGATACATGGGATGTACCAGGGGTATGTGGATGAACGTGTTGGTAATCGGTTAAGTCTCGATATCATTGGATTGGTTGTGATCGTGGACTGGACATTGGATACTGCGCATTAGGCCAGAGTGATCTTGTTGGGTTCATTGATTGTATGAGCAGGTGCTCTTAGCCATGGATGGCTAGTGAAACCCTAGTGTTGAGATGTGTGATCACTGCTAGGCTGGTGTTCAATGTGTTTCAGTTACACAACCTGATTGAGTGAGTTGGTGGTTAGTGTAACCACAAGTTGCTTTGCGCAATGTTATTACGACATGACGTTACCGGCATCTTGGACCGCTGAGCGAGTTGACAGTTGTGGACATTGAGATATGATTGAGCTTGCTCTGCGAGGTGAGATCCTGTTGTTGGTCTTACACTACATTGAGGGAGTTGTAGTACGAGGTGATGTCATTGATTGGTTTATGATTGGAGCTTTACTAGGGTGGTAAAGCTTAGTGGTGACAGTTTGGCTGGTAGTGTCAGCATGGACTAACAAGTGAGATTTGATGACTCCCAATGGGAGCAGATGTCAGGATGTATTAGCAATTGAAAGGAACCATCAAGCTGAAAGAGTTAGCTTAATGGTGAAATTGTCAAGCGGTATTAACGAGGATCATGTAATCAATTTGACTCAAGGTGGTCGAGTGTTGTCGGTACAACGTGAGATTGTGATGGGACGTCTAAGTGCAGACGAGTTTTGTGTTGGTTAGTGTGTGTACAAGTGTACATGTGTTGTGTGGCCAAATTTTTTTTCCACGAGGTGGATGTGGAATAAGGATAATTGGAAATTCGAGGAAGAAATTATTTAAGGGGGGAAGATTGTAACAACCCGACCCGAATATCGGGATTAAATGTTAATTAATTATGGTTTAGAATGACTAATCTGGGATTAGTTGAGTGAAATCGGACGAATTCTGCAAAATGACTGTTTTGCCCCTAGAATGGGCAAAATGTTGATTTTTTGATGGGGCAGTAAAACGAACTTTGACCGATGACCTTAACGTAGTTCAAGACGTCACGAGTTCATAGACAGGTGGCACGTTCGATTCTAACGTTCGAGGAAGAAGTTATGACGTTCAGAAGTCGAGGGGTATTTTGGTAATTTTCCTGAAAAGGGGTCAAATGTTGACTTTTGACCAGGGAGGTCCAATGGCGAAGGGTCAAGGACCGTTACGTAGATCGAGTCGATACGAATCCGAAGAAAGGCAGCACGACGAAATCGGACATCGAACGGGAAAGTTATGGTCACGGGATTGAGATCTGTTAAACGAACGAACCGAGGTTTCGATTAAAATAATATTAAATTAGTGAACAGTGAGCGATGAATTTGGACCCTTGGATGAGTGACAAGTGTCACTCATCCCCACACTCCCTAAAATCTGGATCATGTCTCTACTAAATAATTAAATATGATTTTGTTCCTCCTTTTAATATCAGTCGTCCATCTCATGTCCAAGATTGAATCTGCACCCTCCATCCCCTCTCATCTGGTCCATCATCTCTCTCTCTCACTCTGTTATATTTTCCCACCTGTAACACACACACACACACCACTCATTCGAACAAACACACCAGCCCATCACCCATCTCCTCTGTGCTTGTGTGTGAGAGACCAACCGGTTGTGAGGGCTGAAAGACGACGGGAGGCGGCAAGGGAACAGCAGCGACCACGGTGGTTCACGGCAAGGGTAAGTTGACCCGAGAGCTCTTTTGTTTTCAAACTTTAAGAGTCGAGTTTTAGTTGTGATTTTAAACTCCTGGTTGATTCTTATGAGACCTAGGGACAAAAACAGACCCAGTGAACGTGAATTCAAGGCTCAAGGTAGCCTGGATCGACGGGGAGGATAATCGGAAAATCTGGGTTTCGGGTTTGTGTTCAGAGGTAAAGATCTAAACGTGTTCTCTTGTTTTTGATTCCATAAACCTCTTAGTTGGACTTAGACGAACACGTAGGAAGAAACCCCGTAGAAAATGGTTGAGTAATGGCTGAGAACCGGCCGGCTCGGTTCAGCGGTTTGGCTGAACCGGTTCAAACCAGTGAACCGGGTCCAACGCGAGATTGACCATGAACAGTGTTTGGCGCATGGGCTTCACGCGCAGCCCCTTTGGGTGGCCCGTGACTGCGCGTGGAGGGTATTTTGGGGAAACTTCCATAATGACTTTTCATGTATTCGATGTAACGAACATTTTGGGATTGGTTTCGTGTCGATCGGACACCGTTTCGATATTGTTCGGGACGTCCGAAGGTTTTGAATCGAATTTAAAAATAGTTAAAAATTCAAGAAAATTACGGGACTTTAATAGGAGGTTAATGAAGAGGTTAGTGACCCTCTAATGTGATTCGGACAGGTTTGGAAGTCCCGGTGATAGTGGTATGGCCCGGGAAGGCCTATGACACACGTATCGAGGTGCAACGTTTAGACGGTATGTAAGTGGACTTTGGTTTTATAAATAATATGCATGCCTAACTGTGTTATATGTTTTATATACGAGAATTCCATGATGGTGATTGTGATTATTGATTTTACGTATGTTGCACGTATTTTGAGATTTTTTGCGTATTGCACATATATCGAGGCACGGTTTTATTGTGGTTTTACGTGATTGTGGTTTCATGAATAATGGGAAGAAATGGTTTTGAAAGTGGAAAGTTGAACTCGGGCAAGAGGCCCAATTGTTTTGGAAACCTAGGACTTGGAGTCCATTTGAGTTACGTAATCGGGCCAGGGGCCCAATTGCTTTATGAAAACGGGCCAGGGGCCCAGTTGTTTACGAAATCGGGCTGATACCCATTTGAGTTATATTATCGGGCCAGGGGCCCAGTTGATTTATGAATTTGGGTAATGGGCCCAGTGGTTTACAGAATCGGGCATGAGGCCCAGTTGTGTTGTAAACATGATTTCGGGTATGGGACCCTATGTTTTATAAATGTGATTTCGGGTCTGGGACCCTATGTTTCATAAATGTGATTTCGGGTCAGGGACCCTAAATGGAATTGTGATGTTTTATGGAGATTTCGAGCAAGGCCCATTGAATGTTGTGAAATGATTTGATAAAACTGTTTTCCATATACCATCTTGATACGAGGATATGTGATGGTCTCCTCCACGTGTCTGGGACACTGGGGAAATCATGGTGCATTGCCTGCAAGGGATCATTGTACGGAGCTACTGGACCGTATAGTGACTCAGGAGCAGGATTGCTATGATTAGACGTATGGGACGTCAGACATCTGGGATGTCAGAGATATGGAACCGAAGAGACCCCGGGCAGCACGCGTTGCTTATTATACCATGAGATATGACGTCCGGAAAGTCAAGCGTCTGGGACTCTAAGCATCTGGGATGCCAGAGATGGTAATGTGGTAAATATGGACTATTGGATCTATGAAATTTGTTTTTCGGTTGGATTTATGTTTATGGATTTGGGCGGTGTACTTGGTTTTGTATTTACAAATTTGGTATTCTACAGTTTTGGGCTAAGTTACCAAACTTGGTTTTGAGTTAAGGTTTTTGGGCTAAGGCCCTAATGGCTTGTTTGATTAAATGTTTTGATTACTGGTTTTCGATGCATGAATACGTTTTAATGAAGGGCATAAATGTCTTTGTGAAATATGTTTTATGAACTTAATGATTTTCGTCCACTCACAGCTTTTGGTTGTTTTTAATGCGCTTCATGTTGATCACGGATGCGACTGCAGCAGAAATTGAGACATCGCATACCTCCTCAATCGATCCTTGCGCACTCTCGAAGCCCCGATTGGACAGTGGCATCAGGTTATCACATGTGTGACACTTCATGTCAGACGGGAGCATGGCACATTCCACGGTAATCCCAGGGGGATTGGGATGGGTCGTGTTGCAAATGGACTTTGACTGATGACTGTGACGTAGTTCGAGACGTCACGAGTTCATAGAAAGGTGGCACGTTCGATTCCGACATTCAAGGAAAAAGTTATGATGTTCGGAAGTTAAAGGGGAATTGGGTAATTTGGTTTTAAAAGGGCGATCTATTGACTTTTCATACGACATGGACTTTTCACGTAATTCGAGGACCGTTAGGTAGGCCTCGATCTCCTGAAGACAACGACAGGCGGCACGCGTCAATTGGAGTTCGGACGATAGAGTTATAGGTCTAGGTACATGAGGGGAAAAATTGTAATTTTTCATTCAAGGGCATTTTGGTCTTTTACTGCCTAGGGATCTGTGCCCAGTAAAGTTGGGACACTTGGCTACTTCAGGAAATGTTACCCACAGAAATTTGGACACTTGGCCCCCTCTGGAAGGCCATGGAACTCTCACTCACCACCTTTCATCGTTTTAAACATATGGCACAGTTTGGTTCAGAAGGAAAACAAAGAGAACATTCCTCCCCTTCCCTCGATCTTCATCCCTTGGCCCTGGCTTGTGCGTGAAACCTAGAGTGTAGATAGTGAGTTGAATGGTGGTGCCACCATAGGGCGTGGTCGTGGATGGCGGTACCAACCGTGTGGAAAAGTAAAATAGAGGAGTGTGATTGTGAGCTCAAACCCGCCTAAACGGTAACAATTGCATGTGTGTGGTGAGGGGAAAACAGAGGGTAGACTGAGAGGCTTGCAGTGGTGCCACGGTGAGAAGTAGTTGTGAAGGGTGGCTTGAACCGGGCCGGTTCGAACCGGTCTGAACCGAGTCGGCGAGAGGAAGGGGATGATGAACTGTGCCGCACGTGTGGGCGCGTGGCACGGATTTTGAGGAAGGTTCCAACATGATTTTTTAAAGTATTCGATATGTTTCGGGATGTCCGAAGGTTTTAGGGCTCAGTTAAAAATAGTTAAAAATTCGAAAAAATTACGGGACTTTAGTAGAAGCTTAATGAAGTAGTTAGTGACCTTATTATGGGATTTGGACAGGTTCGGGAAAGCCGATGATAGTGGATTAGCTAGGAACGGCATAGTGCACGCGTATCGAGGCGGCGACGCTAATGGTCTGTGAGTGGACTTTGCTTTCAAACTTATGGTGCATGCATAAATTTTTTTATATGTTTTCTATATTTGATTCCTATGTTTATGACATGGTCTTGATGATTTACGGTTTTACACGTATTTCGAGATATTTACGAAATTGCAGTTTTACGAGCAATGGTTTTCTACTATGATTTGATGATGGTTTCGATACGATGATTTGGAATTGGAGATATGATTGATTTTAATGATTTATAATGGATTTTGGAAAAGTGATTTCGGGCTTGAAACCCTGTTCATGTGATTTTGGTAAACGTGCTTTCCGTTTTGGCATCGAAGTTCGGAAAAATGATTTGGATTCAGTTTTGAAACTTGGAAGTGAAATTCTGGATTTGGGTTTGGGATGATGGTTCCGGAAGCTAGCTTACAGAATCATTATTGCGAAGTAGGATATGGATTTTCTATGGTTTTCACTTGGTTTTGGGTTTAAAGGCCCGTTGAAACATGGTTTTGGGTTTAAAGACCCGGATACGGCTGGATCTGGTTTTGAGTTTAAAGACTCGGTTGATTGATGGGGGAGGGCCCTGGATTGATATGTTTTAAGTTTAAAGACTCGGTTATTGTGATATCCCCTGAGGCCTGTTGATTATGTTTTGAGTTTAAATACTCGTTGATATACCGGGAAAGCCTTATTATGCGCATGTGTTTTGAGTTTAAAGACGTGGGCGCACTTGAGATCCAGCAACTTGATTGATTGATGTTTTGGGCAGTAGCCCGGATGATTTGGCTTTGATGAGTTTTCCCGTACTTTGATGAGGATTTATGCTTTGGGGCTGAGGCTCTGGATTTGAGTTACGGATTTGAGGAAAGAAACGATTCCGATTTTCATTGATGGTTTTTGGATATGAAATGGTTTTATGAAAAGGTTTTCATATGCATTCATTGGTTTTTTTTGTGGAGGGTATAAATGTACTTTTCTATAATCAGTTTTCAGAACATATTCTTTATTTTTGTCCACTCACAGTCTTTTATGTTTTTCGATACCCTCTAGGTTGTTGCGGTGCGGGCTGTTGTTAGAGAGAAGGAGACATCACACACGCGATCCACAGTAGATTCTGCGCGCTTTGGGAAGTCCAGATTTTTTTGGACAGTTCGCTTGGGAATCCCTTGTCCGGCTTACGTGTTACGTGGAGGTTGACCGTCAGTTTAGCCTTCTTGTCGCACGTACGTTAAACGGGAGCATGGCTTAGCCTTTAATCCCGGCGGATTGGGGGTAGGTCGTGTCAAATTGGTATCAGAGCAAGATTTGTTCGCTCTGAGCGAGGTTATGGCTTCCAGAGCCTTGGTTGTCGACTTGTGTGCTGTGATGTTACCGTGGATGTGATGTCTCGACACGGAACAACACGTCATCAACCTGGACGTGATATTGACAGTACGTTGGTTAGTGGTTAGTTAGAGGCGATTGTTAGTGTCATGGTGATAGTCGCCCGATACGCGGTGCGAGGTATGGCATATGTCGGTTTAGGGCCAGAGTAGTTAGCGTGTTTGGCGCTGGATATGCTCATTGGGTGGACCATAGGGTCGTATGTATGCCAGCGTGGTTAACATGGATGGTAGCCAGTGAGCTACGATTACGAGTAGGCTGGTTGTCCTGTGAGGCCCGATAGTAGCCTATTGAGCCGGATGGTACTCGTGGGCCGGTTGGGGCCGGTTGACAGTGGCCAGTTAAGCCGGATTAGCGCCTGGATGGCGGTAGTATGGATTGGTGACCCTTTGGTTCGTTTGGTGGAGATTGGATTTGTACCTGGAGTTGCAGGGATAAAGGAACCTGTTTTTAGGATTTGATGGATTTCCCCCTAGCGATGGTTACCGGTTGACGCTTATACAGACTTTATGTGAAGGGATGTTCTGAGTCGTGTGTGAAGACCCGAGTGCTGAGGGTGTTGTGAATTAGTAGATGTCGTGGGCTTTTGATAACCCTAGTGATGATTTGAGGAACCTTGCTGTCACTATGAGTACCTTGGTGTGAAACCCCAGAGTAAGTGCCTAGGTTGGGAAACGTGAGTTGGGGTTTGTGGTTAGGTAGTTGTTGTGGCTTGGACCGACTTACTATAGGATTGCAGATGGTGCTGCTGGGCGCAGCCGAGGCGATTGGATGGCCTGGTGGATAACTCTGGACAAGTCTAGTGCGGTTGTGGCGTTTGATTGAGCATTTAGTTGTTCAGAGTTGTAGATTATGAGGGATGTCAGTTTCCCCACCCGAGCGTAGATTTAGAGTTTTGGCTCGGTAGGAGCGGAGGTTCGGGACTGGTGTGCTGTGAGCACGAGATAGGGGATGATGTGCCATGAGCTGGGATGCTTGTGAACGGTGGAATGGGCACATCAAGAGTTGAGGTTGACACGACTCACCCCCAATCCCTCGGGATTAAGGGCTAAGTCATGCTCCCTTCTAAATTACGTGTGACACGAAGGCTAAACCGACATCCAACCTCCATGTAACACGTAAGCCGAATAAGGGATTTCCAAAATGAACCGTCCACAGGTACCGGACTTCCCAGAGCGCGCAGAATCTACTGTGGATCGCGTGTGTGATGTCTCCTTCTCTCTCTACCAACAGCCTGCACCGCAACAATCTAGAGGGTATCGAAAACATAAAAAACTGTGAGTGGACAAAAATAAACAATACGTTCTGAAAACAGTTTATAAGAAAGTTTTATAAGAAAGTCCATTTATACCCTTCACGCAAAAACCAATGCATGCATATGAAAACCAATTCACAAAAACCATTTCATATCCAAAACCATCATTGAAAACCCGAATCATTTCTTTCCTCAAATCCGCAATTCAAATCCAGGGCCTCAGCCCAAAAATCACAAATCCTCACCAAGCACGGGAACTCAGCCCAAAACTCATTAAATCCAAATCATCCGGGCTACTGCCCAAAAACGTCTGAAAACCAGTGAAAAACCAGTGAAAAACATCAATCAATCAAGTTGCTGGATCTCAAGTGCGCCCGAGTCTTTAAACTCAAAACCATGTGCATAATCAGGCCTTCCTGGGATATCAACGAGTCTTTAAACTCAAAACACAAGCAGCAGGCCTCGGGGGATATCACAATTACCGAGTCTTTAAAATCAAAACATATACCGAGTCTTTAAACTCAAAACATATCAATCCAAGGCCCTCCCCCGTCAGTCAACCGAGTCTTTAAACTCAAAACCAGATCCAGCCGTTTTCTTTTTCCGCGTCTTTAAACCCAAAACCAAGTGAAAACCATAGAAAATCCATATCCGAATTCGCAACAATGATTCCGTAAGCCAGCATCCGGAACCATCATCCTGAACCCAAATCCAGAATTTCCTTTTCAAGTTTCAAAACCGAATCCAGAATCACCTTTTCAAAATCCAATTCCAAAACTAAAATCTCATTTATCGAAATCACATGAACAGAGCTTCGAGCCCGAAATCACTTTCCAAAATCCGTTATAAATCATATTTCAAATCCCGAAATCAAATCATCAAAACCATGATCAAATCACAATAGAAATTGAAAACTCGTAAACCGTGCAAATACGTAATAATTTTGAAATACGTGCAAAACCATAAATCATCAAGATCATATCATAAACATAGAAATCACGTATAGAAACATATAAGAACATATATGCATGCATCATAAGTTAGAAAGCAAAGTCCACTCACAGGCCATTAGCATCGTTGCCTCAATACGCGCGCAATTACACTTTCCTGGCTAATGCACTATCACCGGTTTTCCCGAACCTATCCAAATCTCATAATAAGGTCACTAACTACTTCATAAAGCTTATACTAAAGCCCCGTAATTTTTATGAATTTTTAACTATTTTTAACCAAGCCTTAAAACCTTCGGACATCTCGAAACATATCGAGACGATGTCTGATCGACTCGAAACCAGTGCCAAAAAGTTCGTTACATCGAATACGTTAAAACATGTGTTGACAACTTCCCGAGACTAGGTCCCACGCGCCGACCAAAGGGGCTACGCGTGAGGCACACGCGCCACACTATTCATCTTCTTCAGCCTTGCATCGACCCGGTCTAGACCGGTTCAGACCAGCCGATTCAACTGGACCGGTGCACAAGGTTTTCCCTCGTTTTTCCATTATTTCACTTCCATTTCACCCATTAGCTTCGTCCCATCCTATAGACTCGACCTACAACTTGAAAGCATGAGGTCTAGGTCGAAATGATACCTTCCCGATCAATTCCAGCTTCCCATTCAATCCTAATTAACTTAGACACCTTCCAGAAACGGGTTCCACTAGTTAGAATCAACTAATAACCACAAAAAACTGTTATTCAAATTTTGAACAAGAACTTACCGCGTCGGGTTCGCCGGCCACCGTCCTCGGCGAGCCACAGTTCCAAGGTTATTCGACTCCTAGAAGCCTCCTGGACCTTATCCTAGCCACCAATTCTATCAATAAGCCTTACAAGACCAGTTGCCATTTTGAAGGAAAACAGAGCACTCCCAGGTTGGTTTGCCTCTTTGGGCCGTCGTGGGCCGCCGTGCCACCATCCTCAACCTCGTCTCATCACCCTAAACTACTTTTCTAAACAGCATATACGTAAAGGACCATGTTTTAATCGTGTTCCAATCAATTGTTCATCACGATATGCACATTGTCTCTGTTTTTCTCACGTTCACACCTCCCACTCGACTTCCTCTAGTTCAAACATACACACACACGACTCATTCGTTTCTCTTCTCTCACACAAACAAGCTCTGAGCTTCTCACTCTCCTAGACACAGAACACAATCGACAAAGAGCCTTCCCCTGTTTTAATTGATCAAAACCTTAGTATATCGATTAACCGTGTGAGAAATGGTTGGAAGCCACTGGACAATGGATAGATGTCCACCATCTACTGATCCCAAGTGAAAATATCCCACCAGGGACAGGTGTCCTCAGCCCACTTATCAGAATGTAAACATAGCCAAACAAAAGTCAATTTTACTCCTAATGTGCAAATTACCATTTTACCCTTCATATATTTAGACTCATATTCGAACCGCTCGAAGTCCGATGACAGTGTGCCACCTATCATTATACTCAGGGAATCAGGACCTACCTAATAGTCCTCGAAATCGTGAAAGTAACTTGTCGTCTAAAAAGTAAACCATTTGCCCTTTTTCAACCAATTTACCAAAATACCCTCGAACTTCTGAACTTCATAACTTTTTCCTCGGATGTCAGAATCGGACGTACCACCTGTCTATGAACTCGTGACGTCCCGAACTATGTCACAGTCATCGGTCAAGGTCCGTTTGACTGCTCGAACCAAAAGTCAACCGTTTGCCCAATTCTAGGAGCAAAATCATCATTTCGCACTGTCCGTCCGAGATCACCGAACTAATCACTGATTATCTTCACTAATTCGTCATTAACCACTAATCTAATCCCGATTTCTGGGATGGGTCCTTATAGAGGTTGTGGCTAGTCGTGAGGTGCTGGTGTCTGGTAGAAGGAACTGCTAACTGAGTTGGGATAAGTGATGACCCTTGGTAGGTCATGTTTCGGTACGAATGGTCAGGATGTCACTAGGTGGATCAGAATAGCGCAGTGGAAGTGAGGTGGACCTCTACTTCCTGTTGGATTGGGCTAGGCTGGTTTGGTCGGGTTTGACCATCCGTGAGGTTGATTTTTGTTAGCTCCTCCTGATATGTTGGAATATGTCGTAGATGTCGAGGCTAGTACTTGGTGCTTGACGACTTCAAGGGTAGTGACTGAGGAGTCCGAGATGAGAGATCGTGATTGTGATTCCGAGAGGTAATGACTCGTACTTTTGGGGTGCTCAGGAGTTGGCCTTCGGAAAGGTTGATGTGGGATCATCAGAAAGAGTGATGATGGACATCCTTTTAGATTAGCATAAACTGTGATAACCGACAAGCGCGTTGGTCGGTGAGTTGGTTTGGTTATGGACACGTGGTTGTGATCCGTATGAGTTGACGTTTGGATGGTTAGTCTAGTGATGGTATCATTGTTGAGGATAGAGTCCCATGGTTGGAAAATATGGACATACTTCCAACATGGTTAGAATCTCAGAATCAGGAGATGTTGCGATTTAGACGATGAGATGTGGCGTTGAGTCCGAGTTGGTGTTCGATGTTAAGTGTCGCTTTGGGAGATTTTGGTTGGAGGAAATTTAGGAGTTGTGAATCCCCCTTGGTCGTGGACACGTGTGGAACTGTTTATGAGAAAAAGGTACATGGTGACGCCAGGAGTGGCCTGTGTGGCAAATGTCATGGGATTGTGTAAAGTTGGATTAAGGTAGGATGACTTGTGATGACATGGTTGAGGACCATTGTGTATTCCGTTGAAGGATGATGGAAGGAAGTTGAGAAGGAGTAACTATAACTGATCGATATGAGGTTATTGAAGAGAACCCACAATCTAGATGTGTGGTATTCTGGATCGATGTGATGGTATGGTGGTAAGAGTTGTATGGACGAGAAGTGGGATCCACTTCGGAGTGAGTGGATTAGGATTAGATTGTTTCTAACTCAAGTTTGAGCTATTGTGGATCAGGAGGATCGTATGTGAGACATAGGTTGAATATCTTGACCCTCTTGGAGTGGTGCATGACGTGTATGGTCTGGGGTTGCATACGTATGGGTAGTGGACTTGGCTCTAGTGATGGGTCTTCCCTATGTACGTAATTGAGATGTGAGTGAGGTTCATATTGGCTGGAAACCCGGAGATCGGGCGACTCGGAAGGGATTTGAGTTGGACTTCCCCGAAAGACTTGTAGTTCAGTCAAGTGGTAGGATTGGACTGACGGACTGCAAAAATGAAGCATGATTGGCTTGTAGGCAGGTGGGACTCAGTAGCGTTACGAGGATGTTAGTGTGCCCTAGAGATACCTTATGAGGGTAATGGGTACACTATGGTGTAGTGGATGGACTTTGGGAGAAGTAGAGCTTGGCTGATGCCGACGTGGTTGATTGATGGACTTACCGTAGGGTGTCGTTGGAAGTACTTGAGGATGTATTCTACGAGCTGTGTTTGAGGTATTCTAAAATATGTTTGTTTGATTCAAAATTCATAGGGTTTCAGTTGCGTGTGTTTGGTGGTATGCACCGTGATTCTGGCTGGTTGTGATTGGTGCATGTATTTGAGATGTGTCCCAATGCGATTGGACGTGCATCTTGATGTTTTGGTAGAGATGTTGGTGATCGGCTTGGTGTCGAGGTATGTTTTTGGTTATCATGTGATTGATCGGTTGAGATATAGACTAGATCCGAGTGATCCTAAGTGATCTGACTGGTTGGTAAGAGTAAGTACTGATATGAGCTGGATACTCAGATCCATGAGTGGCTGGTGGGACCCTGATATTGAGATACGTGATCACGGTTTGACAGGTATGTGATAAGGTCTAGTTACAGACAGGAGGTATAGGACGTGGGTGAAGCTTCCAGAGGATGGCAGTGTTGGTGGTTAGTGGAACCACCGGTGAGAGGATTGGTTGAGTTAGTGGTGTGAACGAGTACGTTGTGACTCCAATAAGGCCGGCGTGGATTGCTGACGGAAAGAGTATGGACCGTGGAACGGATATCGATAAACAGAAGTACCGGGGTCGATAGATGCTTTCTTGAGAATTGGTTGCGAGGTGAGATTCGTGCCTGCTGACAGTAGACTCGCATGATGTACTAAGGCGTTGGTACGAGGTATGCATGACTCGAGACTGAGTTGAGGTTGATGTGACTGGTAGTGTGTCACGACCGAGTGTTGGTTAAGCCGTGAGTGTCGGCTGGTGCACTGTTCGAGGTAATGCAGTTACGAGTTGAAAAGTGTTGACCTCGGTGGAAATCAATGGATAACTAGATGGACTGGAAGTTGGTTGAGTTGACTTGCTTGGCAGAGATGTGGTGACAGTCTAGGAACTGTCAGGATAAGCTAGAGTGGCAGGTGATGGACACCGGGAAGGAATCCCAGGTATAAGATCAATTGGATTCCCCCAGTAAGTTACGGACGTATGCAATTCGGAATTTCGGGAACTAAATGCTTTTGAGGGGGGGAGATTGTAACGACCCGTGCAGGAAATCGGGATTAGATCAGTGCTTAATGACGGATTAGTGATAGTAATCGGTGATTAGTGGTTGATTTCGGACGGATGGTGCAAAATAACGGTTTTGCCCCTGGAATGGGTAAAAAGGTTAACTTTTGCTCGGGCGGTCAAATGGACTTTCACCGATGACTATGACGCAGTTCGGGATGTCACGAGTTCATAGACAAGTGGCACGTCTTATTCCGACATTCAAGGAAAAAGTTATGATGTTCGGAAGTTCAAAGGAAATTTGGTAATTTGGTTCAAAAGGGGTGATTTGTTGACTTTTCATACGACATTGACTTTTCACGTAATTCGAGGACCGTTAGGTAGGCCTCGATCCCCTAAAGACAACTCCATGCGGCACGTGTCAATTGGAGTTCGGACGATAGAGTTACTGGTCTAGGAACATGAGGGGCAAAATGGTAATTTGTCATTCAGAGGAATTTTGGTGTTTACTGCCTAGGGATCTGTGCCCAGTAAATTTGGGACTCTTGGCTGCTTCGGGAAATGTTTCGCACAGAAATTTGGACACTTAGCCCCCTCTCGAAGGCCGTGGAACTCTCACTCACCGTCTTTCATCGTTTTAAACATATGGCATAGTTTGGTTTAGAAGGAAAATAGAGAGAACCTTCCACCACTTCCCTCGATCTTCATCCCTTGGCCCTGATGTGACGACTCGGAAATTCGAAAAAGGGAATTTTGGAAAATTTGAAGAAAATGACGATTTTGCCCTTGGAATTGGGCGAACGGTTGACTTTCGGTTCAAGCAGTCAAACAATTTTTTACCGACGACTGTGACGTAGTTTGGGACGTCACGAGTTCATAGACAGGTGGCACGTCTAATTCCGACATTCGAGGAGAAAGTTATGATGTTCGGAAGTTCAAGGGTAATTTGGTAATTTGACTAAAAGGGGCAATTTGTTGACTTTTCAAATGACATGGACTTTTAACGTAATTCAAAGACCATTGGGTAAGTCTCGAGACACTGAATCCGTAGACAGGCAGAATGCGTCAATCGGAGTTCCGACGACCAAGTTACGGACTTAGGAGAGTGAAGGGCATTTTGGTAATTTGTAAGAAAAGGGCAAAATGGTAATCGGTCAATTAAATAAGAAATGGGACGGTGATTGGGCTGATTTAGCCATGGTTATACCAGATAGTGGCATTTGTCACTTTGATGAAGCAATTAGTGGCACTTGAACAACCGACTAAGGATTAAACAACAACAAAATCCTATAATCCATGTTGATCATATAGTGTGTCTCTGTTTGATCGATTCTAAACCACAACAAGAACCCAGAAAGGGTAAGAGAGCAAAACCAGATGAATTAGAGAAGAGAACTGGAAGGGCATGAGTGATGGATGAACCCAAACCCGAAACACCATTCAACACGTTTGAAGAACTTGGAGAAATTTGAATTTGAAATTGGGGACGTCTATTTCCCAAAATTTAGCTTGGATTAAGTTTCCTGAGGTGCTCACGAACGGAATTGACTGAAAAACGTAGAAAATTGGGGAGGAATAAGCCCAGATGGACTCTAGTTTTGAATCAAAAATCCACTTCTGAGTTCAATCAATTGGAGGAATTGGACGATGGAATTGAGATCAACAGCAAGTCTATGAGAGTCCTACGAAGCTTTTGGATGAATCAATTGAAGAAAAATGATGGGAATCGATGAACTTTGATGAATGAACAGTGTTCGAATGTTCTTTGAAAACTCGAGCTCGAATTGACGGATTGAGGTAAGTTCTAATGAAATTGAAGTTACAGAACCATAATTAGATTCATAATGATGTTTTTGACTGAATCAATTGAAGAAATCAACTGGAAATTGACAGGATTGAGCCGGGTCAACACGCGGGTTGAACGACGCGTTTAACAGGCAGTCGAGCAGAGACGATGAATAGTGCTTGCACTGTAGCAGCGCGTGAGCTTCACGCGCAGCCACTAACGGCGACACGTGGGGGCGCATGGGACCGAAACTCGAGGTGAGTTCAACATGAAACTTGCTCCTTTTAATGTAACGAACATTTTGGCACTAGTTTCGAGGAAATCAGATATCGTTTCAATAGTGTTCAGTGTATCCAAAGTTTTCGTATACGTTTAAAATACATATTTAAATCCCGAAAAAATTGGGAAAAATTACTTGAGGTACATTGAAGTTTTAGTGACCCTCGATATTGATTTTGGACAGGAATTATGATTTTCAAAATTTACGGAAAAACGTGCAGCTCGGAAGCGAGCCGTTTGGACGGTGTGTGAGTGGACTTTGTTTTCTAAATTGCAATGCATGCATAATTGTCTTATATGATTTATATCTATGATTTCTATGCTTATAATTATGGTACTTACGATTTCCGTATTTACACGCAATACGTAATTGCACGTATTTCGAGAATACGATTTATGTTATACTTTGATGATGGTTTGATGGATGATTTTATATGATTTATGCGTATCGTGTTTTGATGATGTTTTGATTATGATTTGTGAGTATGATTTGGGATTTGAACGTGAAATTCGGACATGAGTCCCATTTTGATAAAATATGATTTCGGATTTGGTTTTGGAATTTGGATTACGATGGATTCTAGATTTACTGTGAATTACACATGGTTTTGGGTTTAAAGACCCGGTACTATTGCTGGATCATGTTTTTGGTTTAAAGACCCGGTTGATTGATGTGACGGGGGAGGGCCCTTGATTGATATGTTTTGAGTTTAAAGACTCGGTTATTGTGATATCCATGAGGCCTATTGATTATGTTTTGAGTTTAAAGACTCGTTGATATCCCGGGAAGGCCTGATATATGTGAGTTTAAAGACTCGGTGATTGAGATCCAGTAGATTGATTGACTTATGATTTACTGTTGATTTCCGATGTTTTCGGAAGTGTTGTGCAGTGGCCCAGTTTATATGGTTTTATGGATTTTGGACTATGTTCTCACATTTGGATTTTGATTCATGGTTTTGGGCTAATGCCCCGTGTTTATGATTTCTGTCTATGGCCTGAGGTTTGAGAAAATGAAATGATTTTGGTTTTCATACAGAGTTTTCTTATGTTGGAAATGAAATGGATTATGAAATGATTTTCGAATGCATGCATTGGTTTTACGTGGAGGGTAGATATGTCTTTTATGTAACATGTTTTATAAACTGATTTATTTTCGTCCACTCACACCTTTTATGTTTTTATTGACCCTCCAGGTCGTGGCGCGAAGATCGAGGCTGGTTGGGAGGTGGAGGCATGAGTGGGCACATGTACGATTATCCCTTGTTTGACAAGTGCTGAGGGCAATTTTGGGAACTTCAGTTGACTTGTCAGACAGGAGCAGGACCGGGGAGGGTTATCAATGTTCCTTAGGGGTCGGTCCTGTCACCTGACTTGTGAGTGAAACCTAGAGTGTAGATGGTGAGTTGAATGGTGGTGCCACCATAGGGCGTGGCCATGGATGGGGGTCCCAACCGTGACGCAAAACAAAATAGACGAGTGTGATTGTGAGCTCAAACCCGCCTAACCAGTAACAATGGCTAGTGTGTGGTGAGGGGAAAACAGAGGGTAGGCTGAGAAGCTTGCAGTGGTGCCACGGTGAGAAGTAGCCGTGAAGGGTGGCTAGAGACCCGTGAGGAATGCAGAGCCACCATGAATCCAACCCACATGACCCCCTCGATTTTCATTTGATGAGGCTAGTTTGTAAAGGAAAAAGTGTAAGGGAGGCGAGACGAGGAGGATGGAGGCCACAGTCGCGCACGACGGCGACGGTAAGTGGTAACAACCAGAACATGTCCTGTTTCGGTTTAAATGGTAAAACATGAATTTGTGGTTATTAATGCATTTTAACGTTTGGATGTGAGGTTGGAGGTCAAGGGAGTCGATAGGAATCGAAAACATGACCAGTGGTGACCTGTGGTGGCCAGAACCAGAGGAGGACAGTTTGGTGTTTGATCGACTATCGGGAAGGTAAGTTAAAGGATTGAATTTCATTTTTGAAGCAACTGGATCGATTGTAAAGTTTAGGACGAAGCTATTGGGAATAAAATGGATGAAAAAGATAGAAAAATGGTGGAAAACTGCCTGCGCCGGTTCGAACCGGTTTGAGCCGGGTTAGCGAGAGGAAGGGGATGATGAACAGTGTCGCGCGTGTGGACGCGTGGAACGGATTTTGAGGAAGGTTCCAACACTATTTTTAAAGTATTCTATGTAACGAACATTTTGGCACTGGTTTCAAGTCGATCGAACATCGTCTCTATATGTTTCGGGATGTCCGAAGGTTTTAGGGCTCGGTTAAAAATAGTTAAAAATTTGGGAAAATTACGGGGCATTACTAGAAGCTTAATGAAGTAGTTAGTGACCTTATTATGGGATTTGGACAGGTTTGGGATAGCCAGTGATAGTGGATTAGCCAGGAACGGCATAGTGCACGCGTATCGAGGCGGCGACGCTAATGGTCTGTGAGTGGACTTTACTTTCAAACTTATGATCCATGCATAAATTTTTTTTATATGTTTTCTATATTTTATTTCTATGTTTATGATATGATCTTGATGATTTACGGTTTTACACGTATTTCGAGATATTTACGGAATTGCACGTTTTACGAGCTATGATTTTTTACTATGATTTGATGATGGTTTCGATATGATGATTTGGACTTTGAGATATGATTGATTTTAATGATTTATAATGGATTTTGGAAAAATGATTTCGGGCTTGAAGCCGTGTTCATGTGATTTCGATAAACGTGCTTTCGGTTTTGGCATCGAAGTTTGGAAAAATGATTTGGATTCGGTTTTGAAACTTGGAAGTGACATTCTGGATTTGGGTTCGGGATGATGGTTCCGAATGCTAGCTTATGAAATCATTATTGCGAATTCGGATATGGATTTTCTATGGTTTTCACTTGGTTTTGGGTTTAAAGACCCGTTGAAACATGGTTTTGGGTTTAAAGACCCGGATACGGCTGGATCTGGTTTTGAGTTTAAAGATTCGGTTGATTGACGGGGGAGGGCCCTGGATTGATATGTTTTTAGTTTAAATACTCAGTTATTGTGATATCCCCCAAGACCTATTGATTGTGTTTTGAGTTTAAAGACTCGTTGATATTCCGGGAAGACCTGATTATGTGCATGTGTTTTGAGTTTAAAGACTCGGGCGCACTTGAGATCCAACAACTTGATTGATTGATGTTTTTCATTAGTTTTTCACTGGTTTTCAGATGTTTTGGGCAGTGGTCCGGATGATTTGGCTTTGATGAGTTTTGGGCTGAGTTCCCGTACTTTGATGAGGATTTATGCTTTTGGGCTGAGGCCCTGGATTTGAGTTACGGATTTGAGGAAAGAAACGATTCCGATTTTCATTGATGGTTTTTGGAGATGAAATGGTTTTATGAAAAGGTTTTCATATGCATGCATTGGTTTTTGTGTGGAAGGTATAAATGTACTTTTCTATAATCTGTTTTCAGAACATATTCTTTATTTTTGTCCACTCACAGTCTTTTATGTTTTTCGATACCCTCCAGGTTGTTGCAGTGTGGGCTGTTGTTAGAGAGACGGAGACATCATACACGCGATCCACAGTAGATTCTGCGCGCTCTGGGAAGTCCGGAAATTTTTGGACGGTTCGCTTGGGAATCCCTTGTCCGGTTTACCTGTTACGTGGAGGTTGACCGTCGGTTTAGCCCTTAATCCCGGGGGATTTGGGGTAGGTCGTGTCACGTAATGTTGTTGACAAGCCTGGTCGGCCCTCTGAGTTTGGTAATGCCCTTGATATCTGTTGTCTCATTTGAAAGACCCGCAATGACTAGATCTTCTCTGAAATGGAATCTAAACCTCTTAGTGTTAACATGGCAGCTAGATATTGGATAAATTCCTACTTTAGGGCCAACTTCTCTAAGTTCGTTCGTGACAAATCGATTTCGAATACTATTTGTTAGACGGTTCCTAATGATAGGTTTGTTAAGCTCAACTTTGATGGTTCGGTTATTCTGAATGGAAGGGCCCTTCTGGCTATATTATTTGTGATTGGCGAGGCTTTCCTATCTTATCGCGGAAGGCCATGCTCTGATGGATGGTCTGAAGAAAGCTACCTCCCTAAACCTTCGGAATGTCCTTGTTGAAGGCGAATCTAAAACCCTTATTGATGCAGTGAACGATACCATTACTACTCCTGGCGGCTTCATACTCTGGTTACTCAGATTAAGCATATGTTGGTCAATTTCGATTGTATCTCCTTCAAACATATTTTTCGTGAAGCAAATTTTATTGCGGATGACCATGTTAAGTCTGGCCATAACTACCAGGATAGCCTTTCGTGGGTTGCTTCGCTCCCGGCTTGTACTCATAGTGCTTGGTTATTTGATTTTTCTGGTGGTGGTTGTCCCCGTAATTTTTCTTTGTAATTTTCTTTAGCATAAAAAAAAACTATGAATTTACATATATAAATATTATTATTATAATAATAATAAATTATTACCACCATATCTTGGTAGATGAGTGATGTTGAAAGTGTTCTAAATCTAGAAAACCCCGTTAGAGTGTGGATCTTGAGCTGTGGATAATGGCTTGCTGGTGATTCAAGAGTTATAGCAGCGATATGATGACGCATCTCGGTAATTTCTCGACGCCGAACGACAGTTGGGGGGAGGTAGTCGCCTTGATGGTTTCGGGAATGGAGGTAGGACAACAAAGAAAAACATACTTTTACTTGTTTTCTTCTTTCTTTCTGGAGAGAAGTGAATTTTTGTGGACGTACTTCAACAATATGGAGCGTCATTACCAAAGTCACATCAACAAATTCGATTCAAAAATTACCAACAAATGGAGCAATAAGAGATTTTTCTCCTTTGTTTTTTTTTTTTTCCAACACTATAATCTTTGTGTTATAAGAAACTCTATAACACGACATTTTTGGCAAAGATTACCAAGTCTACTATAAGAAACTCTCCAACTCAATTAAAAAATTGCCATAATATATAATTAAATATTTAAATAGTTTTTAATTCAATATGCCCCTAAACATCAAGTTAAATCTCAAAATGTTTCATGAACATTATTTTGACCCAAAATATCTCATGAACACGATTTTTATCACAAAATGCCTCATAGACGTCTAATTTAATAGATTTTTATTAAGATGAAAGGAAAAATTATCCAAAATTGGAGTGTAAAGGCATAAAGATCAACAAGAAGAAAAACCCCTGCGCGGAGCAAGTGATTTATTGACTGGAATGGTGATCCTTGTTTGCCTCGTCAGTACTCGTGGACAGGCATTACATGCTTTCTAGGCCTTCCAGTTCTTGTGGTCACTTTGTGAGTTCAAACTTGTTTAAAATCATTTTCATACTTTATTGGTTATCAAACGCTTCCACTTTTCTTCCGTCACGTCTGAAGGCAAAAGCTTTACTTCAAACTCCTCATATTGCCAAAAACTGACAAATATGGGCCTTTTAGAATATCTATCACCTCATATTTGCCAATATGACCGGATTGTTTGATATATAGGTTTCTGACATCTTTGCTCTATTTAAATTGAAAGCAAGTGTTTGATATATACATACAAATATTTCATATTTGTTTTCACTTTAAATAGGACACAATCTTTTATGTCCAATAATTTTTTTAATGCACACCGATATCCTACTAGGCACGGAGCCCATGTACAATACATTGGCAGATCATGTTAGTTGTAAAGTTGTCACCTTTTCCATTTTGGACACAATTAATTGTGTCTATTAATTTATAACTAAGCCACACTTATTTATTGGTGTCCTGTTTCTCATCTATTTAAAGTTGCATTCTAATTTTTCCCTCATTTTTCAATCTGCCAAAATTCTTTGAAACCCGAATTTCTAGCTTTTCTTGTAACGACCCGTCCCAAATTCCATGATTAGATTAGTGACTAATCACGATTAGTGAGGCTAATCCGTGATTAGTAGAGCGAAATCGGACGAACGGTGCGAAATGACCGTTTTGCCCCTGATGGTGGCAAAACGTTGACTTTTTAATCGGGCGGTCAAATGGACTTTGACCGATGACCGTGACGTAGTTCGTGACGTCACGAGTTCATAGACAGGTGGCACGTTCAATTCCGACGTTCGAGGAAGAAGTTATGACGTTCGGAAGTTTAGGGGCATTTTGGTAATTTGGGTGAATAGGAGGTCAAAAGTTGACTTTTTGATCGGGAGGTCCGATGGCCGAGGGCCAAAGACCGTTACGTAGATAAGGATGATACGAATTCGTAGACAGGCGGCACGTCGAATTCGGACGTTCGACGGCGAAGTTACGGTTCACGGAAGTTCCCGGTTACTATTCACGACGGCACGTTTTACGAGACACAAAGTGCAGTTTTGTCTCTAATGGGCCCAGATATTTAATGGAGGCCCAATGGATGAGTGACACTTGTCACCCATCCACTGGCCAACCTCACCCACTCATGCACCAAACCACTCAACCGTGCATCCATTTTCCATTTTTTCCTCCATCCATTACCCGATCCCATTTCTCACCCAAACCCATTCAACCCTTCCCAATGATCGTATAGGGGAGACCAGAGTGTGAGGATGGACCGGTGGACGCTGGTGGCCAGCCCAGGACGCACCGCCGTGGACGGCGGAGGAAGAGGAGATCGAGGTAATCGGTTTTACCCGATTTTGTCCATTTTCAATATTAGTGGTTATGGGTCATTTTTGATTGTTTTAATGAATTAGTTAGGATGTTAAGAAGCCATTAGGAAGGTTTTGGGAAGGTTTGAACGTTGAGGGACCTCTGGGGAGGTTTTCGAAAAATTGAACCGTGAGGGGATTTTTGGGTTCACGGGTTTTAATCGGTTTTAGGTTGTTTTGTTAATTGGGTTAGATAGGAAACTTGAAAATAGGAATTTAGAAATTAAAATGGAAGAAAACGGACGAAAAACGAAGAGTGTAGGGCCTTGGACCGGTCACGCCGGTCCAGGCGGACCGGAATTGCAGAGAAAACCGGACCGGCCCGGTCGGACCGGTTCGATCGAAGGAGGACGACGGCACTGTAGCGGCGCGTGAGGCCCACGCGCAGGCAACTTCCAGTGGCGCGTGTGGGCGCGTGCTAGGGTTTCTGGGGATGTGTTCAACATACGAAATCATCTATTCGATGTAACGAACATTTTGAGACTGGTTTCGTGTCGATCGGACACCGTCTCGAGATGTTTCGGGGCATCGGAAGGTATAGGTTCGGGATTAAAAATAGTTAAAAATATGGGAAAATTACGGGGCTTTAGTGGGAGGTTAATTAAGTAGTTAGTAACCTTCTATTACGATTTGGACAGGTTTGGGAGTCTCGGTGACGGTGATCGGCTCGGGGAGCCGTATGGCACGCAAATCGAGGCGGCAGCTCGGATGGTCTGTGAGTGGACCTTGTTTTCTAAATTGGTGCATGCATAAATGTTTATTATATGTTTTATTACTTGTTTGATAATGCCATGGGTGCATTTGTATGTGGTTACGTATAAGCACGTATTTCGAGGTTTTGGCCTTATACGGTGCTTATACGGGTCTGTATTTCTTTATTGATTTAAATGAACTGAATTTGGATTTCAAAATGATAAACTCGGGTATGAGACCCATTTAGTTTTGTCTCGGGCATATGACCTCAGATTCCGGGCACGGTGCCCAGTTGGTGTCCTATGTTCAGGTACGAGACCCAGTCACTTTACGGTTTTGATTTCAGGTCAGGGAACCTTAAATGGATTCCCAGGTTCATGACGGTTTATGGGAACCGGCATGAACCCTTGTTATGGTATCATGGTTCATGACGGTTTATGGGAACCGGCATGAACCTTTGTTGGTTATTACGGTACATGACGGTTTATGGGAACCGGCATGTTACCTGATTATGGATATTATGGATCATGACGGTTCAGGGGAACCGGTCATGAATGTTTATGTTATGTATATATATGTTCGTCTACCTTCCTTTACTTCTATTATCTCCTCTGGGGAGGGTCGTTGGCCTGGGTGGACCCCGGAGTAGTCACGGAGCACCGACTGAGTGGAGTCACCCCCCAGTTGGGTTCCTTACTCTCAGGAAGGCTATGATTACTATTACCTCGGGTAGGGTCAGTGGTCTACGGACATTGACCTTGACTTTGAGATGACTCGGATTGAGACCCGGGTAGCGCGCGCGTAGCTTTGGATACCGTGACAGGATTGGTTGTGTGACTTATATATATGTATGTGATGGATATATGATATATGATATGTGGTGTGTACAGGTGTGCACAGGATTTGGGCAGTGGCCCGTATGGTCGTTTTCATTGTGGTCCTTTCGACCTTGGGTTATATCTGCTTTGGGCTTAGTCCCACATATGGTTTGTTTTGGATAAATGGTTTTCGAATGCATGCATGCTTTTTAGTGGAGGGTACAAATGTCTTATGAAATGTTTTTATAAACTCTTTGTTTTGTCCACTCACAGTTTTTAATGTTTTGACTGCCCTTCAGGTTGACATCGGATGTGGACTGTAGCAGAGACCGAGATATCACATGCCTCCTCCGGATCCTGGCGTACTCTGATAGCCCGGGAGGGCAAAGGTCGAAATTATCCCTTGTCTGACACTCCGTGTCAGACGGGAGCAGGGTCATCCCGCACTAATCCCGGGGGGATTGGGATGGGACCTGTCAACGTGGTATCAGAGCGGGGTTGTCTCTATTCGAGCAACCGTGTAGCTCTTGGAGTATGTACACAGGTCGAGGATGTGATATCTCAATGGGCTGCAGTTCGTGGTCAACCTGATTGTTGGGGTGCCGATACGATAGTTAGTAGGATTGGATCGTGGAACGTCTTGGTTCGGCATTCGATGCCGGGGTTGCCATAGTTCTGTCAAGGTTGGCAGTGTGGGACCATACAAAGGGATTAACGTGTTCGTATTCTGGAGTGTGATCGTGAGACGGTTAGTTGGGATCGTCTTTCACGATGTCGTAGGATTGGTTCCGACGACTAGCTGGGAATTGTGATCATCGGATGATTGGATTTGGTTGAGTTAGATGGATTTACTGCAGTTGGCAGTTAGCAACCGGATACGAGTAATCCGAGTTGGATTGTTGGTAGGATTGGATTGACGTCTTTATGATGTCGGACCGTAGGGTCGGTCATATTGTTGATTTTACTGCTTTTCGCAGGTGGCTTCAGGGGAACTCTAGGTGTGATTGTGGAACCCTACCTTGGTGGGTATGGTTCGGAAATGGGAGTTGGCGAGTGGTGTGACTTTGACGACTATTCGGATTTGGATTCGTTAGTCGGTCTAGTCATGTCAGCTTGTATTGGGACTGCACTTCGCAGTCAGGGTTGTACGTATCGGTTAGACCGAGTTGGTTGTCGTGCTACTTCAGTTGTGGGTTGGTGCAACTAAGGTCGTGGATGACCTGGTAGACGACAATGGTTTAGTCAAGTTACGACAGGATAGAGATTGTTGGACAAGTTACCAGGGTTGGTACTTGTCGATGGAATCCCTGAGTGGGATACAGAGTAGTTGGTACGGGCGATTGATTCCGTTGGATACGGAGTCTGGATATAGCGATGTCTGGTAGTTAGGTCTGCACGAGTGTGGGGCAGGCGCTACTACCGAGAGTGGTTATAGTTACGATTGTTGGGGACGTTCGGGGAACGTTTTCCTTTTCTCGCATGAGTTGTTAGGGTGACTGTACCCAGAGTTGTCAGGTACGAGGGAGACAGAGTTTCTCCTATACGAGCAGAGGTACGCGATCGTCGCTCGGTATAAGCGGAGATCCAGGGTGTCAGTTTTGCACACGGCGTGTTGATACTGACACTAGTTTTGGTGATAGTGCGTGGTGCTGGTACTAGCGCTGGTACTGGTGCCGGTGATCGTGATGACGATGAGTTACGGATCGGGGTGTGACTCCATCGTAATGGGCCTATGTTCGGTATCTGTGGTTCAGGAGTGGAATTCAGATAGAGTTAAACTGGTTAGGGGACACGTGGTTGATGTCCGGGTATGTTGTTTCCAATCTTGTTGGAATTTCGGAATCGCAAGAGGTTGCGACTGAGGTGACAAGAGGAATGCGGGTTTTCCGCATTGGTATTGGGTATTTCGAAGTCGTTTGGGTGACTTCTCGGATTCTACCGTGGTAGATGACGTTGATGATATAGCTGTTGTTGGTTGCCACTAGTACACTGATCGTGTATTGGTTGGTGGACCCGGGATTTGTTCTGGATCATTAGGAGGAGATAAGTATATCGAAGTTAGGTGACTGAGATTTCTCATTTTCTACTTGGTGGCAGACGATGTTGGATTACGTGGCGTGGTGAGTGCAGCAAGTTTTGGTTGCATTCACGTAGGATGAGTTTTGATGTCATCGTGTTGGATCATCTTTGGTTTTCCTAGGTGGAATGACAAGGATCGATACGAGGTAATCAGTGAGAACCCACAGTCTCGGCGTGACTTGTCGTTGACTAATCTATTTAGATGTGGGAAAGGGTTGAGGACTTTGGACGTCGTGACGATTGGGGATCGTGACGTCTATGGTCGGTTGACGTAGTGTTGGATATGGATCGTGATTTGGATATCCCGATAGGTGGAGAGTTTATCACTCTTACTTGGATGTTGAGTGAAGCATGATGGGACTGAACTTCTTTTCGAGGTAAATCCCATATGGCTTATTACTCGCCTGAGTAGTTGTCCGATGAGTAGGTGTCTGACGAGGTCAGATTTTGTCTGACCTAGTGTTGTGTTGATGTCGGGACTGACTTCCCTATGAAGTCAATCGATCGTATGGTGGTAATCGGTTGAGTGGGTAACCGATAGGTTTGGTTTTGGTACGTCTAGGTAGACGTGAACGATATTTCAGGTTTCGGAATCAGATTTCTAGATGACGATTTAGGATTTGATTTTGGAACTTGAAAGAGGATTTCTGGAGTTGGGGTTTGGAATCGGATTCTGGGTGACGATTCAGGATTTGATTCTAAAGCTTGACTGTAGATTTTCTTTTATGGATTTGGGTTCGGAATGGTTATTCCAAATGCTAGCTTACGGAATAATGATTTTGGATTCGAATTTGGACATGATTATGGATATGATTTCTGGATTTGGATTTGGGATTTCTTACGAAATTGCGGATTCAGATTCGGATTTGGAAATAAATAATGGGTCGGAGTTTCGATTTGTCTAATACTGGATTGGACAAATGGACTCTATAATTGAAACGTGATTGGCTATGACCTAGGTGGTTGTAGGCGGATTGATGGGTAGTTGTACGTACCTTGTATGTTGTTCGAGGTACAATACTGGGCATACTTGTGGTGCCTAGTGACGGTATATAGGTTATACCGGTAGTACGTTGGTGAGCGTGTTGGTAGTCGGATTGGTTCTGATACCATTGGATTAGTTGCGGTCGTGAACTAGATATTGGATACTGTGCATTGGGTCATAGTATTTCTGATGGGTCTAGTTACACACAGATTGAGTGAAAGGCTGTGTGGGTAAGTGTTTACTCCTGGTTGGGTCCGTTGGTGGTTAGTGTAACCACGAGTGAGTATAGTGTCAGTTTTCGACTGACGACTGTCAAGTGATGACGGTCTGTCGGAGGTGTCAGCGTGGATCGTTGAGTGAGGTCTGATGGCTCCCAGTGGGAGCAGACGTCAGGATAGATTAGTGATTGAGAAGGGAACCGTCTAGTTGTTGTATCAACAAGATGGTAGATTTGACAAGTAGTGTCAATTCGGACCGTGTGGCTACTGTTCTTCGACGTGGTCGAGTGTAGTCGATACGATATGGAGGTTAGTGGTACGTCTAGTTACAAACGAGGTTTATGTTGACTAGTGGGTGTACAAGTGTACACGTGTTTCGGGGTCGATTCTACTTTCCACGAGATGGATGTGGAATCAGGATAGTTGGAGTTTCGAGAATGAAACAAATTAAGGAGGGAAGAACGATTGGATTTAGGTCGGTTGGAATTTCGAGGACGAAATTAATTAAGGAGGGAAGGTTGTAACGACCCGTCCCAAATTCCATGATTAGATTAGTGACTAATCACGATTAGTGAGGCTAATCCGTGATTAGTAGAGCGAAATCGGACGAACGGTGCGAAATGACCGTTTTGCCCCTGATGGTGGCAAAACGTTGACTTTTTAATCGGGCGGTCAAATGGACTTTGACCGATGACCGTGACGTAGTTCGTGACGTCACGAGTTCATAGACAGGTGGCACGTTCAATTCCGACGTTCGAGGAAGAAGTTATGACGTTCGGAAGTTTAGGGGCATTTTGGTAATTTGGGTGAATAGGAGGTCAAAAGTTGACTTTTTGATCGGGAGGTCCGATGGCCGAGGGCCAAAGACCGTTACGTAGATAAGGATGATACGAATTCGTAGACAGGCGGCACGTCGAATTCGGACGTTCGACGGCGAAGTTACGGTTCACGGAAGTTCCCGGTTACTATTCACGACGGCACGTTTTACGAGACACAAAGTGCAGTTTTGTCTCTAGTGGGCCCAGATATTTAATGGAGGCCCAATGGATGAGTGACACTTGTCACCCATCCACTGGCCAACCTCACCCACTCATGCACCAAACCACTCAACCGTGCATCCATTTTCCATTTTTTCCTCCATCCATTACCCGATCCCATTTCTCACCCAAACCCATTCAACCCTTCCCAATGATCGTATAGGGGAGACCAGAGTGTGAGGATGGACCGGTGGACGCTGGTGGCCAGCCCAGGACGCACCGCCGTGGACGGCGGAGGAAGAGGAGATCGAGGTAATCGGTTTTACCCGATTTTGTCCATTTTCAATATTAGTGGTTATGGGTCATTTTTGATTGTTTTAATGAATTAGTTAGGATGTTAAGAAGCCATTAGGAAGGTTTTGGGAAGGTTTGAACGTTGAGGGACCTCTGGGGAGGTTTTCGAAAAATTGAACCGTGAGGGGATTTTTGGGTTCACGGGTTTTAATCGGTTTTAGGTTGTTTTGTTAATTGGGTTAGATAGGAAACTTGAAAATAGGAATTTAGAAATTAAAATGGAAGAAAACGGACGAAAAACGAAGAGTGTAGGGCCTTGGACCGGTCACGCCGGTCCAGGCGGACCGGAATTGCAGAGAAAACCGGACCGGCCCGGTCGGACCGGTTCGATCGAAGGAGGACGACGGCACTGTAGCGGCGCGTGAGGCCCACGCGCAGGCAACTTCCAGTGGCGCGTGTGGGCGCGTGCTAGGGTTTCTGGGGATGTGTTCAACATACGAAATCATCTATTCGATGTAACGAACATTTTGAGACTGGTTTCGTGTCGATCGGACACCGTCTCGAGATGTTTCGGGGCATCGGAAGGTATAGGTTCGGGATTAAAAATAGTTAAAAATATGGGAAAATTACGGGGCTTTAGTGGGAGGTTAATTAAGTAGTTAGTAACCTTCTATTACGATTTGGACAGGTTTGGGAGTCTCGGTGACGGTGATCGGCTCGGGGAGCCGTATGGCACGCAAATCGAGGCGGCAGCTCGGATGGTCTGTGAGTGGACCTTGTTTTCTAAATTGGTGCATGCATAAATGTTTATTATATGTTTTATTACTTGTTTGATAATGCCATGGGTGCATTTGTATGTGGTTACGTATAAGCACGTATTTCGAGGTTTTGGCCTTATACGGTGCTTATACGGGTCTGTATTTCTTTATTGATTTAAATGAACTGAATTTGGATTTCAAAATGATAAACTCGGGTATGAGACCCATTTAGTTTTGTCTCGGGCATATGACCTCAGATTCCGGGCACGGTGCCCAGTTGGTGTCCTATGTTCAGGTACGAGACCCAGTCACTTTACGGTTTTGATTTCAGGTCAGGGAACCTTAAATGGATTCCCAGGTTCATGACGGTTTATGGGAACCGGCATGAACCCTTGTTATGGTATCATGGTTCATGACGGTTTATGGGAACCGGCATGAACCTTTGTTGGTTATTACGGTACATGACGGTTTATGGGAACCGGCATGTTACCTGATTATGGATATTATGGATCATGACGGTTCAGGGGAACCGGTCATGAATGTTTATGTTATGTATATATATGTTCGTCTACCTTCCTTTACTTCTATTATCTCCTCCGGGGAGGGTCGTTGGCCTGGGTGGACCCCGGAGTAGTCACGGAGCACCGACTGAGTGGAGTCACCCCCCAGTTGGGTTCCTTACTCTCAGGAAGGCTATGATTACTATTACCTCGGGTAGGGTCAGTGGTCTACGGACATTGACCTTGACTTTGAGATGACTCGGATTGAGACCCGGGTAGCGCGCGCGTAGCTTTGGATACCGTGACAGGATTGGTTGTGTGACTTATATATATGTATGTGATGGATATATGATATATGATATGTGGTGTGTACAGGTGTGCACAGGATTTGGGCAGTGGCCCGTATGGTCGTTTTCATTGTGGTCCTTTCGACCTTGGGTTATATCTGCTTTGGGCTTAGTCCCACATATGGTTTGTTTTGGATAAATGGTTTTCGAATGCATGCATGCTTTTTAGTGGAGGGTACAAATGTCTTATGAAATGTTTTTATAAACTCTTTGTTTTGTCCACTCACAGTTTTTAATGTTTTGACTGCCCTTCAGGTTGACATCGGATGTGGACTGTAGCAGAGACCGAGATATCACATGCCTCCTCCGGATCCTGGCGTACTCTGATAGCCCGGGAGGGCAAAGGTCGAAATTATCCCTTGTCTGACACTCCGTGTCAGACGGGAGCAGGGTCATCCCGCACTAATCCCGGGGGGATTGGGATGGGTCCTGTCATTTCTCCCTCATTACGACATCGAAAATATTAAATAACTTATATTATAATAAACAAACTAAATGTTTTGCGTTTTCCCTCCTTATAGAATTTGCCAATTTTTTTTAAATCTCTCCTCGAGAAAGGTGTTGTACTTCAACTTATAATACACAAAAATTTGTGTCTTTAAATTATCCCTTCTTGAGAAATGTGCAGTGCTTTAACTTATAAGTCACAAATATTTATGTCCTTTATGATAAATAAACTAAATGTTTTGTGCTTTCCCTCCTCTTTTTTTTAAAAAAAATCTCTTTGAGAAAGGTGTTGTACTTCAATTTATAAAACGCAAATATTTGTGTCTTTAAATTATCCATTCTCGAGAAATATGTAGTGTTTCAATTTAAAAGACACAATTATTTGTGTCCTTTATAATAAATAAACTAAATATTGAGTTTTCTCTTTTTTTTACTCTCCTCTTCCAATCCCCAAATTTTTTTGAAAATTCCTCCTCGAAAAAGGCACAAATGATGTATATGTACAATAGCTAATGGTACAAATATTTGAGTTTTCTCGCCTAATGCAAGCTTTTCCCAGGCACAAATATTTGTGTCTTTTATGTTATATGGGCCACTAACCCTAATATATGTCTTATACTTCTTGTCTTCTGCAATTCTGCCTCTCTCATGTTCATTTCCCATCATTTTCTCTCTGCCTCTCTTTTGCATCTCGAACCTGAAGTTTGAAACCACCAAGCTCTCTCCCACTTTTGGATCAAAGTTCTCTATTTTCGCCGCACCGCCGTACTAGTGGGTACGTCATCTCCCACCCATTGAACCATTTTTTCGTGTTTACTTTTCTCTTCTATGATTTACAATTTTACTCTCTGAATCTTACGCTATTTTTCTTTATTTTTCTTAGTTTTGCAGAGCTTATGGATGAAGATCCTCGGCTTTCACACCTCGTCTTCTCCCAACCCAAAGACTACTTATGTTTTTTGGATGAGACGGCTATTTGGGCTTATGTCTGTATGTAAATTTGGTGTTTGATTATAAGTATTAATTTTTTTTATTATTGACTACAAAGTCTTGAAGATATAGAATTTTGATTTGGATTTGTGTCGTATTGTGGGTAGAAAGTCATATTGAGGGATTTGAATGGTTCCAATAAAGCGATAAGGAAGGAATTCATCCATTTTCATATCGATATCAGTGGTTCACCACTTGAATGCCCAAGCTTGCTTCAATTCAAGCTCTTTAAAGTCATTTGGTGGTTTTTATTTTAACTGGGTATTCATTAATTTGTTGTGAGTGTTTGGTTCATGTGTGCATTTGGTTGTGTCTGTAGAGACCTTTTTGAGCATTGGGCGTGTGAGTGTGAAGCATCATGGGATTCTGCTCACCCTGAAAGGGACAGTAATTCGGTCTAGAGCAATCAAGATGTATGAAGGAGAGAGGAAGTGTATGTGCCAGAAATGCAAGCAGAGATTGTTTCTATCCGGAATTCTATGTATATAATTCATATACTCTCAATAATCAATTAAATTACATGTATATAATTCATATATTTCATTTTACAATTTTATCTCCAAAACCATTTTACAAACCTAATGTCCGATTTTGATTTTGATTTTTTTTGGTGGTTTTCCAGTGAGGTTGAAGTGTAGTGGAGTTAAACGATTTGATCATCCCTTCTAATCTGGGTTAGGACGTTTACTAATATTTACCATATTAATTTTGGATTGATCTAATTTTATTTAGAGATACAGGAGATTAGTTCTTGCTGAGTATATTTGCATTATGTGAAAGTTGAATTTATAATTGTAGCTGGTTAATAGTTTTGGTCAATTTTAGGAAAATATTAATCTAGAAATTCAAGAGAAGACTAATTGTAAGATGGCAAGAGAAGACTAATTCGTGCTACAGTAATTGTACTGTAGCATGAATTATTTTTATTTAAAATTAGAATAGAGGACACAATAATGTATTTGTATCCATGAGTTTAACAAAATACGTGGGCCCAATGTCAAAACAAAGACACAAAACATCGGTGTTCTTTGATCTTTGATAATTGGCCACAAAGTAAGTTATTTGTGTCATTTGATCAAAAGGCACGCACACATCAGACATTGACGAATAATAGTGGCTGCAGCGTGCCCTTTGTTATAGGACACAAATAATTGTGTGTATAGAGGCAAAAGACATATAATTATTAGTGTACTAAGCCTGTTTTTCTTGTAGTGATAATGACCTGAATCTATAATGAATATCTCATGTTGTTTGAGAGAGTGACTAATGATATATTTCCATTGTTGCTTAAGCGCTACTTTGGTATTAGTTGTCCCATAATCATGGTGGTAAAGACCTGAAAGTATATTGAATATCTCATGTTGTTTTCTTGAGTGACTAATAATAATTTGCAAGTGTTGTTTATGTCTACTTTGTCATTGTATCAGCTGTCCCATCCGCGATCTGAATATTCATAATCAGAGTCTCCTTTTACCATTACCTATTGCCTCAAATTTAGTATTATTTGTATGTAATTTAGTATTATTTGTCACTGTGCTGGATTATGAAAGATGAATAACTTCAGTACTTCCACATGTTTCTGTTTCGTTAGTGGAAAACAAGCAACTACCATTAGGGTTTCATGAATTGTTGTAATATAACATGGCAGTATTCTGGAGCTCCGATTTCCCTTGACCCAAGCAACAAATTTTTCCATAGCTTATCAGCATCATCAACAACCACAACATCGGAATCTAAATAAATCACATGCTCGACGCATGGGTTTTTCTTCTTCTTGATCCTTATGCCTTCACACTCTAATTTTGAACAATTTTGCCCTTTTATCTTAACAAAATTCTATTAAGTTATACGTCTATGAGGCATTTTGAAACAAAAATCGTGTTTACAATGTATTTTGGGTCAAAATAGTGTTCATGGGGCATTTTAAGACTTATTTTGATATTTAGAAGACATTGAGTAAAAATCATATTTAAATAGAACACAAAATGATAAATTAGTATGTCATTTTTTAGACTTTTTACTCAAGATGCACCATAATTGATCCGAAAGATGTGCCAAAAGGTCAGAAACCTCAAAAACATAAAAACACTTGTTCACTAGAACCCATGAAAGGGACGCTTGCGTTGCCACGTTCTGGTGGTCGGCCAGATTTCCCTCCATACTCGCGATTGCAATTGTCACTCCTTCCTCAAACCCTATTATTCACGTGCCAGAAAACCTCCATAACCACCATATCTTCAAGCTTGACCACCATATCTTCAAGCTTGGTAACAACCTCATTTCTCAACTAAATTTAGTGTTCTAATAATGCAAATCTATCTAATGGGCCCAAAGAATCCGAATATGAAGTCAGAATTGAAATCAACTACTTGTGGGCTCGAAAAGATATGGCGGTACTATTCACTTTCATATCTCCCTCCTCCAGTAATACCGACCTGGATGGTGGGCATTGTTGAGCTTAAAATGTAGTGAGGAAGATGATAGTGTGGTTTGTCGGTCTTGGTTTGGCCTAACTTGAAAAATCACAATTTTGAGGGTTTATTCTCATGGTTGAACATGAGAGAGAGAGAAAGAGGGGGAAATCTAGAGTGCCGGACTTAAAATATCTTATTAGCAAAAATTATCAAAATTGCCTCTGAATCTTCTAAACCCACAACTCTCTCATCAGGTCTCCGTTTTCTGCGTGCTCCTTATCTATGAACTCATGAGTTCGATACTTTCCTTATCTATGAACTCATGAGTTCGATACTTACAAACGGTCTAACAAAAACTTCCAAAAGTATTTCCAACAAAAAGTGATTACTAAATCCTACTAAAGTTGAGGATAAAATAATCATTTTTAAATTAAATTACAATGAAATTTCTTTTAAGGTACATGTTGTTACAAGTACGATGGATGTACTTCAAAACGTATTTCAAGGATCACATGTATTTTTTTAAGTTCATGAAAAGAACTAAAATTTGAGTATAATTTTGGAAAGTAAGCAACCATTAAACATTCTTTATAATGTTAAAAAGGGGATAAGGTAAATTTCTAAACTCATTAAATCCTAGTTTCTTTACAATTTATAAATGTATAAAAAAAGGGGAAGCGTAAAAAATGTGTATCCATCAATCATCTCAATCTAGAATTCTAGAATTAGAGGAAAGCAGAGGCTGCTCAGACTAAAAATCTAGGAAGGGAATTAAATTAAGTTGCACAATAGTCGAGCGGTTTTGTACAAGAGTCATGTGCCACTGAGTCCACCTAAATTAAGCGACACATTTTCCAGCTTGGGCAGCTTGGCACGAAGTCACATAAGTAGCCTCTTCCAGAAGTCATGTTAATGATTTCATAGCTTAACCAATATTCTAATTCATTTTAATTTCTGGTATTCATAACTTAGATGAACAAAATAATATTAGAGAAATGCCATGAGTTGTTTTGCAAGCACGCTGAGGCAGCTTCCGCCTTCCGGTTGTTGATGCCCTTGTAAAGTCCACTAAGGTATATGTTTGGAAGATGAACTTTAAAGTACCAAAGATTTAGACTAAATCAATAGAAAACGAGAAACTCGAACCAATTTTTTTTCTTTCAATAATTAGATGTGATGCACTTTGTGGGATTTGTACGTAACATATTGATAGATTGATGTTACTTTGAAAATCCGTGTTACTTTGAACATCCTTTGTTTCATGGTTTTATTCTACATGTGCTCATTTCTAGTTGCACACATAGTTTACTTGTAATCATTTTATTCAATTGTTGGGATGCATTTCATATTAATATGGGAGAATTTATCAAAAATAGACAAAATTTGACTTTTAAATACAAAAATATCATTTTTTAAGAAACTTTAAAATATAACAATGTGCCTACTCAAATAGACTTAAATACCCTTAAGAACTTAAAAAACTTAAACCTATCATGCATTAACAGACTCACATTCCCCTTTGTTAGTTCTCCCTCCCTCAACCAACATCTTTTTGCATCCCTACCCATCATCCCAACATGCCATTCAGTTAGCAATTTATGCAAAAGGATATAATTATGTAGAACAATTAATCATCCAATTTATGCAACATGGTATAACAAAATATTACCTCCAAAAAATATTACTCAATAGTTTGTAGCGCTCTGGGCGTGTTGGTCGACTCTAGCGCTCTCAGTTTTTCTGGGCTTCTTGTGTTGGCGTCTTTCTCTATTTTTAATACAATTTGACATATATGTGTAAATATACACACAAAATCATCCAATTAATTGTGTGGGCATAGAAAAACCCCTATAACGAGAAAAAAGGTAAGACAGGGAGAGGATTCTGGTAAATTGATGAGGGGATGTGGAGCAAACTCGAGCAATATGTGAAGTTTGAACTAATCATTCAATTAAAGTGCTTAGGCCTAATAACATCGACGGTGACAATCCCCATCTATCTGGGATTTTGCCCAAAGCTGCTTCTTTTGCCTCCAGGTCCAAAAGGATCTTAAAGCTTCAATCTTTCTCAATTTATGCATCATCTCCAATCTTATTTTTGTTAAAGCAACCTGAAAGTTGGCCCTTTTCAGACCAATTTCATATGGATCATGAGAAGAAGACGACGACTACGAAGGCGAGAATGGTTGTGCTAGGTTATGTTCTGCTAATGTGAGAAATTTAGGTTGTGATGCAAGACATATAGGTTGTGTCCTACAAATGCAAGACATTTAGGTTTATTTTTAAGTATATTTGAATAAGTTTTTTGTTATATATGAAAGTTTTTTGAAATAATGATATTTTTGAAATTGAGGGCTATATTTTGATTACTTTCGATAAATTCTCCTTCTTATATGAAATTTAAACTTAGAATTTGTAGCATCCAAATTCCAAGTTCTTCTTTTAAATTTTAAATTCCTATATTTAAGTATTCAAATAAGAGAATTGGTGTATAAAAAACTTGAAATTCTAATTTTTTTAATAAATCTCATATTTCTTTCACTCAGTCAAAACACACCCTAAAAGAAAAATGCTGAGGCCAGTTGTCAAAGTTTTGAGCGATACTATCCGATTCTCAAAATTGCATCAAGGGTAGGAAGTCGTCCATCGCGGTTGGGCGACTTTATTAGCATCATTGAGTCGTTTGCTACTTTTTGATCAACATTACATTGCGTAGCTATCTCTCTGCAAATGCAAGGCTATGACTCGCAAGTACATTTCACAAGCAAGGGCTGCTGCTCGTGTGTTTTATATGTATTTACTTTAGCAGAGAGCTTAACCTTAATCGACGACATCATCACTAAAGAGTTTAAACTTGTTGGCATCGAGAACCAGTTTCCTTACAGAAGAGAATGTGCCCAAAATTCCTGCACCTGTGAACACGACGATTATAGATATGTTGATCCAGTAAGTGAAGGTCGATTTCGGAGGCTTATGGGTCTTGTTGTATAGAAGCATTGGCAGGATGAAGTCTAGAGGGATGAATCCTACAGCTCCAACCACACCACTTATGTCTCCGAAAAATGGAAGCATTGCTGCCAAAAATCCGCACAGCATCATGTAAAGAGATCGTAGAATGATTCGAGGAATGAGATTCCTCTTGGAAAACATTCCTTTATTCACATCAGCTGATTGCTTCTCCATAATCTCATATGCAACTTGAGAATAAACCTGCATCAAGTTTCAACAGGCTTAACAAATCAACCTGTGCCTCTGTAAATCAAAAAGTTATTGGAGACTTGCATTTCATCGGCCTTTAATTTTCAACTTGGTATGGACGCATTCGAAAGTACGGAGTCAGTAAGCTTACCAGGCCAATGGCAAGAAGCTGAAGGAGTACAAAGATCACAGCAAGAGCAAGAACCCAAGTTGGAGCCAGAGAAGGTCCCTCATCCGGCATTAGGCTCTCTAGAATGTTTGAGCTAGCTTTGTTCCCAAAAACCCAGTAACCTGAAACTGCAGTTGAGTAGAAGGTAACGAAAATGACAGCGTAACACATCACGAGACCTTTTACCATCTTTCCAGTAGCTGGCGGCGCCAAAGTTGCCTGCATTGATCCATAGGCATTCGATCAAATGAAATCCAGAAGCAAGTAATTATTTGCCTTTGTCTTTATGCTTATGATGTTCGCACTAAGACGAGATATGGGCAGTGTAAGTTAAATCAACCGGATCACGTAATGCTTGTGCCAACTAGCATTAGAAATAATGGAATTTTCAGCTACTAGAAAGTTCGAAAGATGCTGAATTTACTTGTATTTCAGGTAGTATTCCGTTCCCAAAGATAGCAGCGATAATGGAGATGGAAGTGAAGGCACTGAAGAGCTTCACAGAATTCGAAGATTCTAAGGTATACTCCCTTGTAGGGGCGTTTTTAGAAGAACCTAGAGGGAAAAAAGACAAGTTTCTTAGATCATAAGGAATCAAAGCAATACTTTAAACTAATCTAGATCTAGAACTACATTGTTTCCCCCACACTGGTTCTTACAGAAATGTTATAAGCTCCTCTGATATGATGACAATCATTACAGTATACAAATTCAAACCAGAAGTCCTGATTAGGAGGGATAAGGGTTGTCAATGACACAATAGGTACCAAGGTAAAATCACGTCATTTTGAAAGTGAAAAATTCCGGAACGAAGCATGTAACTTTCTTCATATAAGTAATGCATGAGAAGATATAAAATGATTACGTTGAATGTCTCACTACCTGCATAAACACAAGCACCAACAACCAGGAATGAGTAGCCCAAACTGAGAAGCAGCGAAACAAAGTTGATATGCCTGAGGGAGTGGAAAGTTGGAAGCTGAGAAATGACTATCATGACCACTGTAACCATGGCTATGAAGTCGTACAATTTCAAGGATCCATTGGGAGAAAGTTCTGCATACATAATCTTACAAAGGATAAACAAAAGTGAAATCAATATACTGCAATACTAATATGCTAATATAGAACCAAAATATAATTTTAAACCCACTCACTATGAACTTATGCAAATATCTGTTGCTTCATTACTTGCTTCCCCACCAAAAACTCTTGATAGTATCATCCATATTTTTATAATTTAAGCTGGCTAGTTTTCTTCCTATAATATTTTAGCATTATAATTTGTGAAGCGCCTGCCACAAGACTTTGCAAACCAAAAGAAGCTAGCATCCATGCGGCGAGGGTGATCACACATGTAAAGCAATAGAGCATTGACCAGATGAAAAAGTTGAGCGATTTAACACATCTGTGACCATTGATAGAAATGCCTTACTCATCATGCATCCCACTAAACTCAAAAAACCCTTTATAGATAAACAATTTTTCTTTGTTAAATACTCATTTGATTCCTTTCCGTGGAAGTGGTCATTCCTACTTACCCACTCACCACAAACCGACATGTTTCTATACATTTTTATTTTTGTGTGTTTTTATCGAATTATTTTTACATAAGCGTGGAACTATTATTTTCACGGGCTAGGAATGACACCTTTCAGATCTGAGTAACTATCACACTATTGCATGTCAATTATGTGATGATATGATGAGAAGATAATGATGCAATCAATACCTTTAGGCATTCCCCAGCAAGCAAAATTGCTCCTATTGAAACCCCAGTGTTTATGGCCGTTTGTATGAAGATCACAAAATAAAACATCCATCCTGACCCTACAAAACAAAGCAAACAAAGCACATCCACAGTGATTATAAATCAAAGATTCCATAAATGAAATTCAGCATGACACAAAATAGAGCACTTCTAATAAACAATGAACCATGTTTGTGCCAAAAGCATCATATCACTTAAAGAATTGCATAATCAAATGAAAATTTAATTAATTAACAAACAGAATAAATTTAGCTTTTCCCCATTGAAATATAAAAATAAACCAAAAAATAGTTTGGCACTTACCTCTTCGTAGTAAAGTACTACATGCAATCTGTAACATACCATCATTAACTTCACTACCTAAGAATGAATTATTTTGATTATTTACAGATACATGTAGACTAAATAAAATTTAGGGTGATTGTTATAAAATTTGTGTACGAGGCTGCGGATCAATGATGGTTCTAGTTCTACACATGTGTCAAAATCCCAGACGATCGCACCCACACGTTTTTTAAGTAAAGCCACATCTATTTACCAAATTACCATTTTGCCAGATACTTATGCTACTTTCTTACCTAAGACGTCGGCGGCGAGTTCCCGGAATCTGATGTGGCGGCGACCAGATTTCTCACAGTGGTCGAGCACCTTGGACATGAGGTAGTAGGAGTAGAAGGTGACAAGACCCATGGTGGTTAGGCACAGGAACCCCGGGCCCCAGCCCAGCCCTCTGAACGCGTACGGCAGCGTCAGTATTGTGGGCCCCACTATTGCCGTCGTCAGATGAAAACCCGCATGCCACCACTGCCCTGTACGACGCGAGATGCACGAATAAATGATTTTAATTATAGTTGACCGAGATAAAAAAGGAAGGAAAATAAATTAAAATAGCGTGGGGCAGAGGCGCTAGACCTTTAGATTGGAGGACGAAGACTGCGCCGGCGTCGTTCTCGCGGCGGCTCTCGAGGAAGGGTTCGGGGTTGGGAGGTTCGGCCATGATTTGGTCAAAACCGAGAGAGAGGGTGCAGGGGTGCGCAGTTTAGGGAGATTTAATGTGCCTGTATGAACGACGTCGAAGGCGCAGGTTAGTGGAGAGTTGCCGAGTAGGTGGGAGTAGGTGAAGGCTTAGGGTGGAGTCTACTAAGCAAAAATGCGAGGGGGAGAGCAATTGCCGCCCGAGAGAAACGTTGACGTGCTTCGATCCATGTCGCTATGATGCCGCTACAGATAGAGTGGGAAGAGGCTCGTAAGTCGTAAGGTGATGGTTTTTAACTTGTTCCGTTGAAGTCTCTCATTACCTAATTTCCATAACTAACCCTTCACCTTTCGATGGTTGTAAGGGACTAATTGGTCTTTTCGGACTTTACGATGGAGTCAAGGAACCAAACTAATCAATCAAAATATCCCTTTCGTTTTCGATATATACAGAAACGAAACTAATAGCTGAAGCATAATGTCTCATTTTGAAGTATTTCTAAAATCACATTGTTATGTTGATGTGTCAAAAAACCAATATTTGAACTTGCAAAGGCTGAGTTTGACATAAAAGTTGAAATGAAAAACAGAGGGAATATTGAAACTAAATTAGGCCATCAAACTGATGGGCATGGATGAAGAAGCGCAACACTTGAACTGAAATCAGTCAACAGACAGAGATGCAGCGACACTTTTGTTATATTCCTCCATTTCCTTCTTGTATGCTTCCATGGATTGAGCTGCCTCCTCATTCCAAACCTTCCTCTCTTCTTCACTCAATTCCTAAAACCAAACCAAAAAAATGACGAGTTTAATCAGTTCCATGAAGTAAAAAATTTCAAATAAAAAGAGTTACCAATTTAATGGTTCTTTTTTACCTTCCATTTGACTGAAATTAGAGTAGTGATGGTGGAGTTGTTGGTTCCTGGCCTCTCATCCAACAGAGTCTTTCTTGCCTCCTTGCTACATTATTCAAAACAAAATATGTATTAATTACTTTCTATTACTCTCCATGTATAAAAAACAACAGTAAACCGCAAAGTTACTGAGCATTTTTACCTGAACAGGAGGTAGGAAGATGCAGGCTTCTTAGGCCTGTTGGGATCAACAATCTTCTTTTCTTCCTTCTTCTTCTTCTGCTCCTCCTTTGTTTTCTGTTCATTTCAACAACTTGATTAGTACTCATTAATCGGTAAGCAAAGAAGAGAAAAGCTTGATTCGCAAGAAAACCTTGATTATGTTATCAGTCTTCTCTTTCTTCTTAAGAAGCTGCAGGGCTTCATGCTTTTGGAGCTTCATCATCTCTTCCTCTTCCTTTTTGAGACTGGCAGCTTCCTCTTCCTTGTTCTGCTTGTAAACCTCCATCTGTTGCACGTACTTCTCCTTGTTCTTCGTAGCCATCTGGAAATTGCAAACAACCCAAGTAAGCATTTATTCTCATCAAAATAACCTGCAAAGAGAAAGAGAAAAAGCTTTTTAGTTGCATTTGCAGCAACCTCTTCATAAGGCCCTTTTTGTTTTTCTGTCATGTTCTTCCATTCTTCACCCGTGATCTTCGAAACCTAATCAAAGTTGACAAGTTAGAAGTGACCAAATGACTATAGGCGGAAGATTTTAAAATCGGATGGCCATTTTCAACTACCTCAAGGACGGTTTTCTTCTCTGCAAGAAGAGCTACACGCCTCTCATTTGTGTACAGGAAAAATGCTGACATTGGCTGCTTGGGTTTCAATGGATCCTTTTCTTTCCTGTATATACACAAATGAGTAACATAAGAAATTCCATAGACACGGAAACCAGCAATCAGAGAACAGCTTTTAATCTTACTTGGTCTTCTTGTTATCCTGTTCCGCTTCTTGTTTGAACTGCAGGTATTGTTCAAGCAGTTCCATGGCTGTCTTCTGCTTGTGCTCTTCCTCCAAGAGACGCATTGCTTCACTCTCGCGCTTCTCTTTCGTAGTCACTTGCAGATAAGCTTGCTTTTCAGCTTGGTACCTCTCTTCATAAGGCTTTTTCTCTTCAGCAGTCACGTTCTTCCACTTAGCCCCCAAAATGTTTGAGATTTCTCTGAACTCAGCCTCAGGGTTCTCCTTCTTGATCTGCATCAAAACTCAAAAATTTGATTCAGTAATTGTTTCACATTTAAATCTCGGAACCAATTAGTGTTACAGTCTCTAATTTACCTCAGCCCAATTATCTTTGCACCATAGGACATAAGGAGGAGCTGGCCTTTTCTTCTCAGGGCACCCCTTCTTTTTCTTGTCTTTCAGTGTCCGAACAATTGGGAATGCCTGACGAAAAATTAGAAACCATTAGGTCAAAACCCTAAACCCAATTCAAGGTCATCTCTTTTGATTAAATTACGGATCAATAACCCTATATCAACAATCCTAATGAGTTTTATACATTTTCTCACAATTAATCAGTAACAAACAAAAGAAACCTCCAAATCAAAAACTAACTTATCAAATTTCAGGTCTTCAAGGTTTCACCCATGTTCTCAGAAACAAGCCAGAACTAACACATGTAATAAGAAAAATTCAGGAAAACTAAACATAAGATTGAATGAAAATAAATAAAGGGGATCGATGCAATAAACCCTCACACACAGATCAAGAACTCTCATGAAGTTTTTCAGATTTTCACAATTAACCAGTAATCAAACAGATACCAATTTTTGCATCCAAAACAACTCTTTTTTATCAAGGACACAAAATCCAGAATCAACAAACCAATTTTCAGATCTGGAACACATTTTCTCACTAACCAAACAGAGGCTAATGCGACTCAAGATATAATTAATTTCGGTAATTAAGAAAGGAAGTGGATCAAGAACACAAACCATATTAGGTTTGAACTCCTTGAGCTTCTGCAGCTTCTTCATCTCCATCTGGAGCTTGTCTTGCTCTCGACCCTTGGTTTCCAGTTCTTCCTCCTTGAGCTTCAGAATCTCGTCTTTCTCCTTCAGGAGCTCCTCCGTCTTCTCCTTCTGAAGCGTCAATTCCTGCAACTTCTGTTGCATTTCTTGCAGATCTTTCTCGAAAGACAAGGGTTGAGCTTGAGCCTTCTTGGACTGTTTTTTGGAGGCTGCTGCTTTCGATTTCTTGGGGGAGGTGCGAGGCTGAGAGAGGCTCTCATGGTTCTCCTTTGTTGGGCCGAACTCCGGGACCGTTTGGATCGGGATTGGATAGGGTTCCGAGACTTTTCCGGCCATGATATTGGTTTCGTTTCCAGATGCGTTTTTGTCCTTGAGTGCCTTTCGGCTGGCCCTCGGCTTCTTGGTGGGCAATTCAGAAATCGCCCTGTCCGCCATAGCAGAGAGAGAGAGAGAGAGAGAATGAGACAGTCGGGAAGGTCGGAGGATTTTGAATTTGAATTTGAGTGGTTCTGTAGGCGGAGGAACTGGGTCTTTATATGGAGGGGGCGGGGAGGCTAACGGCATGAATTTTCAAAATTCAAATTAATTTTTGAGTTTGGATAGTTATTAGAGCTCGGGTAATACCTAGCCGTTTGACGGTTGATATAAACTAGAAGGTGGGTAAATTCTTTAACATATAGAGAGAACAATAATACATATATATATATATATATATATTGGTTTAAATACACCATGAACTCGCACATTTGTTATAGTTTGCACCGTGTATTTGTTATTTACTCACTTAACAGTATCAAATAGCCGAGTAGAATATCTTAATTCCTTTTTCTTCACTGCAGTCTCATTTGCCATGAAAAAAAACCTATATGGCACCTACGTGGATTAAAATATATTAAATTAGAAAAAGGCATTCGTGGAACTTCAAAATTGGCCCTTTTAATTTCGAATCCCAAATTGAGAAACCCTAAATCAACACGACACAGTTCCTTCTTCCCCCAGGCTTTAACGTGAACCTAGGATTTGACGAACCCAAGCTTTGACGCGAACCCAAACTTTGACACGAACCCAGGCTTTGACTTACCTTCTACTCATCCACTCAACCTTCGAACAAGAAGAGATGGAGGAGCTTGAAGCCATACATTGCTACTGCGAGAAGAAATGTACAATCCTGACTTCATAGACTGATAGACACCCCGAGAGGAGATTTCAAGTGTGTCCATGTTCTGGGATAATGAAAAATAAAAAAAATTGTGTTCTTTGTTGAAATTACGATGAATATGCAAGTCTGTTGAAATTAAGTTTTAGTACATCAACTTTTAGGTGAAAGATGTTCAAATTCCACTCAATTGCTGTGATTGTGTGTAAGTTTATTATAATCAAGTCTGTTTTTATGTAGGAAAGCAAATATGGGTATTGGGAATAGTTTAATCCTGAAATGTATCATCAGTGCAAGACAATCATACTTGGATTATTGAGAAAAACTGGTAAATTGGAAGAGGATTTGAAAAGGTACAGAGCTAGGATAAGGAAGTTCTGGGTTGCCCTAATTGTAGTCTGTCTTATGGTGATGTATAAGAAGACTGAAGTTTAGGTTTAGGGATTGCCTAACAATCCAATTTTGTAATCGATGTTAAATATATGAGTTGTAATGAAAATGTAATTTGGCAATGTAATATATGGATTGTTGTGGAAATGCAACGATGGTTATTTAAGCCTTTCTGCAATGTAATTCTATGGTTTGTTTTGTAAAATTGAGCTAATCATATGTTACAAGGTGCAAATTTGGTAGTCCAGGGTGCAAAGTGACACATACGTTAGTAGTACATGGTAAAATGTGATACACAATTAGTAGTACAAGGTGCAAGTGATACACATTTAGTAGTACATGATGCAAAATGATACTCTTAGTTGGACAGGGTGCAAAGTGACACAAAAATATAGTAGTATGACACGACCCACCCTCAATCCCCCGAGATTAAGGGGTAAGTCATGCTCCCGTCTAACCTACGTGTGACACGAAGGCTAAACCGAAGTTCAACCTTCATGTGACACGTAAGTCGGACAAGGGATTTCCAAATAAATCGGTCAACACATCTAGACTTCCCAAAGCGCGCAGACTCTATTGTAGATTGCTTGTGTGAGGTCTCCATCTCTCTCGGCCAACAGCCCGCACCGCAACAACCTGTAGGGTATTGAAAACATAAAAAGACTGTGAGTGGACAAAAATAAATAGTTATTTCAGAAAACAGTTATCAGAAAGACATTTATACCCTCCATTTAAAAACCAATGCATTCATATACAACTCATTCCATAAAAACCATTCCAGATCCTAGATGAGAAAACCATTATTGAAAACCAGAATCATTTCCTTTCCTCAAATCCAAAATTCAAATCCAGGGCCTCAGCCCAAATCATGAATCAAACGTCAAAGTACGGGAACTCAGCCCCAAAACTCATCAAATCCAAATCATCCGGGTCACTGCCCAAAACATCTAAAAACCAGTGAAAACCCAGTGAAAAACATCAATCATGCGAGTTGCTGGATCTCAAGTGCGCCCGAGTCTTTAAACTCAAAACCATGCGCATAATCAGGCCTTCCCCGGATATCAACGAATCTTTAAACTCAAAACACAATCAACAGGCCTCGGGGGGGGGGGGGGGGGGGGGGTTGGGGATAACAGAGTCTTTAAACTCAAAACATTTCAATCCAGGGCCCTCTGACAGGACCCGCCCCCGATCCTCTCTGGGACCACATGGGGACGTGCCCTGCTCCCGTCTGACACCCAAAATAATGTTCCAATTTTAACCTTAAACGTTCAAATGCATAGAAACCAAATTAACGTTTTACATCAAATCCTAAATAAACAGATGTCAGACAAGGGATGAAATCCAAAATTACAAGTTACGAGCACGACTCTAAAATAAACCTGCGGGTAAACCACCCAACAGGGGTTCAGGTACGCAGAAGTAGATCTATGCCTCAGCCTCAGGTTCCTCCTCAACCTCAGTAGCACGACCTGGAGGGGTTACCAAAACAATAAGGGTGAGTGGGCCGAAACTCAAGTTTATAAAACCATTTAATAAGTAAAACATATATTTTACCCCTCCGTTTTCCAAACATGCATGCATAAGAATTTTAAACCATAAATCATATAATATGAACCATAAGGCATGTAATAAAACCATAAACATAATTTTAGCCACTGCACTATACACTCCAATCCTGACATCCCCGATGTTTGACGTCCCTGACGTCCAATAAGGTCACAGTCTCAAGGCTACGCGTGCCACTCGGGTCTCAATTCCGAGTCCAATCCCCGAACCCTGTCCGGGTACGGCATCTCAAATGCCTAGCGTCCTAGACGATCGACGTCCCTGACGTCAAATAAGCAATCCTGCTCCTGAGTCATTTTACGGTCCGGTTCCTCCGTAGAATGACCCCTCGCAGGCAATGCGCCATGACCACTCCGGGGTACCACATCCGGAGGAGACAGTATCATAAGAATGGATTTATACAGTGCAGTTCCAAATACATTTTATTGATATCCACATGCAAAACATATATATATATACATAGATAAAATCCAAACCGATCTTTAAGTTTCATCAGATGGGTCTCAAGCCCAAATATCGTGAAACGTGCCATAAACATAATTTTAATATCATCAAACCGTTTCTTGATTCCAGCATGTGAACATATAAGTAAATCGGAAAACATTTAAGCATGCAAGGGTTTAATGAAATAGGGCCCACTCACAGTACGATCCCGCGGTGAACCTGCGCGTACGAACTTGTACTGGGATTATCGTACAATTCCTGTCAGTCCAAATCACATGTAAGGGTCACTACAAGTCTTAAACATTTATCCAAAAAGCCCGAAACAGAAACCGGCTCGGGGAAACCGTCAATACGTTTCCCGAGACAACCGGCCCTAAACTGACCCTCCTAACTATCTCAGATCAACATGGTTAATTCACCAAAAATGTTCAGAATGATGAGAGGAAACAAAGTCATGTTGATCGTGATCGGAGATAAGGCTCAACGCGCCCTCACGCGCCGCCCAAAGTGGCTGCGCGTGAAGGTCACGCGCCTGACACTGTAGTTGCTATAGTGTCACCACCTTCACCTGTTTGTCTGTAATACGGGCCTGCCACCCGCGGCTTGACCCGGTTAATTAACCCCCAATCCTTAATCAATTTCCTTCGTTTTTGATTCTATTATCTTCCATAAACATCTAATTTAGGTTCTGAGACATTAATCACCCACGACAAGTCCTCAATCGACCCATCGACCCGTGATTAACCAAACGGGTCGATCACCAGAACTTCCTGGTTTCTGATTCAATCTCTAATTAACTTCACAGGAAGCATAATAGGATCAAAACGAACTAAAATGAATGATCAATTGGGCCTGAAAGTACCTGGAGGTTGTCGTCCCAAGCTCTGCAACTTCACTGAAAACGGCAGCCTCAGTCCCAGCTCAAACATGGCTGGTTCCCCTCGATTTTGATGTGGTTGAGTTCCAAATACTCCCAGAAGACTAAACCAGGCTTTGGTTTGGTCCAACAATCACTAGAAATCAAAACCCGATTTTCCCTCAAATTTTCCCCGAAATGGTTTCTCTGGTTTTTCCTCTCCAATTCTCAGTTCTCTCAATGGCAGAGTGATGCTCACACACGTTCTAATCAATTTTAAACAACCTAAGCCATCCCAGAGGCTCGTGGAAGTCCAATCTGTCCACTGAGATTGTTCCCCGAAAAGCTTTGATCTTCAATTAACAAATTGACCGTGCAGCTGGATGAATCAGACCATGTTTGATGCTTCTAAAAGGTTTAAACAATCAATACTTTCCAGCACACACACCAGCATAAACAATTCGCACTCAGAACCACCGCACATGGTGGTGCCGCCCATGTCCCCCGCGATTGCTACAGTACCAGGGCGAAATGACCAAAATGCCCCTGGTTCAATAATTACCAAACTGCCCCTCACTTCCTAGACCCGTAACTCAGCCATACGAAGTCCGATTTCGGCATGCCGCCTGTCTACGGACTCAGGGCATCGAGACCTACCTAACGGTCCTTGTGTCATGTGAAAATTAGTTACCAAACGAAAAGTCAACATTTTTGCCCCTAAAGTCCAAATTACGATAATGCCCCTGAACTTCCGATAGTCATAACTTCTTCCCTGAGCGTCCAAATTGGACGTGCCACCTGACTATGGACTCGTGACGTCCCAAACTACGTCACGGTCATTGGTCAAAGTCCATTTGACCCAAAAAAGTCAACAATTTGGACATACCATTCACAAGGGTAAAAACGTCAATTCATACATTAAATTACAATATTAAAATCCTCGAATTTCCGGGGTGTTACAACCTTCCCCCCTTAACAAATTTCGTCCCGAAATTTCAAAGAAACAAATAAGGAAATTGCTCTCGCATCTGAGCCTCGGGCTCCCATGTGGCTTCTTCCACATTCTGGTTTCTCCAGAGAATCTTCACGAGAGGGATCGTCTTCCGACGTAGTACCTTGTCATTCTGATCCAAAATCTGCACTGGTTGTTCCTCAAAGCTCAAATCCTCTCGGAGTTCGATAGGTTGTTCCTCCAATACATGAGAAGCATCATGTACGTACTTCCGCAACATCGATATGTGGAAAACATCGTGAACTCTAGAATGTTCTGGAGGTAGTGCCAATCTGTATGCAACCCTGCCAATCCTTTCCACAATCTCATATGGTCCGATAAAACGCGGACTCAGTTTCCCCCGTCGACCAAAACGGATAGTCCCTTTCCACGGAGATAACTTCAGGAAGACAAAATCTCCCACTTCAAATTCCAAGTCTCGAATCCGTCGATCGACATAACTCTTTTGGCGATCCTGTGCCGCCTTCAATCTTTCCTTGATAACCCGAACAGTTTCCAGGGTTAAGTCTATCAATTCTGGCCCTACAGCTGCGCGTTCCCCGATCTCCATCTAGTATATAGGTGTCCTGCACTGTCGACCATACAGTGCCTCATATGGTGCCATCCCGATGCTTGTCTGATAGCTGTTGTTGTAAGCGAATTCCATCAATGGCAAATGAGTATCCCATGAGTCCTGAAACTGTAGCACACAGGACCTCATCATGTCCTCCAGGGTCTGAATGGTCCGTTCAGACTGTCCATCGGTTTGTGGATGGAACGCAGTACTGAAACGTAGGGTTGTTCCCAAAGTAGCTTGCAAACTCCGCCAGAACCTTGAAGTGAAATGCGGATCATGATCGGACACGATCGATTCCGGCGTACCATGTAATCGTATGATTTTTTTTACGAACAATTGATCCAGTCGGTTAGGTTTATAAGACTCCTGAACGGGCAGAAAATGGGCTGACTTGGTTAACCGGTCCACGATCACCCACACTCCGTCAACTCCACTCTGAGTCCTTGGTAACTTAAAGACAAAGTCCATGGTGATGTGATCCCACTTCCACTCGGGAATCGGAAGTGGCTGCATAGCCCCATACGGTCTCTGCCGTTCCGCCTTAACCTGCTGACAGGTTAAGCATTTGCTTACGAACTCCGCAATGTCCTTCTTCATTCCTGGCCACCAATAATGGTTCCGGAGGGTACGGTACATCTTTGTACCTCCCGGATGCATAGCATAAGCCGAACTATGGGCCTCCTCCAGAATCTCGGCCTGTAACTCTGCCACTGCAGGTACACACAAACGACCCAACTTTACAAGCACTCCATCATCCCGGATGGTAAAATCCTGTCTCCCATTCGTATCGACCTCAATCCTGTAAACACAGAGTATCGGATCCTGAAGTTGTGCTTCGATGATCCGATCAATCAGTACAGGTCGTACATGGAAGCTGGCCAACAAAGCTCCATGCTCATCCGTACCCAAAATAACTCCCGCCTTCCGGAGTTCCACTAGTAAAGGAAGATACATCATCCCTAGGTGTGCAACAGATCCTGCTGACTTCCTGCTGAGTGCATCTGCCATCACATTGGCCTTACCCGGATGGTACTCAATTGTAAAGTCATAATCCTTCAGCAGCTCTAACCATCTCCGTTGTCTCATGTTAAGCTCCTTCTGAGTGAATAAGTATTTTAGGCTCTGGTGGTCGGTGTATATCCGGCACGTTGCGCCGAAAAGGTAATGTCTCCAGATTTTTAGGGCATGAACCACCGCTCCAACTCCAAATCATGGGTAGGGTAGTTCAACTCATGAGTCTTTAGCTGCCGGGATGCGTAGGCGATAACCTTGCCAGTCTGCATCAACACGCAGCCCAAACCCTGTAGTGATGCGTCACTAAAGACCACGAATTCTCCACTGTCATCCGGCAATGCAAGGACAGGTGCAGTGGTCAATCGATCCTTCAATTCTTGAAAACTCTGATCACACTGCTCGTCCTAAATAAACTTCACTCCCTTCCGAGTCAGACGAGTCAATGGTGCAGAAATTTTGGAGAAACCCTCCACGAATCTCCGGTAGTAACCTGCTAACCCGACAAAACTCCGCACTTCCGTTACTGTTGTCGGTCTAGCCCAGTTGGTCACCGCTTCTGTTTTCTGGGGATCCACGCTAATCCCATCCGTCGATATCACGTGTCCCAGAAAACCAATACTGCTCAGCCAAAACTGACACTTGCTCAGCTTGGCGTACAACTGTTCTTGTCTCAGCTTCTCCAACACCAATCGTAGATGTTCGTGCTCGGGCACTCCTCGAGTACACCAAGATATCATCGATGAACACAATCACGAACTTATCCAAGTAGGGTCAAAAAACCCGGTTCATCAGATCCATGAATGTTGCTGGAGCATTCGTCAAACCAAAAGGCATAACAAGGAACTCGTAGTGTTCGTAACGGGTTCGAAAAGCAGTTTTCGGAATATCCTCCTCTGAAATCCTCAGTTGGTGATACCCAGACCGCAAATCAATCGTCGAAAAGCACTGTGCTCCCCGCAACTGGTCAAAAAGGTCATCGATCCTGGGTAGAGAATACTGGTTCCTCAGTGTCACCCTGTTGAGTTGTCGATAGTCAATACACAAACGGAGACTCCCCTCTTTCTTCTTTACGAACAACACCGGTGCTCCCCACGGTGAAGTACTCGGTCGGACGTATCCCAAATCCACAAACTCCTGCAATTGAGTTTTGAGTTCTTGTAACTCGGCCGGCGCCATCCGGTATGGTGCCTGGGATATGGGTCGGGTACTAGGGAGTAGTTCAATCGTAAACTCGATCTCCCGCGATGGCAGCAATCCAGGTAAGTCTTCCGGGAACACATCCGGAAACTCGCGTACCACTGGTATCCCGTCGATACCCGGAATATCAACCTGTTCCGACACGACATGGGCCAGATAACCCTGACATCCCTTCCGTAGAAGTTTGGTAGCAGTAAGTGAAGAAATCACTTCAGGAGGCGAACCGTCATGCTCCCCCTGAAAGATAACCTCCGGCAAACCCGGGCTTCGTAGAATCACTTGCTTGCTACAGTGGTCCGTGGAAGTGGGCTAATCTGCACAGGCAGATTTCTGTTTTGTAACTTTTAATCCACTTCTTCTTTCGGGCTTCTCCAAGAACGAATCTTGGCATAATCTTGAACCTTCTTGCACATATGGACATATTGTTGACCCATCTTGATGAATCTTAATCCAATCTTTATAAATCTTGGCCCATTCTTGATAGCATATGCAGGTTTGCTTCAATTTAACCTCTTTACTCCACATTCTTGGGTTGCTACCTAAAAATATTAAAACAAGTTAGAAATTGTAGGATTAAGGATATAACAAAGTAAGATGAAAAGGAAATTGAGATAAAAAGGTGATGAAATATGTGCTTATCAATAGCGGAGCTCATTTCACTTTCCAAGTAATTTGATTCAACGCTACTTAAACTCATGAGATTTCTCTTTCGAAGCTAACTTAAGCATTGGAGCATTCTTGGTCAAACAACCCCCCGGGTCTCGATCATTGAACGAACGATAGTTTACTGTTTGCTTGTTTGTAAGGATCTTTGAGTCTTTTAAGTTTAAAAGACGAAGTCTGCTTCAACAAGTTTGACAAGCCCCGTTGGCAGACACTAGCACTCCAATACTAGCGGACCAGAATCCCTCACCGATCGCGGAGACACTTGACTCTTCAGAGTAACCGTGGCCTCCCTAGCAGTAGTGAACTCTGCAACATGTTACTTCAGGAGCAAAATAGCATCCCCAGGGGTGGGATTGACCTCCTGAAAACAGCAAGCATTACGAGCCTTCCAAATCCTCCAAACTCTGAATGCTAATACCTGGAATACCTTCTAGAGCTCCTCAACATCCTTGAAAATCTGCACTAGCATTGCCCAACAATTCCGAAAGGAAAGCCCAAAAAAACCTGCTTGTATCCAATTGAAGAATTCCTAAACCAAAACACTTTAGCAAACTTGCAAGTAAGGAAAAGATGGCCTTACTTTAGCAAACTTTCAAGTAAGGAAAATGTGGCCTTTGGTTTCATCATCCTTCCCACAAAGAGGGCATATATTAATCACTGGGACATGGCGCCGACTAAGTTGTGCCTCACTGCCAGAAACGCACGGCAGCACCTCCAAATAAATTAGGAGATCTTGTTTGGTACTTGCAAGTTGCAACTGCTGGCTTAATGGTATTTTCGCTCACGTATGTCGGAAATTTCGTGCTTAACTCTCATATACTAGTACTCGTAATATAAATATGTAATCTCTCCTCGAAAATTATTATCGAAAAAAATAGAAGAGATTGTTAGAAACTTATATATCACCAGCCCATTTATATGCGCGTTTACTCAAAAATGATTTCTACAAAAGCCATCCATCTCCACACGAGCGCTTAATGGACTCGACCCGTTTTAAACATAAAACGACGCCGAAACTGCCCCAACGTTTACCAAAAGCTAACAAAGCAGAGGTTTTAGCTGCTTCCTCCTCCGACCGTCTTGGGCACAAATCGCGCTTCACGGAAATATACGGACATGGAGAAGCCTCTGGTGGAACTTGATAAAGGCACAACCTGCTTTTCATGGAACTACTACGGCCACCGACTGGCCACTGGCTCCGTCGATGGAACCCTTGCCATCTTCGACACGCGCCACCAGTTTTCCTCTTCTTTCTCCTGCACCTCAAAATCCAAGGTCCCAATCGGCTCTCATGTTTCATTTGATTTCAAAGCTCCATTTAATTTTCCGATTCCACTTAAAATATTGAATTTTTGTTTTCTTAAAAATAGCACATTTGGTTTTGTTTTAGGTGCACGAGGGCTTCGGCATTGTGAAAGTTGTTTGGGTACCTCCGGAGTATGGTGACGCAGTGGCTTGTGTTTGCGGAGATGGAACTTTGTTATTGTGGGAGGAGGTTGCTGAAGGTATTTTCATTGAATTTATTATCTTTTCTAATCGTCTTCGGCAATTGTAACTACAAACTAAAGTCAGTTTAATTTTTTTTAATGTATCTTGTTTTCTGATGCATAATGAATAATCTCTTTCAACTAATTGAGTGTGTGAAATTTACTGAGCATGGTATCTGATGAAAAATTAGGTTTTCTTGTTCTCTAGATGCACAACCTATTCAATGGAAGCTGTGTACGAGGTTTACAAGCAATTCGGCTCAACTTCTAGAGGCCCAATTTGGGGGCTCACCGGCCGGTTTAAAAATGGTTAGCTTCTATAGCTTCTGCTGCTTTTTTTAATCAGTGGCAATGCAGCTTGTCGCGCTTCGAGAAAACCTACGCAACCATACTCTTTGGACATAATTTTCTTTCTAGTTTGGAAAGTCACGAACTTCAATTTGTTTCTTATTATATATTACTGCATATTCAGATGGCCATGTCAAGGTATATGAGCTACTAGATCCCTTGGAACTGAAGAATTGGCAGCTTCAGGTGGTCATTTTATCTGATTCACTCCGAAAATACCATTCAGACTATTTAAAATTGTTAGTGTTATTATAATACAATATGCAGTTCAAGTTGATATCGAATTTGCATATTAGCTTTGTGAAGAAATGAAGAAATATATGGAAGGTCTAGTAATATTCTTGTAAATTATCAGTCTTTCTTCTTTCTTATAAGTAGTATAATACACTGTTTTGCTCTTGAATTAAAAAAATAAAATGGAGCCGAATGGACACAGAGGACTTGTATTTACATTTGTGTTATCTAAACCCCAAATTCTTCACCTTGTTTATGTTTCTCTGGTGTTCCTTAGAATGAATGGACCATTTGTTTCTGTTGCTCTTTCTTTTACTGCTTCTGATTTCTCACCATTCGAACAATGATAAATACTGTCATGTGCTGTTCACTCCATTTAGAATCCGTTAAGGTTTTTATTTTTATTTTTACAGTTTGGAACTGCTCCCTGACCTTATTTTTTTCACGATCTTTTACCCAGGCTGAATTTCAGAATGTTATTGATTCGGTATCTGCCGTAGGGAAATCCATATGCTTTTCTGCTTCTATATCTTGGAATCCTCAAAGAGGAGAAGGCCAGGAGTCAAGTTTTGTTTTGGGTTTCAATTCAAATACACCACAGCTTAATTCCTCCAAGGTACGTTAAGATCTCCTTACTTCCGAAACAGATCTCATTTATTTCATGCCCCTCCATAGGCCACTTAAATGTTGCAGTGTGGCTTTTCTCCTTAAGTACAGAACTTTCTTGTCTCCGCAGTGTACTTCGATATTATGGTATCATTTTGGTGGTCCAGGCCCTAGTTCTATAAAAAAAAATGATATTTTACATCTGATAGTACTTTACAGGTATGGGAATTTGATCAGGCTCATCAAAGATGGCTTCCAGTTTCAGAGTTGGCTCTGCCTGATGACAAAGGTGATCAGGTGTATGCTGTTGCGTGGGCACCAAACATTGGCAGGTAGTGAATTGTCTAATTGCTGTCTTCATTCATAATGCATGGATCTGGCTGTTTTCATTTCATTTTATACCAGAGTGAAATTTTATGCATTTCATTCAGGCCCTATGAGGTAATAGCTGTTGCTACTCACAAAGGACTAGCGATATGGCATCTTGGATTAAATCCCGACTCAGATGGAAGGCTTTCATTGGAGAGGGTTGCTCTACTTTCTGGTCACAGTGGCGAGGTATGAGTGCTAACTATTGAGAACGTATCAGTAGTTAGATTTGGAATGCACATCTGGTTAAGAAATGTGGAATGACGTTGAGGTAGCTCAACTGTGAAAAAGCTGGCTTTTCTGAAGAAACTAGTCGAAGAAGTTTCGTAATTGATTAATGTTTTGATGTTGTGATCAGGTCTGGGAGATGGAATGGTACATGAGTGGAATGACGTTGGCAACAACCGGGAATGATGGGGCTGTTCGGCTGTGGCAATCTAACTTAAACGGCATTTGGCATGAACAGGCTACATTTGAACTCACTTCCTAGTGCCTAGCAACCCAGTTTCAAATTTCATAGTGGGCCCACTGGGTGTTGCAACTCTAGGTTTAAGCAGTGTATGGCCACCCTAGGTTTCTAATATTGAAAATTAGTGGTTGTATTTACAAATTGGATCAAATTATTCAAGCCGAATTTCATCTGGGAGTGACTTTCTCTTCATGTCGTCACTATATTATGTATGGATGCGAAAAATTGACTTGGTGTTTTTATGCAAAGGTAAAAGAGCAGACGAATCAATGAAGGGTTGGTTTAATGAGTGAAATTGTGGTAGATTGAATAATTCATCAAATTCAATATATTTATCAATGTTAAATTTGATATCTTGTTATGATAAGAGAAATAAAGAAAATTAAAAGAAAATTTATTCAATTAATTTACTTAGGTTTTCTTCATATTGATATTTTAAATGCCTTCAATTTGGAAAGATATCTAATTTAATTCTACTCAAACAAAACCCAAGGGAATCATCAGTAATTTCCTGAAACAGACAGGTGGGAAATATGACCTGTCGAACCTTCTAGTTGAAACTCGAAAGTGAAGGCTAGTGAATAATATCTAGATTGATGAACAGTATTGGCCAGAGTTTCTGCTCTCTGATAGTAAACAGTGTGGACAGCGCCGGACCTAGGAATTTTGTTCGAAGGGATCTGTGGAACCATAAATTATCGGAATATTCTGGAGCTGCCACGTGACCAATAATTCTCATAATGCCAATATTACTCTTTGTAAAATTGACGACGACATGTCATGATCTCCGCATTAATTCAATATATTTACCAGCTAAATATATTAATTAATCAGATCAATACCGATAATAAATAACTTCACATCGAATTATTTATTCATTAAATAAATAAGTGATTATAAGTGGTTACACTCGGTACAATCACTTATTTAATACTTTGTTCTTCAACCAATCAGATGCTCCGGTGACTCTCAAGGCTTCACTATAAATAGAAGACTTCATTTACTTCTAAAGGTAATAAAAAACTCCTACAAACACTCTGTCGGTTTATTCTCTCAGAACACTGACTTAAGTATCGGAGCGTTTACGGTTGAACCACCCCCCGGGATTCAACCTTAACCCCGTTTGATTTTTGTTTTTTGTGTGTAGGGATCGAGAAGGAGTTTCACAGAGCGGGACGATTTCTACATCAACAACTGGTGCTTTCATTGAGAGCCGATTCGAGAAATACTCAAAACGTGCTCTTTAGTTTTTCCTTGAAAAAACGCCATCATCACACTTTCGACACTTACCATTCTTCACATGGCCAGAACACGCCAATCCGCACGAGCCTCCGAGGCTGCCACATCCGTTGCTGCGATCGCTGCCATGAGCGAACCACTGCCTGAGATTCCGGAGGAACCATTTTCATGTCTCCTGCACGGCCCGCGCCACACATCAATTCACCTACCGTTCAGAATGCCGGATTGGACACCTATGTTCAGTTTCGGAATGTTCCCCATGGCCGCTACTACTGTGAACCCCCCACCTGCAACGGGGGCAGGCACATCATTTTTTCAACAAACAGACGGGCTGCTAGCGGGAGAATCATCTCTAAGAGTCCCGAATCAGCCCCTTTCCGGCTGGGATCTAAGGAGGCACTTGGACGCCCTGCGCAACTCGCAGGCTGACACCCGGGTACTAGGGAGACATGCTTCGTCACATCTGTCTGAAGGCGCGTGACGTGCGCCCCGACATGCTACTCATCTCGAGCAAGCACCTAGGGGATCACCTCCGCGACTTGGACTGACACAACAGGTCGAGCAACTGAGCAACCAAGTTCGAGCCCAATCGGAGCTTTTGCAACAGCTATTGGGGGACATCGGGACATCTAGAACCTCTGAAGGAGGCAATGAACCTCGCAAGACACCAGGGGACGTCCCGAAGCGCGCTGGCAAAGAGCATGCCCGCTGCCAGACAATGTCCCGAGACACGTCGCTAAACGACTCAGAGGAAGAAAGCTGCACCCCTAGAGCAAGAGGACAAGATCAACCGAGGATATCGGCCCGAGAACGACTCGGAGGACGTCCCAGAGCACTTTCACGCATTGAGTACCCACGCGATAGCCGACGGCAACAATCAGTCTTCCGTGCGTCACGCACCCACTCGGATGATCACAGCGAGGAGGACGAGACTTACTCGCCAGCACGCTCGAGAGCCAAGCTCGCTGCAACTCGAGGGAGTCGACGCCATTTGACCCGGCGTGGGAACCCCCGTCATAAAGGGACATTGCACGCTGAAGACGTCCGAAGGATGCTGGATCTACGCCTCTAGGGAGTTCAACGCGACAGAGACTTGGAGGATGACCTTTGGCGCCAAGTACAGATGTCATCGTCTTCGACGTTCATGAGGGAAATTGAGAAGGAGCCATTCCCGCAGCGCTTTTCAACACCAAACTTCAATCAGTACAAAGGAACCTCCGATCTTGTAAAGCACATCAATTACTATCAGGGGGTCATGGTACCTCACAAGCACAACGACGCACTCATGTGCAAAGTTTTCCAAGCCTCACTGCAAGGTCAAACGACGACATGGTTCAACCATCTTCCCCAGAGATCAATCACCTCATTCGAAGAGTTGGCCCTGGCCTTCGTGAAGGAGTACTCGCAGCTTCGCACCGTCGAAGTCAAGGATGACCACCTCTTCACCATCCGAAGGAGGTCTAAGGAAACCTTGCGGTAATACACCCGGAGGTTTTGTGAAGAGAAGTCCCGCATCTTTAGTTGTAGCGATGTCGTCGCAACCATGGCATTTAAGCAAGGCCTATCGCAGGAGAGCCAGCTTTACGGAGACATTGTCATGAGCGACGCCCAAAGTCTCACCAAGATACTGTCCCTGGCGGAGCGACATGCATGCTGGGAGGATGAGAAAAATGCCACATATGCCGCTAACCACGTCGAGGAAGATGGACATCCCACAAAGGCGTTTGCACAGCCAAAAGATGATGCCCACCGCGGGAACTCAGTCGAAAAAGCCAACAAGCGCAAAGGGAACCCGTCATCCAACACGTTCGTGGGTGCGAAGCCAAACACACAATTTTCGGTACCTTTACTCCAAATATATAATCAGATAAAGGAAAAACCGTGGTTTGAAAGACCAGCTCCCGTCAAAGGTGACCAGGAGAGGGCCGATAAGACAAAATGGTGTGCTTATCACAATTGCTATGGACACGACATAAGCTCTTGCCAGACTTTCGAAAGATACCTCCGTGATCTTTTGAAGGAAGGACACTGCACCGAGTACGTTAGAAAAAAAGCAACGGATCGTCTCAGAAACAAAGATCCCCAAGAACCCGCCCAAAAGATGATCCGCGTGGACACCATCATTGCCAAGTCCGAGTTATAGGGAACAACCAAGAAACTGAATCAGTGACCAAGTCATCATCAAAGGCACAAAAGTGTGAGATTAAAATTCGGCTCAATGCCTACTTTACTCATGTAGTATCTTCCAATAAGATTCAGGATGTGTCGTTCCAACGTCTAATGAAATTGTCTTATCGCCTACACCTTTGTTTAGAAAGCATACCAAGCTTTTGCCACGCAAAGCACCCGAGCCTTCGTCACGCAAAGCACTCTAAGCCTTTGCCATGCAAAGCACTCTAAGTCTTCGTCATGCGAAGCACTCCAAGCCTTTGCCACGCAAAGCACCCGAGTCTTCGTCACACGAAGCACTCTAAGCCTTTGTCACGCAAAGAACTCTAAGCCTTCGTCACGCGAAGCACTCCAAGCCTTTTCCACGCAGAGCACCCGAGTCTTCGCCACGCGAAGTACTTTAAGCCTTCATCATGTGAAGCACTCTAAGCCTTTGCCACGCAAAGCACCCGAGTCTTCACCACACGAAACACTTTAAGCCTTTGCCATGCAAAGCACTCTAAGTCTTCGTCATGCGAAGCACTCCAAGCCTTTTTCCACGCAAAGTACTCTAAGCCTTCGTCACGCGAAGCACTCCAAGCCTTTGTCACGCAAAGCAACCGAGTCTTCGCCACGCGAAGCACTCTAAGCCTTCGTCACACGAAGCACTCTAAGTCTTTTTCATGCGAAGCACTCTAAGCCTTTGCCACACAAAGCACTCTAAGTCTTCGTCAAGCGAAGCACTCCAAACCTTTGCCACGTAAAGCACCCGAGTCTTCGCCACATGAAGTACTCTAAGCCTTCGTCACGCGAAGCACTCTAAGACTTTTCCACGCAAAGTACCCGAGTCTTCGCCACACGAAACACTTTAAGCCTTTGCCACTCGAAACACTCCAAGCCTTCGCCATGCGAAGCACTCCATGCCTTTGCCACGCAAAGCACCAGAGCCTGCGCCATGCAAAGCACTCCAAGCCTTCGTCTAGTGAAGTACTCCAATCCTTCGCCCAGCGAAGTACTCTAAGCCTTCGCCATGCGAAGCACTCCACACCATGCGAAGCACTCCAAGCTTTCACCATATGAAGCACTCGAAGACTTCACCATGCTAAGAACTCAAATTTTTTGCCACTCAAAGCACAACAAGTCTTCACCATGCAGACCACGTGTCAGGACCCGTCCCAAATATCACCTCGATACCCGGGACGAACCCTGCTCCCGTCTGACAATCACACTTAAAGTACCACAAGAACCTCAAAATAACCATAAGCATAACTATCAGACAAGAGAGTAAATATAATACAACTGTAGTACAGAGCATAACGTTATACAAGACAGGCACAAAAGTCCTACTAGGCTAATCTTGCAACGGAAGAACGTCGTAAAGCTCTATGCCTCGGTCCCTGCCTCAACGTTCACCCCAGCGCTATCACCACGACCTGGAGGGAAAATTAAAAACCAGAAAGTGTGAGTGGACTAACAGAAATAAGAGTTTCAAACACAATTTAGAAACAACAAGGATTAAGAAAAACAATAAGATTTTTCCCTCCGTTTTAAAATAAAGTATGCATGCCTAACTAAGTATCAGAAAACCACAACATAAAACAGTATAATAAATATGCTAAGATCATATCATAAAAACCAATTCCACATATGTCAAGTCTGATCAAACCTGCTGGGTCTATCCGAGTCTTTAAACTCAAACCAGGCCTCAAATGTAATCCGAGTCTTTAAACTCAATAGGCCTACGGGGGTAATGTCGTAAATATCCGAGTCTTTAAACTCCCGAGTCTTTAAACTCAATCTGGGCCCGTCCCCCGTCAATCAGAATCCGGGTCTTTAAACCCAATATCCAGATCCAGAAAATCCAATCCAAAACCGATTGAAAACAACTTCTAAATCGATATCCAAACCTGAATCCGAAATCACTGGTCTGATGCCCTTCCGGCATCCAGAACCGTCATTCCAAACCCAAATCCAGAATTCCACTTTTCCGACTTTAAAACCAAATCTCGTTGCTCGAAATCCGATTTTAAAACCAAAACCTTGATTACCAAAATCATACCTCATAATCCATTTATAACCATCAGAAAACAATTATAGATTGAAAATCCAAAAGCTTAGCATCAGAATCAGAAATCCAGTTTTTTCTCGAAAAACGTGCGAAAACCCGAAAATGTCTCGAAAAACATGCAAACATATCAACCACATATAATCACCATTAAAAAGCATAAAAACATACTTAGATTCATAAAACATAAATCAAAGTAGCTAGGCATGCTCGTAAGAAAAGAAAGAGTCCACTCACGAGTCCAAAAGTGTCAATCGCGCTCCATGCGCTCCTCGACCGTCTCAGGCATCTCTCGTCCTGTTAATAATCACCAAATAGGGTCACAAATACGTCAAATACGCTAACCCTAATTTCCCCAAATTTTTGAAAATTTAAACGTAATTTAAATTTAAACCCTAAACCGTCCGGATACTCGAACTATCCCGAAACAACGTCCGATTTTCCCGAAACTTGTCCCAATAGATTCCTTACAACATTTAGACCAAAAACCATGTTGGAAGTTTCCTGAGAATCCTCCCCACGTGCCCTCACGCACCGCCCAAAGTGGCTGCGCATGGGCCTCACGCGCTGCTACAGTGTCATCGTCTTCCTCGAGTCAGCCGGTTCGACTGTACTGAACCGGCGTGACCGATTCTCTGCAATTCCTCCATGATTTTCCACCATTTCAATCCCACAAGCTTCGTCCAGTTCCCAGCAATCCATTCCCGTCCTAAAACCTAGAAATCAAGGCCTGAAACCCGTCGTCTTCAACCTCGAAACAAAACTGCCCATTAGCCCTGTTTTGGTCTCCGGCCACCCAGACCTTCCCCCCTCACGGCGACCATCCTAGAAAACTCCTAGGACCTCCCTGAGCCTCACACCACTCACCAAAGTCCTCGACTCTAACCCAAAGTCCACGACTTTCGAAATGAAGAAAACGGGAAAAACAGGGGATTCGAGTCATACCTTCGATTCGTCCTCTGCCGTCTGCACCGCCGTGTACCACGGTGTCCACTGAGTCCCCTACAGCCATCTTAGCCTCCTCTCAGCTCGGATTGAACCAAAACACGGCACAACCACCACCTCTTTCCCACAGCTCTCTCTGTTTTCTCTGAAAATCAAACCTCACCACCGCCGTGTTTCTAGCACGATGTCACTCCCCCAACCACTCACCAGTTCTCCTTTTTCTCTCTGTCACTCTCACAACTCACCAAACTCTCACCCACACACTGAATCGATCAAATCCTCCACCACCTCACCTCTCTGTTTTCGGTGTTACAGCCCAAATGCACGGTTTAAAATCGTGCAAAGTATGGCCGTGTATATTGTAAACTATCCTAGAACCATCTAGGCACTACCACGTGTCCAATTACTATGGACCAAAACCTAAATATCCAATCCCACTCAACCAAGTTGCCTTATCTGACTGGTCCTAAAGGAAAAAGACCAAAATGCCCCTAAGTTTAGAAATTACCATTTTGCCCTTCAACTTTCCAGACCCATAACTAATCCGTCCGACGTCCGATGACAGTGTGCCGCCTGTCGTTGTACTCAGGACGTCAAGACCTATCTAACGGTCCTCGATCTACGTGAAAATCAAAAGTACAATAAAAAGTCAACATTTTCCTCTATATTACTATAACGCCCTCAATCTTCCGAACGTCATAACTTTTTCTCCGATTGTCCAAATCGGACATGCCACGTGTCTACGGACTCGTGACGTCCTAAACTACGTCACGGTCAATGGTCAACACTCATCCAACATGTAAATCAAAAAGTCAACTTTTGACACACTATTCACAAGGGCAAAATCATCCTTTTATACAAATCTTTTACAAAATTACATTTGTACCCTTCCTGAAGGTACGGGTTGTTACACCACGCCACGACTTCGCCACGCGAAGCGCTCAAGGCTTATCCCAGCGAGGCATATGAAACTATCCAAGAACTTGACTTGTTGGAGTCGGAAATCTAGTAAAAAAATGCTTCCAACCCCACCAAGAGGGGCGCCCACCAGGCCATAACAAACAGTGGGCAAATGTTTTAACATGCGAAGTCCAATTCTGCATTTCAGTGCACGAGATCGAGATTCATTCGATCATAGCTCACTGAATTTTGATCCCCCTGACATGAGGTTGACGGATTTAGAAAGCTATGGAAGTCAGCTTTCCAACACCATTGATCTCACTCAATTCCGAGTTGTGACGAGTTCCCAGCGAACATTTTTTTACATGAAGGTCAACTGCACGTACCAGCGCACGAGTACGAGATTCATTCAGTCATAGACCACCGATATTTGGTCACCATGACATGAGGCCGATGGATTTAGAAATCTATGGAAGTCAGCTTTCCAACTCCGTTGACCTCACTCAATTCCGAGTTGTGACGAGTTCCCAGCAAACATTTTTTCACATAACGATCAACTGCATGAACCAGCGCACGAGCACAAGATTCGACCAATCGTACAAGGATCAATTCGGATCGTCTTGGAATGAGCTTCATGGCTGTAGAAAGGCATAGAACTAAGCTTTCCAACCCCACCAACGGCACTCAATTCGAAGCTAAAACGAAGTCGGAAGACCAAATTTACTACACAAAGGTCAAATCTGCCGAAAATCACAAAACACTCAAAAAAAAAGTGGAAGGCTTCTATTAATGAAAATTAAAGAAGTTGGTAATTCACAAGTTGAATGCTCTAACATGTATTCAATGTTAAGATCAAGCCACGGGCCAAGAAGGATCATGAAGCTCATCACCAGGAACCGTACGAACTCAGAGTCTCTTCGTCAACCCATGAGCAAGCCTTGGAGGCCTTCAATCATCCCATCGTGGACTTCCAGTGACACATCGCCCATGACCTTCTTCAAACAATGGGGGAAACCTCCTCAACATTGCCTACTTGGCATTGATGGCATCTCCAAGCTCTCTTCCTTCAATTAGGTGATGATGTGCAACGTCTCGAGCTTTTCAAGGGGCATGATCGATCCTCCATGCTCCACCTTGTTACCACTACATTTTGAGCTCGACAAAGCCTTGAAGATCGAGTATCTAGAAGGTCATCTGTCATCCAAAACAACTCCTTGGAAGGCTTCAGTTACTTCGTGACACTACATGCACTTCGCCTCGCGTCATGGGAAGCCTTGCTTCGAAGATGAAGCACATCTAGCCTTGTAGCTGCAACACACATTGCCTCGCATTTGGAACAAACCTCATGTTGGGTTGTGACACGTCGCACTCCAAGTGATGGGACTAGACGCCTCGCACTTGCACATCTTTCCTTGTAGTTGCACCATGCAAAGCCTCACACTTGCAGCATTCCTCACCTCGCTCCTTGTACACTGCTGCACCTCGCGCCTTGCACTCTGCTGCACTTCGTGCCTCGCGCCTTGTACTCTGCTGCACTTCGTACCTCGCACACTACTGCATCTCGCGCCTTGCACTCTGCTGCACCTCGCGCCTCGCACCTCGCACATTGCTGTACCTCGCGCCTCGCACACTGCTGCACCTCGCGCCTCGCACACTGCTGCACCTCGCGCCTCGCACACTGCTGCACCTCGAACCTCGCGCACTGCTGCATCTCGCGCCTTGCACTCTGCTGCAACTCGCGTTACACTCTACTGCACCTCGCATTACCTTCTGCTCCACCTCCCTGTTGAAGGCCTTGACATTGGCTCCGCCCATACTTGAAGATGATGAGTCCGCCAGCACGCCAATCTCTTCTTTTCACAAAGCATCATAGGCATGTCAATTGGAGGAGCGTTTTGGTGTCAAGCCCATCATCTCTTGAAGTCGGAAGCCCCAACAAGTTCCAGACATGCCACCAGATGGTACTCCACAAAATGAGCTCTTCGAGACCCCACCAAAAGTATACCATCATACATCTTGAAATGATCGTATCGGAGAGTAGAGTGCACCACCGCTTGAATCGTTGCAATCGGACATCCACAGCTCTCAAAATCTACAAAAGATTGAAGCTGAACAAAGAAAAAATAATATATAAAATATATATTAAAATAATATATATATATCATATATAAAAAAGTATATATATATATATATATATATATATATGAATGCTATCAATTGATAGCAAAAACAACGGAGAAGAAAAAATATAATATATATTAAAATAGTATATATATATATATATATATATATATATATGAAAACGCTTTTGAGTTCTACAAAAGGGACAAACAAGCTGCAGGCCAAAAAAAAAAAAGGCAAACAAGACGGGAAAAACTAAAGTGCGGCATGGACAAAAGTTGTCAAGTGACAACGGAAAAAAATATACATGGTGGGCAATAATGAAAATATCGTTATCGACGAATATATCACTAGTCAATTTTACGGATATCTCGTCTAAATTATCGACATCGATATCGTTTACGGTTAACAAAAATGACGGAAATTGGGTATAAAAGTTGGAAATTTGGAATGAAATTTTGGGGAAAACTTTAGTACCCAATAATGGTTATATATGACTAATTAAAACTATAAAATGACTTTGATATAATAAATGTATGATAATTATATGATAGAATATAAATCTGACGATAACTAACAGTATAAAACCCTCAAAGATAAACTTAATTTTAAATATAATTTTATTGATAATGTTACACTAAGAATACTTTACACATTGAACTTCATTAAAAATAAGTATAGTGTCTACTAGATTGAAAATTGGATTGGTCTCCATCTACCAAAGAGCAAATTATAATCACGTTATTTAAATTCTTTCAATTAGAACATATATTAGTTAGACTTTGATGATGATAAAAAGTTAATAAGAAAAAAATACATATATTCTAAATTAAAACGTATGTTACTAAATATGTAAGTTAAGCCATATTTCATATTAAAACATATTTCTAAATTAAAATATATGTTACCAAACCATTTATTAGCAAATAAACATATTAATAAATTATAATCACGTTATTTAAATTCTTTTAATTAGTACATATATTTTAAGTTATACTTTGATGATGATAAAAAATTAAGGAGTAAAAACACATAAATTCTAAATTAAAAAATATATTCTAAATTAAAATATATATTACCAAATATGTAAGTTAAGCCATATTTTACATTAAAACATATTTCTAAATTAAAACATATGTTTTAAATTAAAATAAATATATATAACTAAATATGTGAGTTAAGTCATATTTTACATTAAAATATATATTACCAAATAATAAATTAGGGCTTTTGAAAAAAAAACAAAATAGGTTAAGCAAAAAAAAAATATGAAATGATAAAAAAAAAGTTAATGAAATAATTGCAAAACGCAGCGTTTTGCATGTGTTTGTTTTACAACTAAAGAGAGACCAGGGAGGGAGGGTTCGATCGTTCATTTTGGTTCCAGTCTTCTCTGGAACTCTCTCTTGGCGGCGACTCCTCTGAGATCATTTCCTTGTCACTCTCGACTGGACGAAACAGAGAGGGGTGGGCGAGATCTGGAGAGTCGTCGATGAGGCCGTCGGCGGAGAGAAACGGGGAAACACGGCGACCCAGTCATCGTCGAGGGTCGAGCAGGACGTTGAGAGGAGCCGTTGATAGATGAGGAGCCGTCGTCGGGTCGAGGAGTGCTGTGCAGCCGAGGTTCTCTGGAGAGGAGGTTTGGTCGTCGCTGTGCTTCGAGGTGGAGGGAGGTTTGCCCAAATTTCTTTTTCCCCAAATTCGACTATCTTCTCTCTCAATTTCTTATTGCTGCAATTTGTAGATTGGTGGAGTGAAGTGAGTGTTTGAATTGTAATTTGTAGGCTTGAATAATTGTCCCCCTTTTTCTGTTAATCCATGGATGATTTGGTTTTGAATTTTGATTTTGGGCGTCGGCGACTATCGTCCAAATGAGTGAAAATCGATGATATCGACCAAATCGGCGATACTCGCCGATTTCCGTCGATATCATCGATTTTCTGGGAAGATTTTCCTTACCCCCCTCTTAGGTGTCGATACACCCAAATAACGATATATCGGTTATATCGTCCGATATTTCAATCAGTGATGGTGGGTAGCGGAAAAGAAGGAAAAAAAGAATATTGAAGAAAGCCTGCAGCTGTCTCCTCCCGGCCATAGCAAGCGTCCAGATCTTCTGCGCGCAAGGGCCTCGCTGTCGTCTGCAGGGCACCATGCCTGCCTCGCGCACGTCGCGCCCATCTTTGATTGCTCACCGTACCAGTCGCGCACCACCTGTAGGCGTCCACCCATCCACTTGCTCCCTGCGCCCCCACGTTTTGCTGCAAAATCTCCTACAGCCACTGGGACTGCAAACATCCCCAGCGCGACCTACGCTAATGTCTTCTCCAGTAAACATGCAATATTTCCTTCCGCCCACATGACCTGAGGACATTGAGCCTGAGAAAAAAAAATTATGGGAAGATTACTACCTCAATAGATCTCAACAAATGGTAGCGCCGAATTCAATCATCAATGCAGCTTAGAAATACCATACGAATCCCTTCAGTCCAAAACCACAAGTAGGGTTTAAGTTTGTTTATAAATGAGGGCCACATACTCTCATTTAAATAAAGAAAATTACACAAACCCTACTGGTTAATCGGGCCTTGAAGATCAACTCAAAATAGGAGAACAAGTCCAAAAAAGAATTCCTTTTGGGACAAGATCGAGGTCAACCTCCAATTACATTCGGGAAAGAGGATCCTACTCCCACATAAAAATATTAAAACGTAGTTGTCAGGACCCGTCCCAAATATCACCTCGATACCCGGGACGAACCCTGCTCCCGTCTGACAACCACACTTACAGTACCAAAAATAACCTTACTACTACTATAAGCATAACTATCAGACGAAGGAGTAAATATATACAACAGTTAGTCAGAGCATATTTCTACAAAATGGGCACAAAATCCTACAATGCTAGTCCCGCAACGGAAGAACGTCGTATGCTCTATGCCTCGATATCTGCCTCAACGTTCACCCCAGCGCTATCACCACGACCTGGAGGGAAATTTAAAAACAGAAAGTGTGAGTGGACTGGAATGAATAAAAGGTTTTAAAAAAAAAAATCAGTTTATCATCCAAATACGATTGAGGAAAACTCAGGATATTTGTTCCCTTCGTTTTAAAAACATGCATGCCCAACTAAATATTAGAAAATCATAAAATGGAAAATCATAAGAAACAGAAACACTATAAAACAGATATAGAAATCATAGCATGAGCATCAAACCATCATTTCCGATCAAACCTGCTGGACCTATCCGAGTCTTTAAACTCAACTAGGCCTCAATATACGTCCGAGTCTTTAAACTCCCGAGTCTTTAAACTCAATAGGCCTATGGGGTATTATCGTAAATATCCGAGTCTTTAAACTCCTGAGTCTTTAAACTCAATCCGGGCCCGTCCCCCGTCAATCAATATCCAGGTCTTTAAACCCATATCCAGATCCAGCAAATCCAATCCATATTCAGTGTAAAACCAATCTGAAATCCATCGCCAAACTCGAATTCGAAATCCCCGGTTCGAAGCCCTTCCGGCGTTCAGAACCGACATTCCGAACCCAAATTCGGAAATCCATTTTAATACCGAAAACCACAGGAAATCACAAATCATATTTCATAACCCATTTATCGTCATCAGAAAACATTCCTAGATTTAAATCCTCAAAGATGGCATCAAAGTCTGAAAACCAGCTTTTTCTCGAAAAACGTGCAAAATCCCGAAAATGTCTCGAAAAAACGTGCAAACACAACAACCACATATAATCATCATTAGAAAGCATAAAAAACATATTTAATACCATAAAACATCCATAGAACAGTTAGGCATGCTCGAGTTTAAAGAAAGAGTCCACTCACAAATCAGAACGAATCAATCGCGCCCCGTGCGCTCCTCGACCGTCTCGGGTGTCTCCCGTCCTGTCAATATGCACCAAAAGGGTCACAAACACATTAAGGATACTAACCCTAATTTCCCCAATTTTTTTTTTGGGAATTTAATAATATTTTAATCCGAAACCCTAAACCGTCCGGATTCCCGAACAACCTCCTAACATCGTCCGAGTCACCCGAAAACTATATCAATGGATTCCTTAGGACATTTAGAACCAAAACCATGTTGAAAACTTGGCCGGAATCCTCCTCACGCGCCTCCACGCGCCGCCCAAAGTGGCTGCGCGTGTGCCTCACGCGCCTGCTACAGTGCATCCCCAACCTCGATCGAACCCGGTTCGCACCAGGGCTGCAACCCGGACCGGCGAGAGCCATTCTCTGCCGTCCAGCCACCGTTTCACTTCCTTTCTTCACCCAAAGCTTCGTCCAATCACAAAGAACTCTTCCCCCTCACTCTCTTGGTTCGACTCGACCCACAGCTTCACGACTGAAGCTCGAAAGAAAACACAGACAAACCTCTGTTTTCCTTCCCGGCCGCCCAGTTCTTCCCCCTTCACGGTGGCGATCCCAACCTCTTCCTAAGACCTCACTAAGTCACACTCAACTCACAGAAACCTTCGATTCACCCCAGAAGTCCACGACTTCCCGTTTGAGCTCACGGCCAAAACAGAGTACAGAGTACTCGCCGTCGTCTGAACTCCGCCGTGTACTCCCCCGTCACGGCGACCGTCCTAAACTACTCCTAGGGCCTCCCTAAACATCACTGCACTCACCAATCCCCTCGATTATCATCCTACCTTCACGACTTTCAAAATGAAATTTATGGGAAAAACAGAGGAATAGTACTCACCTTTCAATTCCGTCTCCGCCGTGCGCACTGCCGCGTGCCACGGTGTTCGTTAGGTCCCCTGCAACCTCCTACGGCTCCCACTGCCTTGGTTTGAGCCACCACACGGCGTAGCCACCACCACAGTCTCACAGCCTACCTGTTTTCCCAGAACTTCGCCGCACCACCACCGTGCCGCCGTGCACGATTTCTCCACCAAAACACGATCACCAGCTCAAACACTTCTCTTTGTCACTCTCACAATCACTCTTCACTCCCCCTTGCACTGAGTCGATCAATCTCTCCCAATCTCTCACCCTCTGTTTTCTCTGTGTGTTCGAACAAGTACGGTTTGAAAACGCGCAAAGTGTGGCCGTGCACACTTTAGTAGCCCCTGGAACCATCCAGCCCCTTGCACTTGTCCATCATCCATAGGTCAGCACAAAATATCCCTGCCGCTTGCCCTTATCTGATTGGGCTGAGGGAAAAGACCAAAATGCCCCTCATGCACAAATTACCATTTTACCCTCACACTTTCCAGACCCGTAAATATTTCATCCGACGTCCGATGACAACGTGCCACCTGTCGTTGTACTCAGGACGTCGAGACCTAACTAACGGTCCTCGGTCTACGTGAAAATCACAAGTCCTCCAAAAAGTCAACATTTTCCTCATTTAATCAGTTTTTTACGATAACGCCCCCAATCTTCCGAACGTCATAACTTTTCCTCCGATTGTCCGAATCGAACCTGCCACCTGTCTACGGACTCGTGACGTCCTAAACTACTTCACGGTCAAGGGTCAACACTCATGCAATCGGTAATTCAAAAAGTCAACTTTTGGCATGCTATTCACAAGGGCGAAATCGTCCTTTATATACAAAAATCTTATAAAATTACATTTTTTTTCCTTCCTGAAGGTACGGGTTGTTACAGTAGTTTATTGGAACCACAAGGAAATTACATCCCTTAGGATTCCTCGAATTCCTAAGCGATGTGGGGGAATTTGTGGAACCATAAATTATTGAAATATTCTGGAGCTGCCTCGTGACCAATAATTCTCATAATGCCAATATTACCCTGGGTAAAATTGACGACGACATGTCATGATCTCCGCATTAATTCAATATATTTACTAGCTAAATATATTAATTAATCAGATCAATGCCAATAATAAATAACTTCACAGCGAATTATTTATTCATTAAATAAATAAGTGATTATAAGTGGTTACACTCGGTACAATCACTTATTTAATACTTTGTTCTTCAACCAATCAGATGCTCCGATGACTCTCAAGGCTTCACTATAAATAGAAGACTTCATTTACTTCTAAAGGTAATCAAAAACTCCTACAAACACTCTGTCAGTTTATTCTCTCAGAAAACTGACTTAAGTATCGGAGCGTTTACGGTTGAACCACCCCCCGGGATTCAACCTTAACCCCGTTTGATTTTTTTTTTTTGTGTAGGGATCGAGAAGGAGTTTCACAGAGCCGGACGATTTCTGCATCAACAGGATCAAAATATAATACTTGCAAAAATTTAGGAAGCAAAAATATCTTGAACTCAAATAGCCCAGAAACAGTAAAACAATGCATGTAATCCTTCATATTTCACCTTAATATCAGGCAACAACTATAGAGAATTAGTTATGTTAAACATGTCAGTTAAGGGGGGCGATGTGCTTTAGTCATCTGTTATAACAATGAATGGGAAACTCAGAAGGATGAAAATTTTCCAAATTCAAAATCTATCGAAAGGGATTCTCATGGTGGTATAGGGTAATAACTTCAATCTCTCTAGGCACTCCCACAGTATACTTAAGTAACATCAGTGAATTTTCCAAACAAACCCATAAATTATAAATTTTAATATTATCCTTTAGTTTTAAAGGATATTTTTACTTCCTAAATTTTTGTAAGTATTATATTTGGACCTCCTCAAGCAAAATTACTGGATCCGCTGCTGCTTAGGGAATTAAAAAACTTCTTTACCTGAGGGTTTCTCCGGCGGAGGGAGGGTCAAGTGACCCTCCTTGCCCCTTGTCGGTCCGCCCCTGTAGTGCGGACCAAATATTTGCACCTCTTTCTCCCTCTTCTCTCTTTGCATTCTGTTATGTAATGTGACTTGTTCCGTAAATAATATTGACTCTAAACAAGAAGCAGGGCAACAATGGAGAAGACGAGCTTCTACAGTTTGTGTTACAGGAGCTTCTGGATTCATTGGTTCTTCACGTGTAAGACGGCTCGGAGCTCAACCTGAGCATCAATCACCTGATCAATCAAAACGGGTCGCACATGGAAACTCGCTAGGAGTGCTCCCTGATCATCCACAGTCAACTCTACTCCCAACTTACGGAGCTCAACCAGCAAAGGTAACCGTACTGTCCTCAGATGCGACAAAGATCCAGCTGACTTCCTGCTCAGAGCATCGGCTACCACATTAGCCTTCCCTGGATGATACTCAATAGTACGGTCGTAGTCCTTCAGTAACTCCAACCAACGGCGCTGTCTGAGGTTCAATTCCTTTTGGGTGAACAAATACTTCAAACTCTTGTGGTCCGTAAAGATCCTGCACTTCTCACCGTACAAGTAATGTCGCCAAATCTTCAATGCATGAACCACCGCAGCCAGTTCCAAGTCATGTGTAGGGTAGTTCACCTCATGGGGTTTCAATTGCCGGGAAGCATAAGCAATCACTTTCCCGTGCTGCATCAAGACACAACCCAAACCTTGTAAAGAAGCGTCACTGTACACCTCGAACTCCCCACTATCATCTGGAAGGGCTAACACAGGAGCAGATGTCAACCGCCTTTTAAGCTCCTGGAAACTCTGTTCACAGTTCTCATCCCACTCAAACCGAACTCCCTTCCGTGTCAACCTCGTCAACGGTGCTGCAAGAATAGAAAAGCCCTCAATAAAACGCCGGTAATACCCTGCCAAACCCAGAAAACTCCGAATTTCCGTCACCGTCTTAGGCTGTTCCCAATTGGCTACCGCCTCAACTTTCTGAGGATCCACACGAATGCCCTCGGCCGAAATCACATGGCCAAGAAATCCAACACTGGTCAACCAGAACTGACACTTACTGAGCTTCGCATACAACTGATGCTCCCTCAACGTTTTAAGCACGATCCTCAGATGTTTCTCATGCGCCTTCGCACTCTTCGAATACACCAAAATATCATCAATGAAAACAATCACAAAACGATCCAAGTAGGGCCGGAACACTCGGTTCATAAGGTCCATAAAAGCTGCTGGGGCATTAGTCAAACCAAAAGGCATCACCACAAACTCATAGTGACCGTACCTGGTCCGGAAAGCTGTCTTCGGTATATCCTCCTCTTTAACCCTTAACTGGTGATAGCCAGAGCGAAGATCAATCTTCGAGAAATACTGTGCTCCCTTGAGCTGGTCAAACAAATCATCAATCCGGGGTAGGGGGTACTTATTCCGAATAGTTACCTTATTCAGTTGCCTGTAATCCACACACAATCTCAATCCTCCATCCTTTTTCTTGACAAACAAAACAGGTGCTCCCCAAGGTGACATACTCGGTCGAATGAATCCTATATCGACCAATTCCTGCAACTGGGCCTTAAGTTCCCTCAATTCGGCAGGTGCCATACGATAAGGAGTCTGAGAAATAGGCTGTGTACCTGGTAGAAGCTCAATCGTAAACTCAAGATCTCGGTGTGGGGGTAGTCCTGGCAACTCTTCGGGAAAAACATCGGGAAACTCCCGTACCACTGGTATATCCTCTGCCCTCTCTGGCATAGCACGCGTATCCACCACATGAGCTAAGTAACCCTGACACCCTTTCCGTAACAGTTTGCTAGCCTCGAGTGCCGAAATAACTCCCGTAGGAAGTGCACGCTGATCCCCCTGAAATGTAGTCTCTGATAATCCGGGACTCCGAAAAGTCACTCTCCTATCGAAACATTCGATAGAATCATGATGTCTCGTCAACCAGTCCATACCCAAGATCACATCAAAGTCCCGTAAATCTAAGAGTAACAAATCTGCCAGTAACTCCACCTGGCCTACCAGTACCGGACACTCTCTCAAAACCTGAGTCACTACCAACACCTCCCCAGTAGGTGTACTCACTCCTAACGCACAATCCAAAGTAGACACCTCCCTCTCCTTAACCAGACTACAACTCCGAGCTATAAATGAATGGGTAGCCCCGGGATCTATCAAAGTAAAAACAGTGTGACCAAGTATGGTGAGTGTACCTGTCACCACTCCCGGTGCTGACCTAGCCTCCTGCTGAGTCATCGCAAAAACTCGCGCCTGTGGTCCCGATGACCTACCGCGCCCTCTGGAACTGCTCGTGGCACCACCGCCACCCCTAGGGCCTGCCGCCCCTGATACTGATGCAGTACTCCGCCCGGGTTCTGCTGCACCTCTACCTGCTCCACCCTCCGGAGCTAACAATGGGCACTCCCGACGGAAATGTCCTCGCTCCCCACAGTAGAAGCAAGTGTCTCTACCGGGTCCACCGGTATGCCTCCCTGTCGAAGCCACTGAAGTCGCACTCGCCTGAGGAGTCGGCTGTGACCTAGCTCCTCGAAATCCTGAGCCCTGGAAACTGCCTGGTCTGCCATACCGGGCTCCACCAGCCGATAGTGATCCACCAAAATTACCCCGTTTCGGGGGCCTCTGACTCGATGCTCCTGGGAATGACTGCTCCCGGCGTCGAACACTGCCCGAATACTGTGGTCGAGCAGGTAAACTGGCCTCCACCCTGACAGCAGCATCAGACAACTCTCGGAAAGTAGCAAAAGAGCCGGCTGTCACTATGGCCCTGATCTCTCCCCGGAGACCAAACTCAAACCAGCGGCACTTCTCCGCCTCAGTCGCCACAAATGCCGGAGCAAAACGAGATAGCATCTGGAACCTCTGCTCATACTCAGCAACTGTCAAGTTTCCTTGCTTCAAGTGAAGGAATTCCGCTTCCTTCGCATCCCTGAAAGAACGGGGATAGTACTGATCTAGAAACCTCTCCCGGAAAGTCTCCCAGGTCACAGTATGTGCATCCCAGTCGGACAGTTCCAGCGTATACCACCACTCGTAGGCAGCTCCATCCAACAGAAAAGTGGCTAACAATACCCGATCCTCGGGAGGACAGTGCATCACCCCAAAAATACGCTCGAGTCGGGTGATCCATCGGTGAGCTTCCTCGGGATCAGCCCCACCGCTGAACGTAGTAGCCCCAAGTCTCTGGGCTCTCTCAATCGAAGCGCTCTCAGTCCCTCTCGCCGCTTCATCTTCAGGTCGTGGAGGGGGTTCACGTCTCGGAGGCATGATCAATCGTACGCTGAAAGAGGCATAGAGTTAGTATAACAACCTAGACCCAACACAAATGGACACAACCTATGCTCTGATACCAATTGTCAGGACCCGTCCCAAATATCACCTCGATACTCGGGATGAACCCTGCTCCCGTCTGACAATCATACTTACAATACCAAAAAGAAACTTAATACAACTATAAGCATAACCATCAGACGAAGGAGTAAATATATACAACAGTAAGTCAGAGCATAGTTCTACAAAATGGGCACCAAAAGTCCTACAAGTCTAAGTCCGCAACGGAAGAACGTCGGAAGCCCTATGCCTCGAAATCTGCCTCAACGTTCACCCCAGCGCTATCACCACGACCTGGAGGGAAAATTAAAAACAAAAGGTGTGAGTGGACCAAAAAGAATGAAAGTTGTAAAACCGTCTACCAACAAATCAACGTAAGGAAATAAAATCATTTGTTCCCTCCGGTTTAAAACCAGGCATGCCAATGAAGTATTAGAAAAACCATAATAGGAACATCATAAGAAACAGAGACACTATAAATACCATAAGAAACAGATACACTATAAAACATCATAAGAAACCAGCGTATAACCCGATCAAACCTGCTGGACCTATCCGAGTCTTTAAACTCAACCAGGCCTCACATATAAATCCGAGTCTTTAAACTCCCGAGTCTTTAAACTCAATAGGCCTGTGGGGGTAATATCATAATATCTGAGTCTTTAAACTCCCGAGTCTTTAAACTCAATCCGGGCCCGTCCCCCATCAATATCAATCCGGGTCTTTAAACCCATATCCAGATCCAGCAAATCCAATCCATATCCAGTGTAAAACCAATTCAAAATCCATCGCCAAATCCGAATTCGAAATCCCCGGTTCGAAGCCCTTCCGGCGTTCAGAACCGACATTCCGAACCCAAATCCGGAAATCCATTTCCATACTAAAAACCATAGGAAATCCCTAACCATGTTTCATAACCCATTTACCATCATCAGAAAACAGTTATAGGGTGAATTTCTCAAATATGGCATCAAAATCTGAAAACCGGCTTTTTCTCGAAAAACGTGCAAAACCCCGAAAATATCTCGAAAAACGTGCAAACATCTCAATCACGAATAACCATCATTTAAAATATAAAAACACACATAAAATCATAAAACAGTAATTAAAACAGTTTGGCATGCTCGGAAATAAGAAAGAGTCCACTCACAGTTTACAACACGTCACTCGCGCTCCGTGCGCTCCTCAACCGTCTCTGGAGTCTCCCGTCCTGTCAATAGATACCAAATAGGGTCACAATAACATCAAGGATACCTTCCCTATTTTCCACAATTTTTCGGGAATTTAATAATATTTTAATCATAAACCCTAAACCGTACGGATTCCCGAACCATTCCGTAACACCGTCCGATTAGCCCGAAAACTGTACCATTGGATTCCTTAGGACATTTAGGGCTAAACTCATGTTGGACGCTTAACCGGATTCCTTCCCACGCGCCCCCATGCGCCGCCCAAAGTGGCTGCGCGTGGGCCTCACGCGCCTGCTACAGTCCATCTTCAACCTCGAGTCAACCGGTTCAACTGTGTTGAACCGGCGTGACCGGTTCTCCGCCGTTCACCCACCATTCTTCTCCATTTCAATACCACTAGCTTCGTCCAGTCCCCTGCAATCAAACCCAGTCCTAAAATCCAGAAATCACGGCCTAAAACCCTTCGTCTTCAACCTCGAAAAACCTTGCCCGTGGGCTCTGTTTTCCTTCCCGGCCGTCCACAGCTTCCCCCTTCACGGTGGTGATACCAGCACCACCCTAGGACCCTACTTAGTCCTACCCAACTCACAGAATCCGTCGATTCATCTCCGAAGTCCACGACTTCACGTTTGAAACTCACGGCTAAAACAGGGTACAACGGACCAGCCGTCGAACCACCAGCCACCGTGAACCTCCCGTCACGGCAACCACCACAAACGACGCCTAAGACCTCCCTGAACAACACCCTGACTTCCTAATCTCTCGACTCTAAGCCCAACGTCACGACTTTGCAATTGAAAATCCACGAAAAACAGGGTAAACGAGCTTACCTTTCGATTCCGGCGCCGCCGTGAGAACCGTCACCCACTACGGTGCTCGTGGTACTCCCCTCAACCTCCTGAGTCTCCTACCGCCCTGGTTTGCCTCACCACACGGCACAACAGCCTCCACCGTCCACGGTCTCCTCTGTTTTCCTCAAGTGTTCGCCGCACCACCACCGTGCCGCCGTGCACGATTCCAGTCCCAAAACACGATCAGCACCTCACCCACGTCTCTCTGTCACTCTCACCAGTCACTCCTCACTCTCCCTAGCCTCCAGATCGATCACCGCCTCACCCAAACTTCTCTCTGTTTTCCGTTTCCTTCGAATTGGTGCACGGTTCAAAAATAACCAAGTGTGGCCGTGCACACTTAAGTTCCTCCTAGAACCATCTAGGGTCCCCCACGTGTCCCTCAGCTATTGGCCATCCCAAAAATATCTGCCACTTGCCCTTATCTGATTGGGCTGAGGGAAAATGACCAAAATGCCCCTCCTGCACAAAATTACCATTTTGCCCTCAGACTTTCCAGACCCGTATCTTTTCCGTCCGACGTCCGATGACAGCGTGCCGCCTGTCGTTGAACTCAGGACGTCGAGACCTATCCAACGGTCCTCGGTCTACGTGAAAACCACAAATCCTCCAAAAAGTCAACATTTTCCCTATTAGCTCAAAATTACGGTAACGCCCCCAACCTTCCGTACATCATAACTTTTCCTCCGGTTGTCCGAATCGAACCTGCCGCCTGTCTACGGACTCGTGACGTCCTAACCTACGTCACGGTCAAAGGCTAACACTCATCCAATCAATCGTACAAAAAGTCAACTTTTCGTTTACTATTCATAGGGGCAAAATCGTCCTTTTTACAAAACTTCACAGAAATTACATTTTTACCCTTCCCGTAGGTACGGGTTGTTACAATCTACCCCCCTAAAAAGAATTTCGTCCCCGAAATTCAGTGAAATAGATAAGGGTACTGTTCTCGCATCAAGGCCTCGGGTTCCCAAGTAGCTTCTTCAACCTGATGATTCCTCCACAATACCTTCACTAAGGGAACCGTCTTCCTTCGCAACACTTTATCCTTCCGATCCAAGATTGCAACAGGTTGCTCTTCAAAACTCAAGTCTTCCCTCAGTTCCACTGGTTGTGCTTCTAAAACATGCGAATCATCTCGAATATATTTCCGAAGCATGGAAACATGAAAGACATTATGTACCTTTTCCAAATCTGCTGGTAAGGCCAACCGATAAGCTACAGGACCAATCCGCTCCAAAATCTCATACGGTCCAATGTAACGAGGACTCAACTTCCCTCGTCTGCCAAATCGTACAATTCCCTTCCAAGGAGATAGCTTCAGGAAAACCCAGTCTCCAACAGCAAACTCCAAATCCCTGATCCTACGGTCAGCGTAGCTCTTTTGGCGGTCCTGCGCTGCCTTTAATCGATCCCTAATCAATGCCACTTTTTCCTGAGTAAGCTCCACCAGCTCAGAAGTAGTCAACCTCCTCTCACCAACCTCAGTCCAACACAGTGGAGTCCGACACTGCCGCCCATACAAAGCCTCGTAAGGAGCCATCCCAATGCTCTCCTGAAAACTATTATTGTAGGCGAACTCCATCAAAGGCAGATGTGATTCCCAAGTACCCTGAAACTGAAGCACACAAGCTCGCATCATATCCTCGAGAATCTGAATAGTCCGCTCAGACTGCCCATCAGTTTGAGGATGAAAAGCAGTACTGAAGTGTAATTTAGTCCCAAAAGCTTCCTGTAAGCTCTGCCAAAAACGAGAAGTGAATCTCGGATCTCTATCAGATACTATCGACTCCGGAGTCCCATGTAATCGAATAATCTCATTAATAAACAACTGTGCAAACTGTTCCAACCTGAAGTTCTCCCGTACTGGCAAGAAATGAGCAGACTTCGTAAGTCGATCCACAACAACCCACACACCATCGTGTCCCTTCGGTGTTCTCGGAAGCTTGAACACAAAATCCATAGTCAGGTGATCCCATTTCCACTCGGGAATCGGCAAAGGTTGCATCGCTCCATAAGGTCTCTGCCGCTCGGCTTTTACCTGTTGACAAATCAAACATCTACTGACATACTCTGCAATTTCACGTTTCATCCCTGACCACCAGTAATGCTCTCGAAGTGTACGATACATCTTGGTCCCACCAGGGTGCATCGCATAAGCTGAACAGTGAGCCTCATCCAGTATCACCTTCTTCAAAACTTCATCCTCAGGTACACACAACCGTCCATTCTTAACCAAGGCTCCATCCTCACGGATCTCAAAATCCTGTCTTTCTCCAGCCTCGACCTCAATCCGAATGATGCCCAGAATAGGGTCCTCAAACTGAGCATCAATCACCTGATCAATCAAAACGGGTCGCACATGGAAACTCGCTAGGAGTGCTCCCTGATCATCCACAGTCAACTCTACTCCCAACTTACGGAGCTCAACCAGCAAAGGTAACCGTACTGTCCTCAGATGCGACAAAGATCCAGCTGACTTCCTGCTCAGAGCATCGGCTACCACATTAGCCTTCCCTGGATGATACTCAATAGTACAGTCGTAGTCCTTCAGTAACTCCAACCAACGGCGCTGTCTGAGGTTCAATTCCTTTTGGGTGAACAAATACTTCAAACTCTTGTGGTCCGTAAAGATCCTGCACTTCTCACCGTACAAGTAATGTCGCCAAATCTTCAATGCATGAACCACCGCAGCCAGTTCCAAGTCATGTGTAGGGTAGTTCACCTCATGGGGTTTCAATTGCCGGGAAGCATAAGCAATCACTTTCCCGTGCTGCATCAAGACACAACCCAAACCTTGTAAAGAAGCGTCACTGTACACCTCGAACTCCCCACTATCATCTGGAAGGGCTAACACAGGAGCAGATGTCAACCGCCTTTTAAGCTCCTGGAAACTCTGTTCACAGTTCTCATCCCACTCAAACCGAACTCCCTTCCGTGTCAACCTCGTCAACGGTGCTGCAAGAATAGAAAAGCCCTCAATAAAACGCCGGTAATACCCTGCCAAACCCAGAAAACTCCGAATTTCCGTCACCGTCTTAGGCTGTTCCCAATTGGCTACCGCCTCAACTTTCTGAGGATCCACACGAATGCCCTCGGCCGAAATCACATGGCCAAGAAATCCAACACTGGTCAACCAGAACTGACACTTACTGAGCTTCGCATACAACTGATGCTCCCTCAACGTTTTAAGCACGATCCTCAGATGTTTCTCATGCGCCTTCGCACTCTTCGAATACACCAAAATATCATCAATGAAAACAATCACAAAACGATCCAAGTAGGGCCGGAACACTCGGTTCATAAGGTCCATAAAAGCTGCTGGGGCATTAGTCAAACCAAAAGGCATCACCACAAACTCATAGTGACCGTACCTGGTCCGGAAAGCTGTCTTCGGTATATCCTCCTCTTTAACCCTTAACTGGTGATAGCCAGAGCGAAGATCAATCTTCGAGAAATACTGTGCTCCCTTGAGCTGGTCAAACAAATCATCAATCCGGGGTAGGGGGTACTTATTCCGAATAGTTACCTTATTCAGTTGCCTGTAATCCACACACAATCTCAATCCTCCATCCTTTTTCTTGACAAACAAAACAGGTGCTCCCCAAGGTGACATACTCGGTCGAATGAATCCTATATCGACCAATTCCTGCAACTGGGCCTTAAGTTCCCTCAATTCGGCAGGTGCCATACGATAAGGAGTCTGAGAAATAGGCTGTGTACCTGGTAGAAGCTCAATCGTAAACTCAAGATCTCGGTGTGGGGGTAGTCCTGGCAACTCTTCGGGAAAAACATCGGGAAACTCCCGTACCACTGGTATATCCTCTGCCCTCTCTGGCATAGCACGCGTATCCACCACATGAGCTAAGTAACCCTGACACCCTTTCCGTAACAGTTTGCTAGCCTCGAGTGCCGAAATAACTCCCGTAGGAAGTGCACGCTGATCCCCCTGAAATGTAGTCTCTGATAATCCGGGACTCCGAAAAGTCACTCTCCTATCGAAACATTCGATAGAATCATGATGTCTCGTCAACCAGTCCATACCCAAGATCACATCAAAGTCCCGTAAATCTAAGAGTAACAAATCTGCCAGTAACTCCACCTGGCCTACCAGTACCGGACACTCTCTCAAAACCTGAGTCACTACCAACACCTCCCCAGTAGGTGTACTCACTCCTAACGCACAATCCAAAGTAGACACCTCCCTCTCCTTAACCAGACTACAACTCCGAGCTATAAATGAATGGGTAGCCCCGGGATCTATCAAAGTAAAAACAGTGTGACCAAGTATGGTGAGTGTACCTGTCACCACTCCCGGTGCTGACCTAGCCTCCTGCTGAGTCATCGCAAAAACTCGCGCCTGTGGTCCCGATGACCTACCGCGCCCTCTGGAACTGCTCGTGGCACCACCGCCACCCCTAGGGCCTGCCGCCCCTGATACTGATGCAGTACTCCGCCCGGGTTCTGCTGCACCTCTACCTGCTCCACCCTCCGGAGCTAACAATGGGCACTCCCGACGGAAATGTCCTCGCTCCCCACAGTAGAAGCAAGTGTCTCTACCGGGTCCACCGGTATGCCTCCCTGTCGAAGCCACTGAAGTCGCACTCGCCTGAGGAGTCGGCTGTGACCTAGCTCCTCGAAATCCTGAGCCCTGGAAACTGCCTGGTCTGCCATACCGGGCTCCACCAGCCGATAGTGATCCACCAAAATTACCCCGTTTCGGGGGCCTCTGACTCGATGCTCCTGGGAATGACTGCTCCCGGCGTCGAACACTGCCCGAATACTGTGGTCGAGCAGGTAAACTGGCCTCCACCCTGACAGCAGCATCAGACAACTCTCGGAAAGTAGCAAAAGAGCCGGCTGTCACTATGGCCCTGATCTCTCCCCGGAGACCAAACTCAAACCAGCGGCACTTCTCCGCCTCAGTCGCCACAAATGCCGGAGCAAAACGAGATAGCATCTGGAACCTCTGCTCATACTCAGCAACTGTCAAGTTTCCTTGCTTCAAGTGAAGGAATTCCGCTTCCTTCGCATCCCTGAAAGAACGGGGATAGTACTGATCTAGAAACCTCTCCCGGAAAGTCTCCCAGGTCACAGTATGTGCATCCCAGTCGGACAGTTCCAGCGTATACCACCACTCGTAGGCAGCTCCATCCAACAGAAAAGTGGCTAACAATACCCGATCCTCGGGAGGACAGTGCATCACCCCAAAAATACGCTCGAGTCGGGTGATCCATCGGTGAGCTTCCTCGGGATCAGCCCCACCGCTGAACGTAGTAGCCCCAAGTCTCTGGGCTCTCTCAATCGAAGCGCTCTCAGTCCCTCTCGCCGCTTCATCTTCAGGTCGTGGAGGGGGTTCACGTCTCGGAGGCATGATCAATCGTACGCTGAAAGAGGCATAGAGTTAGTATAACAACCTAGACCCAACACAAATGGACACAACCTATGCTCTGATACCAATTGTCAGGACCCGTCCCAAATATCACCTCGATACTCGGGATGAACCCTGCTCCCGTCTGACAATCATACTTACAATACCAAAAAGAAACTTAATACAACTATAAGCATAACCATCAGACGAAGGAGTAAATATATACAACAGTAAGTCAGAGCATAGTTCTACAAAATGGGCACCAAAAGTCCTACAAGTCTAAGTCCGCAACGGAAGAACGTCGGAAGCCCTATGCCTCGAAATCTGCCTCAACGTTCACCCCAGCGCTATCACCACGACCTGGAGGGAAAATTAAAAACAAAAGGTGTGAGTGGACCAAAAAGAATGAAAGTTGTAAAACCGTCTACCAACAAATCAACGTAAGGAAATAAAATCATTTGTTCCCTCCGGTTTAAAACCAGGCATGCCAATGAAGTATTAGAAAAACCATAATAGGAACATCATAAGAAACAGAGACACTATAAATACCATAAGAAACAGATACACTATAAAACATCATAAGAAACCAGCGTATAACCCGATCAAACCTGCTGGACCTATCCGAGTCTTTAAACTCAACCAGGCCTCACATATAAATCCGAGTCTTTAAACTCCCGAGTCTTTAAACTCAATAGGCCTGTGGGGGTAATATCATAATATCTGAGTCTTTAAACTCCCGAGTCTTTAAACTCAATCCGGGCCCGTCCCCCATCAATATCAATCCGGGTCTTTAAACCCATATCCAGATCCAGCAAATCCAATCCATATCCAGTGTAAAACCAATTCAAAATCCATCGCCAAATCCGAATTCGAAATCCCCGGTTCGAAGCCCTTCCGGCGTTCAGAACCGACATTCCGAACCCAAATCCGGAAATCCATTTCCATACTAAAAACCATAGGAAATCCCTAACCATGTTTCATAACCCATTTACCATCATCAGAAAACAGTTATAGGGTGAATTTCTCAAATATGGCATCAAAATCTGAAAACCGGCTTTTTCTCGAAAAACGTGCAAAACCCCGAAAATATCTCGAAAAACGTGCAAACATCTCAATCACGAATAACCATCATTTAAAATATAAAAACACACATAAAATCATAAAACAGTAATTAAAACAGTTTGGCATGCTCGGAAATAAGAAAGAGTCCACTCACAGTTTACAACACGTCACTCGCGCTCCGTGCGCTCCTCAACCGTCTCTGGAGTCTCCCGTCCTGTCAATAGATACCAAATAGGGTCACAATAACATCAAGGATACCTTCCCTATTTTCCACAATTTTTCGGGAATTTAATAATATTTTAATCATAAACCCTAAACCGTACGGATTCCCGAACCATTCCGTAACACCGTCCGATTAGCCCGAAAACTGTACCATTGGATTCCTTAGGACATTTAGGGCTAAACTCATGTTGGACGCTTAACCGGATTCCTTCCCACGCGCCCCCATGCGCCGCCCAAAGTGGCTGCGCGTGGGCCTCACGCGCCTGCTACAGTCCATCTTCAACCTCGAGTCAACCGGTTCAACTGTGTTGAACCGGCGTGACCGGTTCTCCGCCGTTCACCCACCATTCTTCTCCATTTCAATACCACTAGCTTCGTCCAGTCCCCTGCAATCAAACCCAGTCCTAAAATCCAGAAATCACGGCCTAAAACCCTTCGTCTTCAACCTCGAAAAACCTTGCCCGTGGGCTCTGTTTTCCTTCCCGGCCGTCCACAGCTTCCCCCTTCACGGTGGTGATACCAGCACCACCCTAGGACCCTACTTAGTCCTACCCAACTCACAGAATCCGTCGATTCATCTCCGAAGTCCACGACTTCACGTTTGAAACTCACGGCTAAAACAGGGTACAACGGACCAGCCGTCGAACCACCAGCCACCGTGAACCTCCCGTCACGGCAACCACCACAAACGACGCCTAAGACCTCCCTGAACAACACCCTGACTTCCTAATCTCTCGACTCTAAGCCCAACGTCACGACTTTGCAATTGAAAATCCACGAAAAACAGGGTAAACGAGCTTACCTTTCGATTCCGGCGCCGCCGTGAGAACCGTCACCCACTACGGTGCTCGTGGTACTCCCCTCAACCTCCTGAGTCTCCTACCGCCCTGGTTTGCCTCACCACACGGCACAACAGCCTCCACCGTCCACGGTCTCCTCTGTTTTCCTCAAGTGTTCGCCGCACCACCACCGTGCCGCCGTGCACGATTCCAGTCCCAAAACACGATCAGCACCTCACCCACGTCTCTCTGTCACTCTCACCAGTCACTCCTCACTCTCCCTAGCCTCCAGATCGATCACCGCCTCACCCAAACTTCTCTCTGTTTTCCGTTTCCTTCGAATTGGTGCACGGTTCAAAAATAACCAAGTGTGGCCGTGCACACTTAAGTTCCTCCTAGAACCATCTAGGGTCCCCCACGTGTCCCTCAGCTATTGGCCATCCCAAAAATATCTGCCACTTGCCCTTATCTGATTGGGCTGAGGGAAAATGACCAAAATGCCCCTCCTGCACAAAATTACCATTTTGCCCTCAGACTTTCCAGACCCGTATCTTTTCCGTCCGACGTCCGATGACAGCGTGCCGCCTGTCGTTGAACTCAGGACGTCGAGACCTATCCAACGGTCCTCGGTCTACGTGAAAACCACAAATCCTCCAAAAAGTCAACATTTTCCCTATTAGCTCAAAATTACGGTAACGCCCCCAACCTTCCGTACATCATAACTTTTCCTCCGGTTGTCCGAATCGAACCTGCCGCCTGTCTACGGACTCGTGACGTCCTAACCTACGTCACGGTCAAAGGCTAACACTCATCCAATCAATCGTACAAAAAGTCAACTTTTCGTTTACTATTCATAGGGGCAAAATCGTCCTTTTTACAAAACTTCACAGAAATTACATTTTTACCCTTCCCGTAGGTACGGGTTGTTACAATCTACCCCCCTAAAAAGAATTTCGTCCCCGAAATTCAGTGAAATAGATAAGGGTACTGTTCTCGCATCAAGGCCTCGGGTTCCCAAGTAGCTTCTTCAACCTGATGATTCCTCCACAATACCTTCACTAAGGGAACCGTCTTCCTTCGCAACACTTTATCCTTCCGATCCAAGATTGCAACAGGTTGCTCTTCAAAACTCAAGTCTTCCCTCAGTTCCACTGGTTGTGCTTCTAAAACATGCGAATCATCTCGAATATATTTCCGAAGCATGGAAACATGAAAGACATTATGTACCTTTTCCAAATCTGCTGGTAAGGCCAACCGATAAGCTACAGGACCAATCCGCTCCAAAATCTCATACGGTCCAATGTAACGAGGACTCAACTTCCCTCGTCTGCCAAATCGTACAATTCCCTTCCAAGGAGATAGCTTCAGGAAAACCCAGTCTCCAACAGCAAACTCCAAATCCCTGATCCTACGGTCAGCGTAGCTCTTTTGGCGGTCCTGCGCTGCCTTTAATCGATCCCTAATCAATGCCACTTTTTCCTGAGTAAGCTCCACCAGCTCAGAAGTAGTCAACCTCCTCTCACCAACCTCAGTCCAACACAGTGGAGTCCGACACTGCCGCCCATACAAAGCCTCGTAAGGAGCCATCCCAATGCTCTCCTGAAAACTATTATTGTAGGCGAACTCCATCAAAGGCAGATGTGATTCCCAAGTACCCTGAAACTGAAGCACACAAGCTCGCATCATATCCTCGAGAATCTGAATAGTCCGCTCAGACTGCCCATCAGTTTGAGGATGAAAAGCAGTACTGAAGTGTAATTTAGTCCCAAAAGCTTCCTGTAAGCTCTGCCAAAAACGAGAAGTGAATCTCGGATCTCTATCAGATACTATCGACTCCGGAGTCCCATGTAATCGAATAATCTCATTAATAAACAACTGTGCAAACTGTTCCAACCTGAAGTTCTCCCGTACTGGCAAGAAATGAGCAGACTTCGTAAGTCGATCCACAACAACCCACACACCATCGTGTCCCTTCGGTGTTCTCGGAAGCTTGAACACAAAATCCATAGTCAGGTGATCCCATTTCCACTCGGGAATCGGCAAAGGTTGCATCGCTCCATAAGGTCTCTGCCGCTCGGCTTTTACCTGTTGACAAATCAAACATCTACTGACATACTCTGCAATTTCACGTTTCATCCCTGACCACCAGTAATGCTCTCGAAGTGTACGATACATCTTGGTCCCACCAGGGTGCATCGCATAAGCTGAACAGTGAGCCTCATCCAGTATCACCTTCTTCAAAACTTCATCCTCAGGTACACACAACCGTCCATTCTTAACCAAGGCTCCATCCTCACGGATCTCAAAATCCTGTCTTTCTCCAGCCTCGACCTCAATCCGAATGATGCCCAGAATAGGGTCCTCAAACTGAGCATCAATCACCTGATCAATCAAAACGGGTCGCACATGGAAACTCGCTAGGAGTGCTCCCTGATCATCCACAGTCAACTCTACTCCCAACTTACGGAGCTCAACCAGCAAAGGTAACCGTACTGTCCTCAGATGCGACAAAGATCCAGCTGACTTCCTGCTCAGAGCATCGGCTACCACATTAGCCTTCCCTGGATGATACTCAATAGTACAGTCGTAGTCCTTCAGTAACTCCAACCAACGGCGCTGTCTGAGGTTCAATTCCTTTTGGGTGAACAAATACTTCAAACTCTTGTGGTCCGTAAAGATCCTGCACTTCTCACCGTACAAGTAATGTCGCCAAATCTTCAATGCATGAACCACCGCAGCCAGTTCCAAGTCATGTGTAGGGTAGTTCACCTCATGGGGTTTCAATTGCCGGGAAGCATAAGCAATCACTTTCCCGTGCTGCATCAAGACACAACCCAAACCTTGTAAAGAAGCGTCACTGTACACCTCGAACTCCCCACTATCATCTGGAAGGGCTAACACAGGAGCAGATGTCAACCGCCTTTTAAGCTCCTGGAAACTCTGTTCACAGTTCTCATCCCACTCAAACCGAACTCCCTTCCGTGTCAACCTCGTCAACGGTGCTGCAAGAATAGAAAAGCCCTCAATAAAACGCCGGTAATACCCTGCCAAACCCAGAAAACTCCGAATTTCCGTCACCGTCTTAGGCTGTTCCCAATTGGCTACCGCCTCAACTTTCTGAGGATCCACACGAATGCCCTCGGCCGAAATCACATGGCCAAGAAATCCAACACTGGTCAACCAGAACTGACACTTACTGAGCTTCGCATACAACTGATGCTCCCTCAACGTTTTAAGCACGATCCTCAGATGTTTCTCATGCGCCTTCGCACTCTTCGAATACACCAAAATATCATCAATGAAAACAATCACAAAACGATCCAAGTAGGGCCGGAACACTCGGTTCATAAGGTCCATAAAAGCTGCTGGGGCATTAGTCAAACCAAAAGGCATCACCACAAACTCATAGTGACCGTACCTGGTCCGGAAAGCTGTCTTCGGTATATCCTCCTCTTTAACCCTTAACTGGTGATAGCCAGAGCGAAGATCAATCTTCGAGAAATACTGTGCTCCCTTGAGCTGGTCAAACAAATCATCAATCCGGGGTAGGGGGTACTTATTCCGAATAGTTACCTTATTCAGTTGCCTGTAATCCACACACAATCTCAATCCTCCATCCTTTTTCTTGACAAACAAAACAGGTGCTCCCCAAGGTGACATACTCGGTCGAATGAATCCTATATCGACCAATTCCTGCAACTGGGCCTTAAGTTCCCTCAATTCGGCAGGTGCCATACGATAAGGAGTCTGAGAAATAGGCTGTGTACCTGGTAGAAGCTCAATCGTAAACTCAAGATCTCGGTGTGGGGGTAGTCCTGGCAACTCTTCGGGAAAAACATCGGGAAACTCCCGTACCACTGGTATATCCTCTGCCCTCTCTGGCATAGCACGCGTATCCACCACATGAGCTAAGTAACCCTGACACCCTTTCCGTAACAGTTTGCTAGCCTCGAGTGCCGAAATAACTCCCGTAGGAAGTGCACGCTGATCCCCCTGAAATGTAGTCTCTGATAATCCGGGACTCCGAAAAGTCACTCTCCTATCGAAACATTCGATAGAATCATGATGTCTCGTCAACCAGTCCATACCCAAGATCACATCAAAGTCCCGTAAATCTAAGAGTAACAAATCTGCCAGTAACTCCACCTGGCCTACCAGTACCGGACACTCTCTCAAAACCTGAGTCACTACCAACACCTCCCCAGTAGGTGTACTCACTCCTAACGCACAATCCAAAGTAGACACCTCCCTCTCCTTAACCAGACTACAACTCCGAGCTATAAATGAATGGGTAGCCCCGGGATCTATCAAAGTAAAAACAGTGTGACCAAGTATGGTGAGTGTACCTGTCACCACTCCCGGTGCTGACCTAGCCTCCTGCTGAGTCATCGCAAAAACTCGCGCCTGTGGTCCCGATGACCTACCGCGCCCTCTGGAACTGCTCGTGGCACCACCGCCACCCCTAGGGCCTGCCGCCCCTGATACTGATGCAGTACTCCGCCCGGGTTCTGCTGCACCTCTACCTGCTCCACCCTCCGGAGCTAACAATGGGCACTCCCGACGGAAATGTCCTCGCTCCCCACAGTAGAAGCAAGTGTCTCTACCGGGTCCACCGGTATGCCTCCCTGTCGAAGCCACTGAAGTCGCACTCGCCTGAGGAGTCGGCTGTGACCTAGCTCCTCGAAATCCTGAGCCCTGGAAACTGCCTGGTCTGCCATACCGGGCTCCACCAGCCGATAGTGATCCACCAAAATTACCCCGTTTCGGGGGCCTCTGACTCGATGCTCCTGGGAATGACTGCTCCCGGCGTCGAACACTGCCCGAATACTGTGGTCGAGCAGGTAAACTGGCCTCCACCCTGACAGCAGCATCAGACAACTCTCGGAAAGTAGCAAAAGAGCCGGCTGTCACTATGGCCCTGATCTCTCCCCGGAGACCAAACTCAAACCAGCGGCACTTCTCCGCCTCAGTCGCCACAAATGCCGGAGCAAAACGAGATAGCATCTGGAACCTCTGCTCATACTCAGCAACTGTCAAGTTTCCTTGCTTCAAGTGAAGGAATTCCGCTTCCTTCGCATCCCTGAAAGAACGGGGATAGTACTGATCTAGAAACCTCTCCCGGAAAGTCTCCCAGGTCACAGTATGTGCATCCCAGTCGGACAGTTCCAGCGTATACCACCACTCGTAGGCAGCTCCATCCAACAGAAAAGTGGCTAACAATACCCGATCCTCGGGAGGACAGTGCATCACCCCAAAAATACGCTCGAGTCGGGTGATCCATCGGTGAGCTTCCTCGGGATCAGCCCCACCGCTGAACGTAGTAGCCCCAAGTCTCTGGGCTCTCTCAATCGAAGCGCTCTCAGTCCCTCTCGCCGCTTCATCTTCAGGTCGTGGAGGGGGTTCACGTCTCGGAGGCATGATCAATCGTACGCTGAAAGAGGCATAGAGTTAGTATAACAACCTAGACCCAACACAAATGGACACAACCTATGCTCTGATACCAATTGTCAGGACCCGTCCCAAATATCACCTCGATACTCGGGATGAACCCTGCTCCCGTCTGACAATCATACTTACAATACCAAAAAGAAACTTAATACAACTATAAGCATAACCATCAGACGAAGGAGTAAATATATACAACAGTAAGTCAGAGCATAGTTCTACAAAATGGGCACCAAAAGTCCTACAAGTCTAAGTCCGCAACGGAAGAACGTCGGAAGCCCTATGCCTCGAAATCTGCCTCAACGTTCACCCCAGCGCTATCACCACGACCTGGAGGGAAAATTAAAAACAAAAGGTGTGAGTGGACCAAAAAGAATGAAAGTTGTAAAACCGTCTACCAACAAATCAACGTAAGGAAATAAAATCATTTGTTCCCTCCGGTTTAAAACCAGGCATGCCAATGAAGTATTAGAAAAACCATAATAGGAACATCATAAGAAACAGAGACACTATAAATACCATAAGAAACAGATACACTATAAAACATCATAAGAAACCAGCGTATAACCCGATCAAACCTGCTGGACCTATCCGAGTCTTTAAACTCAACCAGGCCTCACATATAAATCCGAGTCTTTAAACTCCCGAGTCTTTAAACTCAATAGGCCTGTGGGGGTAATATCATAATATCCGAGTCTTTAAACTCCCGAGTCTTTAAACTCAATCCGGGCCCGTCCCCCATCAATATCAATCCGGGTCTTTAAACCCATATCCAGATCCAGCAAATCCAATCCATATCCAGTGTAAAACCAATTCAAAATCCATCGCCAAATCCGAATTCGAAATCCCCGGTTCGAAGCCCTTCCGGCGTTCAGAACCGACATTCCGAACCCAAATCCGGAAATCCATTTCCATACTAAAAACCATAGGAAATCCCTAACCATGTTTCATAACCCATTTACCATCATCAGAAAACAGTTATAGGGTGAATTTCTCAAATATGGCATCAAAATCTGAAAACCGGCTTTTTCTCGAAAAACGTGCAAAACCCCGAAAATATCTCGAAAAACGTGCAAACATCTCAATCACGAATAACCATCATTTAAAATATAAAAACACACATAAAATCATAAAACAGTAATTAAAACAGTTTGGCATGCTCGGAAATAAGAAAGAGTCCACTCACAGTTTACAACACGTCACTCGCGCTCCGTGCGCTCCTCAACCGTCTCTGGAGTCTCCCGTCCTGTCAATAGATACCAAATAGGGTCACAATAACATCAAGGATACCTTCCCTATTTTCCCCAATTTTTCGGGAATTTAATAATATTTTAATCATAAACCCTAAACCGTACGGATTCCCGAACCATTCCGTAACACCGTCCGATTAGCCCGAAAACTGTACCATTGGATTCCTTAGGACATTTAGGGCTAAACTCATGTTGGACGCTTAACCGGATTCCTTCCCACGCGCCCCCACGCGCCGCCCAAAGTGGCTGCGCGTGGGCCTCACGCGCCTGCTACAGTCCATCTTCAACCTCGAGTCAACCGGTTCAACTGTGTTGAACCGGCGTGACCGGTTCTCCGCCGTTCACCCACCATTCTTCTCCATTTCAATACCACTAGCTTCGTCCAGTCCCCTGCAATCAAACCCAGTCCTAAAATCCAGAAATCACGGCCTAAAACCCTTCGTCTTCAACCTCGAAAAACCTTGCCCGTGGGCTCTGTTTTCCTTCCCGGCCGTCCACAGCTTCCCCCTTCACGGTGGTGATACCAGCACCACCCTAGGACCCTACTTAGTCCTACCCAACTCACAGAATCCGTCGATTCATCTCCGAAGTCCACGACTTCACGTTTGAAACTCACGGCTAAAACAGGGTACAACGGACCAGCCGTCGAACCACCAGCCACCGTGAACCTCCCGTCACGGCAACCACCACAAACGACGCCTAAGACCTCCCTGAACAACACCCTGACTTCCTAATCTCTCGACTCTAAGCCCAACGTCACGACTTTGCAATTGAAAATCCACGAAAAACAGGGTAAACGAGCTTACCTTTCGATTCCGGCGCCGCCGTGAGAACCGTCACCCACTACGGTGCTCGTGGGACTCCCCTCAACCTCCTGAGTCTCCTACCGCCCTGGTTTGCCTCACCACACGGCACAACAGCCTCCACCGTCCACGGTCTCCTCTGTTTTCCTCAAGTGTTCGCCGCACCACCACCGTGCCGCCGTGCACGATTCCAGTCCCAAAACACGATCAGCACCTCACCCACGTCTCTCTGTCACTCTCACCAGTCACTCCTCACTCTCCCTAGCCTCCAGATCGATCACCGCCTCACCCAAACTTCTCTCTGTTTTCCGTTTCCTTCGAATTGGTGCACGGTTCAAAAATAACCAAGTGTGGCCGTGCACACTTAAGTTCCTCCTAGAACCATCTAGGGTCCCCCACGTGTCCCTCAGCTATTGGCCATCCCAAAAATATCTGCCACTTGCCCTTATCTGATTGGGCTGAGGGAAAATGACCAAAATGCCCCTCCTGCACAAAATTACCATTTTGCCCTCAGACTTTCCAGACCCGTATCTTTTCCGTCCGACGTCCGATGACAGCGTGCCGCCTGTCGTTGAACTCAGGACGTCGAGACCTATCCAACGGTCCTCGGTCTACGTGAAAACCACAAATCCTCCAAAAAGTCAACATTTTCCCTATTAGCTCAAAATTACGGTAACGCCCCCAACCTTCCGTACATCATAACTTTTCCTCCGGTTGTCCGAATCGAACCTGCCGCCTGTCTACGGACTCGTGACGTCCTAACCTACGTCACGGTCAAAGGCTAACACTCATCCAATCAATCGTACAAAAAGTCAACTTTTCGTTTACTATTCATAGGGGCAAAATCGTCCTTTTTACAAAACTTCACAGAAATTACATTTTTACCCTTCCCGTAGGTACGGGTTGTTACAGGAGGTGCTGCTGTCTCACGGCTGAGCTCACGACGGCAACAGGAGGACAGGTAATTTCTCATCCCCGTTACTTTGCTCTGTTTTGTCGTTTGGTTTCAGAAGCTAAGTCGTGGCTTTGGGGGGGATTGGAACCCCAAAGTTAAGCGAGTTGAGGCTGGTGCAATCCCATGATGGGTGACCTACTGGGAAGTTGCACCGTGAGCTCCCAAAAACAAAACCGTGAGGGCGAGGCCCAAAGCGGACAATATCGTGCTAGATGAATCGGGACCTGACAGAAGAGGGTCGGGTCCTGACAATTGGTATCAGAGCATAGGTTTGTGTAGTTTGTCGAGTTTGTTGGGTTTGTTGGTTTGTGAGGTTGTGTTTTAGTTGTTTGACTACTTCTATGCCTTTTTCAGCGTGCGGTTGACGATGCCTCCGAGACGTGGACCCTCTCCACGACCTGAAGAAGAAACGACGAGGGGAACTGAGAGTACCATAATTGAGCGAGCCCAGCGGCTCGGAGCTACTACTTTTAGTGGTGGGGCTGATCATGAGGAAGCCCAGAGGTGGATTACGAGACTTGAACGGATCTTTGCAGTGATGCGTTGTCCACCGGAGGATCGGGTGTTACTGGCTACATTTTTACTGGACGGTGTGGCGTACGAGTGATGGTATACCCTTGAGTTGTCTGGCTGGGATGCCCATACTGTGACCTGGGAGACGTTTAGGGAACGGTTCCTGGAGCAGTACTATCCTCTTTCTTTCCGAGATGCCAAGGAGACTGAATTTTTGCGGCTTCAACAAGGGAATCTGACAGTGGCTGAGTACGAACGGAAGTTCCAGATGTTGTCTCGGTTTGCTCCTGCGTTTATGGCTACTGAAGCCGAGAAGTGTCGAAGGTTTGAGTTGGGCCTGCGAGGTGAGATTCGAGCCATCGTGACGGCTGGATCGTTTGCTACCCTCCGAGAGTTGTCGGATGCTGCGGTGAGGGTTGAGGCGAGTTTTCCGGTGCGACGCTGGGAGCCATCCTTTTCTGGAGCTTCGAGCCAGCGGACACCGAAAAGAGGTAACTTCGGTGGAGCGTCGTCGTCGGGTGATGATCGTTTCGGTAGACCTGGTAGTTTCCAGAGTTCAGAATTTCGTGGTTACCGAGCACAGCCGACTCCGCAAGCTAGTGTGACGTCTGTTGCGTCGACAGGGCGAGCAGGTCTTTCCGGTCGGGATGTTTGTTTTTACTGCAAAGAGCGTGGTCATTTTCGACGTGAGTGTCCACTGTTGCCACAGGAAGGTGGTGTAGGCCGAGGAACAGCGGAGCCTGGACAGAGTACAGCGTCAGGGACAGCGGGCACTAGAGGAGGTGGTGGAGCCACTAGTAGTTCGAGGGGACGTGGTAGAGCGTCGGGATCTCAGACCCGAGTGTTTTCGATGACGCAGCAGGAGGTCCAGTCGGCACCAGATGCGGGGACACGTACTTGTATTATCCTTGATTGTGTTGTACCCAGCTTTGTTGTTGGATCCCAGGGAAGAGTCTAGGAGTTTCCCTAGAGGATCTGGAGTGTTACAGTGAGTTCCGTGGAAGGATGACGGAAGGTATAGGGAAGGAGTGACTATAACTGATCGATATGAGGTTATTGAAGGAGAGAACCCACCAGCTAGAGTTTGCCTTTAGAACTTTGTAGATGTATTCCGATAGTGGCCGAAGTAGCAGCCGAGGGAGATAGGTGTTCGATTGCCTGGGTTAATATCCAAGTTGGTTTTGGAAGGGGTAGATGGTAGTACGTGAGGATGTACTTTGTGAATTCTATTGGGTACTCCATATGAGGTATTTTAAAATATCTTCGTTTTCTGTTCATAGAGTTTCCCTTGCGTACACCAGATAGTTGTAGTGGTACGGAGAAAGGGCTAGGCGTGGTACCTGGTAGTTGGGGATGATGTGAAATACCCAAGGTGGAGATGATAGATAGGAAACCTAGGAGAAGTTGTTGTTGACCTAGTGTCGATTACCGGGTAGGAGACCCTAGGTGTCGGGAACTAGCTGTGGAATTTCGGGGACGAAATTCTTTTTAGGAGGGTAGGTTGTAACGACCCGTTCCAGAAATTAGGGTTAAGATAGTGATTAAGATGGGATTAGTGCGTGTAATCGGTAACTAGTGGGTAAATGACGATTTTGCCCCTAGTTTGGGAAAAAAGTTGATTTTTTGTTCGGATGGTCCAATGGACTTTGACCGGTGACTAGGACGTAGTTTAGGACGTCACGAATCCGTAGACAGGTGGCACGCCCGATTCCGACATCCGAGGAGGAAGTTATGATGTTCGGAAGGTTGAGGGCATAACCGTAATTTGGCTAAATTAAGGGGGAAAAGTTGACTTTTTGTACGAATGGGTTTTGGTATGTTGACCTAGGACCGTTAGATAGATCTCATCATCCTGAGTTCGATGACAGGCGGCACGTGTTCATCGGACTTACAAGATATGAGTTACGGGTCTAAAACGGTAAGGGTAAAATCGTAATTTTGACTTAAAATGAGGGGTATTTTGGTCTTTTGGTTGTTTGGGGATTTGTGCACAGAGAGGGACAGATGGATGGCTGGGATTGGGCCATGTGTGGGAGGATGGAGAGGATTGGTGACATGTGGCAAGTGTGTAGTGGGTTCTACACACTTGTGCACGGGTCCAATTATTTGGGACTTAAATCGTGCCCGTGTGTGTGTTCTTCAACCAGAGTGAAACAGAGAGGGAGATCGGGGAAAATTGATGGTGGCTGAGAGTGTTGGTGAGGTTGTGAGTGTGTGAGAGTGATCAGAGGGTGGAAGAGTGACCTGGTGAGCGGTTGGGGGAGTGAAATCGTGCAAGAACACGGTGGTCGGGGCAGTCGGTTTTCAGAGAAAACAGAGAAGATTTGGACGATCGTGGTGGTGGTGCGGCCGTGTGTTGGTGCAATTGGACCCGTGGAGGTGTCCAGAGGTTGGCGGTGGACGGAAGGAGCTGCTGCCTCACGGTTGAGCTCACGACGGCAACAGGAGGACATGTAATTTCTCATCCCCGTTACTTTGCTATGTTTTGTCGTTTGGTTTCAGAAGCTAAGTTGTGGCTTTGGGGGGGATTGGAACCCCAAAGTTAAGCGAGTTGAGGCTGGTGCAATCCCATGATGGGTGACCTACTGGGAAGTTGCACCGTGAGCTCCCGAAAACAAAACTGTGAGGGCGAGGCCCAAAGCAGACAATATCGTGCTAGATGAATCGGGACCTGACAGAAGAGGGTCGGGTCCTGACAGCCATACTATCCATGCCACTCTCAGAAACTTGGGTATCTTTCCTTTCACTTCAGATTTTTCTTGTATATATATGGTATACTGAAACCCTCATATATATATATATATTCACTAAATTTACAGACGATGCGGCGAAAGTAGGCCTTCTCAAGTCTCTCCCGAATGCAGACACCAAATTGGTGCTCTTCCAAGCAGACATATACGATCCCAATGAATTTGAACCGGCCATTGAAGGGTTTCGTGTGGCCATTCCACTGCAACATAACTCACAAAGCTCTCAGGTCAGCATTCACTCTCTTAACTAGTACATAATATATACCAGTCACTGCATATGTGGAGATTTTGGATATGCAGTACAAGGACACAGCTGAAGCTGCTGTTGCTGGGGTGAGGAACATTGCTGATTCTTGCCTTCGATCGAAAACTGTGAAGCGATTGATCTACCCTGCAAGCATCCTTGCTTCGTCACCAAGGAATGAAGACGGGGTGGGACTCGAACCCTGCCTTGATGAATCTTGTCGGACACCTCTTGATGTCTCATTTATTTTGCCACTGATCTTACTATGGTACTTTTTCTTGCTCTTCCATTCGCACACAATAATCAGGTCCTCTAACTATTGAGTCCCTCAATATTTTGTTTGATTTTTAATCTAAAAATGTTTTCAAGGACTATATGAAATCAAAGATATTAGCTGAGAAAACGGTGCTGATCTATAATGACTTTGGTGATGGTAAATTAGAAGTAGTAACTCTTCCTCGTGGTTTGGTGGGAGGGGAAACTCTTCTTTCCTACTTGCCGGGAAGCGTGGCAGTAGTACAATGAGAGGTAGAATCTACTGCGCAGCTTCCAATCCCACTGTTAAAGAAATTGCAATTTACTTCCAAGAAAATTACCCAGAATACCAAATAGCAAGAGTAAGGGATCCAACTTAGTTTTTAGCTGCGTAACCTAATTTCAATGCAAAATAGGTCAAGTAGTGAACTTTTTACGATGCAAAATTTTTACCCATTTGCTTCTCAGAAATTATTACTGTATTTCATTTCAGGTTTACTGAAGGCCCAGAAGAAGGAATTAAATGTGACTTCACCAAACTGATGAAGTTTGGTTTTGAGTACAAGTATGGCATGAATAATGTATTAGATGACAGTGTAGCTTGTGGAAGGAGAATCATCGGGAGCTCTCTTCCTCAAATGACTTAATTCATTAGTGTTATTGCTACATCATGTGTTGCCATGGTAGGGCAAACTCTAGTATCTAGACATTTTATTGCATACAATATTGCACTCCACTTCTTTAATTCATAGCCAGAGAATTTTAATTTAATCAGAGAATTCAAGTATAAAGCATACAGAATTCCCCATTTCATTTCAAGACCAGCAATTCTACTAGCGCTTTAATGTACACTTCTAGACATCAGGACCGTCATAAATCAAACTCGAAACATTGTCATTATCAACATGCAACTCCCAGTAAAAAAAGCAATCAGAGCCACGCTCTCCCCAGTGAGAGACACCCTGCCGGCAGGCACCATTAATCAACAAAATCCTGGCCAGCATTGTGTGGTTGGGGGCGGGGCAATCTTCATCCACAAATCAGAAGGCCTAAAAGTAAAGTTGAAAGAGGGGCTATGCTGCTGCACAAATCTGCAAGGCTCTGGGATGTAACAAAAATCCTATGAGCATTGAAGGCCAAAGGCTTCAGGACATCAATGAACCCCTGCGGATGCTCAGCAGAGGAATTAACGATTCAACACCAACCGAGTATACCGACCCTGAAGGAAACACGGGCAATCTTAACTACCAAACCTACCTCTGCTAACCTTTTCAAATATTGTGGGTGAAGTATGACAGAAGTTGACCGCAAAATTAATTGGTCAGGACAAAGAAAGAGGCTCAATTTATATATGCCTTTGTAGGGTTTGAGAAACTTTTCAATGTGAAACTTTTATATCATCACACTCTCACAATTTTGATGAATTTTGAAGTAAGAAAACATATATATCAATATTAATGAGCGTAAAATACTATTTTGATTACTGTGTATTGGCCTAAATTCTATTTTGACCACTATGTTTTGCGGGACTTCTTTGAAAGTCTAAATGGCAAGCCACGAGCTGACCTACGAGCCAAACTAGTTTATAGGCTTACTTACTTGATGATTTGTAAGATCACCATGAATAATTACGTGCGAAGAAGATTGTTTAAACATCTAGTAGGTCTGGCCACAAGGGAGGGCCGAAGGGGCACAAGTCCTAGGCCCATAATATAAGGCCCAAAATTAAGTCCAAAATTATTAATATTATAATAACTAAATAAAGTTTGCAACTAAATAAACAATATAAAAGTATGTAAGTTTGATATTGGTTCAAGTTTTTTATATGGTAGAGCTCTTATTTGAAGATTATAGGATTGTATTGAATATGAAAGTTGTAGTATATTAAGTTTGAAAGTGAATATTTTCATCTATATACAAGTTTAAAATATAGGATTTGTCCTTTTTTAAATTTTTTTTTTGAACTGAATGTAATGTATTCGACATGAGGTCCTTTTTTTTCTTTGTAAGGGGTTTTGTTCCAATGAGTTTTCCCTAAAAAGATTTAACGAAGCCCCATAATATAAAAAATGAAATAATCAATTCATAAAAATTACATTTTTAATGATTATGTATATGAATTAAGAGCACGTTTTATTTTTCTTCCCGAGTCTTCAAATATTTGGATCAGCCCTGCATCCTAAGGAACAGCCACAGCCAAAGAAGCCTTCCTAGGCCAAAAGGGTTCACTGCCGTGCAAGAACAACCACAGTGGTTGAACTAGGAACTTCACTTGGGCACGTGACATCGATATTTGAACCCGCTAGTGTGGCTAAGATGTTACGTAGGTGTGCCACAGGGAATCTATATCCAAGAAGCAGTCAATACTAGCCGAGGGAATGTATATCCAAGAAGCAGTACATACTGGTTGAGGACTAAACAAACAAAGCCACAATTGACCAATCTTTGAGCCTAGAAATGACTATTTCCTTCCCCAGCCACTACAAAGAAGAGAGCAGCGCTGACAATTAGGAAGATGGGGCTGGAAACTCTGGCAATACAATACAATTGTATGCTTGTCAAGGAAACAATGAAAGAAGGGGCGTCATCCTAGTGGAGGAAAACCCATGGGCAAGAATTACATGGGGCATGTAGTCTTACCTAACTCCATCATCACCTATGGAAACCAATTTTCCATGTATTGGGCTGGAAAAAGTCCATTCAATATGGGTCGGGTAGACCCTTATGGGTTTTAACTTCTAGAGCCCACTTGAGCCAACACCAACGAACCCCTTTGAGATCAACCCAAACCCTACGTACAAAAGAATTACATATGGCTCAGAAGAGGCAACATCTAGCATAAGAAAAAGAGTGATTGATCCCTTATGGGCTGAAAGATAAAGACAGGAGAAAGCCCAAAACTTCCAAAGTTTATAATGGGGTAAAATTGAAGCCGAATGGTGTCAAGGAGTGTAAAAATTTGAAGACCCCTAAAACCAGCCAGAGCAGATGTTGAAAGAAGGGAGGATGCACTTATGTGGTTTTCTCTGAGGAAGGGCTAAACTGAAATCGATGTGGGGTTTGTTAGTGATGGAACCGACCCTGGGCCAACAATATTGACGAAACAAGTGGACATTGCAGAAGAGGCAATGATTATGTTGGAGGCGGCTGGTTGGGATCAGCTACCGCTTTCCAATGCGGATGATATTCAAGAACTATCATGGTTTAGGGCCTAATTTGACAGTTTCGAATCTTTGGCGGATGATCTAGTTACACAGTCCTCTTGTTGTTTTTCTTATGGAAACCATTCAATCATTATTTATGTTAGGAAATTAATCCTCCGCCACGCAAGTGCTAACAATAAAGATGAAAAAAGAAAATAAAGAAACCAAGAACACAAAAGATTTAACGAGGTTCGGCCAATTAACTTGCCTACGTCCTCGGAGAGTTTTCTCCTTCACTATGAGAGAATACAAAATACAAGATTACACTACTCAAGTTTATTCCCAACTCGAGCCCTTGTATCCAATAGGATACCCCTTGTACACCCTCTCTCAACCCAAGAAAATCACTCTACCCCAAAGAGCTATACACACTCTTTCACCTTCTCTTAACCGAGAAGATCACTCTACTCCAAGAGCTATACACACTCTTGAAGTGCTCAAGAAGACCACTCTAGCCCAAGAGCTATACACACTCTTGAAGCACCCACTCACTTGTGAGGTGTTCTCCTTGATGTTGAAATGTGACCAAGCTCTCCACCTTATATAGTGCTTAAGGCACAAGTTGTATTTGTGCTTTTCCAATGTGGGACAATTTCCTCACATTTCAACATCCTTCATTGAAGTCCATTCATGCACCTTCTTCAATTAATGCTCTTCTTCATGAAGCTTCCACATCAATCTTTTCCTACAAGGTTGAATGAACAACACCATGTATTTATTCCCAATACATAATCAAATTCAATGCATTAATAATCCACTAAGGAGGCATTAACTCAACAATCTCCCCCTGCCGACTTAGGTGGATAATGTTGCATCACCACTTCAATCCCTGAAGTTCATCTCAAATTGAGATACCGCTTGATATACCCACAAGCATTCCATTGGCCTTATTCTTGTACCAACTACACATACCCCGAATCAGTTGCATACGATCCTAGCTCCCCCTGATTCAAAATGGCCAATGCTATGTGCAGCTGCTCCGAGTCAACAATTACCAGTTGGCTCCGAAGAGGGACCTCGACTTTGCCTCTTCCTTAGCAGGATTATCCTTCTCACCATCGTCTGAAACTTGGAAACATGTAGATAGCGTCTCTGCTGTGCCCGCAAACGAGACCCGCTTCAGGTACCTGTTCTCCTGTGCACCCTGTTTCCCAACAACCTTCGAGGTCTGAGTTTTTCCTATCAGACGGAACATACTTTTACATTTTTCTCCCTTCATTAGGACCATGCAGCCACGTGACACTTTCATAACTCCCCCTGCTGACGAAACCTTGCAGCCCTTGGAGTCTAGTTGGCTCAAGGATATTAGATTTCTCCGGAACTTTGGGACATACACCACATCACCCAATGTTCGAACTGCTCCATCGAACATTTTGATCTTCACCGTTCCCGTACCCATGACACGACGTCTTGTGCCATCACCCCAAGTCACAAATCCTTGGACTTCCTGGAACGTATCAAAATATTCTCTTCTAGAGCAAAGGTGATGAGAACAACCACTATCTAATATCCAATAATCTTGAGAAAAAATGTAATTACCTTTGGAGACTGTGAGAAGTTCTCCAAAATCTCTAGACATCTCCGCTACACCAGCCAAGGAGCAATCTGAGCCCTTATCGTCCTTCTCTTTCATCAATGGACAATCCGACTTTATGTGTCCCCACTCCTTGCACTTGTAGCATTGTTTGCCCTTTCCTCTGCCTCTGGATTTAGACCTGCTATGCTCACTAAATCCCCTCGCAGTTGACCTTCCCTTACGATTCTGTTCATGAGCAATGAAGACGGAACCTTGAGAATCATCGGCTTTCCTTCTCTTCTCATGTGATAAGAGAGTCGATTCTACATCCTCCATCTTCAGTGTATCCTTACCATACACAATTGTAGTAACAATATTCTCATATGAATCGGGAAGCGAGGTAAGAAGTAAAAGGGCTTGATCTTCTTCCTCAATTTTAACCTCAACTCTTGATAGTTGATTTATCAATCCCTTGAACACATTCATGTGCTCCATGAGATTCGCACCTTCTCCCATCTTGAGCTTGTAGAGATCCCGCTTTAAATTCAGCTTCGTTTGCAAGCCTTTCCCAAGATAAAGCTTCTCCATTTTCTCCCAAAGCTCAGGTGCAGAATCTACATCATTAACATTATTTATAATATTGTCAGCAATATAAAGCCTAATAGTGCTGACACACCTGGACTCCAACTCGTCCCAATCTTCATCTAACATCTTCTCTGGCTTCGCATCCTTCCCCTTCAACGGTCTTGCAAGGCCTTGTTGAACTAGGATGTCCTTCACCCTCCTTTGCCATAGAGTGAAATTTCCTTTTCCATCAAACTGCTCCACCTTGAAATGTGAACCGCTAGAACTTGCCATGGCAAACCGCTCACGATCGATAAACCGAAGCTCTGATACCACTTGTTAGGAAATTAATCCTCCGCCACGCAAGTGCTAACAATAAAGATGAAAAAAAGGAAATAAAGAAACCAAGAACACAAAAGATTTAACGAGGTTCGGCCAATTAACTTGCCTACGTCCTCGGAGAGTTTTCTCCTTCACTATGAGAGAATACAAAATACAAGATTACACTACTCAAGTTTATTCCCAACTCGAGCCCTTGTATCCAATAGGATACCCCTTGTACACCCTCTCTCAACCCAAGAAAATCACTCTACCCCAAAGAGCTATACACACTCTTTCACCTTCTCTTAACCGAGAAGATCACTCTACTCCAAGAGCTATACACACTCTTGAAGTGCTCAAGAAGACCACTCTAGCCCAAGAGCTATACACACTCTTGAAGCACCCACTCACTTGTGAGGTGTTCTCCTTGATGTTGAAATGTGACCAAGCTCTCCACCTTATATAGTGCTTAAGGCACAAGTTGTATTTGTGCTTTTCCAATGTGGGACAATTTCCTCACATTTCAACATCCTTCATTGAAGTCCATTCATGCACCTTCTTCAATTAATGCTCTTCTTCATGAAGCTTCCACATCAATCTTTTCCTACAAGGTTGAATGAACAACACCATGTATTTATTCCCAATACATAATCAAATTCAATGCATTAATAATCCACTAAGGAGGCATTAACTCAACAATTTAAGCATCATTTTGTTATCTTTAAGCACCTCTCCTTATATTTTGAATGAATTTGTGCCATCAATAGGATAAAATGATCAATCTTATGAGACTTGTGCATATTTGAAAAGATTGGTAAATTATGCGAAGAATGAAAAAGAAGGACTGAATTCAGAGTAATAATGAAGAAGTAATTAAGTCCTAGGATATGTCACTGGCATGTCCCCGCCCTAGCGAAAGACCCAGGACATGTTCCAATGCATGTCTCCACCAAATTTGAGTCTCAACCAAGTCTCCACCAATCTGATGTCCCTGATCCGCCTGCAGTACACTAATTTGTACCTTATGAAACTGCAATCTTCCTAGTGTGCTTACCTTAGACTTTGTGCGCTTGGGACTTTCAATGAACACTCTTTCAAAGCGCACTTTCCCATCAAGCATTAGAGCAAGTTCAGATTGATGTCCCTCCGCCATATTCTGGCTTCTATTCCAGTTCTGTTAGTGGGGAACATGTTTTCCACCTATGTGGCAAGCCTGAGGACTTATGCGTCTACCTAATTCCAAGATGCGCTTCTACCTTATCTTGGTGCTCTTCAAAAGCACACTCATAGTTGATGTCAAAAATTCCAATGACACTTCCATGTTCTATTCTAACGTAAAAGACTCTCCTAGAGCCTGATTTGAGTTATTTTGGGCGATCGACTTTTCTACAAGTTTGTGAGTGAGACAAAGCCCATAACTGTGTTAGATACATCATTTGGGGGCTGTGCCTTGATTGCATTGGTCAATGACTTGTGAAGTTCTTAAAAGCCCAATTATGAACGGTTTGAGCCATAATTTATTCCAGTTGCATTCTAATTGTCTAGGGCTTGGCCCAGGCCATTGAGTGACATCCAAGCAACCACTTGAAGACTCAAAAACATTCTTTTCTTGCAAGGAATCCAATTATCACAGAAGTTGCCGCAATTCCTAGTCCTAATTCATTTAGGGTTGCTCTTTGTTCCTCTAACCTAACGAGGATAGCAGTGTTTATTCAGTTTGTATTTGAATTCCTATCCTAAATAGTCTCCGAAAATTTAGGGGACCAAGCACACAATAAATAGGAACCTCAAGCTCATGGGTTGAGGACCTTTATAACTAGCCGCATTTTACGTATTGTAATCCAGTTTCAAATAATAAACAGTTTTACTTTCATCCTTGAAAAATTTTCGTGTTCTTCTGCTTTACATCATCATTCTTACTCTAAAAATTTACTTCATTGTAATTTAAATAAAAATTTGTTGTCTGTTTTTATGTGTGAGTGGTCGTTTTAGGATTAGAGCTACTTGAAGCCCAAGCCATGTTAGTTTTTAATTAGATTTTTGGCTCTTGCTTTGCTATGCATGCTGAATAAGTTAGATTATTATGCTTAATGACCTTAATTTATTCCTATCATCCTTGTTAACTTATTTGCATATGATTATTGATGTATTGAGTGACCGTCATATTATCTTGTGATTTATAGCATAAAGGGTAGGGGAGATGCCTAGCTGTAATCTTAACTCATGACGACCTAGGATTGCATGTCCCTTTTCTAGGCTAGTGTGGTGTCATTAAATTCTCGTTGTACTTCCTGCATTATCTTAAAACAATAGATAATAGATGTTATAGGCATATGCCATGTTCAAAACATGCTAAGTAAGTGGGAATGAGATTTGTCTAGTTAACCAAAGCGAAGAGCTAGGCATAGATATCTTATTCAAAGAATGCATAGTAATTAAATCAAAGAATTCTGATTAATAACTATAACATGATAGAGTGGATGATAATCCTTATTTTGCCTTAGTTTATAAATTCAATTCATCATCTTTGCATTGCTAATTTTTTGCATTTTTACGTAATTGAATTATGTTGTCTAAAGAATCAAAAGTTCCACCACAAGCATCGTGGAAGGAAGATGTTTGAGAATAAATAGAAGACGCTCTCATTCAAATCACTTCTCAATCACTTTCTCGATAAGTTATGTTCTTATCAATGGATTCCTTTTATGTATTTAACTCGCTTCCCCATGTTGCAGTGAAGATTCTTCAGCAACAGGTTCAAAGTAGATTCCATGTTGAACTAACATCTTGGGAACACTGCCAAATACATAGCATGTCGTGCCACGTCTCACCCAGACATTAAATAAAACACTCCTAGGAGGTAGCCTAGGACTAGTTTGTGTTTCCTTTCGTTCTATTTTTTCTGCCTTATTGCACTCTCTGAACCTTCATTCTATTAATGCATATTGCTTATCACATCAAGGACAATGTTCAGTCTAAGTTTGGTGTGTGGATTTAAAATTTTTCTTATTGAAATATCTAGGTTTAGGGGTAATACACGGCCATGAAGTTTTGATTTTAGTTTTAACTTGTTAGTTAAGTATTGCTAGCAATAATATAATAACTTGTTAAAAGGGATGTACGGGCTAAGCTTACTATCTTTAGGGGTGCGGATTTCAAATTTTGCTTATTGATGCATCTAGGTTTGGGGTTAATAAGCGGCCAGGAAGTTTTAATTTTACTTTTTAACTAGTTAATAAAGTATTTCTATTAATAACATGATAATTTGTTAATAGGGATGTACATACTAAGTTAACTATCCTTGCCTTACTAAGAGTCATGTCGTCATTCATCATAATCTGCTCTTCACAATACCATGTTTAAGTGATTAACTGAAAAAAATAAGAATTTTAATGAACCTTAAAAAATTAGTAGAGACTGCCCTGTGAGATCTTTGAGCCTAACTGCCATTATTTGTGAGGGATTTACTTCTTTCTGGTCTTAAATAGTCATCACTTTTGCGCATAATTGCTGATCTCATTAGATCATTTTGCATTGAATTTCAAAGAACTAACATTATATAAATTCTCTTGACTTGATGAATGGTTTTTCATAAGACGTGATGAAGCCAAACGCTAAGCTTTTTCTTTCATCACCCAAGTTACAACCTAGCCCAAATACTTAGCCATTCATAAAGCTATGTCCTATAATCCGAGTTAGTGTTGATGTTGCCCAAAAATGAGATTCAATATGAGAATAATATGTGAAAGTAAGTGGTGCCGAATTCCATGTCATTGGCATCATTATCTAAGCTCAAATAATGATTTCTTTTGCCTTGGCACAACTTCGGGTTCTTTGAATCCTATTATTCCTTTCTAAACCCTAAAGCTTGGCCCCGTTACAACCTAAAATTTAAGATCTAACCGATCTTATGAACAATCATTTTAAAGAATAAAGTTTGTATCTCTTTTCATAAACTTCAATTCCTTTCATGAGATCTTTCTTTTCATAAAGTGTTATTCTTCATTGATACTCATATGTGATTAAACTTGAATTTCATAACATAAAACTCATCACTTTTGCTTGACAAAGTGAAAGCCTAAGATTCTTGTGTGAATTGAGAGTTCCCTAGTGAGGATTAGAGTCGAGGCAAAATGTTTCTAAGGCACTTAGGTAAAGTTGTTTTTAAACATGGTCACTTAAAATAATGGCACCTACATTTCACACATGACACTCAATGCTATGGTATCTCTGTTAGTTCTTCAAAGCATGTCAACTGACTTTATTTCCTATTAGCTTGTTCAATGTATTATTTCTAGAATTTTGGTAGTCTAAGTAAAACATTTGTGGGCAACGTACTACTATAACCCTTAGGAGATAAAACCCCTCCTATTAGGTGAACCTAGGGGTTTAAATGTTCTCTCTTAACTAATATTGAGTTTTTCATTTTGCTTATTTTGTTTGGATAAGGGACTAACAAAAGATAGGTTTGGGGATATTTTTTAAATCATTATTTAACCATCATTTTGATATCTTTAAGTCTTTTACTTCTTGTATTTTGAATGAATTTGTCCCATAAATAGGATAAAATGATCAATCTTGTGAGATTTGTGCATATTTGTAAAGATATGTGAATTTTGTAATAAAATGCAAAAAGTAGGACTCATTTTGGAGCTACAATGAAGAAGTTATCATTAGTTGAAAACCAAGTCCTAGGATACATCCTTGGCATGTTCCCTCCCTAACTAAAGATGCAGGAGATGTCCTAGCGCATGTCTCCACCAAATCCAAGTCCCAACCATGTCTCTGCCAATATGTTTTCCCTGGTACGCCAGCGGTACACTAATTTATACCCAATGAGCCTACGATCTTCCAAGTGTGCTTACCTTAGAATTTTGCACTTGTGACATTCAATGGTCATTCTTCCAAAGTGCACTATCCATGTAAACATTGGAGCACGTTCAGATTGATGTCCCTCCATCAAGTTCCTGGTTATGTTCATGTTCTGTCAATGGGGAACATATGTTCCTGTTCCGCCAATGGGGAACATATGTTCCTATTCTGCCAATAGGGAACATATGTTCCACCTATACATGAAGCCTGAAGACTTGTGCAGCTGACACGCTAAAACTAAGCATTAAAGTAAATACAAAGTCACACTCAATACTTAATAAAAACATATGCAAATTAAAACTTTTTTTGTAGATTGTAGCATTGAAAAGTAGGGATTGTTCTTAACCGGGGATTGAGGGTACCTAAGCATGATTATCGTTTGATTAATTAATTAGGGGATAGTTGATTGTTTCTATTATCCTATGTGATTGAAAATGTAACCTATTATTTACATGGTCAACTCATATTTAAACCTAACTCATTCATGATTGTATTAACTTCAACCTACGTAATCCTATAATCTTAATTTCACGAGTTATTTGCATATTCTCTTAAGTACGTGCCCGGGGCTCCAGACGACACTTTCAATGACCTAGACTCGGGACTCCCTATATCTAGTAAAGCATCCTTAGAACTTGATTTTGGGCCTTCCTTGTCTAGGTTCGTAATGGTGACTTTATTGTACTCATTTTGAACCAATTCGTCACTTTCCTTCCTAGCATCCTTAGAACTTGATTTCGAGCCTTTCTTGGACATAGGGTCATGCAAAATATTCCCACTTTGTGTTGTAACATTAGTAGCATGCCAAAAAACATTGTTCTTTGCGTTGGGAAAAATTTGTGAAGGAAACTTCCCTGTATCTTTGACTTGGCCAATGAAATCGACAATTTGACCAATTTGCTTCTTTATTTCAGAAATGTCATAGCCATGAGTGTTCAACGTCTCCTTTGTTCACTTTTGGCTGCTCAGATGGACTTGAGTTGAAGTGGATAATTGTGCAAGCATCTTATCATAATTTAGGTTAGAGAATTGATGACCCGGAGGAGCTTGTTGCATACCCATAGGTTGATGAGGCATCAACGGTCTTGGGATGAATTGTTGTCGTGAATAGCCTTGTGGGTGTTGAGCTTGAGGGTTCAAACATCCTGCATTGCTGCTCCACTTGAATCCCAGATGATCACGGTTGCCTTTTCCATAGTTGTTAAAGTTATTGAACCGTTGACCCCCTTGATATCCTCCTAAGGCATTTGCTTCTTCCATGCCATCATTAGGGTTTGTAATTTGAGGGCACTGATCACTTAGGTGTCCGTCCAATTGGCAAACGCCACATATAGGTCCCTTAGGTTGGATGGCCCTTTTGGCTTCTATTTCCAAAACTTGTTCAAGCATAGATTGGAGCTTTTCAATCGTTTCATCTGAGGCACCCTTGGAATTAAATGCATTTACCCCCTTCTTGTGAGACATGCCATAGTGGGCATCATTGGTGGCCCTACTCTCGAGTAATTGTCTTGCTTCGGGCTCATCTAAGTTCATAAATGCCCCATGTGAAGCTGCATCAAGAAGGTCTCTGTCCATGGGTTTGAGACCATCATAGAAGTAATTCACTAGGTTAATCTTCGAGAAACCATGTGAAGGACAAGTAGAACAAAGGACCTTGAAACAATCGTAGTATGAACCAAAGGTTTCGTCTGGTGCTTGGGTAATGGATGGGATCTCTCGCCTCTTTGAAGTGATCAAAGAAGAGGGAAAGTCCTTGGCCAAAACAAGTTCGCAAGTTGTTGCCAAGTAGTGATATGATTGGCAGAAAAGTCCATGAGCCAAGATTGGGACCTATCGGCCAAAGAAAAAGGAAAGGCCTTAAGTTGGTTTTTAGGGGAAGAAGAGGACTCAAATTCGTAGCCTTCCTCAAAATTAGGTTCCAAGATGGGTTCTAAGGTCGAATTCTCAAACTTTTCTTCCCTTAACTCACCTCCCAGTTTAGGCTGTGTATCGGAACTAGTAAAGCGTGGAGATCTGCGAGTTGGAATCACTAGCTTTGGCTTGGTCATGTATAGGAACTTGAGATGCAACAAACATACAATATGAGAGTCATATCCGAATCGCGACAATAGATAAGAGAAATGGGCAAGCGAGATAGATAGTTATGAAATGTAGAGAACAAAAATACGCAAACAGCATTGTATGTATGAAGAACAGGTTATAGGCAAGTAAGTAAATAAGTTAAATAGTATAACCAAGAATATGCAAGGTAGATCACGGCAATGATATGCAAAAACACAAGTTCAAAAACGTCCAAATCAATGCAACACATAAAAGTCTACATGAAGAATGGTGTGAATGCATAAGAGGGAAACTGTTAGAACCTGCATAAGACATAAGAGTTACGTGACAGTGCATGAAAAAAAGGGAATGCACATTTGATCTCACTGCCCTAGATTCACTTAGTCATAGGGAGCCCAGTAATGAAATCCGAGCATCATGAAACCGTAGGGAGGGTATGCAATCTACCAATTCAATAAATAGAGTCTTAGAGTGACATGAATAAATTTTCCACTTCTCTTCTCATAGTACTTTCCTGGGCTTACGGTCTGCGCGTACTGATAAACATATTTCAATCCCCTCCACCATTCAACGTTAATCATGGCCAGTTGGGATAGATGTAATACGAGAAACAAGGACTAATTTTGAGAACACCCCGAGGCTAACCTGGCCAGGGTATGTACTCCATTGGAGTCCTCTTTCTTAGTGTCCCACTTATCACCAATCATAACCCTCCTAGACACCATAACCAACGGATGGAAGTTTTCAAAATAGAGGTTTACCAAACACAGGTGTTTACAACCTTCGCCCCGACCTCATGTCCATAGATTCAAGTCCACAGTTTGCGGTGATGAAATCCACACATCACGAAGGGTTAAGGAGAAAGTAACAAAAGGGGCGCTACTTGTTCCTAAAAGCAAAATTTTGAAGAAAAAGGTTTTGGGATTCATGCAACTCTAAAACATTTAAAAGGAAACAATTTATACGTTGGGGAGTCAAAGTTATATATGGGTCACATAGCTTCAAGGTTTAGATGGAGACTTATACATCCGTGCGACCCAAGTCATTAGCTTGGATTTCAAACAATTGTCCCTGTTTAGGCAAGTCCAAAGTGACCAGGACATGCAAGGGGGGGATGATTTTGGAACTTCAAAGTCTTACTTCTCAGTGTGAACATGATTTTGGAACTCTAAAATCCTACTTTTCAGAGCTGGCCTATAGCATGCATTATCTCATGTCCTAGACATCACCTTGAAAATTTCTTACTAAGGGCAGACATGTATTCGTTCCAAGATAACTCAAGTGTTAACAAACTCCGCCCCAACCTCAAGACTTTTAAGGGCCATGAAGGGTTTAGGAGTAAGTTAACAAATTAAACTTCACCTATTCCATTAAAGATCAAAATCTAAACTCCGAGCACAAGTGATTCATATAGCAAAGACTAGTTTGAAAAACGAATTATTCTTTATATTATTTGAGAATTTTTTTTTTGTTTTTTTTCAATATTTTTTTAGAAAGTTTTTTAAAATAATTTTTTTCTTTATTTATTTTATTTTTAATTTCTGAATTCTTTTAATTTCTGAATTTTTTTTTCTTTTTATGCTTTTGTTTTTTGGAAATTTTTAAAAAAAGATATTTACAATGAAAATGTTAACAAAAAATATTACAATTTATATACAAGTATGGAAATATGTACGAATATAATATTTACATTATGAACATATATACATAAACGAAATCGCACAATAAATGATTTCAATCCCCAACAACGGTGTCAAAAATTGATTCGCTAAAACTAAGCATTAAAATAAACACAAAGTCACACTCAATACTTAATAACAACATATGTAAATTAAAACTCTTTTTTGTAGATTGTAGCATTAATAAGTAGGGATCGTTCGTAACTGGTGATTGAGGGTACCTAAGTATGATTATCGTTTGATTAATTAATTAGGGGGGGGGGGGGGATAGTTGATTGTTTCTATTATCCTACGTGATTAACTAATCTAAACTAATATAATCTATTATTTACATGTTCAACTCATCTTTAAACCTAACTCTCTATGTCTAGTTAATCATTAAGCACGAATACACAAACATAACAAAAACTAGAATCATAGATGACAGGAACTGTCCCAATTGGACGTCGATAACCGTGCCCGGTCCTGCTCCCGTCTGACAAGTCAACTGAAGTCCCGAAAGTACCTTTCAGCACCTATCAGACAAGGGATAACTGCACTGATTTCTGCTCATGCCTCCGCCTCTCAATCAGCCCCCGAACGTTGTGCCACGACCTGTAGGGTCATCAAAACAGAAAAGGTGTGAGTGGACAAAAATAATATCATTTAAATACGTTTGAAACACATCAGTTACCCTCAAGTTTATCAAACCATGCATGCATAGGAAAAACCATATGAATCACAATCACCGGCTTTCCAGCCAAATCACATAGCAAGTCAAATCCCGGCTTTCAGGACAAAACATATGAAAACATAAGCACCTGGCCACACAGACCAGAAACCCGTACTCGATACCAGTACGTAATCACAAAACATCAAACAACATTACTCACAAGTGCACAATCAATCAATCCGCACTATTCATAAGTGCACAAACAATCACATAGTCATATCCGCACTACGCGTAGGCCAACTTCGGGAACTGCACTCAGGCACCATCCGATTCATATCAATCATGTCTGGGAACTACACACGCACCATCTAGACGTCCCACATACTCGGGAACTACACTCACGCAACATCCGAGTCCCGTCTAGGAACTGCACTCGCACCATCCAGTACATGATCCAGTATCCAGGATCCACAATCACAAATACAATCCATACCACAACACATATGAATCATATCCATGACCTCAAATTAAATCATAAGCATTCCCGACAGGGTTTTAAGCTCAAATACCAATTATGCGCAAATTCGTAAAATCACATGGAAAACATTAAAATAATCAAGAAATCATCATTGACTAACCACTTAAGTCAAAATATTCTTTTTAAAACCTTTTTTACTCCGGGCCTAGCCCAAAATACCATTTGCACATTTCCTCGATAAACGTACCCAAAAGACCGATTAAAATAATCATTAAATTACACATAATCATGCCACATCATCAAAACATCAATGCAAATCAAATCATGCAATCAATCATGTAAAACATGTAACTATGCATGCATCATGGTTTATAAAACAAATGTCCACTCACACACCGTCCAAACCGCTCGCTTCCCGAGCTGCACGCGTTTTCGTAATTTCCGACACTTGCCAGGAATCTCGAATCCTCTAAATATTCGAACTCAACCTCCAACATTCCACAATGTCGCAGGGGCTGTTCTTCGTCAATTCACCACAAATTTCCTTCCCAATCGATTTGGTTCGATTCGTTTGGCTCCCAGAAGGCTAAAGATCACGTCAATTTCAATCGAAACCGTCTAAGAAATCAAATTCGACATTTTTGTTTTTAGGTGGTTTTTCGGGTGTTCCCAGTATGGTTTCCTTTAGGTTTTCTCTGCTTCCCTTTCGGTTTTTCACTCCAAAATTACACTTATTGTTCACTCAATTGCACTTGTTTCCTTGTTCTGTTGAGAATCGATCAAAGTGAAGGAGGAAATGTGTTCTCTGTTTTTGGTCGAATACGAACACCATGTGATAATTAACACCATATGATAATTTAATTATTTAATTGTACAGAAAGGCAATCAAGTGCCACTAATTGTCATTAACAAGTGACACATGTCAGTAAAAGTAACTCCTGAGTCATCCATATGGCTGATTCAGCTAATTAAACCATTTAATATCAGCTAATTGCACCGTTAAAGACTTTGACTGCCCAAATTACCGTTTTACCCTTCATGTCACAATTTACCATTTTGCCCCTGAACTTCCCAGACCTGTAACTTTTTCATCCGAACTCCGATTGACGCATGCCGCCTGTCTACGGATTCAGTGTCCCGAGACCTATCCAACGGTCTTCCAGAAGTCCAAACAAGGTCCCCCAAAAAAGTCAACTTTTAGCCCCCACCAGGGGCAAAATCGTCCTTTTCCTCAAAATTTCCCAATTTTCGTTTTTTTTTCTAATTTCCGGGTCGTTACAATAGAACACAGAATATTGAAGCAATACAAATCATAAAACCAAGAATATAGTTGGAAATCAATTCATATAGCCAATATTCAAGCATAAGAAATAATTATAAGGTAAAGATCCCGTGTTACACTTTTTCTCTTCGGGGCTCCCTATGGATACGAAGTGATTGGGCACTCTTTGGTGAGACAAGCGAGAGTTCCTCAACTTAGTCACAGATGAAGGTGTAGAAGGTGAAGTATGGTGTAATTTCTCTTACAATTAAAATCTTGAATATAATGAAAGGGGAAAATTGGTTGAGTAGAGTTTTGATACGAAGAATGAGCGACCCCTTACAAATAACCTAAGCCTCTCTATTTATAGGAGAAAATTAATCCTTAAATAAATAGGAGTTTACAATTTAAATTCTAAAAGGAAAAAGATTAAACTAATTAAATTAAAGTCCTAAAGGAATAAGGTTCTCTAAATCCTAATTAAAAAGGCAGTATAAATCCTAATAACAAAAAGGTTTCCTTGAAACAAAGGAAAACAAATCCAATCTTGATTTGAACAAATTTTCCTCAAAAAGAAGGGAAAATGTGATGGAATTTGAACAGGAAACGGCTCGGTGGGACGCTGTTGGAACTTGGAAGGATTTTCGATAGGCGCGCGCTGAAAAATAGGGAGCATTTTGGCGGTCAATAGCCTGGTAAATGTGGTGGTCAACGCGGCAAATAAGGCTAGAAGGCTGCTCGGTAGGCGGTGGCCAAAGTTGCCTATCATGGTTCAGGAAACACGCGCCGAGAAGAAATTACAGTCTTCGGTACACGGGCGCCGAACAAGGCTTAAGGGATTCAAGACGCGCGCGCAGAAGTGGGTTCTGGATTATCTTTGTGGATTCGGTAGGCCTCTACTGAATTCCTTCAATCTTTTTGGTGGCCTTCTTTCATTCGATCATAATTGCTTCAATATAACTCCGATTGAGGTGATTTTTTCCCCTAAATTCTCGTAATTCCGATATCTATTCAATTATGCACATTTCTCACAAAATATGTTATTTTCTCCTACTGTTTGGTATTTAAAAATTAAAAGATAAGCATAAAGGGTATAAAATGATACTTAATTCAAGTGGCTTATCAAATACCCACACACTTAGACTTTGCTAGTCCCTAGCAAATACCAAAACAAACTAAGACTTTGAAAACTTTTTTTTTCTTTTCCTTTTTCCTTTTTTCTTAAAAACAAAAACTACTAAGCCCTTAACCATTTGTCTCAAATTGTAACAACATTAGTAAGGTATCAAAGATTTAAACTAAGAAGCTATAGCATATGGAATTAAAAAGTTAATACATCATAACAAAGTGCCTTGACAAGTAAGACAAAGAGTAAACTTGGTGAAATATATCTCAACATGAATAAAACAAGTATGAATAAATTCACAAGGAATATACACTCAAGGTTTCCACTAATGTGTATAGGGTTTGTGTTTGCACTCAAGGTATGTGAGAAAGATGCTCACATAATAGAAAGTAAGTTAGTTCATAAATATATCAAACATAAACCATAAGATAGTGACCATGCTTGCACAAATGAACCAAAATCATAAGCTTATTCAAGTGATAGACTCAACTAATCAAAGTTTACTCATCTCAAGAATCATAAGGTGTTAATTTAAGGTTGTAATGAGGCTAGGTGTAGAGACATGGATTTTTAGGATATTGGTGTTAAATGTTGTTCCAGAACTCACCAAAGGCTCCATCACATATGCATAAGTGTTTTCCCATTATCATAGGCCAAGTATCAACTTGTTGGGCCTTATTCTTCATTCTCAACATCTTTTGCACTTGCAATTAGGGCAAGGGTCCGAAATTCTTCATGTAGACCCTCAAACTTAATTGTTCCAAACCACAAGCATAGGGTACTTAGCTCAAACTCAAAACTTAGCACCTCATAGAACACTTGTTCTTGATTGTATTTTTTTTTTCATTATTTTTTTCTTTTCTTGTTTTCCTTTTGAGAGGTACGTAATGCATCATTCCCTACACTTACATATAAGTCTTCATTCATCAAATCACTTACTTGTATCTCACACCATCTTTATGTTCTTCAACCAAGTCCAAGGAACAAGGGTAAAGGATGTCTTATACTAGGCTTATGTGAATAAATTTTTAGGGTGATGAAAGAAAGGTTTAATGTAGGCACAAAGGAGTTAAACTAGGGGGATCACACTTTTGTGATCAAGTAGGGCTCGGATATTTGGATAAGTGGTGCTAACCCTATTGCCTTAATCATGTCGAAGATCAGAGAGTTTTTTACTTAAAAGCTTTGAAAATCACATAGAATAAATTCTAGTACTCTAGAGTTCATTAAAAGCTATGGCAAGCTGTTATGAGACATATGTATATCAATTTAAATGAAGAACTGCTATGAATCACTCAACAAAGAAGTATATAAGGCTCTAAAGCTCACATAGGGTTCATATGATTCATACAAATCTTAACATGCTCGTTCTGTACCAGTTTATCATGCATCATCCACTACAAGTCATAAACACTCAATCTTAAAACATTAACAAATGAATTCAAGTTGTAGTGATCATCGTTTAGCCATGTTGTCTTCATTTATCCGTCATTCTTATTATTGACAAGTTAAAGGGCATCCTAAAACTTTTTGAAAACACTAAATTAAACAAAAAGACTCAAAACTAAAGACTAAGACACAAAATATTTTTGGGTTTTTGTTGTTTTTTGAATTTTTTTCTTCTATTTTTGAAATAAGACTCAATGAAGTTGTAAACCCCTCCCCCACACTTAAATCTGACATTGTCCTCAATGTATGAAAGTGAAAGCATAGAATCTAAGTAAGGAGGAATGATTCACAAAAATAAAGCAATAAGACATAAAGTAACTAAAGTAAAGAGAGTGAAGGGTGTAAGAAATCAAATCTCCGTTTGATGGCTCCTCCACTTCTTCGTCATTGAGTTGCCTCCCAAGAAGCTCTTGAAGTTTAATGTCCATTCAGCATAGACTGGATGCTTCATTTACTCGTTCTGTACATTCGGATTTTAGAGTTGCGTCTCTTCCACGTTGTGTTCCTTGAAGGATTCGAAGTAGGGTTTCAGTCGGTGGCCATTGACTTTGAATTATTTCCCAGTGATAGGTGATTGAACCTGCACAGCACCATGAGAAAAAACATGAGTAATAAGATAAGGGCCTTCCCATCGAGAATGAAGCTTACCTGGAAATAGTTTAAGGTGTGATTTGAAGAGTATATCTTTTTGACCAACGTGGAAGTGCTTTCCACGGATCATCCTATCATGTAGGGCCTTGGTTCTTTCTTGGTTCAATTCATCATCTTTGCATTGCTAATTTTCTGCCGTTTTACTTAAATAAAAAAAGCTACATGTATTTCATATCATTTTCTATCCCTTTTCTTTAGGTTTTGAATGAATCTTGGCCATTAATAGCATAAATTAATGCTTTTTTGAGGCATATGCATGTTTTAGAAAGTTAAGATAATTCTAAGAATATAAGAAAAATAATTACTCAAATTAGAGGTCAACTAAAGAAGATATCGTCACTTCAATATCATGTCCTAACTTGGTCCCAAGTGCGCCAAATGCGCTACATTTTGGGCATAATACAAGTTCCTCTGATCAGCTCATCCTGTCCCAACGTTATGTCTTGTAACACCAAGGTCTCACCCATGAACTAGGAAGGTCAGGCACAGGCCACACCCTTGCCATATCCCAAGTTCCTCCCATTCGAGTCCCAGATTGAGTTCTTGCCCGTGTCTCCTCCATGCCATTTCTATGCCAAGTTAATGTCCCCGCCAAGTCCCAGTCGAGGTTATGCTGAAGTCCAGGCATGACTGTGCCAATAACGGAAGTCCTAGACTGCGCCAAGACTACGCCTATGCTAGGTCCTGGTCTTGACCTAACAGGTTCCAAGTTGGCCATCCTTCATCCTACAACTTTTTATCAAGACATGGAATGCGCTTAGACTCTTAAACATATTATAATGTTGTTCATGTGCCAAGACGTGCCATGGTGCACCCAAAACGATCCAAGAACTTTGCTCCATGTTTCACGACCTACTCGAGAAACTGATCTAATTCAAGCCAGAAAAATAGTGTGTTTTCATACTACCAGCTTGCATTTGCACGCCCAGCTCCGTTCATATAGGCTTTCAGGGTATTTTAGGACTTTGTTAATATTTAGGATTGTCATTGACACCCTAGATTGTTCTAGACTAGTTTATCACTTCTAATCCTTGTAGGAAAAAATTTGTTCCTTATCTATAAAAGGAGGCCTCAGTCTTCATTATTTCAGAATCAAGCCTAGAATGCCTACATACTTTAAAAAAAAATCTGAAACACCATAGATATAGTTTAAACACTTTGTTGATGAGGCTTGTTCATGAAGACCGAACTTGTTCTTGGAGATTTGCTAATGGCTTGCTTGGAGGTCATCTTGAGAGTGTAGTTCGGGTTTATTCTTAAAATTGTTTATTCAATTAATTAATGTATACATTTTTCTTATTCGTAGTGAGTAGTTTACCATAGGGTTCGGGCTAATTTTGGAGCCCTAACTATGACAATTGAATGACTTGGTTGTTTGTGTTTGGTTTAGTTGTAAAAATAATATGTGAAAAGATCCATGACTCATCTAGGATTGCATACCACTTTCTAGGATTAATGTCATGTCGTTAAATTCCTTTTATCTTTAATACTTTCTTGAATTCTTTGGTAACATAAGAGAGCTATTGTGTATTGGTTAGAAGTTTAGTGGCTTAATAGAACTATTGCATCTTGATTAGAAGTTTAGTAGCTAAAGAGGCTCCTTGCGGCACTAAACTAAGAATGTAACATCATAATTGAACCTTACAAACCAAGTTGGAAAATGTTGTTGATAGATTAAAAAAGGAATGCCTTGATGTTAGGAAGAAAAGTATGACAAATAAAGGTTGAATCCCCATACGGTACTCAGCACTAAGTAGATATGTAAGACACTTAAAGAAAGACACAAACAAGAGGATGAGGAGGAGGAGGAGGAGGAGGGGCGGCCGGGGGGGGGGGGGGGGGGGGGGGGGGTTGGGATAACGTTAGAGGGGCGTGAGTTTCATTTTAAAGATTCTTCATAGAGTTTTAAAATAAAATTAAAGATAAGTTAAGGCAGTCTCTATCCACACGTACCCACAAATATTTTCCAACTTATTTTGCAAGCTTCAATTACCATGTTTACTTCTTGTTCGAGTGCCCATGCAAGAGGTCTCTTACGCTCACTCTCGCATTTATCTCTTCTTAAGGATAAATATGAATTATTTCTCCTAAGCCTACTAAACTCCTAATCAATTATGAAATAGTCCTCTTAAGCCACTATAACACTAAAGATAGCATTGAGAATAAAATAATTTAATGACACTATACTATCCTAGAAAATGGAATGCAATCCTCATAATTGTATGAGTTATATTACAAGACAATTTCTTACCATAGCCTCTTGATGAAAATCACCTATGATCCATGAATTAAAGTATAAGTTTTAAACACAAGAAACATCAACAGTTTAAGAAATCAAAATAACACACCAAGGTAAACACAATCATCAAACCAACACAAAAGTAGGGGTGGGGGAAAAGAATCACCTCAATCGGAGTTATATTGAAAAAGTTATGATCGAATGAAAGGAGGACACCAAAAAGATTGAAGAAATTTGGTAGGGGCCTACTGAATCCAAATAGACAACCCAACACCAGTTCGGCGCGTGCCTTCTGAACCCCCAGAACCAGCTTCAGCGCGCGTGCACCGAAGGCGGAAACACCAGCTCGACGCACGTTTCCTGAATCTCTGAGGCCAACTTCAGCGCGCGTCCACCGAACTCCCTTACCCTTCTTCAGCGCACGTTCCACCGAGTCTATTTGCAGCCCTCTTGCGCGTTGACCACGCCCCTTGACTCCGAATTCCAGCCCAAGTTTCTGTGCCCTTCCACTGAATTGTCACCTGTTCAATTTCCAACAACCTTTTCCTTCTTTCTAGTGAATAATTATCCAATTCAAGTTAGGATTTGTTTCCTTTTTCTAAAGGAAACCTTATTTCTTTAGGACTTTAATATTAATTAGTTTAATACTTTTCCTTTTAGAATTTAAATTGTAAACTCCTTTTTATTTGAGGATTAATTTTCTCTTACAAATATAGAGGTTTTAGGCTAATTGTAAAGTGTCGCTCATTCTTTGTATCGAAGCTCTGCTTGACCAAATTTCCTTTTTTTTTTTTAATAAAGTTTATAATTCTTGTGCAAGGTTAATTACGTCATACCTCATCTTCTACACATTCATCTGTGACATAGTTGGGTGTTCCCTATTGTCTCACCAAAAAGAGTTCATTCACTTAGCATCCTTTGGGCTTCCCGAGAGAAAAAGTGTAACACAACCTCTTTAACCCGTAGTTATTTCTTGTCTTGATTATTGCTTATGAATTGATTATTAATCTTATCTTGGTCTTATGTTTTGTATTGTTTTCAATAATATTTTAGTTTTGGTTATGTTTGAATATTGATGCTTAATGCTTGATAGATGAGTTGGGCGTTCCCTAGTCTATTATTGAAAGTGTAAGAGAGCATCCCGTGCATGTACTTAAGAATATGCAAACATCTCGTAAAACTAAGGTTACAAGACTTTACGGATTGAAGTTAATAGAATTCATGAATGAGTTAGGTTAAAAGATGAGTGGACGATATATGTAAATAGTAAGTTAGGTTAGATTAGATTAGGTTAGGTTAGTTAATTACGTAGGATAATAGAAATAGTTAACCACCCCCTAATTAATTAATCAAACGATAATCATACATAGGTACCCTCAATCCCCGGCTAAAAACGATTCCTACTTATTAATGCTACATCTACACAAAGGGTTTTAATTTCCATATGTTTTCATTAAGTGTTGAGTGTGACTTTGTGTTTACTTTAATGCTTCATTTTAGCGTATCAAAAACCTTGGAGGAGACCGGACCACACTTACAAAAAAATTGGAGAAGTTGGTAGGTTTGCAATTGGACCAGATTCTCCTAGGAAAATTAGACTTGTATGACTAGGCCAACTTCTCCAGGAAAACCAGACCGCATGGCAGTAATCTAGTCCTAGTCTTGATCTTCCTCTTCGTATCAATTGAATGGGAAGTGAAAGTGAGCGTTATGAGAAGAAGATGTTGAGAGATAAGAGAGACTGAGATTCTTCTTCATTGGCTTTGACGAATTTAGCTTTGTATTGAGTGAGTGAGATGTTGAGACCTGAGAAGTTGAGAGTTTGTGAGTTTGTGAGTTTGAACTTTGAGAGTTGCGAGAGAGAAAGGGAGAGGGGAGGGGGGGGGGGGGGGGGGGGGGGGTTAGAAATTGAAGGTTTGCAACATGACTGGCGAACTAGTAGAGACCGATTATCGACCTTAAATTGGTGGGGATAGAGCAGCCTTTGGTTTGAGGGGGGAAATTTGCTGGCACCAAAGGTCCTGAATCTATTGGCTTACGGATGGTGCACCAACATAGGCTTTTTCCATCATTCTACCATCCAAAGGAGGGCACCAAACTCTGTCACTAGAACAAAGAGTGACTATGGGCTTTGCGCTATGGACGATAACACTGAGGAACCCTACGAATAGCTACTTTAAAGCAAATTTTCAGTAGTAATGGGTCGAGAATTAGGAGTGACATTCTCTCTGCTGGGAGCCTTGAATAGGAGGAAGTAAAGAACCCGACCTTCCAAATGGGAGCCTTAAATGCCCCAGGCACATACAGCTTTTGTAGAATATCTACCAGTCCTACTGGGAAAATATAAGGACAAATATGATAGAACATGAGGGGCAAATTCCTCTGTGGTGAACTCCAGCTTTCCAACCTAAATGCCTCAAACATAGCCCTTGTACTAAAGATCCCAAACCCTAGTTAGTGACCCAAGTCAGGCTCACTTCCCTTTATAACTTCTCATTTAAACTACGCATTAAATTAAACACGTAATTTGAGTACTATACAATTTAATTTTTTTTTGTAGTTGTAGTATTGGTAAATAGGGATCATTCTTAGCCGAGTAAATTAGAGAACATTAATAATATGTTAGTGAGAAAGAATAATGAATAAAAATAAATTAATTAATTATAATGAATTAATGAATAAAAGAATAAAGAATAAAGAATAAATGAATTAAAGAATAAAAAATAAAAGAATAAAAGAATAAAGAATGAAAGAATAAATAATTGAATGAGAGGTTTGAAAAGATTTGTAATCTAAACTAAAGAAAGCACTAACTAATAATTAAATTAAAATTAGCAATAACATTATTTAAAACTGTTCCTAAAATAAACTTCTTTTAAATACAATTTTCACCAACACTCTAACATATTGCTTATATTGAATCAATCACGAAATCCTACGTTCATCATCTACATTACATGCATACGTTTTTCATATTATAAATAACATGACCCGTCCCAAATCCCCCCGGGATTAAAGCAGGACGCGCCTACTCCCGTCTGACACGAAGTGTCAGACAAGGGATAATTCTAACTTTAGCCCCACCGGGGCTTCCAGAGTGCGCCAGGATTGGAGGAGGAATGTGATGTCACGGTCTACGCTACAGCCCGCATCCGCGATCAACTTGAAGGGCATTGAAACCACGAAAAGCTGTGAGTGGAAGAAATAAATAATTTAATTAAAAACTCATTTCACAAAAGACATTTATGTCCTTCACTAAAAAGCATGCATGAATTCAAAAACTATTTAATTCAATCATCAAACCATTAGGGCTTTAGCCCAAAACCATAAATCAAACCATATGGGAACTCAGCCCAAAACCAATACCAGTGGGAACTCAGCCCAAAATCAAAACAGTAGGGATTCAGCCCAAATCCGTTATATGTGGGTCTCAGCCCAAAACCGATCCGCGACATCCCTAATGCCTAACATCCGAGATGTCACAACCAATTCCACTGTTGCGGTTCCAAGCTACGCATGCTACCCGAGGTCTCAAATCCCAAGTCTCCCCAGGGTCCACCCAGGTCAATGACTCGTAGGTCAATGACCCGTAGGTCAATAACCCGTAGGTCAATGACCCTCCCTAGGGGGAGGTTTTAACCTCTGGCAATCCTGCTCCTGAGTCACTATACGGACCAGTCGCTCCTTGCAATGACCCCTCGCAGGCAACGCCCCGTGACTACTCCAGGATACTACAAGACATCTGTAGGATACAACTCGCCACTCCAGGATACTACGGGACGTTTGGAGGGCATCCGTTCATGAGGATGGTATACGGAAAACTGTTTCAAATCATTCAAACGGATACGCCCGGGTTTTCCATAAAACCATCACAAATCCAAATATGGGTTCCTAACCCGAAATCATGTTTATAAACACAGTTGGGCCTCATGCCCGATTTGTAAACCAACTGGGACTCATGCCCGATTTCTCAAATGGGCCTTCAGCCCGATTTCTCATTAAATCAAATGGACTCCAAGTCCGATGGTTTCCAAATCAAATGGGTCTCATGCCCGATTCCATGTTTCCAAATCCAAAACCAGGTCATTAAACCCTTATAGAAATACTAGCACATATAAGCATAGTATAAAATCAAAAACCTCGAAATACGTAAAATTACGGAAAACCACAAATACCACAATCATATACACTCAAGGCATCTCAAATCATGTTCATAAACTCATATAAAACATTTATGCATGCATCAATTGAGAAAACAAGGTCCACTCACAGACCGTTCTAGCTGCTACCTCGATATGCGTGTCATAAGCCTTCCCGGGTTAATCACCGTCGTCGGGACTTCCAAACCTATCCAAATCATACTAGAGGGTCATTAACGACTTCATTAACCTCTCCTTGAAGCCCCGTAATTTTTACGAATTTTTAAATAATTTTAAACTTGATCCTAAACCTTCAGACATCCCCCACTATATCGAAACGATGTCCGATCGACTCGAAACTAGTCCCAAAATGTTCGTTACATCGAAAGGATGATTTCACATGTTGACAACATTCCAAAACACGGCCCCACACCCCTCCACGAGCCACCCAAAGGCACTGCGCATGAAGCCCACGCGCGATGAACAGTGTCATCGTCAACCTCGCGTGAACCGGTTCAAACCTGGTTCACTGTAAATCAGGTCCAACAGGACATGCGAGCTCGTTTCTCTCTAATTTTTCAGCTATTTTCATTCCTTCCAACTCCTAACCCTTCGTCCCATCCTATGCAACCAATCTATGGACTCAAAAATTGGAAACACGGCCCAGAAGATACTTGTTCCAATCGATGAACCTTTCCCAGTTTCAGCCTCTGTTTTTGGACGTTTCCGACCACCTCCTGCCCTGATCCTGATCCTCAGAGGCTCGTACACAACCCATAAACATCATCAAATCATTAGAATTATCCCCCCCAAAGTCCAAACTAAAAATCTCAAATTCGAAATCAAAACGGGGTTCTCGGGTTTACCTTCCTCCGCCTTCTATGACGGCTCAGCATGGCCCTCACCATCGCCTAATCTCTCAGCCACCTTTTGTCACCCTCTCAGGCAACCCAGCTGCTGGTTTCAAGCTAAGGAAGTCGCCGGGGGGGGGGGGGGGGGGGGGGTCGATAGGTTTGTGGGTTTCGCGTGAGATCAGGTGAGAATTCGATGAAGATGAAATGGGGTGATATGTATGTATGTAAACATATTGGGCAATGGTTGAGTGACACTTGTCACTTATCGATTGGGCCAGAAACAAAATATCTGGGGCCCACTAAGTGACAATGCCACATGTCTCGTAAAACGTACAATAGTGCCCCAAACTTCCGTGAACCATAACTTTCCCGTCGAACGTCCGATTTTGACGAGTCGTCTGTCTACAGACTCGTATTGTCTCGATTTACGTCACGGTCATCAGTCCTCTTGCATCAGACCTATCGGGTTAAAATTCAACTTTTTACCCTCGTTTAGGGACAAAATCCTAATTTTTTCCTAAACATCCGATAATCCTCGGCTAATTCCCGATTAATCTCCAATTAGCCTTACTAATCCATCATTAAGTCTTAATTAATCCCAAAAATTTTGGACGAGTCGCTACAATCTTCCCTCCTTAAAGAATTTCATCCTCGAAATTCAGACCGACCCAATTCCACAACCAAACTGTGGAATCCACTCATGTCCCAAGTAGGGGGTACTCTCGTGTAATCATACACGTCCACCATAACCACCGTACTCATCGGTGAACCATAGTCCGACGGTTAATGCCGAGGCTCCGCTCAGCCTTCTGTGACTGTATCCAACCATCTCGTGACTAACCATCTCAGAGCTCCCCAAAGCTCCAACTCAATTATTACCAACTGAGTTCCGATCTCTAAATCTCGAGAACCCATATGTCGGGTTGTAAGTCTCACTCGAGACAGAATGTCGATGTCTGTCACTCACTCTAACAGGTCAGTAATACCAAGCTGACATCATAGTCGGCTTTTCAGCCTGACGACCTTTCTCATCCGAAAATCGAGGCGGACATCCTGCTCAGCATCCGATCAGATAACATCTTATGGATATTGCCATCATAATGACACGAATCACATCTCTCAGGTCATACTCAAACCTATGGCATTTATAGGCCTCAGTACTCATATCTGTCACTTCCTCGTTTCCCTACTCATGCTGACTCTCACCAGAGTCCCATTACCACAACACGCCATATTGGCTTTGTACGCAAGCCAATTCCATTGAAAACTATCATGACCAGCTGGTAACTCCCGGCTCCACTACATTCTCGTTGCGCTACTCTGATCTCTACTCGTTCTTGGGTCCCCATATCGTATCTCGTGTCACTCAGCGGCCCACGTTAAAGTCTTGACTTATCTTGAGTCCCAAACTGTCATCTCACGTATCCTGTCGAAATACATTTGACATCTCACCGATCCTGGGTGTATCTGGACCCTATTAAACACTTGCCTCGGCAGAGGTAGTCATATCAATCTCACTAGGGTTCCTTTGGCCCACATGGCCCTGAGCTCTCGGCTCTCATAATCTCTGAACCCTCTCAATCATCTCTGCACTAGCATAGTATTTGACGTCCCGTCACCATCTCATCACTTCGGAACACATCCGACCATAGTACTCACTGATCAATCAACATCAGACCTCGTCCGATCACTATCTCACGTCCATCTAGGACTTCATTTGAGGATTCTACCATATCCGTCTAACTGGGTCAATCCCAATGTCCAACGTGCATTACTTACTGGTGCACCCACATCATATCAATTATCAAGGCACTACACGGCCCGCTCAAGTACTGTACTCTAGCAACGTCCAACCACACACTACTGTCCGCGCTCCAAACATGGCTCAGACCTCAACCGTCCGTCACCAGGCGCACATCAATTCAGCACTATCTCTAGTCTTATATCCAAGATAGATAATACACTCCCATATCCAACTTCTGTCTTGTCATTTCACCAAATATGCCAAGAGATTCTTCAACTGTCTCATGATACGATTCTCCTCTGATCCTAGATTAGCATAATTAGCAAGGTGATTCACCCCATCTGGTGCCACCAAGCACCATCTGCTAACGATCAAAAAATGAGAAGTCACACTCAGTGACCCCGTAGTATCCATCTCCAAAGAGAAATCGAGTACTACTCTCATTGTCTCAATCACAACCTCTCTTGATTCCGAAGTTCCAATCATGTTGGGACCAACTCGGATATGCTTCAAAGCCCTTAACTCCCTCGGACATCATCCACGTGTCCGTAAACAATCCAACTCGCCTGTCCGTTTACGACCGTCGATGCACATCCAAAAGGATGTCAATTCATCCTAATCCGATGTACCACTCGACTGAAGAGTCACAACAGGCTCATGCTGTGATCTGTAGTCAAATCTCTACATATCATCATATCTGACCAACCGACCCTTACATCATATGATGTCACTTACATCATTCATTTATACCGTTTCATCCAATCACCACTTAGGCATCAACCTTTAACGTTACCATTCTTGGGCACACACTTATGCCTCAAGTCTCGTATCATCAGGGAACTGGTCACCAAACCAAGTACTCACTGTGCCTCCCACTGAGCCATTCGAGATCATCTATGTCCCGCTCAGTTCCCACCGAACTCGCATGCTTGCCACTCTGGGCACATCTACCATTCCCGTCGGCATACTGGTTCGCACGTCCCAACACTATGGGATCAACTCCAGCACTCACACTCGTGTGATCCGTCCATGGACATCTAGGGCACCTGTCACTCATCCAAGTATATCTCACTCATCAGAGTTACCTCCACAGAGGTAGCGTGGCACACTCGCCAACACCCAAAACTTAACATCTCCTTCTGTGATCGCACTAAATCGTAACCGAGTCGAATCTAGAAATCACTGCTCGTATTGTGCGTCACTCACGCACCTCCGTATCCTCGTTACGACTAAAGAATCTTCATCGTCTCAATCATCACGGCAACCTAAGTATATCCAACTCGATAAGACTCATCCACGTCTATCGATAGTGGCGTCTGCAACCACCACGTGCAAACCAATCCCATAAATACTCCGCTATCGAGACACCGTACTTATGCAGTCCACTCACTGCAGGTACCAATCGTTCAACACATAGTATCCCCCAATCAGTTCACCTCAGGATCCGGTCGACAAGTACTACTCTTATGGTAACTTGTCCGATCAATCACTAACTCGGGTTATCATGAACCCGGCTGCTCACTGCAGTACGTCCATCCTAACTGATCCATCGGTCTCGACTTCAAAAAGTCGTCATACTCCAGTACTGGTGTCCTACCGACCAGTAACCATGATCCAAGGGTCTCAACCACCCGTACCCTATAACTTCCTCGGTGTCTACCACCGCTCAACCACGGCATGTCGTACCATACCACACAACATCTACACCGTGGCATCCTCTGCAGTCGACATCTCTCCGGGATTCGACACACCGAAACATGGCCTCTCATACCAAATAGGATTAGATATTCTTATTCCCAACAGTCTCCACTTGGGTCATCCATGACCTCTACTAATACCACTTTGCCCTAATCCATATCCGCTATGACCTTACCGTTGAACGGTCATAACTCCGTAACATCATCGTACTAGGACAATCGGCTCAATAAGTCCCATCCACTATTAACACTACTACTCTAAGCCGTTGGATTCACACGAACGTCGATCCTACTCGGGATCCAAATCTCACTACCACATGGCATCCGATGCCAATCGAACCCTAAATCATCACATCTCATGCCCAACACATCCTAACCAGGGCTCGATTCCACTGAATCCTATACTCTTACCCTAACTATAAGGTTGATGATGGGCTGTTACCACTGCAGAGACATCACATCCTCGACCTACGCGTCACATTAAGAGCAGAATATGCTCTGATACCATTTTGGTATCAGAGTACCATGAGTATCATATGACCCAACCCGCTCTGATACCACTTTGACAAGACCCGTCCCAAATCCCCCCTGGATTAACGTGGGACGTGCTTGCTCCCGTCTGACACGAAGTGTCAGACAAGGGATAATTCTAACCTTAGCCCCACCGAGGCTTCCAAAGTACGCCAGGATTGGAGGAGGAGTGTGATGTCTAGGTCTCCGCTACATCCCGCATCCGCGATCAACCTGAAGGACATTGCAACCACGAAAAGCTGTGAGTGGACGAAATAAATAATTTAATTAAAAACTCTTTTCACAAAAGACATTTATGTCCTTCACTAAAAAGCATGCATGCATTCAAAAACCAATTAATTCAATCATCAAACCATTAGGGCCTTAGCCCAAAACCATAAATCAAACCATATGGGAACTCAGTACAAAACCAATACCAGTGGGAACTCAGCCCAGAATGAAAATAGTAGGGACTCAGCCCAAATCCGTTATATGTGGGTCTCAACCCAAAACCGATCCTCAGCATCCCTAATGCGTGAAATCCGAGATGTCACAACCAATTCCACTGTCACGGCTCCAAGCTACGCGTGCTACCAGGGGTCTCAAATCCCAAGTCTCCCCAGGGTCCACCCAGGTCAATGACCCTCCCTGGGGGGAGGTTTTAACCTCTAGCAATCCTGCTCCTGAGTCACTATACGGACCGGTCGGTCCGTGCAATGACCTCTCGTAGGCAATGCCCAATGACTACTCCAGGATACTACGAGACGTCTGGAGGAGACTACCCGCCACTGCAGGATACTACGGCACGTTTGGAGGGCATCTGTTCATGAGGATGGTATACGAAAAACGGTTTCAAATCATTCAAAGGGCTACACACGAGTTTTCCATAAAACCATCACAAATCCAAATATGGGTCCCTGACCCGAAATCATGTTCATACAACACAATTGGGCCTCATGCCCGATTCGTAAACCAACTGGGCCCCCAACCCGATCGTATAACTCAAATGGGCCTCTAGCCTGATTTCTCATTGAATCAAATGGACTCCAAGGCCGATGGTTTCCAAATCAAATGGATCTCATGCTCGATTCCATATTTCCAAATCCAAAACCAGGTCATTAAACCCTTATAGAAATACTAGCACGTATAAGAACAGTATAAAATTGAAAACCTCGAAATACGTGCAATACGGAAAACCAGAAATACTACAATCATATGCACTCAAGGAATCTCAAATCATGTTCATAAACTCATATAAAACATTTATGCATGCATCAATTTAGAAAACAAGGTCCACTCATAGACCGTCCTAGCTACCGCCTCGATATGCATGTCATAAGCCTTCCCGGGCTAATCACCGTCACCGGGACTCCCAAACCTGTCCAAATCATATTAGAGGGTCACTAACTACTTCATTAACCTCTCTTTGAATCCCCGTAATTTTCCCAAAATTTTAACTAATTTTAAACTTGATTCTAAACCTTCGGACATCCCGAACTATATCGAAACAATGTCCGATCGACTCGAAACTAGTCCGAAAATGTACGTTACATCGAAAGGATGATTTCACATGTTGACAACATTCCCAAACATGGCCCCTCGCGCATCCACGCGCTGCCCAAAGGCGCTGCTCATGAAGCCCACATGCGATGAATAGTGTCATCGTCAACCTCGCGTGAACCAGTTCAAACCCAGTTCACTGTAAATCCGGTCCAATCAGATCAATGAGGCCGGTTCTCTCCAATTTTTCAGCTATTTTCATTCCTTCCAAATCCTAACCCTTCGTCCCAACCTATGTAACTAATTTATGGACTCAAAAATTGAAAACACGGCCCAGAAGATTCCTGTACGAATCGATGAACCCTTGCCCAGTTTCCAGCCTCTGTTTCTGGACGTTTCCAACCACCTCCGGCCACAATCTTGATCCTCAGAGGCTCGTACACAACCCATACACATCATCAAATCATTAGAATTAGTCCCCCCTCCCCCCTCCGAACGTCCAAACTAAAAATCTCGAATTCGAAATCAAAACAGGGTTCTCGGGTTTACCTTCCTCCGCCGTCTATGACGGCTCAGCCTGGTCCTCATCGTCGCCTGATCTCTCAGCCACCTTTTTTCACCCTCTCAGGCAACCCAGCTGCTGGTTTCAATCGAAGGAAGTGGGGAGGGGTAGGTTTGTGGGTTTCGGGTGAGAATTCGATGAGGTTGAAATGGGATGATATGCATGTATGTAATCATACTGGGCAATGGATGAGTGACACTTGTCACTCATCCATTGGGCCATAAACAAAATATTTGGGGCCCACTAAGTGACAATGCCACATGTCTCGTAAAACGTATAATAATGCCCCAAACTTCCGTGAACCATAACTTTCCCGTCGAACGTCCGATTTTGACGTGCCGCTTGTCTACGGACTTGTATCGTCTCGATCTACATCAAGGTCATCGGTCATCGTGCATCGGACCTCTCAGGTCAGGAGTTAACTTTTTACCCTCGTTTAGGGAGAAAATCGTAATTTAGCCCTGAACGTCCGATAATCCTCGGTTAATTCCCGATTAATCTCCGATTAGCCTTGCTAATCCATCATTAAGTCTTAATTAATCCCAAAAATTTGGGACGGGTCGTTACAATAAATGCACCGAACAAGAGATTATTACTTACAATATGATATACCTTGAGTTTGTGATTTAATGCGCCGAACAGCGGTCAAACATTAAATCTCTTCAACTCTATTCTAAATGCCCCGAATAGTGGATCAACATTTAACTTCAAATTGAAATTTAAGTACTAAAACATATGAAGTAAAAGAAATTCAGAAAGTAAAACACATGGAGATTGTATTCATACATACAAATGTTAGAAAGAAAATACCAACAAATATATGGAATTATAAGTAAAACTAAAACAATAACAAGAATTTAAGTAGATATGGCTTTTCATAAGAATCACCGAACAACGATGGGAAACTTGTGAAAATGGAAGAAGAAATTCAAGGAATTCGGTCTTGAAAACTCTTGAATTGCCTTAAAATTACCTAGCCTTAGGTTTTTCTTAAGGAAAGCATAAAAATGTAATTAAAGAGAAGTTTAACAAATTCTAAGAACAAAATAAAGAAAATGAAACTAAGATAACTAATTAAAAGAAGTTACAAAATGGTCCCAAAATAAATCTACAAAATAAAAAGAAGGAGAACTAAAGGAAGAGAGAAAAATGAACTATTAAAAGGGGAAAATGAGACTAAAATTGGGGACCCTTTACAATGAAGATGGCATTCCTATTCATAGAGGAAATGCCCAAAAATTTAGAAAAATAAAATACAAAATAACAAAATAACAAACTAAAATAATAAAATAATTACATGAAACAAATGATGAAAATGGAGTTTTTGGGGCTAGATTGGAGCAAGTATGCAGGCGGCAGCAGGCTGCTGAGCTGTAGAGATGGGACACGACAGAGACCAACTAAAAAAAGCTGGAAAATTCGGCGCGGGCAGGCTGATAGGACGGGGGGTAGGCCAGCAATTGCAGGTGGGTCAGGATGAAGGTAGGATGACAGGTGTGCGCTGACAAAAGGAGCGACGGTCGGTAGGCGTGAGTTGACACTGGCTAACGGACGTGGCATAATTGATGCTGACTGATTTGTTGGCTATTCGGCGCACGCGCACCGAAGTGATCTATTTGGGATCGGCATGCGTACTTCGACACTCAGTCTAGGCACTTGGGCTGGAAGCGAACAGGACCGTGGGCTTCGCGAATGGGCTAGGGTAGATTGGGCCAATTTTCTGGTCTTTTGGGCTGGAATTTTGGGCCTGCAAATAAATTTCTCAATTTAAAAATTAATTAATATAATTTCTCCGAATTTCTTCCATAAATTCTTCATTATAATTCCGATCGGGACGATTCTTTCGCCAAAAAGCTCAGAATTTCATGTTTTATTTATTTCTGTAAAAATCCACAAAATATATTATTTTCTCCAATTGTTTATTATTTTTATATTAAAAGTTAAGTATAAGGGTATAAAATAATATAAAATAATGTTTAATTAACGACATATCAAGTACCCCCACACTTAAACTTTGCTAGTCCCTAGCAAATACTAAAATTAAACTACGAATTCAAAACAAGTAAATCCTTAACCAATTGCCTCAATAATTCATTATTATAATCATGGTATAAAAGATTTTCACTATGAGGCATTTAAGTATATGGAATTCAAGAGTTAATACAAGGCAACAAAATGTTTAAACAAGTAAGATAATGAGTAGATATGGTGAAATGGATCTCAACATGAATAAAATAAGTATAAATCAACTCACAAGGATATACACTCATAAAATCACTCAATTTGTAAGGGTTTGTGTTTGCACTCAAAGTATGTGAGAAAAGATGCTCACATAATAGAAATAAAGTACCTTTGCAAAATTTCAAACAAACACCTCAAGATAAAAACAAAACATACTTACATAAATGAACCAAAACCATAAGATTACTCTAGTGATAATCAAAAATTATCATCTTAAGGATCATAAGATCTTTACGAAGGTTGTAATGGGGCTAAGTTTAGAGGCAAGGAAAATATAGGATAAGTGATGCTCAAATTCGTTCTAAGACTCAATAGACTCCCAAAACGTATCATAACTTCTCATCCTTAGTGCAATACCATCAATAATCCATTCGTTCAAGCATAGGCCAAGTTTCATCATGTTGGGCCTCAAATTAATTCTTTGTGTCGGATTTTCGAATGTAAAGGACTTAACTCAAATATTAAATAATCAAATCTTATTACCTTAATAGAAACTCAAAACATTTTCTTTTTCTCTTTTTTTTTTCATTTTTTTTATATCAAGGTAATAACATGTGTCAATAATACAACGAAATTTGAGTAAGTAAATCCAAATAATATACATAAAAGTCTTTACAACATCATCACTTTCTCTTCACACCATTTTCATGTCTTCAACCGAGTCCTTGGAACAAGGGTAAAAGATGTCTATACTAAGCTCAAGTGTTTAGATAATCATGGTGATGAAAGAAAGGCTTAATGTGGGCTCAAAAGGGTTAAAACTAAGGGGTCGCAATTTGTGCGCACAAAATAGGGAACATGGATGTTTGAATTTATGGTGTTAACTCTAATGCCTTAATCATATCCAAAATCAGAAAGTTTATTGACTTAAAAGCTTTGAAAATCACATAGAATAAGTTCTAGTACTCTAGAGTTCATTAAAAGTTATGGCAAGCAGTTATAAGGTACATGTCTATCAATTTAAACAAAGAACTTATGAATCTCTCATCAAATATGTATACAAGGTTCTAAAACTCACATAAGATTCAAATGATTCATACTTATCTTAACATGCTCGTTTATATACCAATTTACATGCATTATCTACAAGTTATAACACTTAATCACAAAATATTAACAAACAAATTCAAGTTGTAATGATCATCTTTATAGCCATAACATATTCATTTCCGTTAATTTATATCATTGACAAGTTAAAGGGCAACTTAATCTCGTAAAAATACTAAGTTAAAACAAAAAAAATTGACTCGAGACGAAATAAACAATTGTTTTTTTGAATAATTTATATATATATATATATTATTATTTTTTAAATTTTTATAAAACAATTTTATTGTACAATTAAAATTTTAAACCATTCCCCCACACTTAAATTCTACATTGTCCTCAATGTAGGAAAATAAGAAGTAATTAAACATAGAATTAAAGTAAGGAAGATGATTTATGAAAATAGTAAGAAAAACATTAAATAAACAAAATAAAAGAGAGTGAAGGGTAGAAAGATAGCAAATCTGCATTGATAACTCCTTCACATCCCGAGAACACATTGGGTTGTCTCCCAACAAGCGCTTGAAGTTTAACGTTCATCTAGCCTAAACCAAAATAGGCAAGTTGTTTAGTTAGAAATGCATGTTTGTCAAGAATGCAAGTTAGATATGCAAATTTAAGTTAAGAATGCAATTTGGGTTAAAGATGCACGTTAGATTAAAAATACAATACAAGTTAAACTAAGGATGCAAGTTAAGTTAAAAATGCAAGTTAAATGAAATATGCAATCAAGTTAGAATGAATGATGCAAGTTAGTTAAACTAAAGACGCAAGTTAAAGTTATCATGACAAGTAATGTAAGTTAAGATATAAATAAATGTAAAAAGATATAAACAATATTTATATGTCGGGGGAAGTTAAAGATATATATGGTTCACATAACTTCAAAGTTTAGATGGAGACTTCTACGTCCGTGCAGCCCAAGTAAATATCTTAGTTTTAGTCAATTGTTTAGGCAAGTCCAAAGGTGACTAAGTTAGAAAGAATAAACATAAGAGGCATGGCTAATTTCAAGACATCCTGAGGCTTAAACTCAATTGATATCCCTTTTTTAGACCCAAAACCCGTTATGAGTACTGTTTCTTGTCTTAGACATCACTCTCGGAAATTTCTTACTCCAAAAAACTAAGATAACTCAATATTAACAATCACCACATGTGAGAGTTAACAAAAGAGACTTCACATATTTCATTAAAGATCAAAATCTAAACGTCGAAGTACAAGTAATCTACATATAGCCGAGCCTAATGCATGAATGCAAGAATTTACAAGTACGTTTTTATGCACAATTAATGATATTCACAAGTAAGAATATTCCCACTAACATATTGATTATGCACAAGAATTATTTACAAGTATATATTTACACTAACACAAAGTTAAGATAAGAAAATTTGAAATGAAATTTTTGTATTTTTGTATTTTTTTATTAATTAAAGAATAAGTAATGATAACTAAGTTGAAAAGAAAATAGGAATTTCTTTTTTTCGACTTTTTTTAAAATGAAGACAAAGATAGACTTAAATAACATAAACACATAAATAAAATAAATGTAAACAAGTGATATACAAATTATGAATTAGTATAAACAAATAAGTATGAACAAATATGTACAAATATGAACAAGTATATAAAAAAAATAATAAATAAAAATTATGAACAAGTATGAAGAATAACAAGTAACATACATACAACATTTATTCACAAGTATGAATTAACACTAACATAAGGCTAAGATTAAAGAAAATAGGAAAGTAAACTTTATTTTTTTTCGAATTTTTTTTTATAAAAATAAAATATATGAACATGTATAATATGAACATTATGTACAAGTATGAACAAATATCTACAATCACAAAAAATTAAAATATGAACAAGTATGATAAGAATTTAAATTTACATGCACAATTATAATATGAATAAGTATATATATATAAAAAATTATGAACATTTATGAACAAGTATAAAAATAGCAATTATGAACAAGTAAAATATGAACATTATAAACAAATATAATAAGAGCAATTATAAGAATCAAAATTATGGACAAATATAGAAATAAAATTATGAACAAGCATAAGAATAAATGAACAAGTATAAAAATAAATAAAAATAATATATAAGTATAATATGAACTTGTATAAAGATAAACAATATGAACAAGTATAATATGTACATGTATAAACATAAAATAAAAATAAACAAATAAAATAAGAACGAAATTAAAATAAATAATTATAATATAAACAAGTATAAGAATATATAAACAATTATAGTAAGAGAATTATGAACAAATATACTATTAACAAAAGTAAAAATTATAAACAAGTATAATATGCACAATTTATATACATACACTAACAAATTAAAAAAGATTTTCAATTTCCCCGGCAACGGCGCCAAAAATTAATAACGTCCAAACTACGCATTAAATTAAACACGTAATTTGAGTATTATGCAATTTAAACCTTTTTTGTGTAGTTGTAGTATTGGTAAATATAGATCGTTCTTAACCGGAAAAATTAGGGAACAGTAATCATATGTTAGTGAGAAAGAATAATGAATAATCAAAGAATAAAAGAATTAATGAATTAATGAATAAAAAATAAAGAATAAATGAATTAAAGAATAAAGAATAAATGAATAAAGAATGAAAGAATAAAGAAATAAATGGGGGGTTTGAAAAGATTTGTAATCTAAACTAAAGAAAACACTAACCAATAATTAAATTAAAATTAACAACAACATTATTTAAAACTGCTCCTAAAATAAACTTCCTTTAAATACAAAATTCACCAACACTCTAACATATTGCTTGTATTGAACCAATTACGAAATTCTACCTTCATCATCTCTATTACATGTATACGTTTTTCATATTATAAATGCACCGAACAACGGATTATTACTTAAAATATGATCTACCATAAGTTTGTAATTTAATGAGCCGAACAGCGGTTAAACATTAAATCTCTTCAATTCTATTCTAAATGCCCCGGACAACGGATCAACATTTAGTTTCGAATTGAAATTTAAGCACTAAAACATATAAAGTAAAAGAAATTTAGAAAGTAAAACATATGGAGATTGTATTCATACTTACAAATGTTAGGAAAAAAAATACCAACACATATATGGAATTATAAGTAAAACTAAAACAATAACAAGAATTCAAGTAAAAAAATATGGTTTTTCACAAGAATCACCGAACAGCGGTAGGAAACTTGTGAAGATAGAAGAAGAAATTCGGGCAATTCAGTCTTGAAAACTCTTAAATTGCCTTAAAATTACCTAGCCTTAGGTTTTTATTAAGAAAAGCATAAAAATGTAATTAAAGAGAAGTTTAACAAATTCTAAGAACAAAATAAAGAAAATGAAACTAAGATAACTAATTAAAAGAAGTTACAAAATGGTCCCAAAATAAATCTACAAATAAAAAGAAGAAGAACTAAAGGAAGAGAGAGAAATGAACTATTAAAAGGGAAAAATGAGACTAAAATTGGGGACCCTTTACAATGAAGATGACATTCCGATTTATAGAGGAAATGCCCAAAAATTTAGGAAAATAAAATACAAAATAACGAAATAAAATAATAAAATAATTACATGAAACAAATGATGAAAATGGAGTTTTTGGGGCTGGATTGGAGCAAGTCTGCAGGCCGCAGCAGGCTGCTGAGCTACAGAGATGGGACACGGCAGAGACCAGCTGGAAAACGCTGGAAAATTCGGCGCGGGCAGGCCGATAGGACGGGGGGTAGGTAGGCGGCTGTAGGTGGGTCAGGAGGTGGGTAGGACGGCAGGTGTGCGCTGACAAAAGGAGCGGTGGTCGGTAGGCGTGCTTTGACATTGGCGAATGGATGTCGTGCGATTGACGCTGACAGATTTGTGGGCTATTCGGCGCAGGCGCGCTGAAGTGATCTATTTGGGATCGGCAGGCGCACTCCGACACTCAGTCTGGGCAATTGGGCTGGAATTTTGGGCCTGCAAATGAATTTTTCAATTTAAAAATTAATTAATATAATTTCTTCGAATTCTGTCCATAAATTCATTGTTATAATTCCAACCGGGACTATTCTTTCGCCAAAATGCTCAGAATTCCATGTTTTATTTATTTTTGTAAAAATCCCACAAAATATATTATTTTCTCCAATTGTTTATTATTTTAATATTAAAAGTTGAGTATAAAAGGTATTAAATAATATAAAATAATGCTTAATTAACGACCTATCAATTTCCTCCCAACAAAGAGCTTTTATTACAGGAAGGCAGATCGAAGATAACATTCTGGTGGCACATGAGGCTTTCCATGCTCTTAAGCTCCACAAAACTACAATAATATACCCAATGGTTCTAATGCTTGACATGAACAAGGAATATAACTGCAATGAATGGGATTTCCTTGAGGCAGTATTTAGAAAGCTCAACTTCTCTACTTCTTGGGTCAGCCTCATTATGGGATTAGTTAAACAGTTAGCTTCTAAGTGATCATGAATGGAAAACGGGTAGTTGGCCACTTCACTCCTTCCAAGGGAATTTGTCAAGGCGACCCTATGTCACTATCCATGTTTATCATTATGAACGACATATTATCTAGAATGCTTAGCTACATTGTGGAAAGGGGCTTTTTGGATGGAGTTAAGTTTTGCATTGAAGGGCCTACACTATCATACATCTTATTTGTTGATGACTCTTTCATCTTTCTGGAAGCCATGGACAAGAACTTCCAAATAGTGGCAAGATTCTTGGGGATACTGCATTTCTTGGGGTGAATTGGCGAACCACAAAAAATAGAGTTTGTTTTTCAGCCCCAACATGCCGCTAGATAGTTGTGACCATCTTCAAGATATCCTTGGTGTTTGTCTCACTAATTATTGGCTTTTGATTCTCAAATCCTAATTCAGTTTTTCTCTGTTTTGTAGGTTGCTTGATCGATCCAATGAAACAGTGCACCAATGGAACAATGCACCAGAGATGAAGTTTTGCTTTGATGCAGAAGGTAATGATCTGATCCTTGAGCATTGAATCGATTGGGAGTATTTTTAGGATTAGATAGGTAGTAGAATGTATGTAGGTTAATGTATGGATGATTGTAGTGTTGTTTGTTTGGGAGAAGAATGAAATGCAATGTAATGCACACAAAGTGTTTGATGAAATGCCTATGAGCAATTCTTCACAAATTTTTGAACTTTTTCTTTTCTTTCTCTCTTCTGATTGATTCACAATTGCACACACACACACACACACACACACACACACACACACACACACACACACACACACACACACACACACACACACACACACACACACACACACACACACACACACACACACACACACACACACACACACACACACACACACACACACACACACACACACACACACACACTCTTACATTGATCCTAGCCATGCTTACATCAAAGAAACGGTTACAAAGAATGATGTCACTATAATGACATTCAACCAATAGGAAATAAGCTAGAGTTAGACCAATGGGAAGATGACACCCGTTCATCTTGCTCTCCAAGTTACTTGAATCTGTTAAAAATAGATTCACACACCTTTCTTGAGTGCCACCTCATTTAGGAGATTGTACTTTGATACACACACACACACACACACACACACACACACACACACACACACACACACACACACACACACACACACACACACACACACACACACACACACACACACACACACACACACACACACACACACACACACACACACACACTTAATGCAATCAGTGATTGCTTAGGAACCAACACTCTCCTCTAAGCAATTCATTGTCCCCTCTAAGCAAGTCACTGATTTCACCCCAAGTCTTTCCCCTAAGTAAGAGAACATTTCCTTAGATAAAGCTTTAGTGAAAACATCTGCAAGTTGATCTTCTGATTTGCAATAGATGTAACGACCCGGAAATTCGAAAAAGGAAAATTTGGAAAATTTGAAGGAAATGACGATTTTACCCCTGGTTATAAGGACCGAAAGTTGACTTTTTGATCAGAACACTTTTTGGACTTTCCGAAAAGGCTGTTGAGTAAGTCTCGGGACCCTGAATCCGTAGACAGGCGGCATGCGTCAATCGGAAGTCGGATGTGAAAGTTGCGGGTCTGCGAAGGCGAGGGGCATTTTGGTAATTTTGAAAGTAAGGGTAAAATGGTAATTTTGGTTGGGCTAAGATTTGATGATTCGGCTGCTTTGGTGAGTCATGCAGGTCTGTGAGTGACACATGTCACTATGAGCCAGGGATTGATTTGATGGATTTGTAATGCTTTTTGGATATATTTTATGGATTTATGTGAAAATGGCAACTGAGGTTGCGATTGCACGGATTTACGTGAAAATGATATTTTGGGCTTGAGACCCATTGGAGATGTGATTTTGATTGGATTGGTATTTCCATGTGATTACATGATGATATTGATGGTTTTCAGATTTATGAAATAATCGGGACTTTGGTTTTATGGATTTTGAGGAAACTATGTTTTGGGCTGAGACCCTGTGTTGAAAATGGTTTTGATTTCAAATGCAACTGTTTTTCACTGGTTTTCATGGTGATGATATGTTGCGGATATTTAGGGCTTTCGGGTGGGAATATGTTTCCCCCGGAGTGCACCCTGTGTTGTGGATATTAGGGCTTCCGGTTGGGAATGTGTTTCCCCGGAATGAACCCTGGAGATAACGCTCGCCTCCGGGATGGGATGTGTTCGCCCGGAGAGGTCAGGTAGCACGGTCTATTGTCGTACAACCGAGGGAGGCTCGATTCAGATCAGATGTACTGGATTATGTGGAGATCGGTTGGTGATGTGTTCACGACGATCTAGATTGTCGGCTGGTGATGTGTTCACAGCGACATGCTCGGATTTTGAGCGGTCCTTGAGCTTATTGATTTGCACGCGTTGCAGGGATAACGTGACTATGAGATTGGATATGGAAATGAGTCCCGTGGTTTTCTTGATATTTATGATTTATAAACATTTGTGCCCAGATATATTTTACTCATGATTTATGATATGCATGCATGTTTGTGAAATTGGAGGCTAAGAATGTAGTTTGATAAATGTATTTCTAAAAGTTTTTTTGTCCACTCACACCTTTTCTGTTTTATTGACCCTCTAGGTCGTGGCGCGATGATCGAGGCTATTCGAGAGGTAGAGGCATGAGTGGGCACAAATGTGGTTATCCCTTGTTTGGCAAGCGCTGAGGGTAAATTTGAAACTTCAGTTGACTTGTCAGACGGGAGCAGGACCGGGCACCGTTATCTATGTCCTTCGGGGACGGGTCCTTTCAATAGAGCAGATCAATCTCTTCTGTTTGTATTGTTTCCCTGATGAAGTGATACTTCTTTTTTATGTGCTTGGACCTCTGATGAAATACAGGGTTCTTGGACATAGCTATAGCTGCTGTATTGTCATAGTAGATTGTTGTAGGCTCAGTTACTTCCTCCCCAAAGTCTTCTAGTACAAACCTAAGTCATTTAGCTTGTGCAGCTGCTTCAGAAGCTCTCACATATTTTGCCTCAGTCGTGGACAATGCCACACTGTGCTGCTTGACAGAAGCCCAAGAAAAAATACCACTTCCAATGAGAATGCACACCCTGAGGTGCTTCTCATATCATCAATACTCCCACTCCAATCAGAATCAAAGAATACAATCAAAGTAGTTACCTTTCTATTTTTATACTTAATCTCATGAGCAATGGTACCTGAAATGTACCTTAGGGCTCTTTTGTAGTCCCAAAATGTCTCTTAGAGGGATTGTGCATGAATCTTGATAAGAGACTAGCAGAAAACATGATGTCAGGCCTAGTTGTTGTTAGATATAAGAGAGGGCCAACCATTTGTGACAGGACCGCCCCCGGAAGGGGCATCGATAACCGTGCCCGGTCCTGCTCACACCCTGTCTCAACCTTACACCCGAGTCGCTCTAGTAGAAAAATGGCCAGCCATCACTCACACTCTGTTTTTCCCTCAGAGACACCGGCACAGTTTGAATACCCCAGCCCACGAATGTGCACTCTCAGACCCAAGTACCAACACCCCCACATACTCTGATGACCGCACACGACGCCAACACCCGTGGGAAGACATTCTGGTCTCTCTGCACAAAGGGTTTCCCGCACTGCCCAAAAAAATGTCATGGTTTAATCCTCCCCGTGCACTGGGTTTGCACCAGCCCAAGCCACTACCTCAAAAACCTTAAACAATCCTCCCCACTCAGCCATTATCAGGTAAAAGAATTCCCCAAATTCCTTGGGCAGACAAAACTATCCTCCCCAGCCCATGCTCTGTTTTTCTGAGGGGAAACCACCCGCGCACGGCTGTCCCACGCCTGTCCCCAAGGCTAATTTACCATTTTGCCCTCAATTGACAATTTACCAAAATGCCCTCAAGCAATCTAGACTCGCAACTTGGTCATTTGAACTCCGATTGACGCGTGCCGCCTGTCGTTGTACTCGGGGCTTCGAGACGAACCTAACGGCCCTTGGCCCTCGGCCATCGGACCTCCCGATCAAAAAGTCAACATTTTCCCTTATTTCGTCCAAATTACAGAAATGCCCTTGGGCTTCCGAACGTCATAACTATCACCTCGAACGTCGGAATCGAACGTGCCACCTGTCTATGAACTCGTGACATCCCAAACTACGTCATGGTCGTTCGTCAAAGTACATTTGACTGCCCGAATAAAAGGTTAACGTTTTACCCACGACTAGGGGAAAAATGATCATTTTGCATCGTTCGTCCGATTCCACCCAACTAACCACCGATTAACCCTCATTAATCATGATTAGTTACTAACCTAATCCCGAATTCCGGGACGGGCCGTTACAATCTTCCCCCCTTAAAGAATTTCGCCCCCGAAATTCCAACCGATCAAAACTCAACCGTTCCTCCCTCCTAAAACCAGTTTCGTTCTTGAAATTCCAATTATGCTCATTCCACATCCACCACGTGGAAAACATTTGACCTCACAACACGTGTATACCCGTACACCAGCTAAACTCATCCGTACCCTGACGTCCCATCGCCGTCTCACGTCGTACCGACCACACTCGACCACCTCGAGTGAAAATGATCACTCGTCGTCTGCTCCCACTGGGAGTCACCAACTCTCACTCGTCAGTCCGTGCTGACGCTACAAGCCAAACGGTCACCACTAAACCTCACCAGTAAAGCGGTAATCAACAGCCAATTGGTGTCACATAAAGTTGCGTAAGATCAATAACACGATCTCATCTCGCAGGGCAAGCCCAACCCTGCGGCATATATCAAGCTCAAATTCCAATTCACAACAACACCAAGTGTGTCGGAATTAAGCCGCATGCCAACACGTACAACCACACCACTGGTACCTCCCACGTACCGTCACTAGATACCACTCGGCCTGTCCGGTACCGATCCTCGTACACCGTACAGGGTACGTACACCCATCTCTCAACAAGTCCACTACAAGGTTCACAGTCAATCACAACCTAACACTGGGGTTTCTTGTCCAATCTCAAACTAGACAAATTGATCATTCCAACTCATCACCCATTCTAGATCCCATGGTCACCCGACCAGTAACACAAAATCAACCCCCAAACACGTCATCCAAGATGTACCAATCCAAGCACGCTCGCCAAGGCGTGTACAGCCATGCTGAAAGGGCATCTAATCTTCCTCACAATTATCGAGGCGAACCAACCCCGAATCTATACTCGCTCAACGGTTACCACGTCACATCCGATTGACTTCGAAAAGAAGCCAATCCCAACCGCCCATCTCTAAGACTGACCAATTAGAACCTGTTGGATATACACTCATCCACAGGCTAAGCCTCGAGTCCAAAACATAAACGTTCCCACTCGCTCGACTACGGGTTAACTTCGAAAAGAAGTTCGGTCCAACTATTCCCATACGCAAACATTCACAATAGAGCGATAAGCTCTTCACCTAGCCTGATCAAGGAGATCACAATTCGAGTCCGTTACCGCGTCACCCGACTGGTAACACCACGATCCTAGATCGTCACCACGCCTAAAGCCCACAACCTCATAATCCAGATCCACCTAGGATCCACACATGCTCATAGCTGGCAATCCACCTGGAACCCGATAATAGGGTCTTACACCCACTAGATTCTTGTCAACCACCCAACACTCCTCAACTATTTCCTCCTCCAATCAATCACTCAACAACGTAACACATCCACTCTGTGGATCCCCTCCATTTACCTCATATCGATCCCTACCACTCCACCTAGGAGAGACCAAGGATGATCCAATATGATGTCATCCACATCCATCCTTTGTGAGTGCAAACACAACTCACTGCACCCACCGTACCAATATCCAACATCGTCTGCCAGGGCAAAACATAAGAAGTCAACCCCAATGACTTCAGAATACCAATTACCAATGCGGAAACGAGCACTCCTCTCGTCCCACAGTCATAACTCTCCTTGAAACTAAGATTCCACCCACGTTGAAAATAGACACACTCCCCATGAGATGTCAAGTCCAACCGCCGGACTCCCTACATCCGTAGCTCACTTGGACAACCCCGCGTCCACAATCAGCCCAATACTTAGACCTCATGTCAATTAATGATTAATTAAGCACATACACTGATTCCGACTGGGAATTACTCAACTCTTGTCACCTCGTCACTGTTGGGACTTACCCCAATACCTCATAATCTCCGCTGGATCCTATCCAGTCCATGAGTCAACCACTACTGAATCTCAAATACCAACGCACTCTCATCATGACAGAGTCACACCTCAACTAGTGGCTCAACACAATCTCACTCACTGACACTAGCACCAGCGCTAGTATCAGCGCCAACATACAAACATCCACACTAGCACGCCCTGTGCATAGTGGGTAGCCCTGGATCTCTGCTCATACCGAGCGACGATCCCGCATCACTACTCGTACCCCGCAACCATGGGTACCACCATCCCGACAATCCACATCAGGATGGATGAACGTTCTCAGATCGCCCCCTGATTCTCAACTACTACCACTACACCAAGTACTCACGACAATTAGCCACCTACCCCAGACCATTGTTCCACAAAATCAAGCCATAATTTTCTAACTCATTCACTACCTGACCATAAACTGGTCCTTGGCATCCTAAGTGCCAAACGTTCCTCACTTAGCTTTTCTAGCTCCTCTTGAGCCTTGGTACCTTACCATGACTCCTCTCACGTTCCTAACCCAAAAATACTGACTCATCGTGAGTCCCACATCCACATCTCGACTCCTCCTGAATCAAATCTCAAACCAAACTGACCATGGCATCACTGACATACTCAATTCCCGAGCAATATCCAATGCTCACCCACATTCTATACGACCACTAGGGCCTAAGAGAAAGTACAATTTTCCCAAAAATGCGGCCTTCCAGCCACCGGTCTCTTCGTCCTTGCGACCCACACAATTTTATATCTAACAAATTGCAACTCACGGTGTACTCTACTCGACATCTGACCCTCAAACCAGGGTCAATCTCAGCCGAGATCTAACACGAGGTCCCAAACACCCTCGCCTACTAGTCTCACTACCAGGTCGCGCACGAGGTTTACGCTCCGGAGGCATGATGTGGCAACAGAATCAGCAACCTAGCGCTCTGATACCAAATTGACAGGACCGCCCCCGGAAGGGGCATCGATAACCGTGCCCGGTCCTGCTCCCGTCTGGCAAGTCGACTGAAATACCCAAGTTACCCTCAGTACGTGCCAGACCAGGGATAGCCACATGTGCTTACTCATGCCTCCGCCTCTCGTACAGCCTCGAACAATGCGCCACGACCTGGAGGGTCAATAAAAACCAAAAGGTGTGAATGGACAAAAAAAAAATCAGTTTAGCAAAATAGTTACAGCAAACGTTTTTACCCTCCGCGTAAAAACTAATACATGCATACAAAAATCATTTCGCAATCGGTCAAGATTTTCCACATAAGAAAAACTGTGTACCAAATTTCTACATAAGGAAAAACTCGTATGAACCTCAAAATCATTTTTCCTTCCTCAACCATCGGGTCTTAGCCCGCAATCATAATCACCGGGCCGCAGCCCAAAACCACGAATCAAAACCAAATGCACAACATGATCCAAAACCAACAACCATATACCGGGCCACTGCCCAACTCAACTGAAACATCAGAAATCATCAATAAATCAAAAGTCAATCATTTTTCTGGATATCAAGTGCGCCCGAGTCTTTAAACTCAAAACCATGCGCATAAACAGGCCTTCCCGGGATATCAACGAGTCTTTAACTCAGAACATCATCAATAGGCCTCGGGGGTATCACAGTAACCGAGTCTTTAAACTCACGAGTCTTTAAACTCATTAAGGGCCCTCCCCCGTCATTAATTAACCGAGTCTTTAAACTCAAAACGTGCTCCAGCAATAGCACCGGGTTTTTAAACCCAAAACAGTTTTCAAACACAACAACGGGTCTTTAAACCCAAAACATTTCCCAATCACAACAACGCGGGATCCATCCTGAAAATCACATTTTTCGCAACAGGACCCATGGTCCGAGTTTCCACATTCGAATTCCCAAACCTTACTTCACGAAACATGTTGAAATCATCATTAAACACGGGGCATGCACAATCATAGCAAATCACTTTATTAAATCCTTTTTCATTCCCGAATTCGAATTCGCAACAATGATTCCGTAAGCCGGCATCCGGAAGCATAATCCCGAACCCAAACCAAGAATCCACTTTCAATTTTCGAAAACCGAAATCTCGTAAATCAAAGTTACTTTTGTGCCCCGAGCATCAAGCCCGAAATCACCATTTTAATTCTTAGAAATCACTTCTTTCTCAAATCTCATTTTCAACATGTCAAAACCACAAACATAATCACCCAAATCACGATCCAATCAAAACATACTCAAAACTCATTTTTAAAATCCTCAAAATCACAAGTCTCATTTCAATTCCCAGATTCAAACATCAACAGTGATCAAATCACAATAACTCGAAATCTCGTAAAACGTGCAGATCCGGAACGTTCTCGAAAGACGTGTCAAAGTTGTAAGTCCCACTCGCAAATCATAAACAACCTTCTTAAATCATTTTACACCCATTTCATATAACTTCTTTCATTAAACCATCATTAAGCACACAAGTGGCCATAGTCTCGAAATACGTGTAATTTCACATGTATAGTAAAAATATGTATAAATATGGGAATCGAATACGTATAAATACGGAATCAAAATCAATCACAACTTATAATCATAATCATAAAATCATAGAAATAATTTATGCATGCATTAAATTTGAAAGCAACGTCCACTCACACACCGTCCAATAGGGCTCGGTTTTACGCCGCACGCGGTTCCGTAATTTCCGTTATTTTCCAGAAATTCCAAATCCTGTTCGAAAACATACTTTAGTGTCACTAAGGGCTTACATAACAGCATACTAATTTCCCATAATTTTTCGGGAATTAATCATTAATTACAAACGTAATAGAAATCTTCGGACCCTCGGAACCACATCGAAACGGTGTCCGATAATTTCGAAACCAACGCTAAAATGTTCGTTACATTGTATAGGACAAAAGTCGTGTTGAACTTACCTTGAAATTCGGGTCCAAGCGCCGTCACGCGCCGCCGCAAGCGGCTGCGCGTGACACCCACGCGCCAGCTACAGTAACCCCAACGGTCACCATCTTCACCCGACTGCCTGGTAAACAGGCCATTTGACCCGCGACTCGACCCGATCAAATTCCTGCGAGAAACCATCTAATTTCTTCAATTGAACCCACAACTAGACTCGCAGTACACTCAATTAGGGGTCTGTAATACTCATTCAAATCGACACAGTCCAAAACCAACTCAACTAACCTCCTGTTCCAATCACGGTTCAACGTTCCTGTTCAGCAACCCGTCACCGTTTTCCTTCAATTATTTGGCCAGGGAGCATCGAAGACTTACCCTGAGGATGATTTTGAAATCAATTTTGCAAGAGCTTACCTTCAAGACCACAACTCAATGCTCGATTTTCCTCCCGGTCACCAGGTCCGATCAGAAACCGTACAACATCCAGTCACCTCCCAATCGCCCTGGATCGACTCGACTTAACCCCAGGAGGCTAAATGAGGCCTTAATTTGCCATGGGTCGACCTACATTTCGATGTCGAGTTTGAATTTTCCAAACACGAGCTTCGGGTTTCTGGGTGCAGTTCCACTCGTTCAATCCACTGCATCCCCACATACCCAACACACTCGACTAAAATCACTCTCTCACCCTGTCTCAACCTCACACCTGAGTCGCTCTAGTAGAAAAATGGCCAGCCATCACTCACACTCTGTTTTTCCCTCAGAGACACCCGCACAGTTTGAATACCCCAGCCCACGAATGTGCACTCTTAGACCCAAGTACCAGCACCCCCACATACTCTGATGACCGCACACGACGCCAACACTCGTGGGAAGACATTCTGGTCTTTCTGTACAAAGGGTTTCCCGCACTGCCCAAAAAAATGTCATGGTTTAATCCTCCCCGTGCACTGGGTTTGCACCAGCCCAAGCCACTACCTCAAAAACCTTAAACAATCCTCCCCACTCAGCCATTATCAGGTAAAAGAATTCCCCAAATTCCTTGGGCAAAAAAACTATCCTCCCCAGCCCATGCTCTGTTTTTCTGAGGGGAAACCACCCGCGCACTGCTGTCCCACGGCTGTCCCCAAGGCTAATTTACCATTTTGCCCTCAATTGACAATTTACCAAAATGCCCTCAAGCAATCTAGACCCGCAACTTGGTCATTCGAACTCCGATTGACGCGTGCCACCTGTCGTTGTACTCCGGGCTTCGAGACGAACCTAATAGTCCTTGGCCGTCGGCCATCGGACCTCTCGATCAAAAAGTCAACATTTTCCCTTATTTCGTCCAAATTACAGAAATCCCTTGGGCTTCCAAACGTCATAACTATCACCTCGAACGTCGGAATCGAACGTGCCACCTGTCTATGAACTCGTGACGTCCCAAACTACGTCACGGTCGTTGGTCAAAGTACATTTGACCGCCCGAATAAAAGGTTAACGTTTTACCCACGACTAGGGGCAAAACGATCATTTTGCATCGTTCGTCCGATTCCACCCAACTAACCACCGATTAACCCTCATTAATCATGATTAGTTACTAACCTAATCCTGAATTCCGGGACGGGTCGTTACAATTTGTCTGTAAACTCCTTCATGTGCAGCCTTAGAACCATCTTCTCTGCACAATCTATCATTTGCAGCAAGGGGAGTACTTACAGGCTTGCAATCCTTCAAGCCAAACTTACTCAAAAGAGTTTGAGCATACTTCTTCTGGTGTATAAACATGAAATCCTTGGTTTGAACAACCCCCATGCCAAGGAAATGATGCTGGAGGCCCAAATCTATCATCTCATATTTGTTCATCATCTCACTCTTGAATTCCTCCTTCAAAGACTCACAATTACCAGTGTAGATGATATCATTTACATATATAGACACTATGAGTATCTTCCCTTCCCTTGTGGTCTTGATGTACAATGTAGCTTCACTAGGACTTCTTTCATAGCCATACTTATGCAAATGAGTGTCAATCTCTCCATACCAGGCCCTAGGTGCTTGTTTCAACCCATAGAGAGCCTTATGAAGTTTGTACACCTTGTTGTCTTCTGTTTCTATGAAAAAACCTTCAGGTTATTCCACAAACACTTCTTCCTCTAGAACTCCATTTAGAAATGCTGATTTGACATCCAGCTGGTACAAACTCCAGCTTTTCTGTGCTGCCAAGGCTATAAGAGTCTTGATTATGTCCAACCTTGCCACTGGTGCAAAGGTTTCATTAAAGTCTACCCTAGGCTTTTGTGAGTAGCCTTTGGCTACCAATCTAGCCTTGTGTTTCTGCATAGAACCATCCAGATTCAGCTTGGTTTTGTATATCTTTTTTACACCAATGACAGGCTTGTCACTTGGTCTCTCAACTAGCTCCCAAGTTGATTTTTTCTCAATCATTTCCAGCTCAGCTTCCATGGCTTGTCTCCAGACCTGATCCTTAGCTGCTTCTTAATAAGTTTCAGGTTCTATGATGGTCATGTGACACCTAGCATATATATATATATATATGTCAAGCTTCTCATCTTTACTGGTGTATTCCTGGGATTTGAGGAATTTGAACCTTCAGAATCCTAAGCTTGAGGCACTTCAGTTCCTTCAGTGGTCTCTTTAGCAGATTCTGCTTCTTCTCCTTGATCAAACACACCAGGGAGTACAACTCTAGCTTCATTCTCCTCTTTCCAATTCCAGCAAGCCCTTTCATTGAAGACAACACTTCTTGACACCATGATTGTCAAGACCCGTCCCAATCCCGGGATTAACGCGGGGCGCGCCTGATCCCGTCTGACACGGAGTGTCAAACAAGGGAAATTTCGACTTTAGCCCGCTCGGGGCTTCAGAGTACTCCAGGATCCGGAGGAGGTATGTGATGTCTCGGTCTCTGCTACAGCTCGCATTCGAGATCAACCTGAAGGGTATTTAAAACATTTAAAAGTTGTGAGTGGACAAAACTAATAATTTATAAAAATATTTTCACAAAAGACATTTATACCCTTCACTAAAAATCATGCATGCATTCGAAAACCAATTTATCAAACCAATAGGGCGTTGGCCCAAAATCGTAAATGAAACCAATCATACGGGCCACTGCCCAAATCCATGTGGGACTCAGCCCAAAACCACTATATATCATATATCATATACATAAATCATACTACCCATCCTGTCACGGGTTCCAAAGCTACGCGCGTGCTACCCGGAGTCTCAAATCCCAAGTCTCCCCAGGGTCCACCAAAGTCAATATCTGTAGATCAGTGACCCTCCCTGGCGGTTATAATCCATAAGTCTTCCTGAGAGTAAGGTACACAACGGGGGCGACTCCACTCAGTTAGTGCTCCGTGACTACTCCGAGGTCCACCCAGGCCAACGACCCTCCCCGGAGGAGACAATCCAAATAAAGGAAGGTATATGAATATATATATATATATATATCGAAAACGTTCTTAAAACCTTTCAAGGGATTCATGCCCAGTCCTCATAAACCGTCACGAACCCAGAAATCCATTTAGGGTCTCTGACCCGAAATCATAATCGTAAACCAACTGGGCCTCGTGCCCGAACTCATGACTCAACTGGGCATCGTGCCCGATATCTCAGGGTCAGTCATGATTCCAATCGTAGTGATGCGTGCAACCATCCATCCAGGACCGCCCTCAATCCTGGTATGTCGTCGTGAACATATCAACCGACGCGACCACCTCTAAATCATAGTGCACCCATCAGCGATCGATATCCTGAACCATCAGCACTCTGAAGTTAAGCCTACAGTGGCTGCTCGACAACGGAACGTGCATCGTGACCTCTCTAGAAGGAACACATCCCAGTCTGGAGGCGAGCGTCGTGTCGTCCGTCGCCGTGTACAAAGCACTCGCCGCGACCACGACTCGGACCCGTAGGTCATCAATAGGGCCACATGCCCAAGACAAAACCAAGTGGGTCTCAAGCCTGAGTTTATCCTTTTTAAAATCCAAAACCATTTCAGTTATACCAACAACGAAAACACAAACGCATATAAGCACCGTATAAGGCTGAAACCTCGAAATACGTGTAAATACGCAAACTCACACAAATGCACTTATGGCATCGCAAAACATGTTCATAAAAGCATATAAAATAGTTATGCATGCATCAATTTAGAAAACCAAAGTCCACTCACAGACCGTCCGAGCTGCCGCCTCGATATGCGTGCCATACGGCTCTCTCGGGCCGAACACCGTCACAAGGACCTCCAAACCTGTCCAAATCGTAATAGAGGTTACTAACTACTTAAAAACCCCTCACTAAAACCCCATAATTTTCCGGAATTTTTAACTATTTTAAAGTCGATCCTAAACTTACGGACACATCTTGAAACATAATGAAACGATATCCGATCGACACGAAACCAGTCCCAAAATATTCGTTACATCAAATAGATGATTTCACATGTTGGAACCTTCCCCAAAAACTAGGCCACGCGCCCACACGCGCCGGTAGAAGCCCTTGCGCGTGGAAGCCACGCGCTCTGTATAGGGTCATCTTCAACCTTCGGCCAGGCTGGTTCGAACAGGCCGATCCGGTCCGCCTGCAACCCGATTCGCCTGGACCGGCGTTACCGGTCCAAGGCTATATCTTCTTCATTTTTCCCTTTTTCATCCATTCCAACTCTTATAGCTTCCTAACAACATTTCCTACCAAACCATGTCCTCAAATCTAAGAAACCAAGCCTAAAACTCATTGGTTCTAAAACACATTTTGAACCAAAACTTCCATTTGATGTTTAGCATAGGTTCCTGGGATCCCTAAAACTAGATTGGGAGGATTGGTTTGGGCTAACTTGGCCGGAATTGGAATTCGGTGGGTAGCCACCGAAATCTCTACAGCCGCCGTTCCCGGCTTTCTCAGCCGTTCATAGCGACCAAAAGTTTCTCCTAGCCCTCCTACCAATCCCCTAAACCCAACTTAACCAACATCTAAGCTCCCTAACGTCCAAAACCCGAAATTGAAATTCAAAATGTACAGGGGGTCGAGTTTTGACACGACCCATCCCAATCCCCCCGAGATTAACGTGGGATGTGACATGCTCCCGTATGACACAAAGTGTTAGAAAAGGCATAATATGTACCTCAGCCCATACGGGGCTCCCAGAGCGCGCCAGGATCGGTGGAAGAGTGCGATGTCACCGTCTCTCCTACAGCCTGCATCCGTGATCAACCTGAAGGGAAATAAAGCCATTCAGAACGGTGAGTGGACGAAAATCAACAAGTTCATAAAAATACATTTCATAAAGATATTTATGCCCTTCACTAAAAAGTATGCAAGCATGCATCGAAAATCAGTAATCAAAACATTTACTTAAATAAGCCATTATGGCCTTAGCCCAAAAACTGTAACTCAAAACCAAGTGTGGGAACTCAGCCCAAAACAGTAGATTACCAAAATCCGTAAATCCAAAACCAAGTGGGCCACTGCCCAAATCCATAAACACAATCTAACAGAAAACCATTTCATAGATCCAATAGTCCATATTTACCACATAACCATCTCCGGCATCCCAGATGCCTAGCGTCCCATACGCTCGACGTCCCAGATGTCATATCTCACGGTAATAAGCAACGCGTGCTGCCTGGGGTCTCTCCGGGTCAATATCTCTGACATCCCAGACGTCTAATCATAGCATTCCTGCTCCTGAGTCAATATACGGTCTGGTAGCTCCGTATAATGACCCCTCGCAGGCAATGCACCATGACTTCCCCAGTGTCCCAGACACCTGGAGGAGACCATCACATATCCTCGTATCCAGATGGTATATTGAAAATAGTTTTACAAAGTAATTTCAAAGCATCTCAATGGGCCCTGCCCGAAATTCACATAAAACATCACAATCCATTTAGGGTCCCTGACCCGAAATCACGTTTATGAAATATCGGGTCCCAGACCTAAAATCATATTTATAAAACTCAACTGGGCCTCATGCCCGATTTGTAAACCACTGGGCCCCCGACTCGATCACATAACTAAAGAGGGTTTCAGACCGATTTCGTAAACCAATTGGGCCCCTGGCCCAATCACATAATTCAAATAGGTCTCATACCCGAGTTCATATTTCCAAAACCAAAACCATGCCACAGAATCATTATTGAATTCACATTCACATAGCAATAGTATAAACTCGTAAACCTCAAAATACGTGTAAATACAGGGTTTACCTCGAAATACGTGCAATCGTATAATCCACCAGTACCACAATCATTATCATAGAAATCACGTATGTAAAAACATATAAAATAGTTATGCATGCATCACAGTTTAGAAAATGAAGTCCACTCACAACCCGTCCTACGCTGTCGCCTCGATACGCGTGCCATAAGCCCTCCCAGGCCCCATCACTATCACCAGGACTTCCAAATCTGTCCAAATCATACTAGAGGATTACTAACCTCTTCATTAACCTTCCATTGAAGTCCCGTAATTTTCCTGAATTTTTAACTATTTTTAAACTCGATCCTAAACCTTCGGACGTCCCGAACAATATTGAAACGCTGTCCGACCGACACGAAACCAGTCCCAAAATGTTCGTTACATCGAATAGATTAAAAGTCATGTTGAAGTCATCCCCAAAATACCCCTCACGCTCCCCCACGCGCAGTCCAAAGGCGCTGCGCGTGGGCCTCATGCGCTGGTGAACTGTGTCACCTTCAACCTCCGGTGAATAGAGTTCTGAATCGGTTCACTGGTTTCGACCGGACTAGACCGGCGACACCGATTTCCCTATTTTTGACCTGTTTTTCAATCCTTCTAGTCCCTACAGGTTTGTCCCTTCCAATCCTATCATTCTACCATTTTAAAACAAGGAAAACAGTCTTAGAACATTCCTATTTGGATCGAGTTCCACGACCCAGTTTTTCCTCCTCACGGTCCACCCGATTTTGACCCCTCCCAACCAAAATTCTAATCCAAACCGTCCCTAAGATCACTAGGAACCTTCTCTAATTAATGGAATCGGTCAATAAGCAAAGGAAACCACTGTTCAAATTCAAAAATCCAAGCCTCACCTGTTTCGATTGCTCACCACCATCTTGTGCCACCGTGCACGACGGTCGACGCCCGTGCCACCAACCAACTCGTCTCCTCTCACTCTCTCAATTCCATTTACATTCCAACAGCAATAGGGAAGGTTAAGAGGGTTTATTGTTGGGTTAGAGGTTCGGGTTTGTGCAGAAAATAGAGAAAGTGATCGCGGGAAGGAGAGAGAGAAGGCTGATTTTTATATTATTTAAATGGACCAATTAGAGATCCCTTTTTTAGGGAAAAATCAGCACTGGATGAGTGACACCAAGGGCCCCACTAAAAATATCAGCCAATGGGATTAAAATAATATTTAAATAATAATTTCGAAACGTAAATCCCCGATTTCGCTCTCGTGACCATAACTTCGCCGTCTGACGTCCGATTTCGACGTTCCACCTGTCTACGGACTCATGACGTCCTAATCTATGTCACGGTCATCGGTCCTCGTAGGTTTGAATTTCCGAGCCAAAATTAAACATTTTGCCCAAGACCAGGGGCAAAATGGTCATTTCGCATCGTCCGTCCGATTTCGCTGAACTAATCACCGTTTAACCTTACTAATCCTTAATTAGTCACTAATCTAATCCCGGAATTTGGGACGGGTTGTTACAAGTTTCCTCCACCGTCTAATGCGGCTCAGCCGTCTCCTTGCCTTGCCTTGCCTTGGTTCACTAGCCACTCTCAACTCCTCTCCTGGCCTCAGATTCACAAATGGGAAGGGTTTGGATTTGAGGGTCGTGTTTGAAAGGGTTCGAGTTTGGTGGGAAATGGAACAGGGAAGGGGGATACTGATGCAAGAAGGAAAAGGAAGGGGCAATGGATGGGTGACACTTGTCACTCATCCATTGGGCCACTTCAAACGATCTGGGCCCACTTAAGTCCAAAAGTCCCCTTTCGTCTCGTAAAATGTACCGTTATGAATAGTACCCTGAAACTTCCGTGAACTGTAAATTTTTCGTCGAACGTCTAAATTCGACGTGACACCTACCTACGGACTCGTATCGACCTGATCTACGTAACGGTGTTCAGCCCTCAGCCATCAGACCTCTTGGGTTAAAAGTCAACCTTTTGCTCACGACTAGGAGCAAAACGGTCATTTAGCGTTGTTCGTCCGATTTCGCTCAATAATCATCGATTACCCTCATTAATCCTTCATTAGTCACTAATCTAATCCCGAAATTCGGGACAGATCGTTACAACCACCCTTCCTTAAATAATTTCATCCTCGAAATTCAAACTGACCTAATTCCACTACTAAGTTGATTTTACATCCTTTTAGTCTACCTTTCTGACACGTTCCAACCTACGCTCAGCAGGTTACAATGCGTACTCTCACTCGGGGCCGACATGTAATGACCTGTCCTGGAAAATGGGATTAGATTAGTGATTAATGATGGATTAGTAAAGTTAGTCGGTGATTAGTTGGATAATTTCGGACGGACGGTGTAAAATGACGATTTTGCCTTTGGAATTGGTAAAAATGTTGACTTTTCATTCGGGCGGTCAAATGAACTTTGACCGATGATCGTGACGTAGTTCGGGTCATCACGAGTACATAGACAGGTGGTACGTCTGATTCCAACATCCAAGGAGGAAATTATGACGTTCAGAAGGTTGAGGGTATTTTGGTAATTTGGTTAAAAAGGGGAAATTTGTTGACCTTTTATACGACAAGTATTCTTCATCCAATTCGAGGATCGTTAGGTAGGTCTCGATGTCCTGAGTACAACGACAGGCGGCACACTATCATCGGACGACGGACGATTCAGTTATGGGTCAAATTCTATGAGGGTTAAATTGGTAATTAGGACATAAAAGGGCAAAATGGTATTTTGGCATCTTGATTTATGTGGACAATCAGATGAGGACACCTGGGCTTGGAGGATTGGATATTTATGGCTGGAAACAATAGAGATGAGGACACCTGTCCACTCTCCAGTGGCTTCTAGCCAAGTCTCACACACGGTGGGCAATTTTAAATAAGGTTGATCGATCAGATGAGAAAAAAACAGAGACTTTGAACAAACGTCCATCTTCTGTGTGTGTGAGTCGTATGAGACCAAGTTTTATTAGTGAATGAGTGATCAAAGTCGTGTTTGTGACTTGTGTGATTGTTTCTAAGGGAAAGACTGAATGAAGAGGGGCTGTGAAAGGTAAGAAATAGCCAGAAAACAGAGAAGAAATCATGAGAAATCGTGAAGGTCCAATACTGTTGTGAAGTTGTTTATGGTGGTTACCAGTGAGTGCAGACTACCTCTGACTACGTGGGAGGTGTGGTGGTGCCCACGGGGGAGAAAGGAAGAGTAGGTAAGCAATTTCAAACTTTGTTCCCCTGTTCTGAACAGAATAAGCTGTTTAGGTTTTAATCGTTGACTACTTCGTTTGGGTGTTTGGTTTAGCTTCTAAAGGTTGCTATTGGACTTAGAGACTTGAAACCGTGGCTAGAAGAACTCGCAGAGGCCGGGAACAGGGAGCTGAATTTTCTGCAATTTTTCCTTCGAATTGGGAGGTAAGGTCCAAGGTTTAGATTCTTGTGTTTAGGTGGTAAATCAATTAGAGACAAAGAGAAAACACGTAGGGATTAAAAAGGAGGGAAATCGGATTGGAAAACTTTGAAAATAGCCTGAACCCCCTGCGCCGATCGGTCGAACCGAACCGGTTCGAACCGGCCTGGACCGAGTCAGCGAGAGGAAGGAGACGATGAACAGTGCAGGGGCGTGGCTCCCACGCGCAGCCCCTTTGGGCTGCGCGTAAGGGCGCGTGGAGCCCCTTTTGGGAAAGTTTCCAACACGACTTTTAAATTATTCGATGTAACGAACATTTTGGCACTAGTTTCGAGTCGATCGGACATCGTCTCGATATGTTTTGGGATATCCGAAGGTTTTAGGGCTCGTTTAAAAATAGTTAAAAATTCGGAAGCCGGTGATTTGGACAGGTGCGGTGATAGTGGAATAGCCGGGAAAGCATAAGTGCGTGTGTATCGAGGCGACGACACTAATGGTCTGTGAGTGGACTTTGCTTTCTAACTCTTGATGCATGCATATATGTTTTTATATGTTTTCTGTACATGATTCTTGATTTTGATATTGATCTTCCTGATTTACAGTTTTGCACGGCTTTCGAGATATTTACGGAATTGCGTGTTTTACGAGATTTCGATCGACGTTGTGATTTGACTATGGTTTCGATGATTTGACTTCGATATTTGAAATATGATTTGATTTCAAGGATTTGAAATGGATTTCAGAAAAGTGATTTCGGGCTTGGAGCCCTGTTCATGTGATTTTGGAAACGAGATTTCGATTTTGAAACTGGATTTCGGAAAAAAGATTTCGGATTTGGTTTTGAAACTTGGAAAAGAAAGTCTAGATTTGGGTTCAGGATGATGGTTCCGGATGCCAGCTTATAGAATCATTATTGCGAATTCGGATAAGGATTTTCTATGGTTTTCACTGTTGATTGAAAAATGGTTTTGGGTTTAAAGACCCGGAAAAAGAAAAAGAAAAAGAAAAACCGTTGGATCTGGTTTTGAGTTTAAAGACTTGGTTGATTGACTGAGGGAGGGCCCTGGATTGATATATTTTGAGTTTAAAGACTCGGTATATGTTTTGAGCTTAAAGACTCGGTTGTGATACCCCCCGAGGCCTATGATTGTGTTTTGAGTTTAAAGACTCGTTGATATCCCGGGAAGGCCTGATGATTGCGCATGGTTTTGAGTTTAAAGACTCGGGCGCACTTGAGATCCAGCAAACTCGTATGATTGATGTTTTTCACTGGTTTTCAGATGTTTTGGGCAGTGGTCCGGATAATTTGGATTTGACGAGTTTTGGGACCGAGTTCCCGTACTTTGCGATTGATTTGTGATTTTGGGCTGAGGCCCTGGATTTGAATGACGGAATTGATTCGGTTTTTTTTTTCGATTATGGTTTTCAAGAATGGTTTTCATTAATGGTTTTGATATGAATGGTTTCATAACATGAGTTGATATGCATGCATTGGTTTTTGCGTGGAGGGTAAAATCGTAATTTCTTCTAAACTGTTTTCTGAACTTATTACTTATTTTTGTCCACTCACAGTCTTTTGTGTTTTCGATAACCTCCAGGTTATCAAGGTGCGGGCTGTTGGTCGAGAGAGACGGAGACATCACACACGCGATCCACAGTAGAATCTGCGTTGGGATGTCTGGAAGTTTGCAATGGGTAGTTTGGAAATCCCTTGTTTGACTTTCGTATCACATGGAGGTTGAACTTCAAGTTAGCCTTCGTGTCACGCGTAAGTTAGACGGGAGCATGAATTAGCCCTTAATCCCGGGGGATTTGGGGGTGGGTCGTGCCCTGACATATCTAAGTTGCCATCAAGGCGACTTTTCAGTCTGATGGTTCTTCTTATCTTACAACCGAAGTCAGCTTTTCAGTCTGACGATCTTTCTCATCCGAAAACCGGAGCTGATATCCTATTCAGCATCCGATTCGATAATTATCCTCATTGCTCTCATAGAGTGATAACTCAACCTCTATCACTAAGCGGTTCATAACCGTAATCCATTGTTTCAGAGGAACACCATTCTCCTCTAACACTCCCTAACGATCACGATCGTGACTAGCCGACAATGCTCAGCTCTACTGCGCTTCCTCTGCGCTACTTTATTCTTGACTCGCTCTCGGGGTCCTTATATCGTATCTTGTATCACTCTGTGACCTACGCTGAAATCTTGACTCACCTTGAGTCCCAAACTGTCGTAACACTCATCCTATCGAAACACGATCGACGTTTCACCCATTCGGGTGTATATGGGATCCTAATACACCATACTGTCAGGCCCGACTCTAGCACGATATTATCTGCTTTGGGCCTTCTTACCCTTGCCCTCACGGTTTTGTTTTCGGGAGCTCACGGTGCAACTTCCCAGGGGGTCACCCATCATGGAATTGCACTAGCCTAAACTCACTTAACTTTGTAGTTCCAACTGAACCCACTGAGCTCCCAAAAGGCCTCGAGCTAGATAGGTGTGTGCCTACACCTTTAAAGCACACTACCATTCCCCTCCCAGAACATTCCCTTCGCATGAATGTGGGATCGTTCACTGTTCCCTCCAGGACATAGGTCATACAATCCACCCCCATTAGGGCCCAGCGTGCTCGCTGACACACTTCCTGGTTGGGGTCTGGCTTTGATACCATTCTGTCAGGACTTAACCTCTTTTATCAAGATCCAACTCTAGCACGATATTGTCCGCTTTGGGCCTCATTACCCTTGCCCTCACGGTTTTGTTTTTGGGAGCTCACGGTGCAACTTCCCAAGGGGTCACCCATCATGGAATTGCACTAGCCTCAACTCGCTTAACTTTGGAGTTCTAACCGAACCCAAAGCCACTGAGCTCCCAAAAGGCTTCGAGCTAGATAGGTGTGTGCCTACACCTTTAAGGTACACCACCATTCCCCTCCCAGACCATTCCCCTCGCAGGAATGTGGGGTCGTTCACCGTTCCCTACAAGACATGGGTCCTACAATGATCTTCCTAGTACCTTTCTCACAGGTGCTATAGCCAACAAAAACACGTTTCACAGATGAATCATCTAATTTCTATCTCAGTTGAGTAGGCACATGAGCATAACAAATAGAACCAAAAACCTTCAAGTTTTTTACCCCTGGTTTCCTTCCACTGTAAACCTCAAAGGGTTTCTTCTTCTCTATTGCCTTTGTAGAACACCTATTGAGCAGGTAGACTGCTGTATTATTAGCTTCAGCCTAAAAATGATAAGGCATGGCCTTGTCATGTAACATAGACTGAGCCATTTCCACGACTGTCCTGTTTTTCCTCTCAACCACCTCATTCTACTATGGTGAGTAAGCCACAGTGAGCTGTCTCATAATTCCTTCAGTTTCATAGAAGTTGTGAAACTTATGTGAAGTGAACTCACCTCCTCTATCACTCCTTAGGGTCTTTATCTTATATCCACTTTGCAGTTCGCACATAGACTTGAACTTTTTGAACACATTGAATGCACCAGACTTATGCTTCAGAAAGTACACCCAGCACATCTTAGAACGGTCATCTATGAAGGTAATGAAGTACTTGTTACCTCCAATAGTTGCTGTCTGCATTGGTCCACACAAGTTAGTGTGAATCAGCTCCAAGGGTGAGGTTTCTCTCCATGCTTTGTCTTAATCAAAGCTCTCCATATGTTGTCTTCCTATTATGCACCCCTCACATACTTCTTAATTTCCCTTTAGGATAGGTAGTCCTAAAACCATGTTCTAAGTTTTCAGCTTGTGTAAATTGCGGTAGTTCAAGTGGCCAAAATTTGTGTGCCATAATCCAGCACACTCATCCACTGTTGCCCTTTGTGCTACTGTCTAAATGCAATCCAGAGATAATGGAAAACACCTATTTCCCAGCATTGTAATTGAGGCAACACTGTAACGACCCGTCCCAAATTTCGAGATTAGATTAGTGACTAATGAAGGATTAGTTAGATTAATCGGTGATTAGTTGAGCGAAATCGGATGGACGGTGTAAAACGTCTGTTTTACCCCTGATCTTAGGCAAAATGTTGACTTTTGACTCGAGGAGTCAAACGTACAAGGACCGATGACTTCGACGTAGATCGGGATGTCACGAGTCCGTACACAGGTGGCACGTCGAAATCGGACATCGAATGGAGAAGTTATGGTCACGGGATCGAAATCGAAGATTTAAGTCTCGGGATCCGAATAAAATATTATTTATTTCTGATAGGGCATATATTTGTTGGTGGGTCCCTTGGATGAGTGGCAAGTGTCACTCATCCCATTGGTGACTTTTTCCCTAAAAAGGGAATCTTAGATCTAATTGGTCCATTTTAATTAATTATTTATTTCCCCCATTCTCTCTTTACTTCCCGCGACCATCTTCTTCATTTTCTTCTACAAAACCCGAACCCCAACCCAACTATAACCCATCCAAAACCTCAGCCATTGTTTCTGGAAGGTAAATAAAGGTGAGAGAGAGAGAGGGGAGACGAATCGAATGATGGCAACGGCGAGGGACGTCGTGGACAGTGGCCGGAGAGCCAGAAAACGGTGAGTTTTGATTCGAAATTCGAAAGTTGGTTTTTAATGTTTGTCGATCAATTCTGATGATTAGAACTTGTTCCTTGAGCCATTACGAGGCTGAGGGAGCAAGAATGGGGGGCTGAGGTGGCCAGAGACAACGGCGGAGTGCGGTTGCAGGTTGGCTGGTTATGCTTCGATCGGGAAGGTGAGTTAATGGCCTCATTTCTATGTTTTTAGTAGTTGAATCGATTGCAAATGATAGGACAAAGAGTTGGGAGTTAAAAGGAATTGAAAAACATGAAAAAATGGGGAAAATCGGGAATGCTGGTCCAGTCGAATCGAAACCAATGCACCGGTTCAGAACCTGGTTCACTAGAGGTTGAAGGTGACAATGTTCACCGGCACTTGAGGCCCACACGCAACGCCTTTGGGCGGCGTATGGGGGCGTGTGAGGAGTATTTTGGGAATGTATTCAACATAAATTTTAATCTATTTGATGTAACGAACATTTTGGGACTGGTTTCGTGTCGATCGGATATCGTTTCGATATAGTTCGGGATGTCCGAAGGTTTAGGATCGAGTTTAAAAATAGTTAAAAATTCGGGAAAATTACGGGGCTTCAATGAGAGGTTATTAAGGTAGTTAGTAACCTTCTAGTATGATTTGGACAGGTTTGGGAGTCCCGGTGACAGTGATTAGCCCGGGAAGGCTTATGGCATGCAAATTGAGGCGACATCGTAGGAAGGTTTGTGAGTGGACAATGTTTTCTAAACTGTGATGCATGCATAACTATTTTATATGTAATTTCTATAGTGATGATTGTGGATTGGTGATTTACGTATTTACACGTATTTTGAGGTGATTTACGTATTTGCACGTATAACGAGGTTTATGGTTTTACACTGATCATACGTGCTTATGGTTTCGGTAATGGTTTAATGAAATGGTTTGGATTTGAAAAGGTAAACTCGGGCATGTGACCCATTTGTTTTGGAAATCCTCGGACTTGAAGTCCATTTTAGTTACCTTATCGGGCTAGGGGCCCAATTGGTTCGTGAATTGATTTTGGATTTGAAAGTATGGAATCGGGCATGAGACCCATTTGATTTATAAACTATCGAACTTCGAGTCCATTTGATTTAATAATGCATCGGGCTGGAGGCCCAGTTGGTTTACATAATCGGGCTTGAGGTTCAGTTGGTTTACATAATCGGGCTTGAGGCCCAGTTGGTTTACGAAATCGGGCTTGATGCCCAGTTGGTTTACATGATCGGCCTTAATGCCCAATTCGTTATGATATCGGGAATGAGTCCCTTTTATGGTTTATAAACTGTGATAGGATTGGTTATATGATATTTGGTAAACATGGTTTGTTGGATTTATGAAATGGTAATTGGATTTCAGAAATGGTATTTCTGTGTTTTATGGATTTGGGAAATGTCCCACACACTCGGATTTAAGGTTTTGGGCTGGGTTCCCACGTATGGTTGATATGTATGAATTTGTCTAAATGGATTTGGGCAGGGCCCCGTATGATTTGGAATTATGGAATTTGGGGCTGAGACCCTAATAATGGTTATTTGAATATATGGTTAGATAAATGGTTTTCGTATGCATGCATGCTTTTTAGTGAAGGGAATAAATGTCTTTTGAGTTAAATGTGTTTTTATGAACTTTTTGTTTTTTGTCCACTCACAGCTTTTAATGATTTTAATGCCCTTCAGGTTGACTACGGATGCGGGCTGTAACAGAGACCGAGACATCAGACTCCTCCACCGGATCCTAGCGCACTCAGGAAGCTGGTCGGGCTGAAGGTTTGAATTATTATCCCTTGTTTGACACTTCGTGTCAGACGGGAGCATGGTACATCCCGTGTTAATCCCGGTGGGATTGGGATGGGTCCTGACAAGTGGTATCAGAGCAGGTTTGCTCTTGAGCTACCCGCAGGTCGAGGATGTGCTGTCTCTATGGGCTGCAGTTCGTTATCAACCTAGTCGTTGGGTAAAAGTATGATAGTTAGTATATTTGAATGGTGGATAGTTGGTTAGGCATTTGATACTTAAGTATGTCATAGTTCTGTCGTGGTTTGGTAGTGTGGGACCCTACTGAGGGATGAATGTAATAATACTTTATAGTTTTGACCGTGGGACGGTTATGTTGGGATCATCTATCACGATATTGTAGGATCGGATAGGACGATGGTATGGAGTTATGACCATTAGATAGACAGGTCATATTGAGTTATGAATTGTGTTGCGGGGAGCAGCCGGGTTCAGGGAACCCCAGTGGAGTTGAAGGTAGGATTAGATTGACGTCCATGCGATGTTAGGACCGCTGGTCAGACATGTCATGTCGGCTTTGGTGATGGGACTGCACTCTGCAATCGAGGTTATATTAATCGGTTAGACCTAGTTAGTTGTCGTACTACTCTAGTTGGTACAGTTGAGGTCATGGACGACCTGGTAAACGACATTGGTTGAGTAGAGCTAATATTGGGTAGAGATTGGTTGGACAGGTTACCAAGGTTTGGTGCTTGTCGATGGAATCCCGGAGTAAAGATACAGAGTAGTACGGATGGTTGATTCTGTTGGATGCGGAGTCTAGATAGTGATGTCTGATGGTTGGGTCTGCACGAGTTGTGGCAAGCATTTCTATCGAGAGTAGCCGTAGCTGTGGTTGTTGTGAATCGGGGGACGTTCAGGGAACGTTCATTTTCTAGTACGAATTTTCAGGATGATTGTACCCGGAGTTGTTGGGTACGAGGGAGGCAGCATTACTCCAACTTGTGCAGAGGTACGGGGTCGTTACTCGATATGAGCAAAGATCCAGGGTTGTCTAATTCGCACAGTTTGTGCTAATGCTGATGCTGATGCTAGTGTGCTGGTCCTGGTGCTGGCGTTTGTGATGACGATGAGTCACGAGTCTGGATGTGACTCCGTCGAGATGGGCATATGTTCGGTATCCGTGATCCGGCAGTGGAGGAGTTGGACTGGACGGGATCCAACAGTAGTTGAGATGTGTGAATCAAGTAGTAATGGACCACATCCTTTTGGATGTACATAAACGGTATAAGCCGATAGGCTAACTTGGTAGTGAGTTAGATTGGTTACAGACACATGGTTGATGTCCGAGTGGGTTGGTTTCAACCTGGGTGGAACTTCGGAATCGAGAGAGGTTGTGATTGAGGCGACGAAGGGAGTACTTGTTTCCGCATTGGTAATGGGTATTTCGAAGACATTTAGGGTGACTTCTCATGTTCTGCCATGTCAGATGATGGTTGTTGTCACCTGTACGTTGATCGTGTATTGGTTGGTAGACCCATGATTTGTTTTGGGTCATCAGGAGGAGTTGGGTATTAGAAGTTAGGTGAGTGCAGTGGATTTGTGCTTGCACTCACGTAGGATGAATTTTGATGTCATCGTCTTGCATTATCTTTAATTTTTCCTAGGTGGAATGACTAGGATTGTTATGGGGTAACCACCGTCTCGACGTGTCTCGTCGTTGACTAATCTGTTTATATGTGGGATTTGGTTGAGGACTGATGTGACTAACGAAGGATTCAAGAGGGTGTAAGACCCTATGATCATATTTCAGGTGGATTGTTAGATGAGTGAGCATGTGCGGATCCTAGGTGGATCTGGAACGTGATGGGGATCGGGATCTGGACGTTGAAGATATAGGGTGTTGTGACGATTGAGGATTGTTATGTTATTGATCGGGTGATGTTGTGGTGGATCAGGATGGCGTGGATCGTGATTTCGTGCCCGTGCTGGCAGACTTCGCCTTGCTGATTATGCTAAGCTAGGAGTAGAGGAGAATCGTTTTGTGAGACAGTTGAAGAATCTTTTGGAATAGTTGTGAGATAACAGGATAAAGGTTGGATATGAGAATGTTGGGACGACTTCCTTTCGAAGTCAATCCGGTATGAGACGGTAGTTGAGTGAATCGAGGTGTTTACAATTTGTCTTGGATATTTGGTTATGAGGATGTTGGACTGAACTTCCTTTCGAGGTAAATCCCGTAAGGTGTATTAATCGAACGAGCAGGTGTCCGACGAGGTTGGATTTGTTCAGCCTTACATGTGTGAATGATGGGATTGACTTCTTTTCAAAGTCAATCGAATATGAGATAGTAATCGAGTGAGCGGGTAACCGATAGGTTCGGAGTTGGTGCGTCTCGGCAGACATGGGTGAGATTGGATGCTCTTTTGGAAAGAATGGGTACGCCTTGGTGGGCTTGAGTCGGATTGGTATATGTTGGACTGTATGATTGGGAGTAGACGTATTGATGCTGGTCGGGTAGCCAGGGGACTTGGAATGGACACGGAATTTGGAATGTATGGTCTGTCTCATGTGAGATTGGACTGATGGACTCCAGAAGTGAAGCGTGATTGACTACGAGCTAGGTAATAGGCTGGTTGGTTGATGGATGTACGTACAGGATACGTTGTGCGAGGACTGATACTGGACAGGCCTAAGTGGTGCCTGGTGACGTTATATAGGTTATACCAACGGTACGTTGGCGAGCGTGTTGGTAATCGGCTTAGTTCTGATATCATTGGATTAATTGAGAATGTGAACTGGACGTTGAATATTGTGCACTGGGCCAGAGTGATTTTTCCGGGTTTAGTGATCGTATGAGCAAGTGCTCAGAGTCGTGGATGGCTAGTGGAATCCTAGTGTGGATAGGTGTATCACTGCTGGGCAGGTATTCGATGGGGTCCAATTACACTGAGATTGAGTAAATTGGTAGTTAGTGTACCTTACTCTCAGAAAGGCATATATGGATTATAACCCTTAGGGAGGGTCAATGATCTGCGGACATTGACCTGGCTGAACCCTGGGGAGACTTGGGATTTAAGACCCCAGGTAGCATGCGCGTAGTTTTGGAAACCGTGACAAGATTGGTTATATGATATTTGGTAAACATGGTTTGTTGGATTTATGAAATGGTAATTAGATTTTAGAAATGGTATTTCTGTGTTTTATGGATTTGGGAAATGTCCCACATACTCGGATTTACGGTTTAGGCGGAGTTCACACGTATGGTTGATATGTATGAATTTGTGTAAATGGATTTGGGCAGGGGCCCGTATGATTTGGATTTACGGAATTTAGGTCTAAGACCCTAATAATGGCTATTTGAATATATGGTTTGATAAATGGTTTTCGTATGCATGCATGCTTTTCAGTGAAGGGCATAAATGTCTTTTGAGTTAAATGTGTTTTATGAACTTTTTGATTTTTGTCCACTCACAGCTTTTAATGATTTTAATGACCTTCAGGTTGACTACGGATGCAGACTATAGCAGAGACCGAGACATCACACTCCTCCACCGGATCCTAGCGCGCTCTGGAAGCTGGTCGGGCTGAAGGTTTGAATTATCCCTTGTCTGGCACATCGTGTCAGACGAGAGCATGACACATCCCGTGTTAATCCCGGGGGGATTGGGATGGGTCGTGACAAACACACTGCAACATCTCATATTCCTCATAGATTTCTGCACTGCCATTACCAAACTCGAGGTAGTAGTCATGTTCTACAATTTGTCCAACATTAAGTAAGTTAGTATCAAGCCCTGGAACCAGCATTACTTGATTAATGACCCTCTCCCTATTCTGTGTGTTGATTACAAGTAAGCCCTGTCCCGTAGCATGTACCAAGTCACCAGTTCCTATTTTTACCTTAGCAGTGATAGATTTGTCCACATTAATCAATAAGGACTCATGTGAGATCATGTGGTTGTTGCAAACACTATCCACATACCACACTCCACTTCACTCAGGAATTGTTGTAGAATTGCAGGCATAGAACATCACACCATCCTTGTCTTCTTCTTCCTACTTTTCCTTATTCACCACTTGCCTCACCATGTAATTCTTTGCAATATGACCCATTTTATTGCACTTAAAACATTTAGGTTTGTTCTTAAGCCAACATTCACCATAATGTAACTTTCCACATATCTCACAAGGATCTTTAGAGTTAGTGGAATTGCCAAAAACAGGTTTAGTGACCTCAGTACCTTGATTGTTTTTGACATTGTTATAGGCCTTGTGACACGACCCATCCCAATCCCCCCGGGATTAACACGGGATGTGTCATGATCTAGTCTGACACGAAGTGTCAGACAAGGGAATAAATTAAAACCATCAGCCCGACTGGCTTTCAGAGCGCACTAGGATCCGGTGGAGGATTGTGATGTCTCAGTCTCTGCTACAGTCCACATCCGTAATCAACCTGAAGGGCATTAAAACCATAAAAGACTATGAGTGGACGAAAATTAACGATTTAAGAAAACACATTTCATAAAAGACATTTATGCCCTTCACTAAAAAGTATGCATGCATACGAAAACCATTTATCGAATCATATGTTCAAACAACCATATTTAGGGTCTCAGCCCCAAGTTCCGTAAATTCAAGTCACACGGGCCCCTGCCCAAAACCATTTATACAAATCCATACATAGTAACCATATGTGGGAACTCAGCCCAAATCCATTTATTATTCACAAAACACAATTTCGCAAATCCAAGAAATCATGTTTATCAATATCATATAACCAATCCTGTCACAGTTTCTAAAGCTACGCGAGTGCTACCCGGGGTCTCAAATCCCAAGTCTCCCTAGGGTCCACCCAGGTCAATGTCTGCAGATCAATGACCCTCCTTGGGGGTTATAATCCATAATAGCCTTCCTGATAGTAAGGTACCCAATAGGGGCAACTCCACTCAGTTAGTGCTCCGTGACTACTCTGAGGTCCACCCATGCCAACGACCCTCCCCGGAGGAGACAATCCATAAACATATAAGGATGGTAGATGAAAAACCATTTTGATATCATTCTCAAAACCTTTCAAAGGTTCATGCCCGGTCCCCATAAATCGTCATGAAACCAGAAATCAATCCTTTCCAAATCCAAATCCGTTTAGGGTCTTTGAACCCGAAATCACAAACGTAAACCATAACTGGGCTCTGTGCCCGATTTCGTACACTAAATGGTCCTCGTGCCCGACTTCGTAACCAACTGGGCCTCAAGTCCGATTTCGTAAACCAACTGGGCCTCCGGCCCAGTGCCTCATTAAATAAAATGGACTCGAAGTTCGATAGTTCATAAATCAAATGGGCCTCATGCCCGATTCCATATTTCCAAACCCGAAATCAATTTACAAACCAATTGGGCCTGTAGCCCGATAACGTAACTAATTGGACTTCAAGTCCGGGGGTTTCCAAAACAAATGGGTCTCGAGCCCGAGTTTACCTTTTCAAATCCGAAACCATTTCATTAAACCATTATCAAAACCATATGCACGTATAGTCAGTGCAAAACCATAAACCTCGATTTACGTGCAAATACGTAAATCGCCTCGAAATACGTGAAATCATGTAGATCACCAATATCCAAATCATCATCATAGAATCACATATGTAAATCATATAAAACATTTATGCATGTATCACAGTTTAGAAATCAAGGTCCACTCACAGACTGTCCTACGCTGCCGCCTCGATTTTCATGTCGTAAGCCTCCCCGGGCTAATCACCGTCACCGGGACACCCAAACATGTCCAAATAGTACTGGAGGGTTACTAATTACCTTATTAACCCCTCATTGTAGTCCCGTAATTTTTCCAAATTTTTAACTATTTTTAAACTCGACCCTAAACTTTCAGACACCCCGAATTATATCGAGACGATGTCCGATCGACACGAAATCAGTCCCATAATGTTCGTTACATCGAATAGATTAAAAGTCATGTTGAACACTTCCTCAAAATACCCCCCACGTGGCCTTACGAGCCTACACCAAAGGGGCTGCGCATGAAAGCCACGCGCCTGCACATTGTCATCATCTACCTTTAGGAGACCCGGTCTAGACCGGTTCTCTGCAACCCCAGTTCGACCAGACCAGCGAGACCGGTTCAGCCGGTTCTCACTTGTTTCAAGTCCATTTTAACTCTTGTTTCCTCCTATATGTTCGTCTAACTATAACCTAGGGCTCTATGGATTCAAAAACTAGAAAAAGATTCAAGATCTTTACCTACGATGCCAAAACATGAAACCCAGAATTTCAGTCGTCCTCCCCGTCGACTTAGACCATCCCGTGCCTCGAAACCACATCCAAAGGACTCGTCTTGATCCGTAGAATCACACACAATCAACCAAATTGATCCTTGAACGTTAAATAACAAAGTTCTAAAAATGGGTTCAAACGGGTTATCGGGTTTGAGTTTTCTCACCTCCGCCGTGTCACCGCCAGGCTCAGCCCATTCGGTCACATCGTCCTAGTCCATCTGGTCACTCACTCTCTCTCAATCCTCACAGTTGATCACGTAAGATGATAGGTTTGTGGTGATATTCATGTGACATTGGTGGGCACGGTTTGAAGGAAGTAAAAATGAGAGGGATGATGGCTGATGGTGAAGTCTGATGATGATAAACAAATGAGGGAGATAGACGGTAGAGATGAGAGAGAGTGGGTGAAGGAAATTATAAAATAATCCAAAAATAATATTTTAATGTTAAACTCACCAATCATGATTAAGATCCACTTTTTAGGGATAATGACCAATGGGATGAGTGACACTTGTCACTCATCCATAGGTCCCACATAAATATCTGCCCAATCAGATTTTAATAATATTTTAATTGAATCCCGAGCCGTAAATCCCCGATTTTGCTCCTGTGACCATAACTTTTCCGTCTAACATCGGACTTCGATGTGCCACCTGTCTATAGGCCCGTGACCTCCCGATCTACCTCACGGTCATAGGTCCTCGTACGTTTGACTCCCTGAGTCAAAAGTCAACATTTTACCCACGACTAGGGGTAAAACGGTCATTTTACACCGTTCGTCCGATTTCGCTCAACTAATCACCGATTAATCTCACTAATCCTTCATTAGTCACTAATCTAATCCCAGAATTCAGGACGGGTTGTTACACCTTGCCTTTCCAGCCCTTGTTTCCCTTGTAATTCTGCTTGTTTCTGCCATACTGCTTGTGTGTCCTGTCATGTGATCCTTGATTCACACTTTATGCAGAGAATGCCTTCTCTGTGTGAGTTTCTGAATGCATCTCCAGTCTCTGATCATATGCACGTATAGAAGCTAGTAGTGTCTGCACATTGACAGTGTCCAGATCTTTGGTTTCTTCAAGGATTGAGACTACAGGGTCATATACTTTAGTGAGACTAATCAAGATCTTCAGCACCATTCTTCTTTCTGTTACTTCCTTTCCATAAGATCTCATCTGATCTACAATGATGTACAATCTAGAGGTGTAGACAGAGATGGACTCATCATCGCTCATCCTTACATACTCAAAGTTTTTCCTGAGTGCTTGAAGCTTGACTACTCGAACCTTCTCATCTCCTCTATATTCTCTTTTCAGCAGATCCCAAGTGATCTTTGCACTCTGCTCATTCAAGATCCTTGAGAAGAGAGAGTCCACCACGGTTGTTTGGATCATCCCCAGTGCACGAGCATCTATGATGTAGTCGGCTCGAGTAGGCTTAGCAGCTTCTGGAGGCCTTGCTGCACCTGGATCAGCAGCTTCTGGTGGTACTGCAGCAGCAAGTACATCTTCATTCAATCATTTATCCACATAATCCCATAGATCATGAGCATGAAGGATTCTGCGCATTTTGATGCTCCAAAACTCATAGTTAAAGCCATCGAACAGTGGAACTCTTAGGTCTCCACCAGTAGCAGCCATTGCTTTTCTTGTTTGCTAAGTTTGCACTATGATGCAGCTTCCTCACAGTTCACACCCCAGTAAACCAAATCAGTTTACTACTCTAATACCATATTGGCTTTTGATTCTCAGATGCTAATTCAGCTTTTCTCAGTTTTTTAGGTTACTTGATCTATCCAATATAACAAAGCATCAATGGAACAGTGCACCAGAGATGAAGTTTTGCTTTAATGCAGAAGGTAATGATCTGATCCTTGAGCACTGAATCGATTGGGAGTAGTTTTAGGATTAGATAGGTAGTAGAATGTATGTAGGTTGATGTATGGACGATTGTAGTGTTGTTTGTTTGGGAGAAGAATGAAATGCAATGTAATGCACACAAAGTGTTTGATGAAATGCCTATGAGCAATTACTTCACAGTTTTCTGAACTTTTTATTTTCTTTCTCTCTTCTGATTGATTCACAATTGCACACACACACACACACACACACACACACTACCTCTCCCTCTCTCTTTCTCTCTCTTACATTGATCCTAGCTGTACTTACATCAAGGAAACGGTTTCAAAGAATGATGTCCCTATGATGACATTCAACCAATAGGAAATAAGCTAGACTTAGACCAATGGGAAGATGACACATGTTCATCTTGCTGCTCCAAGTTACTTGAATCTGTTAAAAACAGATTCACACACCTTTCTTGAGTGCCACCTCATTTAGGAGATTGCACTTTGACACACACACACACACACACACACACACACACACACACACACACACACACACACACACACACACACACACTTAAGGCAATTAGTGATTGCTTAGGAACCAACACTAATTAACTTGGGATGTACCTTAGCCTCCCAACTCTCTAGGGAAGATCCAAGAAGAAAGCCTTCATATTTGTGAAGGATAGACTACTCAGAAAAATTCAAGAACGGAAACAACTTGATATCCCAAGAAGGTAATGAAATTCTAATTAAGGTCGTGGCACAATCATTTACCATATACTCGATGGATGTCTTCCTCTTTCCTAGAATCCTATGCTCAGATCTTGAAGGTACAATTGCAAATTTCTGGTGGGGCCAAGAGGGTGATATAACAAGATTTATCAGGAAAGCATGAATCATGATTTCAATGTCTCTCCTTGCAAAAATGTTGGCACCTGATCGATAAGCTAGATTCGTTTTGAGCTTGCATAATCAAAAGTCATTACTTCCCTAATTACGAATTCCTATCGGCTAGGAAACAATGTCGGGCATCATAGGCTTGGTCTTGTTTGTTAAAAAGAAGGGGAGTCCTATCTAGAAAGTAATGATTGGGAAAAACATCCTTCTTTGGAAGGATAAATGGGTGTGGGAAGTCATGAACTCTTTCTATATCATATAGAAAATGCGCCCATGTGGAAAATAGCCCTAGGCAAATCATTCCAAAATACTGAAATTTTCTTGACTTGTATCATACCAAACAAAAAAAATCGAAAAGTAAAACTGAATAGATGATTAGTACGGTACCGATACCGAATTGGTTCAAACCAATACATGATTGATATTGGTATTGGGGAATACCATCCCGTCCAAAATCGAACCAATTTTGAAATTTTTAATTAATTAAAAAATAAAATTACATCCAAAAAAAATAAAAAATAAAAGACCTTAATAGGCCAATAGCTAATGGACTCTTATTCATTTTGACTCCTCACTTCAGCCTTAGGCCCTTCATTGTCTTCAGCACAAAATATCAAAAGGAATATACACCTAGATGCTACACCTACGCTTCAGCCTTCGACTCCTCACTTTGGCCTTCACATCCACTCTCAGTGGTTACTGGTCACCGCCGCATGCACGCATTTAACTGAGTCGCTCGCTCTCTCTGCAATCTCCCTCTTAAGGTGCAAACACAATTCTCTTTGCAGTCCCCCTTTCTAGCTGCGAACCAAAATCTCTCCTGTAATTTCTTCAGGATGTAAGTGAAAGACCTTTTCTTTCTGACCAATACGGCATATATGAGAATAGAGTACATTATAAAGCTATTAGACAAAAATTATTCTGATGCTATTACTAATATAGGCATTAGTTTCATATTTACTGAAGTGTAAAAGGTAAAACTTTAGTGCAAATATAGACTGATGCATTTATGTCCATTTGGTATCGGCTAATTATATAAACTGAAGTCTATATAACTTTTTCCCTTTTTCTCATTTAACATCGGTTGTTAAAAATTTAATCTACCGATTCCTTTACTAAAAAGTCAATCTATCTAAAAAAAATCTCCTCCTCAAAATTTTGAAATTAATTAAATGAAATCTATTAAAAAAAGGCCTAAATTAATGAAAACTTAAAACTTCACTGCGCCTCCAATTCTAAATCTTCCCTCCCCTTCACTTAAACGAAACACTCATCCCTTCCAATTGTCCTTCTCTCTTTCGTTCCCTCTCATAGAAAATCCCAAAAATCCAATTTGGCTGCACGACTTCGTCTATCTCCTTATGCACCCTCAATCGAACCATCCTTTTGATAAAACCCTGAAAAATTCTCTTTCACTCCATTTCTTTATCTCCTCAATCTCTAAAATGCCACCATGCACACCCATTTTTTCATTCTACTATCTCATCTCAAATTGAAGCTTTCTTCCCCAGCAGTAAATTGAAACATAGAAAAGAGAACCATAAGCCCATACAAATTTCACTTACACTACTCAATCTCTTAAAGCTCTTTCCCTCTGATCTCAGTCCTCATTGCTAAAGGAACGCCAAACCCACTCTTACCTTATTTCGGTGAAATCTCTGATATCGATCATCTTAAAGCCTTTGTTGTTGCTATTCTTGGCAAGTGAGTTAAGACTCCATATTTCAAGTGTTCTTGAGTTAAAGTGTTCTTGAACTGATTAGTATTAGGAATAATCATATTTTTATTCTAGTCAAGTGTTCTTGAATTGATTAATTTATGTTTCATATATATATATATATATATATATGTAGTTTTCAATCAAGTCCAAGACTGGGCAGTAACAACCTAGTGTTGGTTTTGCATGTTCGTCAGCGGCAAGTGCATCCTCGCCTTGTCCTATTGAAGCCCGAAGATCTGCTTACTTAGAACTTGAACTGGGAGAAGATGATGATGAAGGAGAATAGTATATTCAGTCCACAGGTAGGGAGTCCTTGAGGTCCATTTAGAGGTCCTAGTTAGATCTTAGATGATTTTCCTACAATTATGTACATTTATGAGTAAGAAATATTGCACATTGAACTTCTTTCCATCGTTTAGATTAGATGCAATAAAAATACAATATTACTTTATAAGGTAAACAAAATTAAACATCCTTTTTATTTGAAGTGTTCTTGTGGTCAAGTGTTCTTGAGTTAAGGTGTTCTTGAACTGATTAATATTAGGAATAATCATATCGTTATTCTGGTCAAGTGTTCTTGAATTGATTAATTTATGTTTCATATATATATATATATATATATATGTAGTTTTCAATCAAGTCCAAGACTGAGCAGTAACAACCTAGTGTTGGTTTTGCATGTTCGTCAGCGGCAAGTGCATCCTCGCCTTGTGCTATTGAAGCCCGAAGATCTGCTTACTTAGAACTTGAACTGGGAGAAGATGATGATGAAGGAAAATAGTATATTCAGTCCACAGGTAGGGAGTCCTTGTCTGCAGCAAATGCAACAATGGTTGGAGGCTCGTTAGAGGAAAAAGTAAGTGACCCTACATCTATCTCCATATCTTCTAGAGTAGGGAAGGAACATAGTCTTTTTTGGGATCACTTTCAGATTTATAAAGTTAAGACATTAGAGAAATAATTGGATGATAAAGGGAAAGTGTAGAGGGAAAATTTTCCTCCCAACATAATCTCACCACCATGCCTAATTGCTGGCGGTTTTATTATTTTTTGGGTACGACTCATCCAAGGCAAATGTGCCTCTTAATTTCATCCTTTTGTTACCGAGCAAAACCTTTTGATTCCGCTTACAAACGAAATAAAATATGAGAGTAAAGTGTTTATTTGATTTTCTTGCAGCTGCGCCTAAGTCAAACCTTAGATTGCCTATGGGTCCGTCTTCGGAATCAAGCCACTCGTAGTTCCAGAATTTTTAATGAGTGAATGACTCGTTAAAAATAAGGGTTGTGTTTGGAAATTATTTTTGGAAATGTGTTTGGAAATATATTTGGGAGAATTTAATTAGAAATAACCAATGATTCAAATATGGTTGCGGTTGCATCTAGTAGGTATGCTAGATTGCCTACGTATCCCTTCGCAGGAATCAAACCGACGTAGTTCGAATGATCTTTAATGAGTGAATGGCCCATTAACACATGTGTTTGCCTATTTTAAAAAAATAGAATTAACTTCAAAGAATTACGAATTTATTTAAAGGGGGTGGTTGCATCTAGCATAATCTAGATTACCTACGTACCCTTAATAATGGGATCAAACCAACGTAGTTCTGGAATTTTTAAATGAGCTTGGGCTTTGAAAATAGAATTTTTGGGCTCGAGAATTTTTGAAGTGATTTTAGGCCTTTATGATGCCTTGGGCATAATTAAGGAGTATTTTGATGACTCACTAATTATAATTTTTTTAGACCAACTATATCACAAATCTGAGGTCGACCTCAAATATATCTGCCACAGTGAATGAAACCATCTTCCAATAGAAATCTTCTCATCCCAATCTGCTGATGAGATTTAGCTCTCAACCAAATCAACAAGCTTCTAGACAAAGATCCATAAAAGAAACGGACTGCTTCCTCATTCATTGCCCTCTGTTTATTTCTCAATTTTGTGTGTGCCATCTGGCTTCACCGCTTGGTAAGATCATGCTTTTATGCTTTTCATTTAACAAGGTCTTCTACTCCTTGCTTCAAATCCCCAATGTCACTATCCCAATTAATATTTGTTTCACTTGCTTTTGACAGTTCAACGAGGTCTGTAGTTGTCCATTGCAACAAGCAAAGGCCCCTACTCACATCCTATTATAATTGTTGACAATTAAACAAAGAAGGTGCTTTTCCACTTTTCCATTTTCTTTTCCACTTTTCCATCTCTTCCGTTATTTGTCTGTAGCTTGCACCAATAAATATGACTATGTGAGCATGAACTTTTTCATGCAAGTGATGTATGAACATCACAAACATCCTTTATACTTTTTTTCACTCACAACGTGATCACCCTTGGACCCTTGTTGCCTTGCATCAAATTCCATCTTTTTCCACATGATTTTTTGTATTTTCTTCATGCTAATTAATTATATCATATTTGTAGAATTGATGTCTAGGCGTTAAAACCATTATCATCTCCAACTCCCCCATGCTTCATCGCATCATGCATTTAGCAATTTAAATATTTATTCTTTTACACTTGCAGACTCAGTCTCCATGCTTTTTGGATTTCAAAATTTTTTCCTTTCATATGAAATGATATTCATGAGCACACTCTTTTGGTCGATCATGATCGACCGAATTTTTGATAATCTTGAACATCCCATCATTTTTCTGCTTCATGATTATTACTATCTCTCGGATTTCTTGGATGATCATGATCGTCTATTTTCTTTCAAGTCCATGAACATCACCTCCTTTCTTTCCATGAACAATCATGATCGCTCACTTTCTTTGATATTCATAAATTTCCCAGACGATCGTGATCGTCTATTGTTATGAATATTAAAATTTCTTGCCCTTGATATTTATGGTATTGGACCTGTCATGTTAATTTTCCCAAATTATATATATATAATCTTTTTTATGCATATAAATTTTTTTTTTGTCCACAAAGAATTTATATTTATATCATTTGAAAGAATGAAACAAAGTAAGATCATTTTATACCTTTCTTCCTCTCTTTTTTCCGGCGACCTCTTCTGCTGTTTTTTTCTTTCTTTCCTTCTTTCTTCCTTTTTCCTTTCTTTTTCTCTTTGTTGACTTCTCTTCTCTCTTTTCTCTTTTACTCACACACTCTTTGATTTTTTCTCTCCTCACCTGACACACACACACTCCTTGCTATTTCTCAATTTTTTTTCCTTCACCTGGCACACACACTTTGATCTTTCTCTCAATTTTTTCTTTTCCCGATTTCCACTTTCCTTCCTCCTTCTTTGTCATTCCCTTGTGCCTCTATATATAGGCAACGGGAAAAGATGTGATCAAATGAAAATTGGGCATTTTGAGTTTAAATTTTGAAGTGCCCAATTAAATGAGGACTCTGTTTGAAAATGTTGATGATATTTGATTTCGAATTCAAATGCCTGTTATTTTTATGTGGCCTTTAAATTTTCTATTTTTTTTTTTGTAAATGTCAATTATCAGATAAAAGCTACCAGATATTGATTAATATATATATATATATATATTTATGTGACTTGGTCACCCCTTTTTTCGTTTCAACAGATGCCCCCTCAAGAGGTATGTGTGATGGATTTGCCCATACAAGACTTTACACCAACTCCTCTTATCTGACAAATTTGTTCGTGTATTTTTAGGTAATGGATCCACATGGCAAGCTTCGTGCTCAACGGGCTTTTGACGAGCAGGGGAAGGAACTTTAAATTGGCCACTTGTACCCCCGCTCAACCTCTATGGGGTCACTCAAAATCAATGTGGCTTCGTCCCGTGGCATAGTATGGGTTACCAGGGACAAATTGAATTGTGGATTTCTCAAATTTGATGCTGATGCGGATGATGGGGTCATCAAGATCTGCCAGAATCACAGTGATCTTATTGATTGCTACTCACTGTCAAAGGTCAACAACAATCGACAAGGAGATAGCGAGGTGGTGGTAAACACTGATTTATTCCCTCTTATTTATAGGATGATGCAGAGAAAAGAGGGATGGACCACTAGCTTTGATTTTCGCGGATGAGCTACACTTGAAATTGGTCTACTCGAATGGACTGAACTTACTTTAGCGAGTTTTGAGGATCAACTTAATCAAGCCGGGATATATGGTGCTGTTGTTGTCTCCTGTTACTCTTATGACTACTTTTCTGCCATTTGGAAGGAATTTTGTGAACTGTGGAGTCCATTATCCAATACTTTTCACCAAGGGAATGGTGAGATGAGTATATCTTTATATGATCTGAAGGTCATCGGTGGGTTGCCAATAAGTGGGGTTCCCTATGAAGAGTTTATTCCACCTAACGTCGACTTGAAGCAATCAGACTCGTATCCCTCAACTGTTGCAGAGCTCTTGAGGATCCATGCTCAGTTGTGTGACTTCCATGGTTTGAGCCATATCTATTGGTCTCACTGGCTCGGGCACTTTTACTTCGGTCCACTTTTTTATGATGGTTTTGGTACACAGAAAAAAAATTTCAACCAAACAGCATGAGAACTTTGCGACTGCTAGGAAGATGGTTTTACAAGTTTCTGATGAAGGGGCTCTGGCTGGCTACTTTGCTTTTTACCTAGCAGATTTGTGCTTCCATCTATCAGCTATCGGATCATTCCAGAATGTATTTATATGGCCAGCTTGATGGCCCAGGGTATTAAAGTTTATGTGGCACCCGTGACTTTGGGATATATTTATCACGGATTAGGCGCCATTGCCACCAACCTGAAAGGGCCTGGCTCGTCAGGTACCTCCTTCACCGTTCATTATGTGATCGGCTGGTTGGGATAGTATTTCCCTTCTTTGTATAAGTCCTGGGTTGATAGTGAATTTCCCGAGAATTATCCTCTTTTGAAGCGCTATGTTGGTGTAGAACCCAACTTATTTAACATTACTGAAGCTTGAACCCTATTCCGTGTATCCCAATCTGTTGTTTATCGACCCCATGCCTTTGTTGAAGAGACCGGTCGCTTCCTAGTAGATGATGGGAAATTAACAAGTGAGCAATTTGACTTATTGGTGTGCTTGCGTTCCCCATAGTTGAGATGAGTAGTACTCCAGAGGCTGTTGTTACTATGATGAAGCCCAATGAACAATCCATTGATGTAGGATCCACTGATGCAGGTGACTTTGTGTCTCCAAGAGCTCTGATGCCGATCTTTCAGATTGACAAATCGATTCATGATCTTTTTGCTTTTGAAACTGATGAGTTCCGACGCAAGTACATAATTTCCAAGGCGGAAAACATTGTTCAAAGACTTAGTCAGCCTCCTGCCCGGATTTTAGCTTCTATGAGAGCAATTTTCCGTTCTTTTGAGTTCTTGAAGTCTATGATGGGCGTTCTTGGTTCGTGAGAGGTCGATTTGTAATGGTTCTCAGTGACAGTTGCTCGGAATTGCGAATTAGCTGAGCAGTTGGGTGAAAATGGTGTTGATATCGAGCCAGAGATTAACGTCGACATCAACTTGTCTCAACGCCATGTCGAATGTTTGACTGTGAAAAAGACATTAGATATAGAACTCTCAAACTCTGTTAAAGACCTGGATGATTTGAAGGCTACTGAGCTTGCTGTAATAGAGGCTGAGGACTAAGCTCGACTTTTGAGAGAACAATATGAGTCTGCAAAAGGTTCATTTGAGGAGAAAATTAGAGAGCTGAAAGTGTCACTGCTGTCACAAGACAAGTTGGAGCATGAGCTGAAGGCGCAGATGAATGATCAAATTGCGAGCATTCGAGCCTTTGGCAAGGCTCACGGAGATGAATTTGAGGCATTGATGGAGTCAATGTCTTCTTTTGCATGTGAGCCAAAGTAGAGATTTCAATTTCATATTTTTTGTTATATATATATATATATTTAATAAATATGGAACCATGTTGAGTGGACTTCCAGCTATGTACTTTTTTTGCTACCATATTGGAGAGAAGTTCTCCTTCATTTCTTCAAGATGCTTTAATATAATTGTGCAATTTCAATTGCAATATGATCAAGGAATTTCTTCTTTAATATCTTCATTCATATTTTCCCCGAATAATTATAATACCTCGAGTACCATAATATCATTGAGAAATCTGTTTATTGATGGTATGATGAAGATTAATATATGATTCCTTGCTGCAGTTGCACGAACATGAATTCTCAACTTCAGATTTTGCATTCCTATTTTGGCTATATTTGCAGATGATAGCCGACTATCATGGAGGCAACTTTTAACTTCTGTCGGGATGTATGTTCATGTATAACATTTGATTTGGCATGCAATGATTCTCTGGCCTGTTTCAACTTAAAATTTTGCCCATCCCTGTTTGTACCAGATCGACTTGTATCGTTGATTCTAACTTTCAATGCATAACGTGCCCTTGATTTTTTTCTTTTGAGAAGACAAATTTAATGGCATATTAAGCTGATGTATTCCTTTATGATATTTCATATAATTCCTGAAATAAACAACACATCAAAAATTCCATGATAAGATAAAGTTAGTTAATATTTATGGCTGCATCCAGTTTTTAGACCGGATTGCCTACGTACCCTGTGAAGGGATCAAGCCAAACCTAGTTCACCCCTTTTAATTTAGGGTGCTGTAAAAGGGAATTGGGGATTTGATAGCTGTGTCTAGTTTTGATGCTAGATTGCCTACGTACCCTTTTTAAAGGATCAAGCCATCCGTAGTTCAGTTTTTTTTTCTTTTCGGGCTCTGATTTTTCATGGACCGCCTTTTGTGGGTTTTCAGTCCAATGAGCCATTCATTTATTTGCCCTCAAATTTTCTTGAATTGGCCTTTCAGATTTTCAAATCAATAGGCCCACTAGCCGTAGAACCTCTTGATGAATTTCCCGTTCAGGCATTGATAGATGCAGGCTCCGTCTGAGTTGGAAAATTCATAAGCTCCTTTTGTAAAGACCTTAGTGACGACGTATGGCCCCTCCCACTTTGGCTCAAACTTTCCATGCATTTTTCTAGTAATGACAATTGGTCTTCGGACAATTAAAATGAGGTCTCCTACTACAAAGGCTCTGAGTTTGACCTTTTTGTTGAAGGCTCCAGCGACTTGCGCTTGATAAATTTCGAGCCTTTGTTGGACATTGAGCCTTTTCTCATCCAGGGCCTCGAGCTCTGCTAGTCTGTCTTTTATATTTTCTTCCGCATCTGTTAATTGTACGGCTACCCGAAGCGAGGGTAGTTGGACCTCCAGTGGTAATACTGCTTCAGAGCCATATACCAGGTTAACGGTGTACAACCGGTTGCATTACGAATAGTCGTTCGGTAGGCCCATAGTGCTTCAGAAAGACGCTCATGCCAATCTCTTTTATTCCATGCCACCATTTCCTTTAGGATGTTGCACAACACTTTGTTGAAAGCTTATGCCTGTCCATTTGATGAAGGATTGTAGCTTGCAGAAAAAGAGTGCTGAAATTTGTATTTTTCACATAGTTTAACCATGGCTCTACATCTAAAATACGTGGCGTTGTCGGATATAATTTTCGATGGCACTCCGTAACGATGAATAATGTGATCTTTTATGAACTTCGTGACATCCTCGGCCTTTACTTCCTTTAATGGAATTTCTTCCGCCCACTTGAAGAAATAATCTGTCGTTGCCAAAATGTATTGATGTAGGCGAGAGGATTTTGGCCTAATCATCCCTATGACATCCAATCCCAAAGTTTGGAAAGGCCAAGAGAAAATTGATGGATGTAGCATTTGTGGAGGTTGGTGCTTGAAGTCTCCATGTAGCTGACATTCCTTGCAAGTGGTTACAAATTTTATTGAATCTTGGATCATAGTTGACCAATAGTATCCGAGTCTTCTGATCTGGGTTGCGAGCTTTGGGCCAGTTTTATGGGCCCCACAAATCCTTGCATGGGTGTTGTGTAAAGCTTGTAATGCTTCATGTTTTGACAGGCATCTTAGGAGTATTCCGTCGAAGGACCTTCTATACAGAGTGTGATTTAAGTACATGAAGCGAGTGGCTCATCTTCTAATTTCAACTCTTTTTCTTTGGTTCTGAGGGAAGCTTCCTTTGGTGGAGGTATTCGATTACTGGCTGGCGCCAGTCTATCTCTTCATCGTGCTCTTCGATTTCATATACTATATTGGTATTAGATTCAACAATCCCTTCTATTCTATCTAGAGCGGGTGGTAATAAATATCTTTCCCCAACAGTGATTTTTACTTCCCTTTCATCTAGCAGTGTTAGAGACGCTGCAAGCTTGGCCAATGCATCAGCCATGTCGTTTTCTGATCTTGGGATGTGATTGCCTTCAATATCTCCAAATTACGAGATTAGATATTTGGCCTATTCGTGGTATCGTGCAAGATTGGGATTTTTCACTTCATATTCGCAAGTTAGTTGTTTGATAACCAGATGGGAATCACCAAATGCATGAAAATGGTCGATACGCATTTCGAGTGCAATTTCAAGACCAACAATCAATTCCTTGTACTCGGCCATTAAACATAGAGCCATGAGGGTGAAAGAATATGGAACTAGACCCCCAGATGGTGTGACGAAAACGATGCCTGCACCTACGCCTTTTTTCCTAGCTGCTCTATAGAAGTATAAACACCATGGTGTGGTTTCAACGAAGAACATATTTGCATCAAGAAGATCCTCATTGATTTCCATGTTATCTGGTATTTGATGTGCAGCTAAAAACTCGGCTAGTGCTTGTCCTTTTACAGCTTTCTGAGGAACATATTCAATCTCAAATTTTGACAGCAGTATAGATCACTTGGCTAGCCGCCCTGAAGGTACGGGTTTTGACATCAGGTATTTGAGAGGATCAACTCTTGAAATCAAGGTGATGTTATGGGCCAGTAGATAATGTCGAAGCTTCTGTACAGCAAATACCAAGCATAGGCATATTTTTTCAATGGGTGTATAATTTTGTTCTGCCTCCACTAGTGTCCTTCTCAGATAGTAGAGTGCATTTTCCTTCTTATCATCATTATTTTGGGCAAGCAATGCCCCCAATGAACGCTCCAGTGCCGCAATGTAGAGGATCAATAGTCTCCCCTTGATGGGTGCCACTAGTACTGGCGGATTCAGCAGATATTGTTTGATGCTGTCGAATACATTCTGGGATGTTTTGTCCCATATAAAAGGTGCATCTTTCTTCATAAGCCTTGAAAAAGGTTGACATCTTCCAGAAAGATTTGAGATGAATCTGTGAATATAAGCCAATCTGCCTTACAATCCTCATAATTCTCGCAAATTTCGGGGCGGGGGCATTTCTTGGATTGCCTTTATTTTTCCGGGGTCAATTTCAATCCCCCTGTATCTGACAACAAAACCCAGAAACTTCCCCGATTTTACGCCAAATGCACATTTTAAGGGGGTTCATCTTGAGTTGATGCTTGCGAAGTTTGTCGAAGACTCTTCTCAAGTCAGTGAGATGATGGTTTCTTTCTTTTGTTTTGACCACTAAATCATCCACATAACACTTGATGGTGTTGTGAAACATGTCACCGAAAATTACGGTCATGACTCTTTGATATGTCGCCCCTGCATTTTTCAAACCAAACGGCATCACAGTGTAGCAATATATTCCAATCGGTGTTCGGAAGGCAGTGAGTTCTTCATCTTCTGGTGGCATTTTTATTGGGTTATAGCCTGAGAAGCCATCCATAAAAGATAATGTTGCGAATCACGTCGTGGCATCCACCAACAACTCTGTGTTTGGAAGAGGAAATTCATCTTTAGGTTATGCATCATTGAGATCTCTATAATCTACACGGACATGGATCTGTCCAATTGTCTTTTTCTTGACCGGGACAATTCTTGAGAGCCATGTAGGGTACTTTACTTCTCGAATGAAACTTGCAGTCCTTAATCTCTTGATCTCTGCTTCAATTTGGATTAACAACTCTGGTCGGAAGCGGCATGGGGCTTGCCTTACCCACCGACTATTTTCTGACATTACTAGTCTGTGAACTGCAATTTTTGGATCCAAACCTGGCATTTCTTGATACCCCCACGCAAATACATCTTGATATTCTTGTAGGATCTGAGCATTGTTTCCCAACTCATGTTGAATCAATAATGCACTGACAAAAATTGGTTTGGGGTTTTCAATCGTTCCAAGATTGATCTCTTAAAGATCGTCAACCGTAGCCTGACCTCCATCTTCAATTTGTGATGGTGCTGGTATGACACTGTCTATCTATTCTTCCCCAAATTTTTCATTGTGCCCATTTTCTGAATCTGAATTTCCTGATGTTTCACATGCGGATGTCGAGGTGCAATTTACTTGGACATGAGTTTTCCCTTGAGTGTATGTGGCAATGACTTTGCGGCTTTTATTTATTCGTCTCCGGACCTTCCATTTTGTATTTTTCTTCATGTTTTCGGACTGGAGAGTAGAAATGTTCCCAAGTCGTTGGAAAACAGATATGTGTGGCGGCTTTGTGTTCCCAAGCCGCTGAAACGCTGATATGCGATGCTTCACGCTTAGTTAGAACTTCTAGTTCAGGTGTCTTTAGATTAACTATTTCTTCTTCTTTTGGGATGACCACTTTGAGCATGCCATTTTCTTGGGAGACTTTGTGGGCTCGCTTTTCTTCATTTTTCAACTTCTGAGCTTTATTTTTAGAGGCCTAGAGGATTCAGGTACAATGCCGCCATCTTTGCGTGTGAAAAATCTCTTGTTCCTACCCCTACTTCCTGCAAAGTGAGTTGTGATGATTAAGGTGTCTGTTGGTATGGAATGGCTTATTTTCCGTAGAGGTCGGGTATAGCTTGTCATTAATGTCTCCATCGTACTTTCTATTGGAGTCAGTGCATTTTCAACCTTTGATGGGCGTTTCACAATGACTTTATACTTGGGTGCCTTTGAGTCTGATATGCCTTGCTTGTTGGGAGCTTTTACTTTGATGTAGACTGCCTTATGTGGCTCAAGTACTTCTACTTGTCTTTTTGCTTTTGTGTCAGCTTTCACAATACATTTCCCAGTGATTCGGGATGTTGTACTATCTGAAAGTTGATAATACTTGGCATCAGAGTAGTCCACTTCCTCCCCACAGAATGGATCGGTATCGGCAGAAACCTTTTTGACTTTTCCGTCTGTAACATACTTGAAGCACTGATATAGAATGGAAGGGACGACACCATTACTATGGAGCCATGGACGTCCCAATAACACTTTATATGATGTATCTGCCTCGATCACATGGAATAAAACCTCTGAATGGAGCTCTCCTATCTGCAATGATATCCTCATAGATCCCAAAGCTTTTTGCCCCAACTGATTAAACCCTTTAATCGTTAATAATGATGGGGACAACTGTCGTGCATTCCTCCCAATAGAGTGTAATGTTTTCAACGGGATGAGATTTACTGCGGAACCACAGTCAAGTAGGATTTTATTGATCTTTGTACCCCGAGCTCTTCAGTGACATAGAGTGGTCAATTGTGTAATTCATTCCCCAGTAGAAGATCAGTTTTATCAAATGTTACCGTTGTTAGACAACAGGTGCATGCATGTCTAGATGAGATATCACAGCTACCTTCATATATTTTTTATGTCTCTTTGTGCTATCATGTTCTTCCTTTTGCAGATAGAACTCTAATTGTCAGACCTCTTTTATGAGTGGAAGCTTGATGAGCCTTTTCATCTACCTTATGAAACACATTTGACTCGACGTTCTGCTTTTGCTTACCAACGAATGATACACACTGATTAGAAAGTAAATTGATTTCATCTTCCTTTGTGTCATCTTCGAGATGCTCCACGGAGGCCATCTGACATGAACAGGTATTTTCTTCAGTCTCCATGTTGAAAAATTTAACTGGTAAGAACTCAGTGAGTGTAACTGGGACCCTTGAAGGTTGTTTATATTCTTTTTCTCCTTCTGACGTTTGCATCTTCTTTTGTGACCTTTTCTTCTTATTTTTCAAAGTCGGTGTTCCTTAGATTTTAATGCTAGGGAGCCAAAGAATCCGGATTAGGGAGGTGCTTGGCTACATTTTTAGCCTTTTTTATGAATGTTTTCCAACCTTCCATGGAATCTTCGGACGAGGGGTCTACCCAAACCTCAAATGATGGGGCGGTCATTAATTCATGCAGAGATGGAACTTGAGGGTTTCTAGGAGACGGCATATCTTGGTATTCTTTGGCGATTGTAACCTCATCATCTACCTAAAAACCTACAGATATTGCACCTTCTGGTGATGCTTCCGAAAGGATGGATTTTCCTTCGATTACATTTGTTGCTGCGGCTTCTGGGGTGTATGAGTCTAGCTCTAAGTCACCACTATTGATCATCTCTTGCATTTTTTTTAACCACATAGCAATCCTTGAGTGTGTGTCCGATGATTCGGTGATATCGGCAATAATTAGGATCATTCATCCTATTAACTTTAGCTAGGCGCTTAGGTTCAGGGAAAGTGATAGCTTGGGCTCGAAGAAGTTCTTCAAATATTGCCTCAACATCATCATCATCAAAGGAATATTTGACTGCCTTGCGTTCCTTAAGAGTCGGCCTTTTAGTCTGCTCTTTGTCATTGATTTTGTCACTTCTCTTTTCTGTCTTGACAAATGTTGCCATTGATTCTCCCTTCTTTTGTGCTCCCCTTTTGCTGTCATTTGGCTTCTCTCCAATCTGTACCTTTTGCATTGTTGTATTTTTTTCCAGCAATTTGTCTCTCCACATTGCTTGCCTTGGAAACTAACTCATCAAATGATTGGGGTTCTGCAGTGGCCACGAACGTTGCAATATCAAGAACGAGATTGTTATAGCACATCTGTACCGCTGACTGTTCAGTAATTTTTTCCGGACACTGCAAATTGAGGCTCCTCCATCTCATGATGAAGTCATTTGCACTTTCACCAACTCTTTGCATAGTCTGGGCGAGTTCACTGATGGATACTTTCTTCTTTGAACTCACAAATTGTGCAAGGAACGCCTTTTGCATATCATCCCATGCTATGATGGATTCAACTGGTAATTGTGTATACCAGATGAATGCAGCTCCTTTGAGGGACTGAATGAATTGTTGAACCAATAGTGCGTCCAATTGCGACGTCTCGCCACATGCGGAGTAGAAATGTGATAAATGTTCATGAGGAGATCCATGGATCCCATCATATTTGTCGAATGTTGGCCATTGGTACCCTTTTGGTAATGCTACAGCATCATATCTCGAGGGTTATGGCTTTCGATATCCGAGAACAGAAGTAGCCATGGACAACTGAAATTCTCGAATTCCTTCAGCAATAAGAGTTTTTATGTCTATTTGGGTCATCGATTTTGGTGATGATTCCCCAATTTCTTCTTTCTTCTCCTCTCTTTCTTCCACCACTTTTCCTCTCTTTCGCTCATTCATGTTTAATTGAACGGCCAATTGTGCAGCTAGTGATGCAATTTCAGCATCTTTCTCTGCTAGCCTCTTGTCATTCTCAGCTAGCCTTCTATCGTTTTCTGCTAGTCTATGCTCCATCTCTTCCGTCATGGCTAAGAGCATTTCTTTTGCACTCTTTGGACGTTGGTCCTCAATATTCCCTTCACCTGTCACCATTGCCAGTGTAATTTCCAACCTTTCGACCATATTATCTCCTTTAACCTCAAATATTCTTTCCTCCACTACATACGACTCCATTGGGGGAGATTGAGGTTGATCATACAAGGGATTCCATGATAAAGTTGCAAGTCGTAGGGCCGTCAATTCAGCGATGGTAAGACTCAACATGTCTCGAGTCTTAGCACGTGTCAATGAACCCCCGTAGCTTGTCGTACTAGCTTGTGATTTTGGTGTCCTCTTTACAGGGATTACCATCCTCGCTTTGTACATGCTGTTGTGTGTTGATTTCCTTTGTGAATCAGCTATATCGACAAATTTTCGCATGCGAAAACCCTTTCCTCCACTCTTAGTTATTTGTGAGGATTCAACAATATTATTTCCTCCAGCTTCACCGCCGTTTCCTTGTGGTTTGATATAGTCAGTTGACTCTCCTTTGCGTTGGGCCTCCGAGGTTTTGTTGTATTTCAAGACTTGCTCTTCGGTTTGTGGCAAAGCGTCATGGGCTTCATCTTCAGTATAAGTCATCAAAACGGACTCCTTTGAGTATGCCAATATTGGAATAGAGCGCACATTGATAGTGTCTGACGAAACTCTAGTCGGGATGGCTTGATGAGGTACGACAATCCAATGCTTCTGCTCCTCAGTCCCCATTATAGTGGTGACTTCCTGCAAGATAGATTTGCTTGCATCCACCTTTCCTATTTCCTTTCTCAGGCGTCGTGAAGCTCTCTTCTTCGCATTGCAAAGGGCATTCTTCGATATGGCTTGCTTTGGTTGGAGAGAGGTATCTTTGGCAACGGACTTTTTAGTGAGCTTGATTGGTGCACTGAGTACAACAATGGGCGCTGCGAGTGCCTTCGGAGTTTGCTCCACATGAAGTGAGACACGATAGCCTACTTGACCAGCATGTCCAGCTTGAATTGTACGGATGCTAGAGAAAAGTACAGTGACTTGTGGTGCCATTGGGATACTTGAGAAACGAAGGTATAAAATAAAAGAAGTATTTTTCCTGTAAGTAGAGATGAAAAGGAGAATGGGCCCCACCGGGCGTGCCAAAAACTATGTAGAGGGAAAATTTGCCTCCCAACATAATCTCACCACCATGCCTAATTGCTGGCGATTTTATTATTTTTAGGATACGACCCATCTAAGGCAAATGTGCCTCTTAATTACATCCTCTTATTACCGATCAAAACCTTTTGATTCCGCTTACAAACGAAATAAAATATGAGAGTAAAGTGTTTATTTGATTTTCTTGCAGTTGCGTCTAAGTCGAACCTTAGATTGCCTACGGGTCCGTCTTCGGAATCAAGCCACTCGTAGTTCCATAATTTTTAATGAGTGAATGACTCATTAAAAGTAAGGATTGTGTTTGGAAATTGTGTTTGGAAATGTGTTTGGAAATATATTTGGGAGAATTTAGTTAGAAATAACCAGTGATCCAAAGATGGTTGCGGTTGCATCTAGTAGGTATGCTAGATTGCCTATGTATACCTTCGCGGGAATCAAACCGACGTAGTTCGAACAATTTTTAATGAGTGAATGACCCATTAACACATGTGTTTGGCTATTTTTAAAAAATATAATTAACTTCAAAGAAGTACGAATTTATTTAAAAAGGGCGGTTGCATCTATAATAATCTAGATTGCCTACGTCCCCTTAACGGGATCAAACCGGCGTAGTTCTGGAATTTTTAAATGAGCTTGGGCTTTAAAAATAGAATTTTTGGGCTTGAGAAATTTTGAAGTGGTTTTATGTAACGACCCGCCCCGAATTATCGGGATTAATTAAGCTTTAATGACGGATTAGCCTTGCTAATCGGGGATTAGACGAGGATTAACGGACGAGTAGGGTGAAATGACGATTTTGCCCCTAGAATGGGCGAAACGTTGACTTTTTGTTCAGGCGGTCAAATGGACTTTGGCCGATGACTGTGACGTATTTCAGGACGTCACGAGTTCATAGACAGGTGGCATGCCCGATACCGAAGTTCGAGGAAGAAGTTATGATTTTCAGAAGTTCGGGGGCATTTTGGTAATTTGGTTGAATAGGAGCAAATCGTTAAATTTTGACCAAGGAGATCCGTTGGCCGAGGGCTGAGGACCGTTACGTAGATCGGGATGATACGAATCCGCGGACAGGCGGCACGTCGAATTCGGACGTTCGACAGAGAAGTTACGATTCACGGAAGTTTGAAAGTACTATTACACGTTTTACAAGACGGAAGTTATTTGTCAGCAAGTGGGGCCCAGATATTTTGGGGCAGGCCCAATGGATGAGTGACAAGTGTCACCCATCCATTGCCCAACCTAAACACGGTCATGCATATCCGTCCCTTCCATTTGTGTTCGATCATTCACCAAACCAAACCCAAACCCGATCAAACACACAACCCCAATCTAAACCCTTACCCCATATGATCATGTTTGAGGAACCAAGAGAGTGAGAGAAGGCTGCTCAAGCTGAGGATGGTGGCAGGAGGCGGCTGGGCCGCTGTGCACGGCTGAAAGAAGGTAAGGTCTCGGTTTTGATTTTTGAATCCAATATTTCGATGTTTACGTTATGGATAGTTTTGGATGATTGGAGGATGATTAGTACATTGCTAGGAAGGTTTTAAGATGATTTTCATGGTGGTTTGACGGCTGAGGAGCCATGGGAGGAAAATGGAAAACTTGGACTGTGGGAAGAAACTCGAACCATGGAATTTTAGGGTGTTTTCTTTTAGGTTTCTTGATTGGAATAGATAGGAAATGAGAAAATAGGAAGAATGGAATCGAAAGGGGAAGAAACGGACCAAAAATGAGAGAGGAAAGTGGCTGAACCGGCCACGCCGGTTCGGCTGGATCGGCTTTACAGGACCAGCCGGTTCGGATCGGCTGTTGAAGGACAGGGACGCTGTAACAGTGCTAGCGCGTGAGCCACACGCGCAGCCCCTTTGGGCAGCGCGTGGCAGGGAGTTTGGGTATGACGTCAACATATGAAATCATCCTTTCGATGTAACGAACATTTTGGGACTGATTTCGTGCCAATCGGGCATCGTTTCGATATAGTTCGGGTTGTCCGAAGGTTTAGGTTTGCGTTTAAAAATAGTTAAAAATTCCGGAAAATTACAGGGCTTTAGTGAGAGGTTATTTAAGTAGTTAATAACCTTCTATTATGATTTGGACAGGTTCGGGAATCCCAGAGGCGACGATTGGTCCGGGAGAAGCTTATGACACGCATATTGAGGCGCCGCTTCGGACGGTCTGTGAGTGGACCTTTCTTTCGAACTTGATGCATGCATAAATGTTTTATAAGTGTTTAATATATGTTTTGTGATGAAATGCGTGCATTTGTTTGTGGTAGCCTAGGATTTACGTATTTACACGTATTTCGAGATTTCTGGTTTTATACGATGCTTGTACGTGCTAGGTTTTCAAAGAGGATTTAATGAATTGGTTTTGGATTTGGAAATATGAAATTGGGCATGAGATCCATTTCATTTACAAACTCTCGGACTTGGAGTCCATTTGATTTGACGAGTAATCGGACCGAGAGTCCATTTGAGCTATACGATTGGGCCGAAGGCCCTGTTGGTTTGCGAATCCGGGCTTGAGGCCCATTTGATTGTAATATCGGGATGGAAGCCCCATTGGCTATAGTATCGGGCTTCAGGCCTTATTGGTTGTGAAATCGGGCTTAAGGCCCCGTTGCTTTATGGTTTCGGGCTTAGGGCCCAATTAGTCGTGATATCGAGCTAGAGGCTCAGTTGATTGTGAAATCGGGCTTCAGTCCTAGTTCGGTTTATGAAATGAGAATTCAGGTATGAGACCCTGTTGAACTGCGGATTTAGGTCGAGGCCTGTGAAATTGATTTGAATCGGATTTGAGGAATCCTATTGAGATGAATCGGGTATGAGACCCAGTTGAAATATGTTTTGAGAAAGAAAGAAAGTATTTGAAAATGTATGAAACCCTCCATATGATTTATATGGTCTCCTCCAGACGTCGACCTAGAGAGTCACGATCCACATACCAGAATGGGTATCCCCATAGGGATCCCGTTCCAGGAGTGGAAGTCACGATGTGGTCCCGGACCAGATTCCGGAGAGTTGATCGGACTAGATCCGGAGATAGAGATCGAACTTGGTCCAGATGAAGAATTCCTGGGAGAAGACTTGGAGTAAGACCTCGAGTGTTGTGCACACTAGTATAGATATGATGAATCGTGATATATATCGGGGATGTGTTCCCTAGAGGCTGTGTGCCCCGAGTTGGCATCTTCTCGGAAGTGCCGCAGATGGGTTATACGTATGAGTACGTATGTGGTTCTTATGGAAAGTGATTTGGGGATGGAGACTCCGTGTTCCATGATTTAGAAAGTGATTTGGGGCGGAGACCCCGTATTTGATACTTTGGAAATGATTTGGGGCGGAGACCCTGTATTCTATGTTTTGGTATTTCACTGAGAATGGATTTGGGCAGAGTCCCACTTGTGTTTGATTTGGGCCGAGTTCCCATGTATTGATTTACAGTTTTCTTATGATTTTGGGTCGAGAACCCATAAATGGATTTTTGGTTCATTACGGTTTATGGGGACCGGGTATGAACCCTTGAAAGGTTTGAGAATGTTTGCAAATGGTTTTGTGAACATTTTGATAAATGGTTTTTGAATGCATGCATATGCTTTTAGTGAAGGGCATAAATGTCTTATTATGAAAATGTTTTAATGAAATGTTTATTTTGTCCACTCACAGTTTCCATGGTTTTAATGCCTTCAGGTTGATCGAGGATACGGGCTGTAGCAGAGATCGAGACATCACACTCCTTCTCCTACGATCCTGGCGTACTCTGGAAGCTCGGTGAGGGCTAGAGACAGAATTTTTCCTGGTCTGACACTTTGTGTCAGACGGGATCAGGCGCGTCCCACGTTAATCCCGGGGGATATGGGACGGGTCCTGACATTTTAGGCCTTTATGATGCATTGGGCCTAATTAAGGAGTATTTTGATGACTCACTAATTATAATTTTTTTAGCCCAACTATATCACAAATCTGAGGTCGACCTCAAATATATCTGCTACAGTGAATGAAACCATCTTCCAATAGAACTCTTCCCATCCCAATCTGCTGATGAGATTTAGCTCTCAACCAAATCAACAAGCTTCTAGACAAACATCCATAAAAGAAACGGACTGCTTCCTCATTCATTACCCTCTGTTTCTTTCTCAATTTTGTGTGTGCCATCTGACTTCACCGCTTGGAAAGATCATGCTTTTATGCTTTTTATTTAACAAGGTCTTCTGCTCCTTGCTTCAAATCCCCACTGACACTATCCCAATTAATATTTTTTTCTCTTGCTTTTGACAGTTCAACGAGGTCTGTAGTTGTCCATTGCAGCAAGCAAAGGCTCCCACTCACATCCTATTATAATTGTTGACAATTAATCAAAGAAGGTGCTTTTCCACTTTTCCATGTTTTTTTTCCACTTTTCCATCTCTTCCTTTATTTGTCTGTAGCTTGCACCAATAAATATGACTATGTGAGCATGAACTTTTTCATGCAAGTGATGTATGAACATCACAAACATCCTTTATACTTTTTTTTCACTCACAGCGTGATGACCCTTGGACCCTTGTTTCCTTGCATCAAATTCCATCTTTTTCCACATGATTTTTTGTCTTTTCTTCATGCTAATTAATTATAGCATATTTCCATAATTGATGTCTAGGAGTTAAATCCGTTATCATCTCCAACTCCCCCATGCCTCATCGCATCATGCATTTAGCAATTTAAATATTTGTTTTTTTACACTTGCAGACTCAGTCTCCATGCTTTTTGGATTTCAAAATTTTTTCCTTTCATATGAAATGATATTCATGAGCAAACTCTTTTGGTCGATCATGATCGACCGAATTTTTGATGCTCTTGAACATCCCATCATTTTTCTGCTTCATGATTATTACTATCTCTCGGATTTCTTGGACGATCATGATCGTCTATTTTCTTTCAAGTCCATGAACATCACCTCCTTTCTTGCCATGAACAATCTTGATCGCTCACTTTCTTTGATATTCATAAATTTCCCAGACGATCGTGATCGTCTATTGTTATGAATATTGAAATTTCTTGCCCTTGATATTTGTGGTATTGGACCTGCCATGTTAATTTTCCCGAAATATATATATAATCTTTTTTATGCATATAAATCTTTTTTCTCCACAAAGAATTTATATTTACATCATTTGCCATTTGAAAGAACGAAACAAAGTAAGATCATTTTATACCTTTTTTCCTCTTTTTTTCCTGCGACCTCCTCGTCTCGATAAGTTTCGGGATGTACGAATTCGGATTTGGAAATGGATGAAGGATATGATTTTGGATTTGAATGTGAAATTCGGACATGAGTTCTATTTCGATTAAGTGTGATCTCGAATTTGATTTTGGAAATTGGTTTGCGATGGATTCTGGATTTGCTGTGAATGATATATGGTTTTGGGTTTAAAGACCAGGTACTATTGCTGGATCATGTTTTGGGTTTAAAGACCCGGTTGATGGATGACGGGGGAGGGCCCTTGATTGATATGTTTTGAGTTTAAAGACTCAGTTATTGTGAAATCCACCGAGGCCTATTGATTGTGTTTTAAGTTTAAAGACTCGTTGATATCCCGGGAAGGGCTAATATATGTGAGTTTAAAGACTCGGTGATTGAGATCCAGCAGATTGATTGTCTTATGATTTACTGGTTATTTCTGATGTTTCGGATGTGTTGGGCAATGGCCCGGTTTAAATGGCCAGATGGATTTTGGGTTATGTTTTGTACTTAGATTTTGATTCGTGATTTTGGGCTGAGGCCCTGTTTTTATGGTTTCGGGCTAAGACCCGCGGTTTGAGAAAAAGAAAATGATTTTGATTTGCATACACGGTTTTCTTATATTGGGAATGAAATGGGTTACGAAATGATTTTCGAATGCATAAATTGGTTTTACGTGGAGGGTAGAAATGTATTTTTGTAACATGTTTTATAAACTGATTTATTTTCGTCCACTCACACCCTTTGTGTTTTTATTGACCCTCCAGGTCGTGGCATGATGATCGAGGCTATTCGAGGGGTGGAGACATGAGTGGGCACATGTATGGTTATCCCTTGTTTGGAAAGTACTGAGGGTAATTCGGGAACTTCAGTCGACTTGCCAAACGAGAGCAGGACCAGGCACAGTTATCAATGTTCCTTCGGGGACAGTCCTGTCAGACATGGCAGCCCATATGAAGGAGAAAAGAAATATTTTGGATCCTATAAGGAGCTAAACAAGTTAATGGTTATAGGATTTGTTTTAGATCCTAGATTCAAGCTGAGGCATATCACTCATTTGCTTCAGAAAGAGAAATTTGATGAGTGTGAGTGATGTAGGACAGATCCGAAACCTACGATTTAGCAAACTAGCGGAAGAAAACTTTAGGAAAACAAATATAAAACTTAAAAGACAGGTCTGTATTCTCCCCGAAATTGGCTTCACAACAAAGGTTGGTTTCACACCAATATAGTCTGGATTCACTCTAGGGGCTTCACACACGAAATTGGCTTCATATCAAAATAATCCTTTCGTATGAAAATATACTCACTTTTATTCATAAACTCATATCCCTTCCATTGAATTACAATGGGGTATTTATAAGGAGTTAAACAAACTAGAAATCCTAATTAAACTAGAATTAGAAAGAATATCCTAGTCCTAGTAGAACATGGGAACATGCTTACTCCTAATTAAAACAAAAAACAAGTAAACTAATCCTAATAGAACATGAAAACATGTCTATTCCTTATTAAAACATAAACCAGAAAAATACTAAAACCCTAAAACCCTAAAGACTAAATTGTCCTTAACCATTCTGTATCATTTTCCCCTGGTTGAAAAACTCGACTCCAGTGAGTTAAGCTAAAAGTTTTGACATCAACCAACATAAAAAGGATAATTCTTGGCATTAATGGCTACACGCAGAGTCGGAATTCTCCTCCTTTTCTCAATTCTTTCATGCTCTTGCAGCATAAGTCTTTCACTTTTTTTTAGGTTCAATTTTCCCAGCTCTCTGTAAATACTCAGATCTCATCATGAATACCTTTGTTCCTAAAAGTTTCACTTTTTTTTTCTTCTTGAATTTAAGTTGATGAGTCATAAGCGGAATCTGAAGAATAATACTACTTGCTTCCTGAATAGAAGGAACAACAACCACTAGCAAAATTGGTGCACAAATAGGCATTGACTCCATCAACCTTTTCAATAACAACTGGTTAACAGAAGTTCTTGCCTTCTCTTTCTGTGTCACGGTCTCTGCTCTAGCGATTTCCAAAGCAATGGAGTGTTCCTGCAATAGGGTGGAGTGTTCTTGCAAAATGGTGACGTGTTCTTGCTGTGTGGTTCAAATTTCAATAACTGTTGGTGTTAATCTAGCAATATCTTTTGTCAATTGGTCTAGGATTTGTGTTGTCTGTTCGACATCCATATTTGATGGGTAGGTCCACTTTTTGCGATTTGTGGACATACAATAGTGCCCATAGGAGAACGAATCTGCTCTGATGTCAAATTTGACGTAGAACATATATGAAACTTACGATTTAGCAAACTAGCGGAAACAAACTTTAGGAAAATAAATATAAAACTTAGATAGATCTGGATTCACTCCAGGGGCTTAACACCCTAAATTGGCTTCACGCCTAAATAATCATTTCGCAGGAAAATACTCAAAACTTTTATTCATAAACTTATCTCCCTTCCATTGAATTACAGTGAGGTATTTATAAGGAGTTAAACAAACTAGAAATCCTAATTAAAGTGGAATTAGAAAGAATATCCTAATCCTAGTAGAACATGGGAACATGCCTACTCTTAATTAAAACAGAAAACAAGTAAACTAATCCTAATAGAACATGGAAACATGTTTATTCCTTATTAAAACATAAAGCAGACAAATATTAAAACCCTAAAGACTAAATTGTCCTTGACCATTCCGCATTAGTAAGGTTCAATATGTAACCCATGCTCTAAAAGGATTGTTAATGGCGTTGTATAAGGTGTATGGAGGGAATGTGGAAGGGGGAAAATGGAAAAACAACCATGCTACACATATTCACCATCTTCTATGGGATTAGAGCATAGTGGTGCAGAGATGATATTTTGGATGATTGGAGAAAAGTTGCACAAGATAGTGAAGAGTTAGTGATAGCACATGAAGTTGATCAATTTTTGTTGGATCCTTTGGAATTTACAAATAAAATTTTTGACATTTTCTTGTGGTGGAAGTTAAATGGTTCAAAGTACCCAGTCTTGGAAAAAATTGCAAAGGATGTACTTGCTAGTTAAGTGTCAACCGTAGCTTCTGTGTTCTACTTTAGTACTGGTGGGAGGGTGATCAATTCCTTTAGGAGTTCGTTAACTCTTTCTTCAGTAGAGGCTTTGATCTGCATGCAAAGTTAGCTGTGAGGGAATACAATCATTCACTCCTTCGAAGAAGAGCCTTCAATTGAAGAACTTGAGTTCTATGAAACAATTGAACAAAGTAACTTGTCTCTTAAGTACTTAATATATTTTATCGTGCTATGTTAATTTTCATTATCCAGCTTTATAAATTAATTCTTGATATTTTTCAACTGTAGAATACGAAAGTGGTGAAAGGCCTACAAACACATGAAGTGGGAAGAACAAGTGTGAATGTGTTGTGATGTTAATTTTGTTTTTTGTTATGTTGCCGTTTTGAATATGTAGCTATGTGGTTTTCTTATGATCTTAGATTGTATGAAATTATAGATTGTAATTGTATGAACTTGGACGGTATGGATTTAATGGACTATGGATTGTAAAGTTTACTTCATCGATTGATTTGTAAACTAATATTCTGTTATTTTTGGGGGTTTTGCTTTGATTTTCTTCATAATGATAATAGTGGTAGAAATGAACCGTTCTTTTTCTTTATCCACTTTTATGCAAAGCCCCATCTTTTTGTTTCCTTTTCCCGCATAATCATATGCTTTGTGTATAACTTTTATAATTTTCTTTTCAAACAAAAAGATGCAAATGTAATATGTGTATGACTTTTATTTTATGTAATATCTTTGTTTAGTATTAAAAATGATGTTTTGGGGAGTTAGTTTTAGTTTCCTCACTTTTTTTATAAATTTTGGCTCAATTTCTTGTTGGACAATTTTGGGTTCAAAATTGAAACCGTACTGAACACAATTAATAAGGTACGATTCTGTATAAATTTTATATTTTAAAATATCGTATTGTACTTAACCGATTAAAATTAATTGATACGGTTCTTATATCATCCCGTACCAAATCGTACCAATTCACGCTCATTAGTAGTAGAAACGAAGTCGTCGCCTTCCAAAGACATCTGGTCACTCATTTGGAATCTGCAGATGGTTCCAAAAGTACAGTTTTTTATGTGGAAAGAAGTTAGGGGCTATCTTCCTACCAAAGTAAACCTCTTTCACAAATACCTTCGTCAATCTCCTATCTGCCCAATCTGCAGCGAATATCCAGATTCAACCGAGAATCTTCTGCTCCTTTTCCAAGGTGCTTAGACAGTTTGGCACATGTCAATCCCCAATCCATCACCTCAGTACGTACTTCGCTATCACATATGGTGTCACCAGAGTTAATGCCAGGCACGGATAAGAAATGGTTTCTCCCGATTGCTTTCAACCTGCTGGGCAATTTGGAAGGAAAGATGCTCTGCGACCTCTGATGGCAAGCCATTTATTCCTGGCAGAGCGATCGAGGCCTCGAGAATATTAACCCATGATTTCTGGGCGACTATGGCTTCAACCTGTTGTACAGTGTATATATAAACGGAAATATCAATCGAGGCAGATGTGAACTCTATGCAGTGGATTTCATAGATACTTTTGTACAATTGTTTTGGACCCCGCGATCAACAAATATGGCAGCAGATACTTTTGCTTCTTATGCTCGAAGGAAAATGTGCGGTGAAGTTATGCTCGAAAGAAAATGTGCGGCGAATTCTAGATTGATCAACCCCCTTCTTCCCTAGTTGATGTGCATGACGGATTACCATGTCCTCCATGTTGTAGAGTTTGTATGTTGACTGTGCAAGGAGAATGCCTCGTACGAGGGACGTTGGAACTTCGTGTTCCCTATTTTTCCTCAGTTATTACTTTATACTGCTATCTTTGTATTTTCTTTCTCACTGTTTGTTTCCCTGTACTAGGTTTATGCTCTTTGTAAAGTGTTGATTTGGGAGAAGAGTTTCAGTGGGAAAATCGAAGCTTTTCCGGAGAATTTTATCTTGCTGGTATTTTAAAACGAAGCTGTTTGGAGTTCAACAACTCTGCCCTTTGAGCCCCTATGGTAGTGGGGTTGGCGCTAGTCTCCCCGTCCCAGCCAAGTGAGCCATCCACATCAGTCAAGACCATTGCGCCCCCATATTAGCTCGGCGAAACCTTGGACCCCAAGGCATTGACTTCCTGTTTGTTAGCCATCAAAACTAAGGTTTTGCTGATGGAATTTGTGAACCGAATGGCGAACCAGCAAGCATTTGTGCTCACACCATAAAACCTGCAAGTGAAAGAACTTAGGAATTCAGCATCATCCTCCACGGAAAGAGAAGAAATTCTTTCCCAGCTTTTTTTGCTTCTTTTTCCTATTCATCATTCCCCAATTATCATCCCAAGTTTACTTTTCTTATTTCCCAAAGGCAATAGCCCAACAGACCTTTTCTAATTTTAGTTCATCCCACGAAAACAGAGAAGCAAAGCAATGCGTAATAATGAAGTTAACTGAATTCAACCTTGTTGCTACCAAAACAAAATCCACATTTCACCGAAAATTTTGCACTTGATCTTGATCCTCGTACATGAACTGCAAACTACACTAAGTGGAAACAGGGATTTCCTCCCAGCATATTTATCTGCTGAGAAAACCAAAATTCGGATGGTTATCTGTGATAGACAAACATATAGATTAAGAAAAAGGACGATTCATCTATCATCTCTTTCTAGACCTAATTAACTAATCTTTCCACCCTTCCTTGTTCAAACGTCGTGAGGCAAGGCCTTTTCCGGAGAGCTGGCTAGGAGTAATAGGCATAGAGGGTGTGTGAGGTGCCTCCTCATCATCCCAATTATCGTCCCAAGTATCATCCCATCCATCATTAACGTGCAACTCCGGTTTTTCCCCATTGCAAACTGGAAGGTCCTCGCCTAGTTTCTGATATTTAAACCCACTGCTGGTGAGCCTCCTTCGCCTAAAGCTGATGCATATCCAAGCTGTTGCCAATATCAGCAATGAAGCAAAGAATACAATAGCAATGGTCGATCTTTGTGTCAGGAAGCTTGTGTAGGTGAAGTTTGAAGAATTATCAGGCTCCTTAGGGGAACTCTGTGTGATCAAGTCCTTCAAATCAAGCCTGCAATGACCATTTCCAACATTCAGGACAATTGAACTGTCAGCTCCTCCTTTTCCAACCGAAACCTTCACCTGCATAATCCGAATTATATAAGGTCACAATACACTTTAAAATGGTGACAAGCATGCCATCATTACAGCCTATAACATCCATCAAAATCTACATTTTCAGATTAATCACAAGCCTAGATCTTCTCAATGCAAACAAGATATTAAATAAGTGAGTTACACGCTCTACAGTCACCATCATTTATTCATCCAATCCAATTTATTTAGGTTCATGCTTGTCCAACCACAAGCCAAGCATAGCTCTAAGCTGAGGCCAGTAGTCAAGCATATGACCAGCAGTACAGTACTTGCAGAAAGAAAGAACCAACAGTACCGGTAATACCATTTACCCTAACCATCGGTTAAGAAATAGCATTTTCTATCAACCAATTAATCTACTGCACTCTGTTAGCACATTATTGCTTACTTGGTGCGCATGGAACACTAATAGCGTGTCTCTTTTTGTCACTACAAGGCAATTTCTAGATAGGCTTACTAAATTTGAGGAATATGTGTAAGGAATTAGCCATTGTATTACAGGGAGTGTTCCGGCTTAAAAATTCTCATTTCTTTAATTAAAATACAACGATAAGCTGAATTGCCTAATAAATCCTTCAAGAAAAAGAAGAAAAGGATACTATTAATCGGGGTGTTATATGATGATGAATAGAAAAATTGGTCTGCATTATTGTTATTGAAAATAAACAATTATTATCCTATAGCCCAAGGTATCAATTAGTTGCAAAAAAAAATTATACAACATTTACACATCTATAGTTTAAAGAAAAAGATGAGTATCACTTCAATTAAAAATCAACCAAAATATCATCCTTGATTCAAGCAAGAAACAACTCTTAGTATTATCTATATAAGTACCTTTCTGTCTTCTTTCTCTTCAAGTTGTAATTTTGTTCCGTCTAGCCCCACGGAATCGGGAGCTACAATGGTTACCAGGAGAGGGCCTTTACCCTTGTTCTTAATTAAAAGTGAAAGATGGGGAGAATCTGAAAATTTTCAACCCACAGCAAATCAAGTTAAACTAATGCACAACATAACTGACTTAAACCCCGAAATTATCATATTCAGCATGCTAAACGAAGAATGCTCTCAAAACATAGGGGGAACAAACTCTAATATCCAAATATTTGTGCATAAGTAATTTGATTCAGAACTGTTTGTACAGCGAATGTCACTTTTATTCTTTTAGTCAATCAACACCTCTATGTGTAATTATTATTACATATCCAAAAGACCGATAAAAGTATGATCCCAACAGGCATTGAAAAGTTCTGCAGAGATGATATGTAAGAAAACATGATGTTCAAAGATAAAACAAAAAAGGAAACACCGGGGATGGTAAATATAAACAACAAATATGGATAAATTAAAGCTCCCATGAATACAAAATATAGCACATACCATTTCCGGGAACTCTCAAACATGCAACCAGCTTGTTTTCGTCGTCGGTGCACATATTAAATGGATCACAGTCCTCACTCCGGGTGCCCTCCTTCCTCACCTGGTCCACAGAGACCAAATTTCCTCCATTACCCATGTCCTTAGGCACTTCCTTTGATTCCAGCCCATCACTTCCCTTCTGTTTCTTGTCAACATCCTCTTTTCTAAAACCTTCACTTGCTGCTTTCCCACTCTTTGGCAGATTATGAGATTCTTTCAATTCGACTTCCCCACTTGGATTGCTGTTATGCACACCATTCCCAACTCCCACTGATCCACCCACCTGATCTGTGTCTCTTTTCCCTTTCTTGACATCATTAGCATTCGAAACCAAATTTGACCCACCAGTGTTATCATCCAAAATGTTCAATTTTTTCTTTGGTAACGAAGTTTTTAAATCCAGACTAGTTTCTCCTCCGGCTTCTACCTATAATAAAAACTCTAACTAATTAAATAGAAGCAAAAAAGCAACAAACTTCACCCCAACAACACCAGTTCTCATTGCTTACCTTCAAATCAGCACCAGAGGAATGAAGAACAAGCTGTAATAATAAAATTCCAACCAACAGCACATGATTCTTCTCCATAATTTGAGACAAACCCACTTCTTAACACTACAACCAGACCCTATAAACATATCAAATACAGTTGGAGACACAAATTAAAACCAGAAATCAAATCATAAAGCTCTTATTTTAAAACAAAAAATGAACATGTATGAAGGGCAACCCTGACTAGGATCCAGATTGCTTACCTAGAAAGAGAGGGCGTTTCTCTCTGTTTGTGTTGCATAAGCTCAGCTGAATCAGTGGCCGCACAATCTGTGCTTCTCATGGAGCAAAGGGTTGAACTCGAGGCAAAAAGGATTAAGTTTTCTTAAAATAAGTCGGGGTCCTTAATTTAGACCGCAAACAGAGAAATGTCTAGTGTCAATGAAGTCAGAGATCGCAGAGACCATAAATTAGGGACACTCAGGGTAGCGACAGCAATGAACCGGTCCCCAGAGGCCGAGGACCTGTGTGGTTCGGGTGTGGGCCGAACTGGGCCTTAACCTTATATTATATTATATTATATTATATTATATTATATCATGTTATACTATATTATATTATATTATACATATATTAAAATGGAAGCAGAAATTTCACTATTTTTTTCAACATTATTCTTGAACAGTGTATGTCCATTTTTACCCTCAACAACTGTCTTAATAATGGGGTTTATCTTCATATTTTTTCTTTTCCACGGCCTCCATCTTCGCGACTACACTTCATCCATCTCTTCCATCTTCTACTTTGTTCACGAACTCGAACATGAATTTTTCGGGTAAGTTGTTAGGTTTTATCTAATTCATGAGTGCTTGTCAATCTGTTTGTTGCTAATGTATTCTATGAATGTTGAAACTCTGAATCTATTATTGTTGAATCTCAATTTGATATATATGATGCAGAAGGATTTACCCTAATTTTGTTTTCATCTTGAATTAGTTTCCCCGAATTTTTAAATTCTCTTAATAAGTTTTCTAGTATTGATAAAAATTGATAAAAATGTTGAATTTTCTCATTCCATTTATACTTTTAATAAGTTTTCTGGTATTGATCAAAATGTTGAATTTTTAGTTGGGCACGAATTGGAATATTTGAAGGTTATTAGAGAACTTACATGCACTTGTTACTAGTCACATAAAAAATTAAAGGATTTTGCTGGCCGAAGAGTTTAGATTCAGCTTACTATGAAAAAAAGGGATGAATTAAACATGCTTCACGAGCAAAAGTTAGGATGATATTTTTTTCGTTGTTTTTTTAATGGATTTGATTGTACATATTTCATAACAGCAGTTAGAAATTCTTGTTCCCTGGGCTACAGATGAACTTGCTCTATTTGTATTTTTTTAATTTTTAATTTTAATATTTAGCTTTGGTGTTTCTTTCCGCTCAATTTCTGTTCGATGTGCTAAATTTGGTTGAGCAGAGGAGTTCCACCAAACCTCATTACATTTAGAAGTCGGTGCAACAGTAGCAGTAATTAGATAACTAAAGTTTTGATTAATCACTTTCATTTTGTTTATCTAATTCTTAGATAACTAAGCCCATTGCTTTCAAACTCTATGCTCTTAATAACCACTACATGAGAAATTGCTGGAATTAGATTGATTAATAACCTTCATTGCTTGATGGAATTTCATCGATTGTTCTGGTGGTGTCTTAGTTGATTTACTGAAGTTGATTGATGGCTTTCAGCTAGGAATATCTTCAAGCTAGAGGCAACCCAAAAGTATCCAATCTCACTCTTCAATTGTTCTTAGAGAGTTAAACTTCAATCAATTAGATAATAGAGACTTGTATTTCAACATTACGATCTTTCATATTATTTAACAGAGAAATCTTAATGCTAGGTGTGATATTGATAGAGAAAACTTGCACTTCAACATTAAAATTTCTCCGGCTTATTAGTTAACAGAGAAATCTTAATGTTGAGCGTGATTATTCTTTCAATTGTTTTCAGAGCCACCATTTTTGTTCACTATTATTTCGTTCAAGGTCTGAAGGTATTCGTGAGGAATCAATCCTTGAGTATCTCATACATTAACCTGACTGCGTTTATTAACAGTCAGCAGTTTAATGATAATTTATTTATTTATATATTTTTGTTTCTTTACTTTGTTATTTGTTGTTGATACATGAAAGGACCCTCCCCGTAATACCCCCAATTAACGTGGTAGGACTTGCACTCATCTGACATGACATGGTAAAATGACCAATTTACTCTCGAAAATAACTAAACAGACTCACATTGTTAGACAAGGGATAAATACCACATCCCTTGCAGGATGTCTAGAGTACGCAAATTCACATGGTGCCTCAGCCTTCACACAGTCCGCGTCCCCGATCAACCTAAAAGGTGACAACCAATAAAAGGTGTGAGTGGACAAAAACAAAGTGTTGGAAAATCATTTTCCGAAATTAACAATTAAACACTTCGTTTTATAAAACATGCATGCATAATCAAGAAATCATTATTTTCAAATAAACCGCAAAACATATATATAAATCATGGGTCCAACCCAAAACCACATAAAAATATAAAGGCCCTCTGGCCCATATTTCAAAGAAATCATCAGCTTTAAGCCATTTTGAAAATCCTTGCACATATTACGAGTAATATAACTCAAATTTGATCTCATTGGTCCAACTAATAATAAGTCAAACCTCGTCTCGCTGGTCCAACCAGCTCGTTAGTCCAATTAGCATCCCATCTGTATTACCGGTATTCATCTACGGATCCACGGAGTCCAACTCTGTCGGCACACGTCGAGCCCAACTCTAACCACGTCCGAGTCCATCTCTGGGTATCCTCAGAGTCCAACTCCGGAATGGCGTTCCAATCGCATGAGGTTGACTAATCCAGAACATATAGTATAATCAAATCAAAATACAATTTGAACCGGGCCCCAGCCCAAAACAGTTTTTGACACGACCCATCCCAATCCCCCTGGGATTAAAGTGGGATGTGTTATACTCTCGTCTAACCCACGTGTAACACGCACGTGTGACACAAAGGTCAGACCAGGGATAACCCAACCTCAGCCCATTAGGGACTTCCAGAGTACGCCATGATCAGTGGCGGAGTGTGATGTCTCGGTCTCTGCTACAGCTCGCATCCACGATTAACCTGAAGGGCATTAAAAACCATGAAAGCTGTGACTGGACGAAAAATAAATAATTTAATAAAAACTCATTTCATAAAAGACATTTATTTCCTTCACTTAAAAACCATGCATGCATATGAAAACCAGTTAATTCAAATATAAGAAAACTATTTATAAAACCAAAGTCATTTCCTTCAAATCCTTAGGGCCTTAGCCCAAAACTATAGAAGCCAAAAAGTATGGGAACTCGGCCCAAAATCATAAATCCAATCATGTGGGCCACTGCCCAAATCCATCAACACTGAAATACATTTCATCAATCCAATCAATCTGTATTCCAATACCGATCCTTGGCATCCCAGATGCCTAGCATCCTAAACGCTTGACGTCTCAGACATCATATCACGGTCTAAGCAACTCGTGCTGTCCGGGGTCTCTCCGGGTCAATCTCTGACATCCCAGATGTCTGACGTCCCAGACGTTTAATAATAGCAATCATGCTCCTGAGTCACCATACGATCCAGTCGCTCTGTGTAATGACCCCTCGCAGGCAATGCGCCGTGACTTCTCTAGTGTCCCAGACATCTGGAGCAGACCATCCACATATCCTCATCTAACGATGGTATATGGAAAACAGGTTATAAAATCCTTCCAAAACCTTTCAAAGGGGCCACGCCCGGAATTTCCATAAACCATTATAAATCCATAAATCCAATTTCTCAAATCCAAATCCATTTAAGGTATCCGAACCCGAAATCACATTTATAAACCACAATTGGGACTCATGCCCGATATCATAATCAACTGGGCCTCTAGCCCGATCATGTAAACCAAATGAGCCTCCAACCCGATATCTCATTAAATCAAATGGACTCCAAGTCCGATAGTTTCCAAATCAAATGGGTCTCATGCCTGATTTCATATTTCAAATCCGAAATCATTTCATCAAATCACCATTGAAAACACATGCACGTATACACACAGGATAAACCCCAATATAAAACATAACCTCGAAATACGTGCAAATACGCAAATACCAAATACCACAAATATACGTATTCAAGGCATTCAAAACATAGTTATGAAACATATAAAAGAGTTATGCATGCATCCTATTTAGAAAACAAAAGTCCACTCACAGACCGTCCTAACTGCTACCTCGATACGCGTGTTATAAGCCCCCCCGAGGCTAAATCACCATTTCCTAAACTTTCGGGCCTGTCGAAAACATACACGAAGGTCAATAACGGACTCTATAAGGTCATATCTAAATCCTATGAACAATACTATCCCGGGAACGCATCCCGAACCTGCATTCCTAGGCTAAAAACCTCAATTTGACTAACCTAACGATTTCCGATCGACTGGAAACCACCACCATTGGATTCGGATCGTCGAAACCTTTAACATGGTCCTGGTCCCACCTCAAAATTAGCACTCACGCGCCCCCACGCGCGTGGTCAACGCAAAAGTCAACGTTGTTGACGTTACCAAAGTCAACGCTAACGTCACTGACATGTCAAGCTGATTGGGCTCTGACATCACGACATGTGTCGACCTGGGGTTGGGCCACGTCACCTGACAGCTGGCACATAATGACGTCACTAATGATGTCATCGTCTTCCTCCTCGCGACGAGTCAGGTCATTTCCTGAACCAGGTCGCGCAGACCCGCGACCCCGATTCTAACTCCTTCGATTTCAACCCATTCTCGATGTCGTTAATTCCTACACGATCGTCTAATCTTACCATTTTGATCCACCTACTTAAAACCATGAAACCAAGCCCAGAAGTTACCTGTTTGACGGGGAATAGTAATAGCGACCTGCAACCATGCCTTGTCGTCGACTCCAGCCACAGTTGCCCTTCCAAGACGTTCTCCTGAGTTCGTCTAAGTCTTGGGAACAACCTGTGATCAATCAACTAGTCCAACAAACGTCTTAGGCTGATTTCAAATTTTCAAATCGAAAACCATACCTCAACGGTTTTCCTCTTTCTCGTCCTGCCGTCTCAGACCACCTTGGCCTTTGAAACCAGCCCCCTTTCGACTCGTACGAACCCTAGAAACAGTTTAGGATCATCAGGAACCCTTGGCATGTGCCCAAAATCGATTTCTTAGTTTCAAAGGAAAACTAGGTTTTCGGATTTCTTACCTCTGATGTGGCTCTGCCATGCCTCAGCCATCCTCAGCCTCTAGTCATCCTCAATCCTTCACTCTCACTCTCTCAGTCGTCACCTTAGAGGGTAGGATGGGGGTTATGGTTAGGTGTTTGGATTATGGGTTTCGGGTGTGGAAAACATAAAGAAGATGAAGGAAGGGTGGTGGTATGCATGTATGTGTGTTTAGGGAGCAATGGACTTGTCACTCATCCATTGGGCCTGATAGAAATATATGGACCCATACAAAAGGACAAATGACAATAGCGCCTCATAAAATGTGCCACTATAAATAGTATCCTAAACCGTCCTTGACCCGTAACTTCCTCGTCGAACGTCCGAATTCAACGTACCGCCTGTCTACGGACTCATAACGTCCCAATCTACGTCACAGTCATCGGTTCAAGTCCATTGGACCACCCGGGTCAAAAGTCAACTTTTTGCCTATTTTAGGGGCAAAATGGTCATTTTACGTCGTCCTTCTGAAATCTCTCAACTAATCCTCGATTAGTCGTGATAATCCTCAATTAATTACTAAACTAATCCCAAAATTCGAGACAGGTCGTTACAGTTTTCATCTCGGGCGCCAACCCAAAACTCGGTTTTCCAAAAACCATCATAATTCAAATTTCAGGATAACATCCATAAACATATTTCAAATCGAATTATTTATTCCAAAATCATATCCATTCTAAATCATAGCATAAAATCAGTAAGAACATATAATTATGCATGCATTAGAGTTATGAAAGAAACTGTCCACTCAAAGTACCATTGGTCGCTCCAAAACCTGAGCCGTAAGCCAATCTGAAGCCTGCGGGACGTCTGGACTTGTCAAATTCGCACCTGGGGATCACTAACAATCCATATGAGTTCATATAAGAAACCCCCAAAAATCCTAGAACTGAAAACGCATCCCAAACATGCTTCCCGATGAGAAAAACCTCCAAAACACGAACTAAATGACTTCTGATCAATCTGAAACCACCATCATTGGATTTAGGATGTCGAAGTCTTTGAAACAAGATCGGTTTCACCTCGAAATTTGAGCCAACGTGTCCACACATGTCGGTCAAAGTATCCCTCATGCGCCCACACGTGTTGATCAAAGTTTTCCCCCACACGCAATCAACGATGACGTCAGCTGCTGACGTCACTAGCTAACGTCACCTTCTCACATCAGCTGCCGACGTCACCTGACATCTGACATATGACAGCATGCTACTTGACACCTACTAACGTCATCATGATGTCACTCTCTGCCACGTCACCTCTGACAGTCACTAACACATCACCACATGGCACTAATTAGACTTGGCCATGTGGCCTAACATGATGACATGGATTGCTGCATCATCATCGTCTACCTCACACCAAGTCGACCCGCGACCCTGTAACGTTTCATTCGACCCGAATTCAAAACCTAGTTCTAACTCAGTCATTTCTCGTCCAATCTTCGCCATTCTTTCACTAATTCACTTGCCATTCACCCAGAAACAATCCTATAGGCTCAAATATGAGAAAACTTACCTAAAAACTATTGGCCATGCTCGATTCTTCACGAGTCACCTTCGAACTCGTTCCCAAGGGAATTCCAGTGCCCACTCTTCCTATTTATTAGCCCAGTCCACTCGCACAGCAACAAAGAAGACACCCATGGCCTTAGTTTAGTGTTCCAACATTCAAAAACCAAAACCCAAAATCCAACCAAAACAGGTTCATGGGTTTTCCTGGTTTTCCAGGCAGCCTCCATGGCTGTTCTTCTTTCAATATTCTTCCTTTCACTCTCATGTCACTCTCTCACTCTCTGTTTCCGCAATCAAGCACAAGATGCTGATGACAATGATAAATGGTGAGGTGGGGTTTTCGGGTGCATTTCAACAATGGAGAAGGAGAGTTTGATGTAATAGATATGGACCAAAGGGTGGGTGACACTTGTCACTCATCCTGTGGTCCCCGCTAGATATTTTGAGTCCGACTAACAAACAAACAAAAGTCTATTTTTTTTTTCGAAAAACATGCACTATAAAATCTCGTTAAAATTGTTATAGGCCTAAAATTTCACCGTACGGCGTCCAAATTTGTCGCGTCGCCTGCTTATGTAATCACCAACCTGCGATCTATGCAACGGGCCTCGGTAAATGTGCAAGTAATCTCCCAGGTCAAAAGTCAACAGTTTCCCCCTACATGGGTAAAATTGTCATTTTACCTCAACTAATCTCAATAATCCTCAATTAATTCTCAATTAATTTCTGATAAGCACGCAATTACAATTCGGGTCGTTACATTTGTTTTTCTTTTTCAACTATTTTTCGATCGTGTGTAATTTGGTTGAAACTGCTTTTACGATCATCAAATTGAAACAAAAGGATGTAATTTAGTTTGTGAATTTTGGAAAACAAATATATAGCACCCCTTCCAAATCCCAAGCATATACCAAAGTTTAGGCTATGATCATTTCTATGTCTCTACATAAATTACATTGGTGTGTCTACAAAACGTTAATATCATGTCAAATGAGATTTGAAAGTGAGTATATAGCTATCGTAATGAAGGTTGGTGTTTTGTAAATATCATAATTCCATTTTTCGATTTATTTCGTGTTATTCTTTTTGTAAAGAATTGGTTTCTTCTTCTTCTCTCTCGCTTTCATTCTTACTCTCACCCGTGGTTGAATTATAAAGATTTCATTGAAAAGGTCTGTGTCTTTGAGTGTTTTCTTGAATGTTGTTTGATGGGCCAATATTCTAGTGTGAGATTTCTAATTCTGTTTCTGATTCGTTGGATTATTCTGATTTCAGCATGATGAATTGGTTGAACTTGTATGTTCTGATTCTTTGATTTTTTGGCTTCAAAAAAAAAAAATGGCTGCAGCCTGAAACTTGAGGCGAACCAAGTACATACATTATGTTTTGCAATGGATATTGTTACTGATTAATCACTTTCATTTTGCTTAGTCATTTTGTTTAACAAATTGGGTGTCAAATTTCAGTCTTCAATTATGCTTTCAAAATTGTGCTTACATAGAAATAAGTAGTTTCAAAATATAATTGGACTACATTTTATTAGCTTATTTGTATTCAATATATAGTAAGGTCTTAGATGTATCATCTTAAGATTATTATCGTCACCTAATTCGACTACTGATTATTTCTCTTCCTATTATCTACCAAATGCAGGTGGTGAAAGTTCTAAAGAGGACAACACAGACGAAGGAAGTTCAGCTATATGATGATTGTGCCACCTTTTGTTCCCACTGCTACTGTGGTTAAGTATGGATACCACAGATCTTTAAATTTTTCTTGCCACAATATTTTGAACAAACAGATTGCATGTCCTTTTGTTCCCACTGCTATTGTGGCGAAGTATGGATAACACAGATGTTTAAATTTGGACCCACTACTATAGTTAAAAGCTCGACCATCCCAAATTATAAACTGAGTGGCCAAAGCCGTGTCGAAACACACTTTAATTCCACCATTGCGAGTGGAGAATTGAGTGTATTTGTCACCATCAAAACCAAGGTCAGAAAAGCCACCAAACTCAACAACATCCCGAAAGCCTGGATTTGTCGTTCATTTCTTAGATTACCTCCCTCTAGTTCATCCATGCAAAGCACCATACTAAAATCACCAAGATAAAGCGAGAGAAGAGACTAAAACAGTAGTATTAGAGTGATACATCCCGTCCTGTAGTGTAAACTAGAAATTAATATCTGAAAATTACTAATTTACCCCTATGAGATTGCTTGAGAACTTTACTTAATCTAGGATATTGATTGTTTTTATCTTAACTTCAAGTTAAATTTAGACCCATATTGGGAGGCCCAAGACCATAACCAAGCAAAAACTTTGGTATCTCTGATCCTACTAATAGTATACCCCAAAACAAAATTCAAACACACAACCATCACCTTCCCCTTTGGATCCACTCTGAGCAAAGAAACTCCACAACCACTCACGAATGCGCGCCACTTTCATCCAAAGATTCCTGCCACCATCGTGCAAGTACTCACTGTGTTTCGAGTGCACAAGAACCGTCCTAACCTCCTTGTTGATAAGCTCGCCCTTACGGGGTGCTCGTTGAGAACCGAGGAGCCCAACAGCACTGAGTCTCGAAGCAGAGCCTTCCTCCACCACCAATAAGCGCATCTCGACTCCACAATCACCATGAGCTAAATCACGAGGCACAATTCACATCGTAGTCCAACCGGAGATAGAGATCAATTTTTACCACTAAGATTTCCCAACAAGTTTCTGATCTACCTAGGCAATACCTCGAACCTAAACAAACACCATTGCAATCCCCTCTTCGAGAGCATCCTAACCTACTGCTTTCTAACTATTTTTGTATGAGGGTCGATGGCGGTCGACGTCACTAAAATTTTTAGAGTTGCCCCTTTATGGCGTCATTTCTGGGCTTATTAGGTAGTATTTTTGAACTAGAACCTAGATTTTTAGAATCCTCGCATCGAGTAAGGTATATTAGACCTATTGCATGTCAAATTTGATTCGGTTTGAGTGTTTTTGAATGCGCCAATAGCTTTCAGATTTCGGTTAGATCTCTATAATCTGGTCACCGTCGATGGCAGCAATCTAGTCGTTGCCTTTGACAAAATTTCGGTGACTAGTCAATCAACGTCAAGTTAGTTGACACTGTCAGAGTTGGCGGAATATGCTAACGATGTAAGAATATTTTGTTAAAAGCTAACGGTATCACAATAGACCCCCTAACACCATTAAAGTTAACGGGATATTCTGATTCCATCAGAATATTCCATTAGAGTTGACGGAATATTTCGTCAGAAAGAGAGAATATTCTTCCAAAATATTATACCACAGAGGAGCGCGTGAGTGTGCGTGAGGTCCTTTTCTAGCACACAGTGGTGTATGGGACATTTGGCCAGCCCACGACAAGTCATGGCAGCGCGTGAGGCAGTTTCCCAATCCACGACAAGGCGTGGGCCTAGTTTTAGGAATTTTGGATCATCTAGGTACATTTTTATTTGTTTAGAGTTATTTTAGTCCCGTTTTGGGTAACTTAAGACAGGTGTCTTTGTAGTGTTTGCCTAGAATTAATTAAGTAACCCTTTTGTTGGATTCATTTAGGATCATAATAAGCTTGGAGCTTATGTGGCTTCACATGTTGGGTGATTTCGACATTCCGACTAGTTAGTGAATGGACCTCCTTCTTAAACCTCATTTTAGATCCTTATCTTTTACATGCACATTTATGATATTTTACAATAGTTGAGAGGTTGACGGAGCATGCATTAGTTGACTATTATATGATACTTTCTAGGGTAGATCTTGAGTGATAGTGTTAGGATATCTATATGCATGACATGTTTGCCACTAAGTAGGAAAACTGGTTCCATGAGCTTGAAAAGGTTAATTAGATTTACGACTTTTGAGTCGAGATTGTAGTTATATACCCACCTAGGAGTCACCCGTATCACAGGTACCCGACTGATGGCCACAAGACCCGTCCCCGAAGGATATAGATAACTGTGCTTGGTCCTGCTCCCGTCTGACAAGTCAACTGAAGTTCTGAAATTACCCTCAGCACTTGTCAAACAAGGGATAACCGCACTTGTGCCTACTTATGCCTCCACTTCTCGAATAGCCTCGATCATCGCTCCACGACCTGTAGGGTCAATAAATCAGAAAAGGTGTGAGTGGACAAAACAAAGTTTTAGAAATACATTTATCAAAATAGATTCTTACCCTCCAGTTTCACAAACATGCATGCATATCATAAAACATGAGTAATAGCGTCAAATCAATCAAGTATGAACAGTGGACCGATAAAATAAAAACATGTTTTTCCATAGTCCACATTTTCTCTGGAACTCATGTTCATCAAATCAGTTCATAACGTATCTGGACACAAATATCAGTAAATCACAAATATCACCAATCCTTAATATCCAATCTCAATATCCAAGTAACCGTCACTATATCAATGCAACGCGTGCAAACTCGGGAGTCTCACGTTCGAGTACATCCTCAGGATCTACGACGTCTGGGGTGATATCATCCCCAGTATCTATGATGTCTCGAGGATATCATCATAATCTCACACTCTTGATATTGAGCCTCCCTCGGAGCTACTCATCTCCAGGCAGTGGATCGTGACTACTACAAGATCAACGACGTCTATAGGAGACTATCAAATCACAGAGGATGGTATATGTGGAACAGTCACCAAATCCAGTAATCTCATTTTAAAATCATTTATGTCTCAAATCGAATCAAAAACATTTCAATAGGGCCTATGCCCGAAACATATTTTTCACAAAGCAAGTTCCACAAATCCATCACAAAACAGTGTCCAAAACTTACTTTATAAATCAAAATCGTCAATTTCATCATATTCACATGTGGCTCCAAATTCGACTCAAAATCACTATCCAATTAGGTCTCAAGCCCAAAATATCATTCTCACGCAAATCCGTGAACTCGCAACCTCAGTTGCCATTTTCACATAAATCCATAAAATAAGCCAAAAAGCATTACAAATCCATCAAATCCATCAAATCAATCCCTAACTCATAATCCGAGTCAAAACCAATCTCAAATTCCGGGCATTCGCCCAAAACAACAATTTCACAGTTTTCTCCAAAATCGTGCCCAAAACAATATAATAATCCAGAAACTCGATAAATCATCATATCGAAACATTAATCATGCCAAAGCATTTCAAATCATATAATAAAACATTTAAAACATATATGCATGCATTCTAGGTAGAAAACAAAAGTCCACTCACACACCGTCCATGTCGCTCGCTTTCCGAGCTGCACGTTTTTTCATAAATTCTGGAAGCCATCATTCCTGTCCAAAATCATTATCGAGGGTTTCTAACATTCCAATATACCTCATATAATTTTCCCCAATTTTTTCGGGATTTAAATACGTATTTTAAATGTATATTAAAACTTCGGATACACAGAACACTATCGAAACGGTATCCGATTTCCTCAAAACTAGTGCCAAAATGTTCGTTACATTAAATGGAACAAGTTTCATGCTGAACTCACCACGGGATAAGCCACCACGCGCCCTCACGCCCCGCCGTAAGTGGCTGCGCGTGAAGCACACGCGCCAGCTACAGTACTCATCTCTGTCACCCGTTTCCTGAAAATTCAACCCGTTAGCCCGCAAAGCAACCCGATAAGAACTCCATCAATTCGATGTTAATTCAACTTGTTCTTTCATCGAATCTCACTAAAATTGAAATCATTGAAATCATCGAACTCCATCAATTCTGTAAACTCAATTCATTGAAATCATGATTGTAACCAATCAATTCATAAGCCAATAGTCGAAGGTTCAAAATTAAATTCTACCAAAATTGAGTCCAATTATCGATTCTGATCGATTAGAAGTAGCTTAGGATCCATATGAACACGAATTCGAAATCAATTTCACAAAACCTTACCCTCAATTACTCAACTAAAGCTCGTGATTTCCCGACTTCCACCATGTCTGCTCTAGGCCAAAACGACACCAATTGTCATCGTTCTTGATTGGGTTAGACTCGCCTTGAGCTCAGGAGGCTTAATCCAAGAACCAATTTCAGTGTTTATGGCTCAGAGTTTCAAATTCGAATTGTTGATCCATTTGACCGATGACTGTGACGTAGTTGGGGACGTCACGAGTTCATAGACAGGTGGCACGTCCGATTCCGACATTCGAGGAGAAAGTTATGACATTTGGAAGTTTGAGGGTATTTTGGTAATTTTGTTAAAAAAGGGGCAATTTTTTGACTTTTCATACGATATGGAATTTTCACAAACTTCAAGGACCGTTAGGAAGGTCTCGATGCCCTGATTCCAACAACAGGCGGCACGCCGTTATCGGACGACGGAAGGTTGAGTTACGAGTCTCGTTATGTGAAGGGCAAAATGGTAATTGTGGAAGATAGGAGGTAAAATGGTCTTTACTGTCTAGGGATATGTGCCCAGCAGGATGAGGACATCTTTCCTTACTATAGTGGATATATCACCAGACTTTTTGGGAGATGAAGACACGTGAGCTGTTTCTGGTTGGTTCCAGCCATCTATTACGTTTGTAATCGATTAAATGGGATTGTGGCTGATTAAAAATAGAGCAGTCGAGAGGAATGCGGGTTTTCCGCATTGGTATTGGGTATGTCGAAGTCGTTTGGGTGACTTCTCAGGTTCTACCATGGTATATGATGGTAGATAATGTTGATGATGTAGATGTTGTTGGTTACCACTAGTACATTGGTCGTGTATTGGTTGGTGGACCTGTGATTTGTCTTGGGTCATCAAGTGGAATGAGTATATCAAAGTTAGGTGACTGAGATTTCTCATTTCCTGCTTGGTGGCAGACGAGGTTGGTTTACGTGACGTGGTGAATGCAGCGAGTTTGGTTGTATTCACATAGGATGAATTTTGATGTCATAGTCTTGTATCATCTTTGATTTTCCTCGGTGGAATGACAAGGATCGATACGAGGTAATCAGTGAGAACCCACAGTCTCGGCGTGTCTCGTCGTTGACTAATCTATTTAGATGTGGGAAATGGTTGAGGACTTTGGACGTCGTGACGATCGGGGATCGTGACGTCTATGATCGTTTGACGTAGTGATGGATCTGGATCGTGGTCTTGATGATCCAGATAGGTGGAGAGTTTATCACTCTTACTTGGATGTTGAGTGGAGGATGATGGGACTGAACTTCTTTTCGAGGTAAATCCCATATGGCTTATTACTCGCCTGAGTAGTTGTCCGATGAGTAGGTGTCTGACGAGGTGGATTTTGTCTGACCTAGTGTTGTGTTGATGTTGGGATTGACTTCCCTATGAAGTCAATCGATCGTATGGTAGTAATCGGTTGAGTGGGTAACCGATAGGTTTGGTTTTGGTACGTCTCGGTAGACGTGAACGATATTTCTGGTTTTGGAATCAGATTTCTGGATGACGATTCAGGATTTGATTTTGGAACTTGAAAGAGGATTTCTGTATTTGGGTTTTGGAATTGGATTCTGGGTGACGATTCAGGATTTGATTCTAGAGCTTGACTATAGATTTTTTTTTTATGGATTTGGGTTCGGAATGGTTATTCCTAATACTAGTTTACGGAATGATGATTTCGGATTTGAATTTGGACATGATTATGGATACGACTTCTGGGTTCGGATTCGGGATTTCTTACGAAATTGCGGATTCGGATTCGGATTTGGAAATAGATAATGGGTTGGAGTTTCGATTTGTCTAGATCGGACAGATGGACTCTATAATTGAAACGTTTTTTACTACAACCTACGTGGTCTGGTTATTGTTGTGGTATGTCGATGGGTAGATGTACGTACCTTGTACGTTGTTCAAGGTACGACACTGGGCAGACTTGTGGTGCCTAGTGACGGTATATAGGTTATACTCGTAGTACGTTGGTGAGCGTGTTGGTAGTCGGCTTAGTTCCGATACCATTGGATTAGTTAAGGTCTTGTACGTGGACTGGACATTGGATACTGTGCATTGGGTCATGGTATTTCTAATAGGTCTAGTTACACACAGGTCGAGTGAAATGCTTGTGGTTAGTGTAACCACGAGTGTGTGTCATATCAGTTTGCGACTGACGACTGTCAAGTTGTGACAGTTTGTCGGAGGTGTCAGCATGAATCGTTGAGTGATTGGTAACTCCCAGTGGGAGCAGACGTCAGGATATCTTAGTGAGTGAGTAAGGAACCGTAGAGTTGTTTATGTCAGCGAAAGGGTAGATTTGACAAGTAGGTCGATCATAGGATACTTGGGCTACTCTGATACTGACATGTGGTGTCAGTTCGGAGCGTACGACTTCTGCTATTCGACGTGGTCGAATGTAGACGAGGCGACATGAGCGTTAGTGGTACGTCTGGTTGCAGACGAGTAAGTATTGTTCTAGTTGGTTGGTGTACGAGGGTACACGTATTTCGAGGTTGATTCTACCTTCCACGAGGTGGATGTGGAATCAGAATAGTTGGCGTTTCGAGAACGAAATTAATTAAGGAGGGAAGAACGGTTAGATTAGGTCGGTTGGAATTTCGAGGACGAAATTAATTAAGGAGGGAAGGTTGTAACGACCCGTCCCAAATTCCTAGATTAGATTAGTGACTAATCACGATTAGTGAGGCTAATCCGTGATTAGTAGAGCGAAATCGGACGAACGGTGCAAAATGACCATTTTGCCCCTGATGGTGGCAAAACGTTGACTTTTTAATCGGGCGGTCAAATGAACTTTGACCGATGACCGTGACGTAGTTCGTGACGTCACGAGTTCATAGACAGGTGGCACGTTCAATTCCGACGTTCGTGGAGGAAGTTATGACGTTCGGAAGTTTAGGGGCATTTTGGTAATTTGGGTGAATAAGAGGTCAAAAGTTGACTTTTTGACCGGGAGGTGCGATGGCCGAGGGCCGAAGACCGTTACGTAGATAAGGACGATACGAATCCATAGACAGGCGGCACACTGAAATCGGACTTCGAACGGGAGAGTTATGGGTCACGGAAGTTCGATTTCACTATGCACGAACTTCGAGACGGGGACATTTTGGCGAAAGCTGATTGGGCAGATATTTTTAGTGGGTCCCATGGATGAGTGACAAGTGTCACTCATCCTATTGGTCAATACCCTTAATTTGTGGATCTAATTAATAAAATATTATTATTTTAATTATTTTATAATTAAACCTAACAACCATTAATCCTAACCATCCATTTCAACTCATCTTTAAATCCTCACCCTCCATTTCTCTTCTCTCATCAGCCATCCCTCTTCTCTGTTCTCCCTAAAGCCCGAAACCCATAACCCCATTTTCTTCATTTTTCTTCTTCTTCCTTCAAAAACCCGAAACCGCACCACCACACCTCCCCACCACGAGCCCATATGCCGTGTGTGACCATGAGAGAGTAATGAAGGACTGTGAGACGAAGGACGGCGGAGGACGCGGCGGTTCACGGCGGGAGGGACTCGAACCCGTGAGGTAAGGAAATTTCAAAAATTCGAAATTGGGCTTTAATGGGTTTTTCTCGATTCCATTAATTGGGTGAGGTTCCTAGGACACCCAGGAGATGAATGGGATTGGTTTCGAGGCGTTAGACGGCCTGGAACAGCCGTGAACGGCGGAGGAAGTCACGGCCGCCATGGCTGGATTAAAGGTACGTGTTTTTGACGTTTTCCTTCCATTTTAATGTCATAGGACGGTAGGTTAGGGTTAGGGGATGAAAATGGGACAAACGGGAACGGTTTTGGTGGCCGGACAGCGGAGAACCGGCCGGGTCAAGCCGCGGGTCACGGCGACCCGGTTGCAGACATTCGGGTCGACCCGCGAGGAGGCAGGGATGACTGATGACGTCATCCTGATGACGTCATCATGTCAGGGATGACGTCATCATGTCAGATCTGACAATGTCAGACAGACATGTCAGACGGTGGGCCAATGGGAGCGTGACACGTGTCACTGTCAGGGGCTGTCAGTGATGACGTCATGCTGACGTCAGCGATGACGTCAGCAGGTACTGTAGCAGGCGCGTGAAGCCCACGCGTAGCCACTTCAGGCGGCGCGTGAGGGCGCGTGGCAGGGAATCTGGGGAAGGTTCCAACATACGAAATCATCTATTCGATGTAACGAACATTTTGGGACTGGTTTCGTGTCGATCGGACACCGTCTCGATATGTTTCGGAGCATCGGAAGGTTTAGGTTCGGGATTAAAAATAGTTAAAAATACGGGAAAATTACGGGGCTTTGGTAGGAGGTTAATTAAGTAGTTAGTAACCTTCTATTATGATTTGGACAGGTTTGGGAGTCCCGGTGACGGTGATCGGCTCGGGGAGCCGTATGGCACGCAAATCGAGGCGGCAGCTCGGACGGTCTGTGAGTGGACCTTGTTTTCTAAATTGGTGCATGCATAAATGTTTATTATATGTTTTATTACTTGTTTGATGATGCCATGGGTGCATTTGTATGTGGTTACGTATAAGCACGTATTTCGAGGTTTCGGCCTTATACGGTGCTTATACGGGTCTGTATTTCTTTATTGATTTAAATGAACTGAATTTGGATTTCAAAATGATAAACTCGGGTATGAGACCCATTTGGTTTTGTCTCGGGCATATGACCTCAGATTCCGGGCACGGTGCCCAGTTGGTGTCCTATGTTCGGGTACGAGACCCAGTCACTTTACGGTTTTGATTTCAGGTCAGGGAACCTTAAATGGATTTCCCGGTTCATGACGGTTTATGGGAACCGGCATGAACTCTTAATATGGTATCATGGTTCATGACGGTTTATAGGAACCGACATGAACCCATGTTGGTTATTACGGTACATGACGGTTTATGGGAACCGGCATGTTACCTGGTTATGTTATTACAGTACATGACGGTTTACGGGAACCGGCATGTTACCTGATTATGGATATGATGGATCATGACGGTTCAGGGGAACCGGTCATGAATGTTTATGTTATGTATATATATGTTCGTCTACCTTCCTTTACTTCTATTATCTCCTCCGGGGAGGGTCGTTGGCCTGGGTGGACCCCGGAGTAGTCACGGAGCACCGACTGAGTGGAGTCACCCCCCAGTTGGGTTCCTTACTCTCAGGAAGGCTATGGTTACTATTACCTCAGGTAGGGTCAGTGGTCTATGGACATTAACCTTGACTTTGAGATGACTCGGATTGAGACCCGGGTAGCGCGCGCGTGGCTTTGGATACCGTGACAGGATTGGTTGTGTGACTTATATATATGTATGTGATGGATATATGATATATGATATGTGGTGTGTACAGGTGTGCACAGGATTTGGGCAGTGGCCCGTATGGTCGTTTTCAGTGTGGTCCTTTCGACCTTGGTTTATATCTGCTTTGGGCTTAGTCCCACATATGGTTTGTTTTGGATAAATGGTTTTCGAATGCATGCAGGCTTTTTAGTGGAGGGTACAAATGTCTTCCTTATTAAATGTTTTTATAAACTTTTGTTTTGTCCACTCACAGTTTTTAATGTTTTGACTGCCCTTCAGGTTGACATCGGATGTGGACTGTAGTAGAGATCGAGATATCACATGCCTCCTCCGGATCCTGGCGTACTCTGATAGCCCGGGAGGGCAAAGGTCGGAAATATCCCTTGTCTGACACTTCGTGTCAGACGGGAGCAGGGTCATCCCGCACTAATCCCGGGGGGATTGGGATGGGTCCTGTCAAGTAAGTCGTGCTGGGTTATTTGGTTGATGTGAGAAGAGTTTAGTGTAGTGTGTAACTGAGTGAGAAATCAGAGGTGAGTGTGGGTGTGCGTTTGAGGGAGATAGGGAGAAATAGACAAGGAAGGGTGAAACAGAGTGAGAGAAATGAAACTTGAACCTGTGAATACCCATAGCCATGGAACTCAAACTTGCAAACCTCTGTAAACTTCGCATGTTGATCGTGATTAGTGAGCAAAAGGGACTTAGTACGACGTAAAGTTTACGGTGGAGGCCACGACAGAGAGACAGAAGAAAGGTAAGTCATTTTTAGTCACCCCTGTTTCATCAGTCTCTGTTCAAACTTGGAACTATAGGACATAATGATTATTGATCGGTTTTTTGGTCAGAAGTGATTTGGAAGCGGAGGCGAACCCAGACGATGTGAACTTACGGCTGGAGAAGGCCGATGGTGGCCAGGAACTGAGGAGGAAGTCTGCTCGATTTTTCTTCGATTTTGGAAGGTGAGAAATCGTATACATTTTTGAGTTTTGGGTAGGTAAATTGAGTTACAATGCTTGGACGAAATTATTAGTAGGAAAACAGATCAAAATCGTCTTGGAAATGGTGGAAAATCGTGGATGCTGGTTCGGTCGAACTGGACCGGTTCGAACCGGCCTAGACCGGGTCGGCGAGAGGAAGGAGACGAATGAACAGTGCAGGCTCGTGGCTCCCACTCGCAGCCCCTTTGGGCGGAGCGTAAGGGTGTGTGGGGTCCCTTTTGGGGGAAATTTCCAACACGAATTTTAAATTATTTGATGTAACGAACATTTTGGCACTGGTTTCGAGTCGATCGGACATCGTCTCGATATGTTTCGGGATGTCCGAAGGTTTTAGGGCTCGTTTAAAAATAGTTAAAAATTAGGGAAAATTACGGGGACTTAGTAGAAGCCTAATGAAGCCGTTAATAACCTTATTATGGGATTTGGACAGGTTCGGGAAAGCCGGTGATAGTGGATTAGCCCGGGAAGCGTAATTGCGCGTGTATCGAGGCGGCCACGCTAATGGTCTATGAGTGGACTTTGCTTTCTAATTTATGATACATGCATATATGTTTTTATATGATTTCTATACGTGATTCTATGATTTGATTTATGATCTTGATGGTTCACTGTTTTGCACGTTTTTTGAGATATTTACGGAATTATATGTTTTACGAGATTCCGATCGATGTTGTGCTCTGACTATGGTTTAAATGATTTGACCTTGAGATTTGAAATATGATTTAATATCAATCATTAAAATGAATTTCGGGAAAGTGATTTCGGGCTTGAAGCCCAGTTCATAAAAGTGGTTTTAAAGAACGTGATTTCGAGTTTTTGAATCGGATTTCAGAATGACGATTTTGGATTCGATTTTGGAAACTTGAAAGTGGATTTTCGTGTTTGGGTTCGGAATGGTTATTCCGGATGCCGGCTTACGGAATGATGGTTTCGGACTCGGATTTGGAAATGGATATGGATATGAGTTCTGGGTTTGGATTCGGGATCCTGATGAGATTGCGGATTCGGATTCGGAAATGGAAAATAGTTTTTGAATTGGATTTGCTGGTTCTGTTTATTGGGTTTAAAGACCCGGATATGATACATGATGGGGGCGGGCCCGGATTTGGTTTAAAGACCCGGATTGAGTTTAAAGACTCAGAAGTTTAAAGACTTCGATTATATTGAGGCCTGGATTGAGTTTAAAGAATCGGGAGTTTAAATACTCGGATAGATCCAGCAGGTTCGATGGATGGAAATGTGGTTTCAAATGTGTTTTGACTTTCACTGAGACTTGATAACGATGGTTTTTAGAAATGGTTTTCCAATGTTTTGGGCTAAGACCCAGATATTATGGTTTTGATGGTTTTGGGCTAAGACCTGGATATTATGGTTTTGATGGTTTTGGGCTGAGGCCCGGGATTTGAGAAAAGGAAAATAAGTTCGGTTTTTCTTAAATAGTTTGCATAACTTGAATATAGGATGGTTTTATGACATGGGTTTTGATATGCATGCACTGGTTTTTAAATGGAGGGCATAAATGTAATTGTGTTTCTGATAACTGTTTTTGAACATAGACTTTATTTTTGTCCACTCACAGTCTTTTTATGTTTTCGATACCCTCCAGGTTATTGCGGTGCGAGCTGCTAGTCGAGAGAGACAGAGACATCACACACACGATCCACAATAGAGTCTGCACACTCTGGGAAGTCCGGAAGCTTTTGGACGGTCGGATCGAGAATATCTTGTCCGACTTACGTGTCACATGGAGGTTGGATGTCGGTTTAACCTTCGTGTCATGTGTAAATTAGACGGGAGCAAGGCTTAGCCCTTAATCCCGGGGGATTGGGGGTGGGTCCTGTCATTCTGGGTTTTCTGTCACAATTTTCCACCTCCTTTCCTCTCAATCTTTCTCGTTCTTCCTCTCTAATTATCTCTTTCTTTATTCCTCTCACAGATCGATCAGACATAGAGATTGAATGAGCTGTTTGAGCATACTGCTCTGTTTTGTCCTTCGCAAATACACACACATACACATATACGTATTCAAACCATATTATCATTATCCTTGTCACTAATTGTCTCATTAAAGTGACAAATGTCACCTTGTGGCAATCCCACACCCAATTCAACCAGCACAGGTGTCCAGCATTTGTTTAAAACAACAACATTAACATAGGTGAATCAGCCATCATAGCCACATTACCATTTTGCCCCTGACATAACAAATTACCAAAATGCCCTTCATGTATCTAGACCCGTAACTTTTACATCCGAACTCCAATTGACGCATGCCGCCTGTCTACGGATTCAGCATCTCGAGACCTATCCAATGGTACTTACGGAAAGTCCAAATAAGGTCCCGATTAAAAAGTCAACTTTTGGCCCTTATAACCAGGGGCAAAATCGTTATTTCTTTCCAAATTTTCCAAATTTTCCTTTTTCGAATTTCCGGGTCGTTACACATTAATAATGAGTAGTGAAAAAAGAATAATAAATAATCAATAATCAAATAATTAATGAATTAATGAATTAGAGAATTAAAAAAATTAAAAAATTAAGAATTAAAAAATTAAAAAATAAAGAACTAAAGAATTAAAAAAAATAAAGAATAACATGATTTGGGGGGGGGGGGGGGGGGGGGTGTTATGGAAAGATTTGTAGCCTAAACTATGTTTTAACACTAACTAAAAATAAAATTAAAATTAACAATCACATTATTTAAACTACTCTTAAAATAAACTTGGTTCAAACACAATTTTTACCAACACTCTAACATTATGCACATATTGAATCAATCACGAAATCTTATATCAATTACTTCAATTACCAAAATACGTTTTTTAATATTATAAATGCACCGACAACGGTCGATACTTACAACATGATTCACATTAAGTTTTTTATTAAATTCACCGATAACAACCGACATTTAAATCTCTTCAATCTTATTCTAAGTGCACCGACAACGGTCGATAGTTAGCTTTGAATTGAAGTTTAAACACTAAAACATAGAAAATAACTAAAATTCATGAAGTAAAACACATAGAGATTGTATTCACATGTACAAATGTTAGAAAAAAAAATACCAAGACAAATATCGAATTACAAGTCAAACTAAAACAATAACAAGAGTTTAATTAGAAAACCATGGTTTTTCACAAGGAACCATGACAGCAGACAGAACCGTGTGAAGATGGAGGAAGAAATATGAGAAATTTGGTCTTAAAAACTCTCGAATTGCCTTTGAAATACCTAGCCTTAGGCTTTTCTTAAAGGAAGCATAAAAATGTGTACAAAGAGAAGTTTAAGAAATTCTAAGGACAAAATAAAGAAAATTTAGAATAAAATAACTAAGAAACAAAATGTAAAAAAAAAATCTAAAACCAAAATTAAAATAAAATCTACAAGAAGCTAAAAATGGTCCCAAAATAGTATCTTAAAAGAGAGAAAAAAAGAACTTTAACAAAAAGAGAAAAATGACTAAAAAATGAAACTACAAAAGAGAGAAAAATGGACTAACTAGGGACTAAAAATGGACCCTACACAATGAAGATGACCTTCCTATTTATAGAGGAAGTGCCACCAAAAACTAGACAACAATGAAATACAAAAACAATACAAATAAAAATAAAATGATGTAATGATGGATTTTTGGCTAATTTTAAGGATGAAAACATGCTGGAAAATTTGTAAAAAAAGAGCAATTGGAGCAGCTTGGGAGCAGGGCATGGCTCGACAGCTGAAAAGTGGACCTATAGTTCGGCAGGCGTTGACTGACAAGGATGCATGGCTTCAACATGGGCTGGCTGGAGAAGCAGGTGGGAGTCGCACAATCGACGCTAACAGGAGCTGGGGCTATTAGGCGCATGCGCACTGAACAAGGGAAGGCGAATTTGATGGGCGCGCTCAGATTGCAGGCGGGGGCTGATGGATAATTTAGGCTGTCTTTTGCACCGCGGGTCGCGAGTCTGGGTTGGATTGTTGGGCTCGCGGTTCTGGGCTGGGTCGCATTAAAATGGGTTTGGGCTGGGTTTATGGATTCTTGGGCTTCAATTAAATATGGGTTTGGGCTTCCTTATTTCGTCCATAATTTCTTCATTCTAACTCGATTGGGACGATTCTTTCACCAAAATACTCAGAATTCCAAACTTTATTTATTTATGCAAATTTTCCACAAAATATATTATTTTCTCCAATTGTTTGACATTTTTATATTAAAAGATAAGTATAAAGGGTATAAAATGATATAAAATAAACACATAAGCGTGTATAATGCCATTTAATGTAACGATCCGTCCCGAATTCCGGGATTAGATTAGTGACTAATCAAGGACTAGTAAGGTTAATCATTGATTAGTTGGGCGAAACCGGACTAACGATGCAAAATGACCATTTTGCCCCTCGTCGTGGGTAAAATGTTGACTTTTGCCCGGGAGGTCTGATGGCCGAGGGCTGAGGACCGTTACGTAGATCGAGTCGATAAGAATTCGTAGACAGGCGGCACGTAGAAATCGGACGTCGGACGGGAAATTTCTGGTCACGAGAAGTTCGATTGCACTATGCACGCATTACGAGACAAGGATTAGGTGGCATAATCTGATTGGTTGACTTTTAAGTGGGACCCATGGATGAGTGACAAGTGTCACTCATCCCATTGGTCATTAACCCCAAATTGTGGATCTCAACATTGATTGGTGAGATTAACATTAAAATAATGGTTTTGGATTATTTTATAATTTCTTCACCCACTTCCTCTCAATCCCAGCCATCCATCTTCCCAATACTCCTCATCCTCACTGTCCACTCATCTGTTCAAACCACCTAAACCTCGCCCTCTCCTTCTTCATCGATCACACTTCACCATTGCTACAAACCGTGAAACCCATTCCACAAACACCCTCAAATTCTCTAAACCATCACCCTTTGTGTCTGAACGAAAGTTGGAGAGTGAGGGCAGAGAAACAGAATGGTTGTAACCACGATGACCGTCGTGGACGGCGGCGGTGGCTAGGAACTGAAACCCGAGCTCTGTTTCGGGGTCCAAACTGGTGGGACGATTTTTAGGGATAGAAAAACGGGATGAGTGACGGGAGGAAGGTTCTGATGTCGAGTCATCCGTGACGGTGGCCACGGCGGGACCACGACGACAAGGGAGGTAAGAATCTCGCAGTGCCCTATTTTTGGTTCGAAAATGGCATGTTTGGTTCTAGGTTGTGTTGGACATTTCTAACTAAAGGAAATGGTTTCTGAGGGTCAAAGGAATCAACTTGGGACCTGAACTAATGTTGGGGGTGGCTGGAGACGGGAGAACATGGCGGTGGAAAATGGAGGAGGTTGCTTCGATCGGGAAGGTACTCTAAACGTCTCTTTCCTGTGTTTTTAATAGTTGGATCAATTGCAAATGTTGGGACATAGATTTAGGAATTAAAAGGATTGAAATCAAACTGAGAATAGGGGAAAACCAGCCTCGCCGGTTCGGGCTGGACTGGGTTGAACCAGACCGATCTGGATCGGGTTTCTTGAGGTTGAAAACGATGAACAGTGCAAGCGTGTGGGCTTCACTCGCAACCCCTTTGGGCGGAGCGTGAGGGTGCATGGGGGGTAGTTTGGGAAAGTGTTCAAAATGAATTTTAATCTATTCGATGTAATGAACATTTTGGGACTGGTTTCGTGTCGATTGGACATTGTCTCGATATTGTTCGGGACATCTGAAGGTTTAGGATCGAGTTTAAAAATAGTTAAAAATTCGGAAAAATTACGGGGCTTCAATGAGAGGTTAATAAGGTAGTTAGTAACCCTCTAGATTGATTTGGACAGTTTTGGGAGTCTCGGTGACGGTGATTAGTCCGGGGAGGCTTACGGCACGTAAATCGAGGCGGCAGCTTAGGACAGTCTGTGAGTGGACCTTGATTTCTAAACTGTGATGCATGCATAAATGTTTTATATGTTTTATGGATATTATTCTATGATGTTGATTTGGATATTGGTGAATTACATAGTTTCACGCATTTCGAGGCTGTTTACGTGCTTGCATGTAAATCGAGGTTTACGATTTTTGTACTGATTATCTGTGCTTATAGTTTTGGAAATGATTTCATGAAATGGTTTTGGATTTGAAAAGCTAAACTCGGGTTCGAGACCCATTTTTTTTGGAAACCCTCGGACTCGAAGTCCATTTAGTTACGTTTTCGGGCCAGAGGCCCAATTGGTTCGTGAATCGATTTCGGATTTGAAAATATGAAATCGGGCACGAGACCCATTTGATTTATGAACTCTCGGACTTGATGTCCATTTGATTTAACAAGGCATCAGGCTAGAGGCCCAATTGGTTTACGTACCGGGCACGAGGCCCAATTGGTTTGCGCATCGGGCTCGAGACCCAGTTGACTTACGTATCGGGCACGAGGCCCATTTGACTTACGAAATCGAGCACGAGGCCCATTTAGTTTACGAAATCGGGCGCGAGGCCCAGTTAGTTTTACGAATTGGGGCCGAAGCCCAGTTAGTTTATGAATTCGAGCTTAGAGCCCAATTATGGTTTACGTTGTGATTTCGGATCAGGGACCAATAAATGGAATTCCGGTTCATGACGGTTTATGGGGACCATGCATGAAGCCTTGAAAGGTTTTGAGAATGGTTTCAAAATGGTGTTTTGTATACCATCCTTATACTTATGGATTGTCTCCTCTAGGGAGGGTTGTTGGCCTGGGTGGACCCCGGAGTAGTCACAGAGCACTTACTGAGTGGAGTCGCCCCTGTTGGGTACTTTACTCTCAGGAAGGCTATGGATTATAACCCCCAGGGAGGGTCAATTATCTACGGACATTGACCTAGGTGGACCTTGGGGAGACTTGGAATTTGAGACCCCGGGTAGCACGCGCGTAGCTCTAGATACCGTGACAGGATTGGTTATATGATATATATATATATATATATGATAAACATGATTTCTTGAATTTGTGAAATTGTGTTTTATGATGATAAATGGATTTGGGCCGAGATCCCACATATGTTTACTATGTTTTGGATTTCTATAAATGGTTTTGGACGGGGGCTCGTGTGACTTGAATTTACGGAACTTGGGGCTGAATCCCTAAATATGGTTGTTTAAACATATGTGGTTTGATAAATGGTTTTCCTATGCATGCATGCTTTTTTAGTGAAGTGCATAAAGGTCTTTTATGAAATATGTTTTTATGAACTCTTTTATTTTAGTCCACTCACAGTCTTTTCTGTTTTCACTGCCCTTCAGGTTGATTACTAGTGCGGGTTGTAGCAGAGACCGAGACATCACACTCCTCCACCGGATCCTGGCGTACTCTGAAAGCCGGTCGGGCTAAAGGTTCAAATTTTCCCTGGTCTGGCATTCCATGTTAGACGGGATTAGGAGCGTCCCTCGTTAATCCCGAGGGCGATTGGGACTGGTCCTGACATTTAAACTCTTTTTGTGTAGATGTAGTATTGGTAAATAAGAATCGTTCTTAACTGGGAAATTAGGGAACATTAATAATGGTTAGTGAAAAAGAATAATAAACAATAAATAATCAAATAATAAATGAATTAAAGAATAAATAAATTAAAGAATTAAAGAATTAAAGAATAAATAATTAAATAATTAAAGAAGAAAGAATTACAGAATAAAGAATAACATGATTTGGGGGAGGGGTGGTTTGGAAAGATTTGTAGCCTAAACTATGTTTTTACACTAACTAAGAATTAAATTAAAATTAACAATCACATTATTTAAACTACTCCTAAAATAAACTTGCTTCAAAAATAATTTTTACCAACACTCTAATATTATGCACATATTGAACCAATCACGAAATCTTACATAAATTACTTCAATTACCAAAATACATTTTTCAATATTATATATGCACCGACAGCGGCCAACACTTACAATATGATTCACCTTAAATTTTTTATTAAATGCACCGATAGCGGCCAACATATAAGTCTCTTCAATCTTATTCTAAGTGCACCAACAACGGATGACACATAGTTTTGACTTGAAGTTTAAGCACTAAAACGTACAAAATAACTAAAATTCAAGAAGTAAAACACATGGAGATTATATTCACAGTTACAAATGTTAGAAAAAAAAATACCAACACAAATATTGAATTATAAATAAAACGGAAATAATAACAAGAGTTTAAGTAGAAAACCATGGTTTTTCACAAGGAACCCCAATAGCAGGCAGAACCGTGTGAAGATGGAGAAAGAAATATGTAAGGACCCATCCCAAATCTACGAGATTAATTAAGGTTAATAACGGATAATCCAGAATTAATTATGGACTAAGCGGGATTAGTCGAGGATTATAGGATGATTTGGATAAAATGACGATTTTGATCCGGGAGGTCAAATGCACATGCACTGAGGATCGAGATGTTACGAGTCCATACACGGGCGACACGTCGAAATCAGACATCATACAGGAAATGTATCGGTCACGGAAGATTCCAAGAACTATTTACGATTGCACGGTTTTTAAATGGTTTGTCTTTAGTGGGACCCAAATATCTGATTTTGGACCATAGGATGAGTGACACTTGTCACCCAACCTATGGCCCACTTAATTGATACATGCATCCACCATTTTCATCCATCTTCTTCATTCTTCACACACCCAAACCTGTACCCACACCCTATTTCCTTTTCTTCATGTTTTCGATTTGAGAGGGAGAGAATAAGATGATAATATAGACAGACGAACCAGGATTATGGCAGGGACGGCGGAGCCATCGTCGATGGTGAAGGAAACCGTGAAACAAAAGGTAACCCGTGAATTTTAGGATTTGGATTTTTTTTTTTTTTGGAATTTTGGATATTCTAAGCCCAGGGTTATGTTCTTGGAGCTCATACGAGCTTATAGGTGCAAGAATGGAAGGTTTTGGAGGACGAGAGTGGCCGAATCATCGATTCAAAGTTTGGCCAAAAATTTGGGAGGCCATATCTTCAAAACTAGGTATTTTCTTGAAATTCTAGGCTCAGATTTGGATTCCTTGGCTCGAGTAGTATGATTGCCATACATAGAACGTAGGATTTGGTTGAACCAAAAGCGGCGAGCCTGATGAGGTCAAACCAGTCTTGTTCGAAAGTTTTTGACGATTTGAATCCAATGGTGCTAGTTTCAGGTCAATCCGATATCGTTTGATAGGTTATTTAGAGGTTTTTAGCCTTGGTCAACGTGTTCGAGACACGTTGACCTTTCCAGCAGGTGTGAGGGTGTTTGATATGGACTTGTATAGGTTGATAGTGACTTTTGAGTATGATATGGATAGGTCCAGACGTCCCGCAGAGTATGGATTAACCTCAGAGTGGCTTACGGCGCAGGTTTCGGAGCGCGAAGAACGGACGGTCTGTGAGTGGACTTTGTTTCGTGAAATATGATGCATGCATAAATGTTTTATATGTCTTATGAACATGATTTGAGATGCCTTTAGTGCAAATTTCACTTAGTTTGATATTTATGTTTTATATGATATTTGGGCTTAGGTCAAGTATACTACGTGCATGTAATTATATGATTTGACGGTTTCACGAAGATGCGTGAAATTGATATACGGGCATGAGTCCTAGTTGGAAATCCCCTTTGACTATTGGGATTTGAAAAATGATTTGAACAATGAAATGGTTTTCAAATTCATAAATATCTTTCGGGCGTATGACCTAGTTGATTTATGGTTTGACTTAGAGTATAGTCTAACGTGAAATATATCAGACTGTGACCCAGTTATGAGATTTATGAAAGATATTTTGGGCATGAGACCCAGTTGTGGATTTGATAGGATTCGAGGAATCCTTTGTTTATGAAGTGTTGATAGGCACTATTTTCAATGATGATTTTGTGGAAACGGATTTGTTGAAACTATATTCTGGTGGACCCTGTTAAGATGATTTATGAGAAATAACTGTTGTGGCAGAGTCTTGATTTTATTAACTGGTCTAATTGCAGAGTCTCGATAGTGGAGTGTTTCTTAGTTGGGTTTGCACGAGGGTTGTGGCAGACATAGCTATCGATGGACGTGGATGAGTCTTATCGATCTTGATATGCTCATGTCCAGTGACGACTGGAGACGATGGAGATTCGTCAGTCGTATCGGTTGCCGAGAGGTGAGATCCTTGCATTTAGTGTAGAGGTCTGTGAGGTCGTCATCGCATACAGGAGACGACGATAGGAGACGATGAGACGGTCAAAATCCCAACAATGACTGAGTGGTTCTGGACGACACAGAAGGGTCATGGGGAAGTGCATAGGTTACTGGAAGCACGGGGAATGCCTAGAATGGTACCCTTTACCCTAATTATCTTTGGACAGATTGTACTGGTGATGTGTGCAATAGGAGTTGATCCCATAGAATGGGACTTGCGAGATAGTACTCCGACTGGTACGGGTGGGGGGACCACCGATTGGATTTGCGTAGAAGGTTTTAACCTAAAGACAAAGTGGTTTCCAGGATACGGGGATTGAGATCCGAGTGAGTTACGACTTGGAGGCCAGGACCATCCTGTCGTACGGTTGCTAGGGACGTGGGACACGTGTTATGATGTCCCCAGTTAGCTTAGTGAACTTGGAGTGATTTCGGCCGTGCAGATTTTCCAATACGTCATCGGAAGGTTTACATGATTGCCACAGCTAGGGGGAGTTTCCCCGGGTACGTAACCCAGGTTGCAACCATATTGTCGGAAGGTACCGACAGAGTCTAAAATGTTGGGAGTCCTGTGACCTGGACATAGCAGAAATAGTAGATTTGGGATTCAGTCACTTGGAATGTCACTGATTGAGACCCAATGTTTTCTTATTAGAATTCGATGGAACTTCGAGAGTTATCCATAACAAGACAGTTAGGCAATCTAAATAGACATTTTCTCTTGAAAGTTCTTAGTGAACTTCTCATCACAATAAGCTTGTAAAGGTCTAGCTGATTTGAGGAGTGATGCGATCGTGGAAAGATCACGATAGTATCTACCCACATATATTATTAATTGGTGAATGAGACTTCTCATTTCCAGCTTCTATGCTTGCAACATGGTTGCAATGTGTAACGACCCATCGCTAATTTTAAGGATTAATTAGGATTAATGACGGATTAGCGAGGCTAATCACGAGTCCCCGAGGATTGACGGACGTTCAGGACTAAATTACGATTTTACCCCTGAACGTGGACAAAAAGTTGACTTTTGACCCAAGAGGTCCGATGGCCGAGGGCCAAGGACCGTTACGTAGATCGCGTCGATATGAATCAGTAGATAGGCGACACATAAAATTCAGATGTTCGACGGAAAAGTTACGGTTCACGGAAGTTTGAATGAATGACTGCACGTTTTTCGAGACGAAGGCCATTTGGCATTAAGTAGGCCCAGCTTTTTTGGACACGCCTAATGGATAAATGACAAGTATCATTCATCGATTCCCCATCATTTTCCCGTTCATGCATATCCCTTCCCCTTTTTCTGTTCGATCATTTCCCCACCAAACCCGATCAACCCTTCAAACCAATCCAACCCTTACTCATCTGTTCATGTGCGAAGCCAAGAGAGTGAGGTAAGGGCTGTGAGGATGGTGGCTGGCCAAGGACGGCGGAGGACCCCAGTGCACGGTAAGCTCGTTTTTGCCCATTTTTATTTATTTTCGATTTTGTACGTTATGGGCCGTTTTAATTGATTAGAAAAGGTTTGTTAGGTTGTTAGGAAGGTTTTAGGAAGGTTTTGGGTGGTGGTTGATGGCTGAGGAGCCTTGGGGAAAAACTGGAACACTGAATCGTGAGGGAGGAAATCGAACCGATGGGATTTTAGGGGTTTTTCGTGTTTCTATTTGCACAAATACGTTTCTAGGATCGAAATAGGAATAATGGAATTGGTTAGGAAGAAAAAGGACAAAAATTGGACGGTTTAGGGGCTTGAATCGGCTCCCCAGTTAGGCTGGACCGGATTGCAAGCTTGGACCGGACTAGCTGGTCGGACCCGGTCGGTTGGAGGACAGGGATGACCCTGTGCAGGATCGTGAAGCCCACGCGTAGGGCCATCTGGCTGCACGTGACGGCGCGTGGGGAGGTATTTGGTGAATGTTCCAACATCTAATTTCATCTATTCGATGTAACGAACATTTTGGGACTAGTTTCGAGTCGATCAGAGTTCTTCTCGATATAGTTCGGGCTATTCGAAGGTTTAGGATCACGTTAAAAAATAGTTAAAAATTCCAGAAAAATAGGGGACTTTAGTGAGGGGGTTAATTAAGTAGTTACTAGCCCTCTAAAATTATTTTGACAGGTTTGGGAACCCCGGAGATGACGTTTGACCCGGGAAGGCATACGACGCGCGTATCGATGTGGCAGCTTGGACAGTCTGTGAGTGGACTTTCTTTTATGAATCAATGCATGTATAAATGTTTTATATGTGTTTTAGAACATGTTTTGTGATGCCTTGAGTGCATTTTGTGTGTGTGCTTACATATTGGCATCTATTGGCACATATTTCGAGGTTTTTGGTCTTATACGTACTTATATGCGTTTATGGATTTGGTTTTAAATGAAATGGTTTTGAAAGATGAAACTGGGCTTGAGACCCAATTGGTTTTGGGTTTTGACTCAGGCATGTGGCCCTATTGATGACCTACGGGTCCGAGTCTTGGTCACGACAAGTGTTGTGTGCTCAGCGGCGGACAATATGACACTCGCCTCTTGACTGGGGTTGTGTTCCTTCTGGAGAGGCCACGATGTGTGTTTCATTGTCAAGCAGCCACTAGAGGCTTGACTTCGGAATGCTGAAGGTATAGGAGAGCGATCGGTGATGTGTGTACCCTGATCTAGAGGTGGTCACGGCAGTGATGTGTTCACGGCGACACACCAAGATTGAGAGCAGTCCTGGACTGATGGTTACAAGCATCACTATGATCGGAATTGTGACAGACCCTGAGATGTCGGGCTCGATGCCCACTTGCTTTTGAGTTCGGGCTGGAAGCCCAGTTAAGTTGTGAAATCGAGCTAGAGGCCCTATTGAGTCATACGTTCGGGCTTAAGGCCCAGTTGACTTGTGGTATCGAGCCTGAGTCCCATTGGTGGTTTTTCATACGAGCATGTATATACCCTCCTCTATGAGTTGACTGGTCTCCTCCAGACGTCAACATGGAGAGTCACGACCCACTACCCGGAATGAGTGATCCCCATAGAGAGCCCATTTCAGGAATGAGAGTTATGATGTGGTTCCGGACCAGATCCGGAGAGATGCTCGGACTAGATTAGGAGACAGAGCCTCACAGATGGAGAATTCCTGGGGGTAGAATCGAAGTGAGCTCCCGAGTAGTATGCATACTTATATATATAGAAATCGTGACATATATCGGGGATTAGTTCCCTAGGGGCTGTGTGCCCCGAGTTGACATCAGAGGATGTCTAAGATGGGTTATATATGTATATATGTATATGTGTATGAGATTTCACGGAGATGGTTTTGGGATGAGACCCACGTTTAATGGATTTGGGCTGAGTTCCCATTTGATTTGGTTTGGGCTGAGGTCATAGGTACTTTGATTGGATTTTGGGCCAAGGCCCCGTGTTCTATGTTTGAGAAATGGTTTCTGAATGCATGCATACTTTTTAGTGAAGGGCACAAAGGTCTTTTTATGAAAATGTTTTTATAAAATCCTTGTTTTGTCCACTCACAGTATTCGTGTTTTGAATGCCCTTCAAGTTGATCGCAGATGCGGGCTATAGCAGAGACCGAGACATCACACTCCTCCTCTTGATCCTGGCGCTCTCTGATAGTCCCAGTTGGGCAAAGGACGGAATTATCCCTGGTCTGACACTTCGTGTCAGACGAGAGCAGGCACGTCCCATGTTAATCCCGGCGGGATTTGGGACGGGTCCTGTCAAGTTGGTATTAGAGCAGGTTTTGCTTTTAGAGAGGCGCACAGATCGAGGATGTGATGTCTCTGCAGTCGTAACAACCTTTCATCAACCTGATAGTTAGGGTACTAGTACGAGGATTTGGTAGAATCGACCCTAGTTCGTGCACGTTTGACACGAGGTGCGATGGATTAGGATTCAATTGGCATAGGATGCCGCGTTTTTTGAGAGCTTGAATCCCGAACGGGAGTAATGCGCGTGTGAATTTAATGGCTTAGAATCGTATTGTTACTGGATATAGGATCCAGTGGACCAGTATACCCAGGATGACGACCTGAGGGTCGGGACCGTCGAGCGATTAGGACGGACTTGGAAGGGAGCATCGTGGAATCAGTAGAGGCCGAACGTTAGGATCGTCCATGATAGAACTGAAAGGATTGGAGATTGTACTACTAGGAGCAGTCAAGCGCATGATGACCCTAGTTGAGACTGTAGGAAATAGGAATGTTGACCCTATGTGGCATGAGCGGCCATGTTTCGACGTGTCGAATCCCGGAGGGATGTCGACCGGCAGAGGATGCCCGGAGTATTTATTTTGTAGCAGGATAGGATGTGATTAAGACTTGTAGCAGTTGTGCAGTGTTAGGCATGGGGTATGGCCGAGTACTCGTGGAGGCTAGCAGCTAGGAGCCGTAGAGTTACGAGGGGACAAGACCCTCAGAATGTGGTTACTGGTTATTGGGACACCAGTATCGAAGTACGACGACTCTTCGGAGTCGAGCAGGAGGAATCACTCGAGATGGACACGCTCCCTGAAGCAAGCAGCAGACTTCGCAATAACCCTAATTGGCGATTGATTGTACGAGTTACCAGGAGAGTGGTACTTGCCGATTGGATTCCTAGGTGGACCGATCGGTGAACATTGTGTGTTGAGCAGATGGTGTCGTCGGTGAGTTGACCGCTTAGGTTCGGAGTCTCAGTGGTGTTGTGTGTGGGTTGTGTCCACACGGGCTAGCGGCAGGAACCACCATCGAGACTGGATTTGTTGGTGGTTGTTGAGACGTGGGGGAAGTTCAGGGAACGTTCATTTCTAATATGGATTGTCGGAATGCTCATACAGGAGTCATGGAGCATGAGGGCGGCAGAGCCCCTCCGACCCGAGCAGAGATGAGTGACGATTGCTCGGTATGGACAGAGTCTTCAGATTAGTTTACTTCACACTCCACGTGGCAGTGACCCGATGACGATAACGAGGAACGACGACGAACCACGAGCTGAGGGTAGCTCAGTCATGATGTGCTCATGGTAAAGTTCTACCACTACACAAAGAGAAGGATTTGTCGGCTAGTGTAGATTCTTGGGAATCGTGATGGAGATGGTTTGGTTGACTGCGGTTGACCATACCTCCTGAGTTCGTGTACGCTGTTTGAGGAGAAATCTTATGGTGAGAAATAGAATGGGTCACTACAGTAGTTATCGACAGTTGTCGTTGGTCGGAAAGAATGGACAACGCGAGTACTATCGTGAGGATTAGTGATCGGAGGGTCGGATTTGGTAGTACGCAGAGAGTTGTCTGCGGATCACAACAGGAGCATGTTGTGACTCTTCGATCGAGCGGTACATCAGATTAGGATGAATTGACATCTTTTTGGATGTTCATAAAAGATCATAAACGGGTAGGCAAGTTGGATCGTTTATGGACATTTGAATGATATCGGAGTGAGTTAAGGACTTGGACTTAGTTGAGATCAAGTTCAGTAGACGTACCCTAGAGTGGTAAACATGTGAGTTCGATGGGCACTGAGCGGGACAGAGAGGATCCCGAGTGGCACGATGTGATGTATGAGCTATACCTGGATTGGCGGTACGAAATATGGCCTATACCTGGAGGGGTGACAGGTACCCTCGGTGTTGTGGATAGACATCATGAACGTTAGGTATTGGAATTGGATCCCATAATGATTGGGATGTGCGAATTAGGTTACCGACGTGAACGGCGATGGAAAAAGCCGAAGAAAATCAATGGAAGTGTTTAGTCCTAAAGGAAAGGATTAAGCATTACAGTAATTATCATAGAATACTCTTAGTCAAGGATTTGGGAAGTCGAGAGGCTGGACTTGACACATAGTTGGAAGCATACCTACTTCCAACATGGTTGCAACTACTCTCGATCTCGAGGTAGGTGGAGGAGACTTCTCGTTTTCTGCTCTTTAGCAGATAATACTGGGTGCCGGAGGATGACTTAGGATAAAATTTGATGTCATCATCTTCAAATTTCCTCATGTGGGTCGATGAGGAAGGAGATGACAGCTAAGGGTTCAAAGAGGGTGTAAAAACCGAACTCCTAGTCTGTGGGTCAAATTTGATTGACTTAGAGAGCAGATGATTCGTGGTGTCACTGTAGGTGACAAGTGAGTGCCCAAGGTGAGTCAGATCGAGTAGCGTGAGGATGATCGAGATGACGGAAGTGATTGTGACGACCGTGAGGCATTTAGACCGAGATCTAGTCATCATTGGAGTGAATTGCCTTGCTGATTATGCTAAGCTAGAAGCAGAGGAGAATTTTTTGACAAGTCAGTTAAGAAATCTCTTAGCATAGTTGGTGAGATGACAAGACAAAGATTAGTTGGAGTTAAATCAGGAAACGAGGACGATACGTGGATATCGATCAGGAAAAGATGAATAGCTGATGCCTCGAGTTGGAATTAAGGATAGAGATTGTGTTGGATTGAGGCTGGCTCGTGACGCATAATTGAGCATCGAACCGATGAGTACTATGATTGGATGTGTTCCGACATATTAGTATGGTGTTTGGACGTCGAATGATGTGTACTTGAGCAGAATTGACAGAGAGGGTTTGGAGATTTGGTGAGCCGAGAGCTGAGGGCCATGCGGGCCAGAGGGAACCCATCGGTGCAGAATGTTCTTTCTCCTGAGACAAGTAGGGTGTATCTGGATCCCGTATACACCCAGGATAGATGAGACGTCGATTGTGTGTTGGCAGAGCGAGTAGTACGACTTAGGGACTCAAGAGCTAGTGGAGATCCGAGTAGCGCAGTGAAAACGCAGTGGAGCAAAGTGTTACCGGATAGTCACGATAGTGATTGTGGACTTAGGGAGTGTTAGAGGAGAATAGTAGTCCTCTGAACAGTGAATTACGGTTGCGAACCATTCAGTGACGAAGGTTGACTATCGCTCCGTGGGAGCAGTGAGGATAGTTGTCGAATCGAATGCTGAATAGGATATCAGCTCTAGTTTTCGGAAGAGAAAGGTCGTCAGACTGAAAAGCTGACTTCGATTGACAAATGAGAAGAACCATCAGACTGAAAAGTCGACTTGATGGCAGCTTGAAGAGGATAACCTTAGTGAGAGTACGTATTGTAACTTACTGAGTATAGGTTGGAACGTTTCAGAAAGGTATACTAAAAGGATCTAAAATCAACTTAGTATAACTGACCTGTCAGAGTGAGCGACAGGTGAGATCGATGAGCGTCGATGCCTCGAGCGAGACTTACGAGCCGAAGTGTGGCTTTGCGAGAGTTGCACTCGAGCTTTGGGTGCTCTGGTTACAGTGCGTGCCGACGAGTATGGCGTAGTGTCCGGCGTGTAGGATTACACGAGAGTACCGAGTAGTGGGACACGATTGGAATTCCACAGTACGGTTGTGGACTTGAGTAAATTTGAATTTAGAGGACGAAATTTTTGAAGGGGGGGTTTGTAACGAACCGTTCCTAATTTTAAGGATTAATTAGGGATTAATGACGGATTAGCGAGGCTAATCAGGAGTTAGCCGAGGATTAACGGACGTTCAGGGTGAAATTACGATTTTGCCCCTAAACGAGGGCAAAAAGTTAACTTTTGACTCGAGAGGTCAGATGGCCGAGGGCCGAGGATCGTTACGTAGATCGCATCAATACGAATCCGTAGATAGGCGGCACGTTGAATTCAGACGTTCAACGGAAAAGTTACTGTTCACGGAAGTTCGAACGAACAATTGCACATTTTTCGAGACAGAGGCCATTTGGCATTAAGTGGGCCCAGCTTTTCAAAACAGGCCCAATGGATGAATAACAAGTGTCATTCATCCATTCCCCCATCATTTTCCCGTTCATGCATATCCCTTCCCCTTTTTCTGTTCGATCATTTCCCCACCAAACCCGATCAACCCTTCAACCCAATCCAATCCTTCCTCATCTGATCATGTGTGAAACCCAGAGAGTGAGGTGAGGGCCGTGAGGATGGTGGCTAGCCAAGGATGGCGCACCACGGACGGCGGAGGACCCTAGTGCACGGTAAGCTCAGTTTTACCCATTTTTCTTTATTTTCGATTTTGTACGTTATGGGCCGTTTTACTCAATTAGAATAGGTTTGTTAGTTTGTTAGGAAGGTTTTGGGTGGTGGTTGATGGCTGAGGAGCCCTGGGTAAAAACTGGAAAACTGAACCTTGAGGGAGGAAATCGAACCGATAGGATTTTAAGGGTTTTTCGTGTTTCTATTTGCACAAATAGGTTTCTATGATCGAAATAGGAATAATGGAATTGGTTAGGAAGAAAAAGGACGAAAATTGGACGGTTTATGTGCCTGAACCGGCTTCGTCGATTCGGCTGGACTAGATTGCAGGGCCTGGACTGGACCGGCTAGTTGGACCCGGTGGGCTAGAGGACATGGATGACCCTGTGCAGGAGCATGAAGCCCACGTGCAGGGCCATCGGTGGCGCGTGACGGTGCATGGGGAGGTTTTTGGGGAAAGTTCCAACATGTAATTTCATCTATTCGATGTAACGAACTTTTTGGGACTGGTTTCGAGTCGATCAGATATCGTCTCGATATTGTTCGGGCTATTCGATGGTTTAGGATCGCGTTTAAAAATAGTTAAAAATCCCAAAAAATTAGGGGGCTTTAGTGAGGGGTTAAGTAAGTAGTTAGTAACCCTCTAAAATTATTTGGACAGGTTTAGGAACCTCGGAGACGACGTTTGACCCAGGAAGGCGTAAGGCGCGCGTGTCGAGGCAACAGCTCGGACGGTCTGTCAGTGGACTTTCTTTTTTGAATTGATGCATGTATAAATGTTTTATATGTCTTTTAGAACATGTTTTTTGATGCCTTGAGTGCATTTTGTGTGTGTGTTTACGTATTGGCATGTATTTCGTGGTTTTCGGTCTTATACGTGCTTATACGCGTTTATGGCTTCAGTTTTAAATGAAATGGTTTAGAAAGGTGAAACTGGGCATGAGACCCAATTGGTTTTGGTTTTGACTCAGGCATGTGGCCCTATTGATGACCTACGGGTCTGAGTCGTGGTCGCGATGAGTGTTGTGTGCAGGGCGACGAACGATATGACGCTCGCTTCCGGACTAGGGATGTGTTCCTTCCAGATAGGTCAAGATGCACGTTTAGTTGTCAAGCATCTAATGGAGGCTCGACTTCGGAGTGCTGACGGTATAGGAGAGTGATCAGTGATGTGTGTACCCTGATCTAAAGGTGGTCGCGGCAGTGATGTGTTCACGGTGACATACCAGGATTAAGAGCGGTCCTGGACTGATGGTTGCATGCATCACTATGATCGAAATCATGACTGACCCTGAGATGTCGGGTTCGATGCCCAGTTGCTTCTGAGTTCGGGCTGGAAGCCCAGTTAAATTGTGAAATCGGACTAGAGGCCCTATTGAGTCATAAGTTCGGGCTTGAGGCAGAGTTGACTTGTGGTATCGAGCGTAAGTCCCATTTGTGGTTTCTCATACGAGTATGTTTATACCCTCCTCTATGAGTTGATTGGTCTCCTCCAGACGTTGACCTAGAGAGTCACGATCCACTACCTGGAATGAATGATCCCCATAGGGGGCCCATTTCAGGAGTGGGAGTTATGATGTGGTTCTGGACCAGATCCGGATAGATGCTCGGACTAGATCCGGAGACAGAGCCTCCCAGATGGAGAATTCCTGGAGGTAGACTCGGAGTGAGATCCCGAGTAGTATACATACTTATATATATAAATCGTTACATATATCGGGGATTAGTTCCCTAGGGGCTGTGTGCCCCGAGTTGACATCAGAGGATGTCTAGGATGGGTTATATATGTATATATGTATATTTGTATGAGATTTCACGGAGATGGTTTTGGGCTGAGACCACGTGTAATAGATTTGGACTGAGTTCCCATTTGATTTGGTTTGGGCTGAGGTCCCAGGTACTTTGATTGGATTTTGGGCCAAGGCCCCGTGTTCTATGTTTGATAAATGGTTTCCAAATGCATGCATACTTTTTAGTGAAGGGCATAAATGTCTTTTCATGAAAATATTTTTATAAAACTTTTGTTTTGTCTACTCACAGCTTTTTTGTTTTGAATGCCCTTCAGGTTGATCGCGGATGCGGGCTGTAGCAGAGACCGAGACATCACACTCCTCCTCTAGATCCTGGCGCTCTCTGTTAGTCCCGGTTGGGAAAAGGATGGAATTATCCCTGGTCTGACACTTCGTGTCAGACGGGAGCAGACATATCCCACGTTAATCCCGAGGGATTTGGGACGGGTCCTGTCTGTTGACTTCAAAGAGAGTGTAAGAACTTGACACCGAGGTTATGGGCCAGATTTGAATGAGTTAAAGAACGGAAGGTGACACCATCACCTAACGTGATGAGTGGCTATCAGATTTGGTTGTAACGACCCGTCCCAAATTTCAGGATTAGATTAGTGACTAATCACGATTAGTGAGGTTAATGAGTGATTAGTTAGGCGAAATTGGACGAACGATGCAAAATGACCGTTTGCCCCTAAAGTGGGTAAAACATTGACTTTTCATTCTGGCTGTTAAATGGACTTTGACCACTGACCGTGACGTAGTTCGTGACGTCACGAGTTCATAGATAGGTGGCACGTTCAATTTCGACATTCGAGGAAGAAGTTATGACGTTCGGAAGTTAAGGGGCAATTTGGTAATTTTGGTTAAAAGGGGAAAATAGTTGACTTTTGGACTGGCATGTCTAATGGCCGAGGTCCAAGGACCGTTACGTAGATCAGGACGATACGAATCCATAGACAGGCGGTACGTCGAATTTGGACGTTCGACGGCGAAGTTACGGTTCACGGAAGTACGAAAGTACTATTGCACGAATTACCAAACGAGTTAACCTTTGGATTCTAGTGGGCCCAGATATTTTAAGGAGGCCCAATGGATGAGTGACAAGTGTCACCCATCCACATGTCATCCCTTTTCCTTCATGCATTCATCTTCATCGATCATTCTTCCTTTCTCCCAAAACAAACCACCCGATCTCATTCCAAAACCTTGAACCCCAAACAAATCCAACCCAACCCCAGATGATCATGACAGAGAGGCCAGGGAGAGAGAGTGGGGATGCTGGGATGATGGTGGCCGGCCCAGGACGGCACAACCGTGGACGGTGGAGGCAAGAAACCCGAGAGGTACTCGGTTTTCCATTTTCTCCATTTTAATTCAATGTTTACATTCTGGTTGATTTTGTTTGTTTAGATATGGATTAGTGAGTTGCTAAGGGGATTTTAAGGGGCTTTTGAGGGCGGTTCACGGCTGAGGAGGCCCTGAGGGTGGCCGGGAAAACAGAGGCCGTGTGGCCCATTGTACATGGTTAGGATTTAAGTGGTTTCAATTAGTTTTGAGGATTGAAAATGATAGAAAACATGAAAATAGGATTTTAGGGATTGGATTGGAGGAAAACGGACGAAAAAATGAGGATTCTATGGGCCTGGACCGGTCACGCCGGTCCAGTTGCAGAAAAAGACCGAACCGGCCGGTCGGACCGGTCGGCTGGAGGAGGAAGAAGACACTGTGCAGGGCTCGTGAGGCCCACGTGCAGTGGTTTCTTGGGTCACGTGAGGACGCATGGCCCACATTTTGCGGATGTCTTCAACACGTGAAATCTCCTATTCGATGTAACGAACATTTTGGGACTGGTTTCATGTCGATCGGACACCGTCTCGATAATGGTCGGGGCATCGGAAGATTTAGGTTCGAGTTTTAAAATAGTTAAAAATACCGAAAAATTTCGGGACTTTAGTGGGAGGTTAATTAAGTAGTTAGTAACCATCTATTACGATTTGAACGGGTTTGGGAGTCCCTGTGATGGTGATCGGCTCGAGAGAGACGTATGACACGCAAATCGAGGCGGCAGCTTGGACGGTCTGTGAGTGGACCTTGGTTTTCTAAATTGGTGCATGCATAAATGTTTATTATATGTTTTATTACATGTTTGATGATGCCATGGGTGCATTTGTATGTGGTTACATATAAGCAGGTATTTCGAGGTTTCGGTCTTGTACGGTGCTTATACGGGTCGGTATTTCTTTAATGGTTTAAATGAAAAGGTTTTGGATTTCCAAAAGGATAAACTCGGGTATGAGACCCATTTGGTTTTGTCTCGGGCATATAACCCTATTGATGACCTACGAGTCAGAGTCGTGGTCACGACAGATGCTTAGTGCACGGCGACAGACGACGTGACGCTCGCCTCCGGATTGGGATGTGTTCCTTCCGAAGAGGTCAAGATGCACGATTCGTGGTCGGGAAGCCTGGGGAGGCTCGACTTCGGAGTGTTGACGGTTCAGGATATCGATCGGTGATGAGTGCACCATGATCTTGTGGTGGTCGCGTCGGTTGATACGTTCACGACGACATACCAGGATTGAGGGTGGTCCTGGACGGATGGTTGCACACATCACTATGATCGGAGTCATGAATGACCCTTAGATATCGTGCACGGTGCCCAGTTGATGTCATATGTTCGGGCACGAGACCCAGTTACTTTACGGTTGTGATTTCGGGTCAGGGACCCTAGATGGATTTCTAAGTTCATGGCGGTTTATGGGAACCGGCATGAACCCTGGAAAGGTCATTGTGGTACATGACGATTTATGGGAACCGGGCATGGAGGTTATCTATATGTATATGAACGGCTTGGATATTATGGATCATGACGGTTCAGGGGAACCGGGCATGAATGTTTGTGTTATGTATATATATGTTCATATACCTTCCTTTACTTCTATTATCTCCTCCGGGGAGGGTCGTTGGCCTGGGTGCACCCCGGAGTAGTCACGGAGCACCGACTGAGTAGAGTCACCCCCCAGTTGGGTTCCTTACTCTCAGGAAGGCTATGGTTACTATAACCTCGGGTAGGGTCAGTGGTTTGCCGACATTGACCTTGACTTTGAGAAGACTCGGATTGAGACCCGGGTAGCACACACGTAGCTTTGGAAACCGTGACAGGATTAGTTGTGTGAATTATATGTATATATGATATATGATTATGAGATGTGATATGTGATATGGGATGTGCACAGGATTTGGGCGGTGGCCCGTGTACTTGGTTTCAGTATGGATATGGTTTTGGACTGAGTCCCTTATGGATTTGGGCAGTGGCCCGTATACTTGCTTTCATTATGGTTTTTGGCTTAGTTCCCACATGTGGTTCATTTGGTTAAATGGTTTTCAAATGCATGCAGGCTTTTTAGTGAAGGGTACAAATGTCTTCTTATGAAATGTTTTTACAAATTCTTGTTTTGTCCACTCACAGCTTTTAATGTTTGGACTGCCCTTCAGGTTGACAGCGGATGTGGACTGTAGCAGAGACCGAGATATCACATACCTCCTCCGGATCTTGGCGTACTCTGATAGCCCAGGAGGGCAAAGGTCAGAAATATCCCTTGTCTGACACTTCGTGTTAGACGGGAGCAGGGTTATCCTGCATTAATCCCTGGGGGATTGGGATGGGTCCTGTCATTGGTGGACTCATGTTGGTGTTATAGGTCATGGTACGTTGGCTGAGAGAGTTTGTAACAACCCGTACCTTCGGGAAGGGTAAAAATGTAATCTTGTAAAAGTTTTGTATAAAAGGATGGTTTTGCCCTTGTAAATAGTAGGCCAAAAGTTGACTTTTTGAATTACCGATTGGATGAGTGTTAACCCTTGACTGTGACGTAGTTTAGGACGTCACGAGTTCGTAGACAGGTGGCAGGTTCGATTCGGACAATCGGAGAAAAAGTTATGACGTTCGGAAGATTGGGGGTGTTACCGTAATTTTGATTAAATGAGGAAAATGTTGACTTTTTGGAGGATTTGTAATTTTCACGTAGACCGAGGACCGTTAGATAGGTCTCGACTTCCTGAGTACAACGACAGGCGGCACGCTGTCATCGAACGTCGGATGAAATATTTACGGGTCTGGAAAGTGTGAGGGTAAAATGGTAATTTGTGCAAGAGGGGCATTTTGGTCATTTCCCTCAGCCCAATCAGATAAGGGCAAGTGGCAAGGATATTTTTGTGCTGACCTATGGATGCTGGACACGTGGGGGACACTGGATGGTTCCAGGCCGTTCTCAAGTGTGCACGGCCACACATTGTGCACGTTCAAACCGTGCTTTGCCTTTGAACACAGAGAAACAGAGGGTGAGATTTTGGGAGAGATTGATCGACTCAGTGCAAGGGGGAGTGAAGAGTGATTTTTGAGAGTGACAGAGAGAAGTGTTTGAGCTGGTGATCGTGTTTTGGTGGAGAAATCGTGCACGGTGGTGGTGCGGCGGAGTTCTGAGGAAGACAGGGAGATTGTGAGACAGGGGCGGCTGTTGTGCCGTGTGGTGGACTAAACCAAGGCGGTAGGAGGTTTAGGAGACTGAAGGGAGTCCAACGAGCACCGTGGCACGCGGCGGTGCGCACGGCGGAGCCTGAATCGAAAGGTAAGCCCTTTTCCTCTGTTTTACCCGTGAGTTTCATTTTGAAAGTCGTGAAGGTAGGATGAGAATCGAGGGGATTGGTTAGTGCAGTGATGTTTAGGGAGGCCCTAGGAATAGTTTGGGACGGTCCCCGTGACGGGGGAGTACACGGCGGAGTTCAGACGACGGCGAGTACTCTGTACTCTGTTTGTCGTGAGCTCAAACGGGAAGTCGTGGAGTTGGGCTTAGAGTCGAGGGGTTTGGAGGCCAGGGTGAAACTCCTGGAGGTCCCAGGAGTCGTGTGGTTGTGGTGCCGTGCCGGGGGAGGACCTGGGCGGCCGGCGGCCAAAACAGGGGCCACGGGCTCAGTTTTTTCGAAGGAGAGTCGTGAGGTTTTGGGCCGCGATTCTTTGATCTTAGGACAGGGTTAGCTTGCTTAGGATGGGACGAAGCTATTGGGATTGATTTGGACAGAATTGATGGAGGAACGGTAGAGAACCGTTCACGCCGGTTCAACTGTGTTGAACCGGGTGGCTCGAGGAAGGAGATGCACTGTAGCAGGCGCGTGAGGCCCACGCGCAGCCACTTTGGGCGGCGCGTGGAGGCGCTTGGGGAGGAATCCGGCCAAGCTTCCAACATGGGTTTAGTTCTAAATGTCCTAAGGAATCCATTGGTATGGTTTTCGGGGGAATCGGACGATGTTACGGAGTTGTTCGGGAATTCGGACGGTTTAGGGTTTCGGATTAAAATATTCTTAAATTCCCGAAAAATTGGGGAAATTCGGGTTAGGATCCTTGATGTGTTTGTGACCCTATTTGGTGCATATTGACAGGACGGGAGGCACCCGAGACAGTCGAGGAGCGCACGGAACGCGAGTGACTTGTTCTGATTTGTGAGTGGACTCTTTCTTTCCTTCGAGCATGCCTAACTGTTTTATCGATGTTTTATGATATTACGAGTGTTTTTATGCTTTTACATGATGATTATATGTGATTGATGAGTTTGCACGTTTTTCGAGACATTTCCGAGATTTTGCACGTTTTTCGAGAAAAAGCTGGTTTTCGGATTTTGATGCCATATTTGCGATTTCAACCTATAAATGTTTTCTGATGATGATCAATGGGTTATGAAATAGGATTTGTGATTATGTGTGATTTCTGGGTATAAGAATGGATTTCCGGATTTGGGTTCGGAATGTCGGTTCGGAACGCCGGAAGGGCTTCGAACCGGGGATTTCGAATTCGAGTTTGGCGATAGATTTCGAATTGGTTTTACACTGGATATGGATTGGATTTGCTGGATCTGGATATTGGGTTTAAAGACCCGGATTGATATTGACGGGGGACGGGCCCGGATTGAGTTTAAAGACTCGGGAGTTTAAAGACTCGGATATGTTGATATTACCCCCATAGGCCTATTGAGTTTAAAGACTCGGGAGTTTAAAGACTCGGATTTCATTTAAGGCCTGGTTGAGTTTAAAGACTCGGATAGGTCCAGCAGGTTTGATCAGAAATGATGGTTTGATGCTCATGCTATGATTTCTATATCCGTTTCATAGTGTTTCTGTTTCTTATGGTATTTTACAGTGTATCTGTTTCTTATGATATTTTATAGTGTTTCTGTTTCTTATGATGTTTCTTGGTTTAGAATTATTTAATCACTGAGTTAGGCATGTGATTTCCAAAACGGAGGGAACAAAGTGTTCTAGTTTCTTAGCGTTGATTTGAAAATAAACGGTTTTCAAACTTTCATTTTTTTTTCTTTTAGTCCACTCACATCTTTTGGTTTTAAATTTTCCCTCCAGGTCGTGGTGATAGCGCTGAGGTGAACGTTAAGGCAGATATCGAGGCATAGAGCTTCTGACGTTTTTTCCGTTGCGAGACTAGCATTGTAGGACTTTTGTGCCCATTCTGTAGAACTATGCTCTGACTGACTGTTGTATATATTTTACTCCTTCATCTGATAGTTATGCTTATAGTTGTATGAAGGTTGTTTTTGGTACTGTAAGTGTGATTGTCAGACGGGAGCAGGGTTCGTCCCGGGTATCGAGGCAATATTTGGGACGGGTCCTGACAGAGTTAGTGTGGATTGTGTTGGCCATGGATTGAAAGAATCGAGATGAGTGCGAATTGTGACGGTCGAGAATAAGGGGTTGAAGACTGCTTTGAGTTCTGGATCAAGAGGATATTGATAGTGTTAGATTGGGGCGGCCAACCATGATGACTGAGATTGGATTTACTCACACTTGATGAGTGGCATTGACTCTCTTCTGAAGTCAATCTGGTAGGAGATGATGATTGAGTGAGCAAAATCGTGATCATTGCTCTAGGTTGGCTACTTTGGACGTTAGTGGGAGTTTTTCCACGGTAGCATGTGGGTAGGAAAGTTGGATTTACGATCTCCTCGAGAGATGTGTAGGATGACGATACGTTGAGCATCATTCAGGAAAATATGAATAGTTGAAGCCTCGAGTAGGATGTTTGCAGGCTCGTTATGGCTTTAAATTGAGAGATTGTACTAGTGGTAGATGACCATGGAGGGTTGCTGGACGGTGTTCTAGTGAGACACATAGGCTGGAGTTGGTCGGGTGACCACGAGGGCTCAAAGAGGACGTTGAGTATAGTGTGATCTGTCTAAAGTAAAGGTCAGACAGACGGGTTCCCATATTGGATTACGATTGACAGGTCAGCTAGATGATAGACGGATTAAGTCTAAGGTTGGTATGGCGTGTGGACTGGATGTGGATATTGGTATGTGTCTAGTTGGTGTGTGTACAGTCCCCAGATGGAGTATGGAAATTGTGTGAGTGCAGTCCTTAAGCAGGCCTGAGAGTGCCTATGTGAGTGCTGTGACGTGCATGCATTTCTGAGTAGTGCATGATTGACAGCGAGATTGCTGAGTATTGATCATCTGATCGATGAGGTATGATCATCAGATTGAGTCTGAGATGGATATGATATGGTAATCGGACGGGATCCGATGTTGATTGTACGTTGAGTACGAGGACTAAACATCAAATACTGTGCGCTAGTACAGAGTGCCTTGAGAGGGTTCAGTGATTGTGTGTGCATGGAGCTCAGGGACATGTAAACCAGAGGAACCCTAGCGATTATGTGTGTGATTATCTCTTCTAGAACAAGTATTCGATGGGGTCCAGATACACTCAGGATGAGTGAAATGTGTGTATCGACAGGATGAGTGGGATGTCAGTTTGTGTACCGAGAGGATGAGTGAGATGATAGAGTTGAGGTTTGTAATGAGTCAGGATCATAGTGTTGGTTGCGGAGTGACACGAGATACGATGTTGTGACTCTAGAGCGAGCCAAGGTCAAAGTTGCGCAACAGAAGCATATTGGAGCCATGAGTTACCAGTTGAGCATGACGGTGTGTCATCGATGTGTTGAGTATCGTGAATATGTTAGACGTCATGAATGTGTTAGATGCAGTGAGTGTGTTGGACGTTAGGATCTGTTAGTGAGACAGAGGACCTTTGACGCTTCTGCTGAGCGAGATTGTCAGTTTAGTATCAAAGAATGAGTATTGAACATGATCGACAGATTGGATACTGAGTAGGATGAGGAACAGAACTGAACCGGACTGAGCAGAATGACACCTTAGATTGTCAGTTGAGAAGGATCGCCATGTTGAATGACACTTGTCACCCAAATATCTGATTTTAGACCATAGGTTGAATGACACTTGTCACCCAACTTATGGCCCATTTAATTGATACATGCATCCACCATTTTCATCCATCTTCTTCATTCTTCACACACCCAAGACCATACCCACACCTCATTGCTTCATCTTCTTCATGTTTTCGATTTGAGAGGGAGAGAATGAGAGGATGAGACAGGGAGATGGACCAAGATGATGGCGGAGCTGTTGTCAGGAAACCGTGAAACAAAAGGTAACCTGTGAGTTCTAGGATTTGGGTTTTTTTTTTGGACTTTTGGATCGATTCTAAGCCCAAGGTTAAATTCTTGGAGCTCATACAAGCTTGTAGGTGCAAGAATGGAAGGTTTTGGTTAATGGGAGTGGCCGGAACATCGATTCAAAGTTTGGCCAAAACTTTAGGAGGCCATATCTTCAAAACCAGGTATTATCTTGAAATTCTGAGTTTAGATTTGGATTCCTTGGCTTAAGTAGCATGATTTCCATATATAAAACGTAGGATTTTGTTGAGAATTATGAAGATTTGAAAAATTGGACAAAAATGGCGGATTCCAGCCACCACCAGCCGAACCAGAAGGCGGCAAGCCTAATGACGTCAGTATTAACCGTTGACCGGCTGGCGTCAGCGTTGACTTAGACCGTTGACCGATGACGTCAGCGTTAACTTTGCTAACCATTGACCGATGACGTCAGCGTTGACCCGCGCGTGGAGGCGCGTGGGCATGAATTTCAAGGTCAAACCAGTCTTGTTCGAAAGTTTTCAACGATCTGAATCCAATGGTGGTTGTTTCAGGTCGATCAGATATCGTTTGATAGGTCATTTAGAGGTTTTTAGCCTTGGTCAGCGTGTTCGGGTCACGTTGACCTTTCCGGCAGGTGTGAGGGTCTTTGATATGGACTTGTATAGGTTGATAGTGACCTTTGAGTATGATATAGACATGTCTAGACATCCCGCAGAGTATGGATTAGCCCTAGAGTGACTTACGATGCGGGTTTCGGAACGCGCAGCATGGACAGTCTGTGAGTGGACTTTGTTTCATAAAATATGATGCATCCATAAATGTTTTATATGTCTTATGAACATGATTTGAGATTCCTTTAGTGCATTTGATTTAAATATGTTTTATATGGCATTTTCTACGATATTGCACGTAGTTTGAGATTTATATTTTATATGATATTTGGACTTAGGCCAAGTATACTACGTGCATGTGATTATATGATTTGACGGTTTCATGGAGATGCGTGAAATAGAAATTCAAGCATGAGTCTCAGTTGGAAATCTCCTTTGATTATTGGGATTTGGAAAATGATTTTAACAATGAAATGATTTTCAAATTTAGAAATATGTTTCAGGCGTATGACCTAGTTGATTTATAGTTTGACTTAGAGTATAGTCAAACGTGAAATATATCGGGCTATGACTTCGTTATGAGATTTATGAAAGATATTTTGGGCTGTAGACCCAATTGTGGATTTGATAGGATTCAATAAATCCTGAGTTTATGCAGTGTTGATAGACACTATTTTCAATGATGGTTTTGTGGAAATGGATTTGTTGAAACTATATTCCGGGTGTGGACCCTGTTAAGATGATTTATGAGAAATAACTGTTTTGATTTGAGTTACAACAGTTATGAAAATGTTTCCACTGTTTTCAAAATGATGATTATGATTTTGAGTTTAAAGACTCGGGACTTTAAAGACTCGGATTATGATAGGGTCCGGTTGTGAATACGTTTCCCCGAAAAACACCCTGGAGATAATGCTCGCCTCCGAGGTACAGAGAGGTCACGACGAGCCTGCTGTCGAGCAGTCGAGGGAGGCTCGACTCAGGAGTACGGTATATGAGATCGATCGATGATATGTTCATGATGATCTGAAGATTTTTGGCCGGTAATGTGTTCACTGTGACATGCTAAGGATCAGAGCAGTCCATGAGCTTATGGACACACGTTGCTGGGATTGGAATCGAGATTGATGATGATGGGATGAGATCCCACATGGAATTATATTTGGGTAGAAGCCCCACGTGATTTGATTTGAGCTAAGACTGTAAATGTTTTTGTTTTGGGCTGAGACCCTGTATGATTTGGGTTTGGGCTAAGACCCTATTGAGGAAATAACTTTGATTGAGAAGCATTGTTCATGGTGTTTTGTTTTGAAAAGCAATATGATTTGCTTTTGAGAAAAGTATTTGAAATACTGTTTTCTGATGTGTGCATGCTTTTACGTTAATGGTATAAATGTCATTTTGATAAACTGTTTTTATAATTGATTGTATTTGTCCACTCACAGCTTTTACAGTTTTTGATACACTTTAGGTTGATCATGGATGCGGGCTGTAGCAGAGATCGAGACATTATATGCCAATGCGTAACCCCACAGATCCTTGCGTACTTCGGATAACCCCGAGCGGGTTAAGGTTTTATCCCTTGTCTGGTATGTGGCATCAGACGGGAGCAGGCACATCCCAATATAATCCAGGGGGATTGGGATGGGTCTTGTCAAAATACGAGGAATTCGGTCTTAACAACTCTCAAATTGACTCAGAATTACCTAGTCTTAGGTTTTTCTTAAGGAAAGTAAAAAAATGTGTACAAAGAGAAGTTTAAGAAATTCTAAAAACAAAATAAAGAAAATCTAGAATAAAATAACTAAGAAACAAAGAACTAAGAAACAAAATGTAAAAACAAATCTAAAAACAAAATTAAAAGAAAATCTACAAGAAGCTAAAAATGGTCCCAAAATAGTATCTTAAAAGGGAGAAAAAAGAACTTTAACAAAGAGAGAAAAATGACTAAAAAATGAAACTACAAAAGAGAGAAAAATGGACTAACTAGGGGCTAAAAAAGGACCCTAAACAATGAAGATGTCCTTCCTATTTATAGAGGAAGTGCCAAAAAAACTAGGAAAAAAATTAAATACAAAAACAATAAAAATAAAATGATGTAATGATATAATGATGGGTTTTTGGCTGATTTTAGGGATGAAAACATGCTAGAAAATCTGTAAAAAGGGAGCAGGGCATGGCTCGGCAGAGAGCAGCTAAAAAGTGGACATGTAGTTCAGCAGGCATTGACTGACAAGGATGCATGGCTTGAGCATGGGTTGGATGGAGAAGCAGGTGGGAGTAGCGTAATTGACGCTAACAGAAGCTGGGGCTATTAGGCGCACACACACTAAACAAGGGAAGGCAAATTAGGTGGGCGCTCTCTGATTGCAGGCGAGGGCTGATGGATGATTTGGGATGTCTTTGGGGGCCGCGAGCCTCGAGTCTGGGTTGGACTACTAGGCTCGCGGGTCTGGGCTGGGTTGTAATGAAATGGGTTTGGGTTGGGCTTATGGATTCTTGGGTTTCAATTAAATATGGATTTGGGCTTCCTTATTTCGTCCATAATTTCTTCATGCTAACTCGATTGGGACGATTCTTTCTCCAAAATGCTAAGAATTCCAAACTTTATTTATTTCTGAAAATTTTCCACAAAATATATTATTTTTTTTCAATTGTTTGATATTTTATATTAAAAGATAAGCATAAAGGGTATAAAATGATTATAAAATAAAACTTAATTAAAGACCTATCATTTTTGCACTGAAAAACTTGTAAGGTCGACTATTCCTTCCATTTTTATGCCCCTTAGGTTCACGTGGCACTTCACGCACTTCGAGGAATTTACAATAGTTTCTTCGACATTCATACCGGTTATTTGGGTGTGATGCAATGGGATAATCATGTAGTTACTTGAGCTAGATGATCATCATAAATAGTGTATTATACTTTATACGCCCATTGTCGCAATGAAATGCTAGTTAATTTTCACTTGTTACATTTCAAACGACCTCCTACAACACATAATTTTAACCCTTTGGCTTTCTTCATTTGGACATCATCGTTCAGATACCTGCCAACATACTTCGGTTCCTAGTAGACTTTCTAGATCATAATGTATCGATTTGGTATTAGAGCATCGTTTACGTACACAAGATGATCATAAATCCTAATTTTACATGTCAAGTTATATCCTAGAAATGAGGTTTTACCCTAGTCATCCTTGTTGTTGTTTACTTTTTACACTAATCTTTCATGAATGTACCAAAAAAGCCAATCGAGTTGCGTAGGCTAACTGTTTTTGGTTACATACTTTATGCATTTAGTTTAAGTCTCGTTTTAAGTATGATATTTACTCTAGTATTCTTATTTTAATTTTCTTGCAAATAAGTTTGTCATATTATTGAGTTTCATATCGCGTTTTACTACTAACGTAAACTTCCTTATTTGTGATGGTAAAACTTTTTGGTTGAAATAATGTTGGTAATGGTACCAAGATTGCAGCATGTGTTATGACATGCTATATCTTGATACTGGGTATATTTATATCAACCAATTCGTTTAACTTTGTTCGAACTGGTTTTCTATTGTACAGAATTTTGCCTTTTTGGAAAATGATATTTGTATATTTTCCTAGTCGTTTTCACTCATCGAATTTTAAGCCAGGTATTCCTTATGAACTTTTCAACTGCTACCTTTGACCTTTGTGGTTATTTGATCTAATAGCCTTTTCTCCCTTGCAGTTATTAGTAGTTTGTTTTAAAGTTCCTCAATCTGAATTTGTGTGTTGTCATATATGTCTTGTTTAATGTAAAAGCACGTGTTCGGGAGGGAGTGGTGAACGATCCCACATTCCTGCGAGCGAAATGGTCGGGGGGGGGGGGGGGGGGGGGGGGGAGGGGGGGGAATCGTGGTGTGCCTTAAAGGTGTAGGCACACACCTATCTAGCAAGAGGCCTTTTGGGAGCTCAGTGGCTTTGGGTTTGATTGGAACTCTAAAGTTAAGCGAGTTGAGGTTGGTGCAATTCCATGATGGGTAACCCCCTAGGAAGTTGCACCGTGAGCTCCCGAAAACAAAACCGTGAGGGCGAGGAGGTCCAAAACGGACAATATCGTGCTAGAATCTGGCGGGTCGAGTCCTGACAGAATAGTATCAGAGCTAGACCCTAACCGGGAAGTGTGCCAGCGAGGACGCTGGGCCCTAATGGGGGTGGATTGTAAAAGCCCGTGTCCTGGAGGGAGCGATGAACGATCCCACATTCCTGCGAGGGGAATGGTCTGGGAGGGGAATGGTGCTGTGCCTTAAAGGTGTAGGCACATACCTATCTAGCACGAGGCCTTTTGGGAGCTCAGTAGCTTTGGGTTCGATTGGAACTCCAAAATTAACCGAGTTGAGGTTGGTGCAATTCCATGATGGGTGACCCTCTGTGAAGTTGCACCGTAAGCTCCCGAAAACAAAACCGTGAGGGCAAAGAGGTCCAAAATGGACAATATCGTGCTAGAATCGGGTCCTGACCGATGAAGGTTGGGTCCTGACATTTAATGCTTGTCCTATTTTTCCAACTTTCTTCTTTCTCTTCTGGTGATTTACAATTCCTTAATTCTTGGACAATATTGAGGTCATTTGTATTCTCTTGTTAACTAAATGTTTTAAAGAATTTTTTTTTCTTTTGGAATTGATGAGTTTCAACCTTTTGTAAAATATTCTTTTTCAAATTGACAATATTGTTCTTTTGGGTTGTTCTTGTATGTTGTGTTTGATGTTTTAGTTTGATCAAATTTAAATTTCGAATACTATGCCTTATGCAAGTTTTTTTTTTGTAAACCCAAATACTTTTAGGATTGGGGCATTTTACTAGTCTTAACTATACCTTTAAGACTTTGTTGTGTTATGTACCCTTATCTTAAAACAGCTTGTTCATAATTCCCTAGATTTTCTAACTAGAGTATTAAATTGTGTTTGCTTAGACCTCCAAAAAGGATACATATGAAGACTTGAGTTAGTGTCTCGATGAGATTTCATAATTAGTTTCTAGCTTCTATTGACGACAGTTGAATGCAAACAAGAATATTTGGATCTTCTTAACAATATTTGGATCTTTTTTCTCGAGTCTAGTTGTTTAGCTTACTTTCTATTTTATTTTGAAGTCCATTTGTTGGGAAAGAAAACCCATAACTATCAAGATTTCAAAGGCCATAAGTTGTCCCCTTTAAACCTCATAACCACAAGTTGTGTGTGGAGAAAGTGTGGAAACGACTGGTTTTAGGCACTTGAAATCTTAGTAGATGGTCTTAGGTACCACTGAATTAACAAATGGATGAGACACAAAGTAAAATAGAGTGTATAGATAATTTTTTAGGTAAGAGTGAAGATAATTATAATCATAAGCTTCATATTAATACAAATCTGAAAAATATTTTAAAATGCAATTAGTGACTGTATAAATTATACAATCAATATGTTAGGAAGCTGGATAAACAAGCTAGAAAAAAAAAAGTTGCTCATGAACTTTATATTGAGAAAAAACTCGAAAGTATGAAATGTAATTTTGAACACTTAATTGATCAAGTAACAAATTTTGGAAAGGTGAACGACTTAGATCTAACATAAGAATCGAATTAAGGAACACTTGTCAATTCTCATTCAAAAACTTGAGAATTTAGATGTCCAAAATTATGGAGGAATGAACCATCCTGGAGATAAAAAAAAAATTTATAGGTTATTCTATGGATCCAAATATATTTTGATCTTTAAAATAGAAAAGTTTGATTCTTCTTTTAATTATGAAGGGTATAAGAACATACTTGACAAGTGGAAAACTCTTTATGAAGATCCTCAATTAATTGTTGAGAAAAGCAATAAAATTTTAGAAAATATTTGAATAACTTCTCTCAAATATGAGCCACTATTATCTCATTTTAATCATGACATAAATGCTATATCTGAAAAAGAAATTTCTGAGGAATCATCTAACTCTGAATTAGATTTAGTGACAGCTAACGAAGAAGAAAAAACCTTCACAAACAAGGGTAAAAGGAAAGAAGAAGAACTATTAAAAGAGTTTCAAAAATTAGAAGATTTGAAAAACACTTGAGGAAAACTCAAGATGAAGAATACGTGAAGGTTAAGGAAGAAGAACTGTCTATATCCTACACATGGAGGGATGATATGAATAAACAAATCATAACTCGAAATGAACATATATGGATCTAATAAATGTGCCCTTTAAAGATCAAGAAAAAGTAATTGATGATTAGACACAATCCTTGTCCATCGTGGTTAAAAAAATGGCAAAAGTTCGAAGTAGGTAAAAACCAGAACACTGGCTTATTGTCAAGTTTTCATTCTAGAGAAGATATATTGAAAAAAAAAAATTGCACAGATAATTAAAGTCTTTAAAAAATATTATTTTATGTTAGAACGTTATGTGGACAAATACTGGCTAGATCAATTCTTCCATAACCTTCTCTCACCATATGATGAATTGTTAGTAAAATGTTATCCTAATTGGTTAATCAAAGCCAATAAGATGGAAACTCTATTATTTAGAATAGAACATTTCTTACCTTTAAAAGTAAAGAAGCAAGTTAAAAATCAAGTTAACAAAAACATTGGTAAAAAATGTTGTGAAAAAATCCTAAAAGAAATTGGAAAATAGATTGTTATATATACCCCTAAAAAAATATTTTAAAAAGAAAAAATTTAAAGGGAAGCCTGTGAAAAAAAAAAATCTAAGTTTTCAATAGGTAAAAAAAATAAGTTTTCAATTGAGAGAATGGACTTCTTCGCTAACCACTGTTTTCCCGAGACATTATGGCTGCACAGGCTCAATTGAACATGTTCCTGGATGAACCCTTCAATGAAGAATCCAGTGCTCAAAAACAGTTGTTATTAAACTCTCTTCTTTCCCATGAAAAGCAAGTTCTTTGGAATTTTGAAGTCCCTCGTCCAAATATAATTTAAAGTAGGGACAGATCCAAAGTATGGGCTGAAGTAGGCTCAAATATTAACCCCCACTTATTGTAACATGTGTAGCGCACCCAATCTATTGTCCATTCTATCAAAACCTAAAGAAAACAAAACGCAAAAGAGTCCATCATGTGTTGTTCAACACTTCAACCTACACTTAAATGAAAATAATTATCCCATCTAACTTATAATCCAATTTATAGCTAAATAAAAAGAGAAAACGAGTCCGTTTGATTTTTAGTGAAGCCTAGCTACAGTAAACAAAATAAGGAAATCCACCTCATTTTCTACCGCTACAAATAAAATGCAAATAGAACATTGAACACAAAAACATGGCTATTCGTTGGGGGAAGTGTGGAGTAGTCAGTCTCAATAGCACAAAGTTGATGCTCATTAGACATTCTTTAACAAGGGCTTAGGGAGTCAAATATTGGGAATTTTTTTTCCAAACTCATCTTCAATCCTTAATTCATTTCATTTCTAAATCTTAATTTTTAGCTCCATTGTTAGAGGGCTAAATTTGGCCGTTTATGTAGGTCTTGACCAAGTGCTTGTGGGTGCAAGTGGTGGGTTCGGTGGTTTTTTTTTATTGAAGGAACTATATAACATAAGGCCCTAAAATGTAGTTCATACTCAATTTATAACAAAATTAGTTTTCAAGAGGTTATATTTTAACACAAGTTTCATTTAAGATTTTATTCCTAGATATGGCCTTTCTTTAGTCAATCGAGTATTTCACTAAAATTTTATATTAAAATTAGTCTATCTTATTTTCAAATTCTGAATTCTGATTTGAAGGTTAGTGTTAAATTCTTGTGGGATTGATTTGAATATTGATGGTTTCAAAATAACTCTGATTTTCAATATATTTGGGCTGATGCGCACAAAACGATACGTGAAAGTATTTTCGTAATTTTTAATTATCGAGGCACATATTTCGAAAGGGGATGTAATGCAGCACATAATTTCTCCTACTTTTGGCCTAAAATTTGTCTTTATTGAGCCAATGTCTCATGGTGGGGGCCGAGAACTCCAACTCCACCTCCACCTCCACCTCCACCTCAAACACCTCCACCTCCACCTCCACCTCAAACACTACTAGGTAGGTAGTAACTTTATGACTTGGTCGATCTCTCTAATGTGGTGGGAGGATTGAATCCAACAGGCAACAAATGGCCATTATATATTTGTTGATGGCTGGTGTCTGGTGATGCAACCCAACTCAGCAAGCTTCGAGTTGACCAGGTATCTATGTATTGTGTGCAGTTGAGGGTTGAATCAGCAGGTCTGTTTGTTGATGAATGATTATGCTCATGAAGAACATGGCTTAGCTAATAGCTAGCTAGGGTTTTCTGCGGGGTTAGCTGGTGATTAAGTACGTCAGCCACATATGCCCTAGTCAACTTACCCTAATTTGAGGGTTTCAAAATATGATTACAGCCAGTAGCAATATTGAGCAATTATAAGCCCATATCATTTAAAGAGGAGAGGAATTTCTAATTTCGATAACGCAATCAAGGCCAAAAGGTAGTTATCTCTCTAAATCATTCCACTGCTAAAATAATTGAGAGTGTTCGAAAGTCCACAGCTCCATATGTATTTTGATACATCACATTTAGAGGTTCATGGTTGGCAATGGCATTGATAACCCTATCGCCAAAGTGCTACTTTTTTTCTCATTTGTAATTAATAGAAAATTGGATATTCTATATTACCTACATAAATAATAAGAATAATATATATTTTAAATATGCAATAATTTACTTAATTATTACATATAAATTAATTGTCTTCCTTTTCTTTGAGGATGGTTGGGCTGCTAATACGTAGTATAAATACTAGAGCTACGGAGATTTCAAACCGACCTGGTCCACAACATACCATCATAGGAATAAAACTGAATTAAAAAAAAAAGTTGCAGGGTCCCTAATTAAGCCAGCTCCTTGCATTGAAGAAGAGAAGAGAAGAGAATCCTCATGAGACATTGGTCCATATCCCATCTATTAGGTTTTGGTCAAACTCAATCTTTGACGCATTTGTTTTTCATGTCTCATTAAGCTATGATCCTATGAGCTAGCAATAACTAATTGAAATCAACTCAATCTAGCTATTAGGTTTTTTTTTTTTTCCGTTTTCTGTTCTATTGATCATGAATGATTGCGAATTGTTAATACATATAAGTCGTTTAATTCGTGAGCAAATCGGAGTTATTGTCGTTTGACTGAATCAAAGAAAGGGAAGGTGATCATCCAAATGTAAGGTAACAATGGAGTGGTGCAGAAGTGGGAAGAAGAAAACTACTGTATTAACTGTCTTTTTAGGCCATAACATGTGACCATCTCTGAAAAATTATTGTTGGTCTTCAATATTTGGAACAATTTTTTGGGCCCATGCCATTCATTCATGCCGAATGTGGTGTACCAGCAGAGTTATACTTCCATCTTCTTGGCACTCAGCAATTCACTAGCAAGTTTTTTTTTTTTTTTTTTTTAGTTTCGGAAAAAGAAGCCATATTATGTTGTGTACTTTTTACATGTAATATATACAAGAATTAAAATTGAGATCATTAAGATAAATGAAAGTATAAATTTTATAATACGTCTCTCAATTTTTTTAACTAACGATCTGATAACAAATATGTAAACATATGAACTAGTGTATTATGCATTGTATTCCAAACCACCTCACTGTTGAAAGTTGAAACAGAGGATATTAGGTCTAATTGGTGCACCGAGACTACCTTTCACTTTCATATTATGACTTACTCTGCTTTCAAGTGATTCACACTATTCACTAGAAATTTTAATTAATCGTGCATATCATATCCTCTTTCCACAAAATAGAGGGGGAAAAAAACATAATATAAGTATGACACCATATACTGAAAATCCAAGAATGAGATCCCATCATTCAAGCAAAATTATTTTTGTATATTTTGTTTTTGCGTGACTTTCATGGCCAATGCTCACCCACAATTTTCCCAGTTACTTTGACAGTTTGACTACTTGCTTAAGGAAATGTGGGCCCCACTTTGCACCAGACCCTATGACCATATGACTTGCATGCAAGGTACAAGCCCATGTAGTGCTCACTGAACTTGAGACTTTCTGGATGCTCTTTATATGTGGTGATGTTTTGATGGCTGCATTTAATTAATAAATTTATTTTTTTCAGCAGTGTAAATTTGAATGTTATTTATAAAAATATATTTTTTTACATTATGGAATGCCAAATTCATCAGCGGATGAGCCGCAAATACTTATGGAATCAGCTTAATTTTATGACTTTCTCCCTCCCAAGCCCTCTTCATATGATGAAGCCATGGCGTCAAATACAAAAGGTTTGACGCAAGACTGTGAACACGACGTCACTTTCGTGGTTACTTTGGCATTTGCACGCGCCAGAAAATCGTTTCTGGAAATGAAATGAATTCGATCATGATTACTTGGGATTTCTCTTCTTCGTTTTTTTTTAAAAAACAAATTTGTTTTTTCCTCTGGAGAAAAGATAAGGTAAGGAGCAGTGGAGAATAGTGTGATGGGTGTGACGTGTCGGGCTCAGGAGAAGAGATAGGACCACAATGTGATATAGTCGGCGTCGTCTGTTTTGCTTTACGACCAGGTCCGCATACTGCCAAAATATAACTTTTTGATCTCCATTTCAACTTGGCCTTGCCCTTGTTTCCACTGAATAATACGCCTCTTGGTTTTAGCGAATTCAAAAAGCTGTGTCGACAAAATTGACCTACGCTACGCATTTACATTTAATTAGGAAGATAATTATTCCGCTCCTAATCAAAATCATTCCTTCCTATCGCTCGTGAGCCTCTTTCATCTCCAATCTTTACTTGATGAGTTACACTGTCGGCTGTTTAAGGAAGACGCACGCGAATTTCAATAGTTGATATATGTCGATAAAAATATTGATGACTTAGGTCTCGTCATAAATAATTATATAAATATCAACCATCCATTCCTAATGAATAAAATTTAATCGGCAGTAAACATATTCAAAATCAGGAAATAATGCTACAAATTCAGGGAATCTAACATGAAGATGGAGAGTGGAGAAAGAGCAGGCGTTGCATTTTGGATTGAATTTGGTTAGGTGTTGGTTCACATGCGAAAACAGAAGCTTTTTTGTTTGTTCACCGATGGATTGGTCGTGGTGTAATTTCACGAGGCTTGTCCTTCAAAAGGACAACCCCATCACCTTTTCAACAACTACTTTACGTCTTTAATGCCACCATACTGCCAGGGGTCCCACCATTCTCCTAATAATGTCTAAATCTTTCTAATTTATATCGATGTTCCGAATAGTATTAGACATTTTAGGAAGGTAAATTGGGACCTAATGTCGAGATCATTTTTATTTTAAAGACAAAAATTAATAAATTAAGTATTTACATACTTACATATATATATATATATATACTATAAAATTCATTTCAAATACACTAAGAGGTTGAATAAAGATTAAAGAGTTAAAATTAAAGAAAACCAATTCCAAACAAATCCAAATCCAATAGACATACAAATTCATACCTAGTCTAAACAAATACATTATCGGTTAAAGAAAAAAAATACACCATCTAATTGATAATTCTAAACAATCTCAAACCCACCATGTCTGATGTCACCCACCTCCTTATCATCTATATTATGTGCCTCATTTCTATCTGAATTCTTGTCCTTATTCTCGATACCCAAAATGACACGACCCACCCCCAATCCCCCGGGATTAAGGGATAAGTCATGCTCCCGTCTAACTTACGCATGACATGAAGGCTAAACCGACGTCCAACCTCCATGTAACACGTAAGCCGGACAAGTGATTTCCAAAATGAACTGTTCACAAGTACCGGACTTCCAGAGGGTGCAGAATCTACTGTGGATCGCGTGTGTGATGTCTCCGTCTCTCTCTACCAATAGCCCGCACCGCAACAACCTGTAGGGTATCGAAAACATAAAAAGACTATGAGTGGATAAAAATAAATAATAAGTTTAGAAAACAGTTCATAAGAAAGTACTTTTATACCCTCCATTTAAAAATCAATGCATACATATAAAATCCATGTCATGAAATCATTTCATATCCAAAAACCATTCTTTCCTTAAATCCGTAACTCAAATCTAAGGCCTCAGCCCAAAAGCATCAAATCCAACTCATCCGGGCTACTGCCCAAAACATCTAAAAACCAGTGAAAAACATCAATCATGCGAGTTGTTGGATCTCAAGTGCGCCCGAGTCTTTAAACTAAAAACCATGCGCATAATCAGGTCTTCCCGGGATATCAATGAGCCTTTAAACTCAAAACACAATCAACATGTCTCGGGGGATATCATAACCGAGTCTTTAAACTCAAAACATATACCGAGTCTTTAAACTCAAAACATATACCAAGTCTTTAAACTCAAAAAACATCAATTCAGGGCCCTCCCCCGTCAATAAACCGAGTCTTTAAACTCAAAACCAAATCCAGCCGTTTTTTCTTTTTCCAGGTATTTAAATCCAAAACCATTTTTGTAAGACCCATGTCCTACAGGGAACGGTGAACAATCTCACATTCATGTGAGGGGGAATGGTCTGGGAGAGGATGGTGGTGTGCCTTAAAGGTGTAGGCACACACCTATCTAGCACTAGCACTTTTGGGAGCTCAAGTGCTTTGGGGGGGATTGGAACCCCAAAGTTAAGCGAGTTGAGGCTGGTGCAATTCCATGATGGGTGACCCCCTGGGAAGTTGCACCATGAGCTCCCGAAAACAAAACCGTGAGGGCGAGACCCAAAGTGAATAATATGGTGCTAGATGAGTCGGGTCCTGACAATTTGGTATCAGAGCCAGACCCCGACTGGGAAGTGTGCCAGCCAGGATGCTGGGCCCTAAGGGGGTGGATTGTAAGACCCGTGTCTTGTAGGGAACGGTGAACAATCCCACATTCCTGCAAGGGGGAATGGTGTGACGACCCGTCCCAAATTAAAGGGATTAATTACGGATTAGCGAGGCTAATTAGAGATTAGAAGAGGATTAGCGGACGTTCGGGCGAAATGACGATTTTGCCCCTAAAATGGGTGAATCATTGACTTTTCATTCAGGCGGTCAAATGGAATTTGGCCGATGACTGTGACGTAGTTCGTGACGTCACGAATTCATAGACAGGTGGCACGCTCGATTCCGACATTCGAGGAGGAAGTTATGATGTTCGGAAGTTTGAGGGCATTTTAGTAATTTGGGCCAAGAGTTGACTTTTTGACCGAGAGGTCCGATGGCCGAGGGCCAAAGACCGTTACGTAGATGAGGACAATATGAATCCGTAGACAGGCGGCACGTCGAAATCGGACATTCGACGGAGAAGTTACGGTTCACGGAAGTACGAAAGTACTACTGCACGAATTACGAAACGGGTTACTTTTGGACTTAACTTAAGTGGGCCCAGATATTTTTCTTCTAACCCAATGGATGAGTGACAAGTGTCACTCATCCATTGCCCAACTTGATTACATACATGCATCTCCTTCCCTTGCATTTTTTCATCGATCGTTTTCCTTGTCCCCAAACAAAACCGATCAAACCATTTCCCCCCAAATCCAACCCTCCAACCCTGTGATCATAACTGAGACCCAGAGAGTGAGAGAGAGGCTGAGGAAGCAGAGGATGGTGGCTGGGCCGCCGTGCACGGCGGTGGAGCCTTGAACCCGAACATGTTTCACGGTTAGGCCCATTTTCCCCATATTTTCGATTCTTGCATTATGGGCTGTTTTGGGTGATTAGGAAGTGGTTTTTAGGTTTTTAGGAAGGTATTAAGAAGGTTTGTGTGGTGGTTGGACGGCTGTGGAAGCCATGGGAGGTTTTGGGAAACTTTAACCGTTTGGTTCAAAATCAAACCATAGGATTTAGACGTTTTCGGTTGCGTTTAAGGATTGGAATGGATAGAAAACATGAAAATAGGAAGAAATGAATCAAAATGGAAGAATTAGGATGAAAAATGGGGTGTCTAGGGCCGTGAACCGGTCACGCCGGTCCAGTTTGACTGGCCAAACCAGATGAACCGGTCTAGCACAGTAAAACCGATCTGCTGGAGGTTGGTGATGATAAATAGTGTTATGAGCCTTCTAGGAGCGCGTGAGGGGGCGTGGGCCATAATTTTGGGAAGTATTCAACATATGCAATCTTCTATTCGATGTAACAAAGATTTTGGGACTGGTCTCGTGTCAATCGGACATCGTTTCGATAGTTTTCGGGGTGTCGGAAGGTTTAGGATCGGTTTAAAAATAGTTAAAAGTTCGAGAAAATTACGGGGCTTTGGTAGGAGGTTAATTAAGTAGTTAGTAACCTTCTATTAAAATTTGGATAGGTTCGGGAGTCCCGGTGACAGTGATCGGCTCGGGAGAGCCTATGGCGTGCGTATCGAAGCGCGGCTTTGGACGGTATGTGAGTGGACCCTTCTCTCGAAATTGATGCATGCATAAATATTTTATAATTGTTTTAATACAGGTTTTGTGATGCCATGAGTGCATTTGTTTGTGGTAGCCTAGGATTTACGTATTTGCACGTATTTCGAGATTTACGATTTTATACGATGCATATGCGTTCTAGGTTTTCGACGAGGGTTTAATAAATGGATTTCGAATTTAGACATATGAAATCGGGCACGAGACCCATTTGATTTACAACTCTCGGACTTGGATTCCATTTGATTTGACGAGGAATCGGACCTAGGGTCCATTTGAGCTATACAATCGGACCGAGGGTCCAGTTGGTTTACGATTCGGGTTTGAGGCCCAGTTAGTGTTACTATCAGGCTTGATGCCCCGTTGATTTATGATATCGGGCCTGAGACCCATTTAGTTGAGATATCGGGCTTAAGGCCCCGTTGGTTGTGAAATCGGACGCAAGGTCCTGTTGGGTTATGGTTTCCGGCGTAGGGCCCAGTTAGTCGTGATATCGGGCTTGAGGCCCTGTTGATTGTGAAATCGGGCTTGAGTCCCAGTTCAATTTATGACATGAGTATTCGGGCATGAGACCCTGTTGAATTGAGGATTTAGGCCGAGGCCTGTGGAACTAATTTGAATCGGATTCGCGGAATCCTATTGAGATGATTCGGGTATGAGACCCAATTGAAAAGTGATTTGAGAAAGAAAGAAAAGAGTATTTGAAAATGTGATTGAACCCTCCATATTGATTATATGGTCTCCTCCAGCGTCGACCTGGAGAGTCACGATCCACAGACCAGAGTGGGTATCCCCATAGGGATCCCGTTCCAGGAGTGGAGATTACGAGATATGATGTGGTCCCGGACTAGATTCCAGTGAGATATGTGGACTAGATCCAGAGAGAGAGCTCGGACTAGATCCAGTGATTGAGCCTCCCAGATGGAGATTCCTGGGAGAAGACTCGGAGTGAGACCCCGATTAGTGTGCACACTAGTATAGATTTGATATCGTGACTATATCGGGGATGTGTTCCCTAGGGGCTGTGTGCCCCGAGTTGGCATCTTCTCCGGAAGTACCTGGGATGGGTTATACGTACGAGTATGTATGAGATTTTATGGAAAAGTGATTTGAGGGCGGAGACCCTGTGTTTTATGATTTAGAAAGTGATTTGGGGCAGAGACCCCGTATTCGATGTTTTGAGAATGGTTTTGGGCTGAGACCTACGTGATGTGAATTGGGCTGAGTCCCTATTGTTTTGATTTTTGTATTCCATGTTTTAGATTGTGATTTCGGGTCGAGGACCCAAATGGATTTACGGTTCATGACGGTTTATGGGAACCGGCATGAACCTTTGAAAGGTGTTTTTGGGTCATGACGGTTTATGGGAACCAGGCATGAACCCTTGAATGATTTCAAGAATATGTTTGATAAATTGAATGATTTTATGAATGTTTTAATGAACGGTTTTTGGAATGCATGCGTATGTGTTTATGAAGGGCATAAATGTCTTTGTATGAAAATGTTTTTAATAAATTATTATTTTGTCCACTCACAGTTTTCGTGTTTTAATGCCCTTCAGGTTGAACGCGGATGCGGGCTGTAGCAGAGACGAGACATCACTCCTCTCCTCCTACGATCCTGACGCACTCTGTCAGCCCCGACGAGGGCTAGAGATGGAATTTCCTTGGTCTGACACTTCGTGTCAGACGGGATCAGGAGGGTCCCACGTTAATCCCAGGGGATTCGGGGCCGGTCCTGACAAATGGTCTGGGAGAGGATGGTGGTGTGCCTTAAAGGTGTAGGCACACACCTATCTAGCACTAGACCTTTTGGGAGCTCAAGTGGCTTTGGGGGGGATTGAAACCCCAAAGTTAAGCGAGTTGAGGCTGGTGCAATTCCATGATGGGTGACCCCCTGGGAAGTTGCACCATGAGCTCCCGAAAACAAAACCGTGAGGGCGAGGCCCAAACATTATGGTGCTAGATGAGTCGGGTCCTGACTGAGAAGGGTCGGGGACGAAATTTTCGTAAGGGGGGTAGATTGTAACGACCCGAATTTTATTCTTATTTAATTAAATGGAAATTATATGTAAAATGACCATTTTGTCCCTAGTCAAGGAAAAATGTTAACTTTTGACCCAGAACGTCGTATGACCTTGAACCTTTGACCATTTAGTAGATCGGGTCGCCCTGAGTTCGTAGGCAGGCGGCATGCCGGATTTGGAGACCCGGAACGAAAGTTATGGGTCACTGATACTACGGGGTACTATTGCATTTTTCGAGAATCGGGACATGTGGATTGTATTGACTAGTCAATTTGGACACTTGAACCAATCAGATGAGTGACAAATGTCACTCATCTAACTGACCCAAAAGCCCAAATAATTGGGTGCATGAATCTCCTTATTCTCTCTTTGTCGTGAAGCCCTTATGCATACTTCCTCATTCCCCGTTGATTTTCTCTCAGCCAGATCGATCTTTAATCTTCACTGAACATCATTTTCATCATCACCATTCTTGATGTCGTCAACCCCATCCGCCTGCAGCCTCCAGCAACCATCTCGACCACCCGAAACCGTGACGGGCCAATGAACATTGGGACATAGATCGTGCAACCCAACCCATTTACCTTCAGTCTGGAGCGTAACGGTGAGCACAGAGACACCAGGACGTCAAACGAAGGCCCTGAGACCAGTTCGAGAAAGGAGGACTACGGGACACGGCGGAGGAAAAAGCTGAAATTCTGGGCAGAGTTCTTCGATCCAAAGGTAATGATTTCGATCTTTCTTGGAGTTTTGAGGCTTACAAACCTCAAAATGGTGGTCGGGAATGAGTTTCTGAGCGGGCCAAGGTCGTGAGTCACGGTGGCTCCGCCACTGGTTTTTCGGTAGAAGCCAACCGAGCAGCGCCGCAGGACTTCGGTACAGGCCAACCGAACCGTGGCCTAGGTCTTCGGTAGGAGTCCACCGATGATGACGCCATCATTCTGACACTGTTCTGATAGCATGATGACATCATCTTGTCAGAGATGTCAGAGCAGGGACCAATCAGGGACTGACACATGTCAGAGGATGACATCATGCTGACATCAGCATTACTGTAGCATCGTTGATCGCGCGTGGGGGCGCATATGAATAGTAATTTTTGTGGGGCCGATACCATTTTCAAGCTTTTGACTATACGAATCCAATGGCGGTGGTTTCGTGTCAATCGGAGATCATTAGGTTGGTCAAATTTAGGAAATTAACCTCGGGAAGCGTGTTCGGAGCGCGTTCCTGGGCCGGTTTCGTTCTAAGTTTGGATGCTAGACCTATTAGGGTCAATTAGTGACCCTTAAGTATGTTTGGGCAAGTTCGGACGTTGTTATTAGCTCCAGACAGGTGTAAATGGTTCGATAGCGCAGCAAGGACTAGCTGTGAGTGGACCGTTGATTTCTAACTGAATACATGCATAACTGTTTTACTTGTTTTCTAAATTTGTTTTATACTAAATGTTTTATGATGTTGAGATTTGAGAATTTGATAACGGATTTCAAGAAATGCACAGATATCGGGCCTGAGACCTATTTGACTAGCGTTGACTCGGATTTTAGAAAGAGTCAACGGTATTTCGAAATGAATTGCAAACTAATGAAAGTATTGATGGTTTGAGACTTTTGACCTAACGATTTGGTTCATAAAGACTTATGGGTAAAGGTTTGTGACATGATTTGAAAAGATGGTTTTGCAACGGTTTTCATACGTATATGTATATACCCTTCCAGCTTGTGGATTGGTCTCCTCCAGACGTCGACCTGGAGGGTCACGATCCACTTACCAGAATGAGTGTCCCTATAGGGACCCCGTTCCAGGAGTGGGAGATTGTAGTGGTCCCGGACCAGATTCCGAAGAGTTACTTGAACTAGATCCGGGAGAGAGCTCAGACTAGGTTCAGAGATAGAGCCTCCCAGATGGGGAATTCCTTGGAGTAGATTTGAAGTGAGACCCCGAGTGGTATGCATACGTTTAGATATGAATCGTGACCATTTTCGGGGATTTGTTCCCTAGGGGTTGTGTGTCCCGAGTTGGCGTCGGGCTTGCTTTCGATGCCGAAGAAGGGATTGTGGATACATAGTTACTTTGGATTTGATGCTATACGTGCCCAAATGTATTTTTGTATAGATATATGTATATGTATAGAAATGTTACATGTTTTTACTAATAGATCGTATTTCTATGTTTTCTACTGAATGCATGTATGTTTACAGAAACGAAGGGTCAAATTATATATATGTTCTAAATGAATTTATAACTGTTTGTTTTTTGTCCACTCACACTTTGAATGTTTTCTTGACCCTTCAGGAGAGGAAACCGAGGAGGGCATCGACTCCGGGGCCGAGGCATAAATATCACCGTTGCGTTTACACTACCCTGAGGGGTAGGTTTTATCTTTATTTTTGTATTAGTACAAACATAATGCTCATTTCCCTTGTCTGACATGTTGTACTATGAAACACACCGATGTGTATCTAGAACCCCCAGTAGGGGTATTTGTGTAATAAAACCCCCAAAGGGTATTTGTGGTATTTTGGATTACTTGTCAGATGGGAGCAGGCTTTCCCCAGTGGCCCCCAGTGGGAAAACGGGGCGGGTCCTATCAATTTTTCAATCAAGTGAAAGCCATAGAAAATCCATATCCGAATTCGCAATAATGAATCCGTAAGTCGGCATCCGGAACCATCATCCCGAACCCAAATCCAAAGTTTCTCCTTCAAGTTTTAAAACTGAATTAAGAATCATCTTTTCAAAATCCGATTCCAAAATCGAAATCTCGTTATTGAATTCACATGAATAGGGCTTCAAACCCGAAATCACTTTTCCAAAATCCGTTATAAATCATTGAAATTAAATCATATTTCGAATCCCGAAATCAAATCAATAAAACCATGATCAAATCACAATGTAAATAGGAAACTCGTAAAACGTGTAAATACGTAATAATCTCGAAATACGTGCATAACCGTAAATCATCAAGTCCATAATCATAAACATAGAAATCATGTATAGAAAACATATAAAACATTTATGCATGCATTATAAGTTTGAAAGCAAAGTCCACTCACAAACCGTTTACGTCGCTACCTTGATACGCGCGCACTTATGCCGTTCCCAGCTAATCCGCTATCACTGGCTTCCCGAACCTGTCCAAATACCATAATAAGGTCACTAACGACTTCATAAAATATATACTGAAGCCCTGTAATTTTTTTCGAATTTTTAACTATTTTTAACCAAGACCTAAAACCTTCGGACATCCCGAAACATATCGAGACAATGTTCGATTGTCTCGAAACCAGTGCAAAAATGTTCGTTACATCGAATACTTTAAAAGTCATGTCGGAACCTCCCTCAAATACCGTGCCACGCGCCCACACGCCGCCCAAAGGGGCTGTGCGTGGGAACCACGCGCCGGTACTGTTCATCTCCTTCAACCTCCAGCCAGCCTAGTTCAGACTGGTTCAAAACGGCGCAGGCGGTTTTCCACCATTTTTCCATCTTTTCCATTCATTTTAATCCCCATAGCTTCGTCCTCTTCAGCCTAATCGATCTAACTAAGAAAAACACGAAGTTAGGACCTGAAGAATACCTTCCCGATTCAAGATTAAAACCATGCTCTCCAACCTTGTCCATCCACGATTTTTGACCTCCTCCAGCCTCAACTTTCCTCCCAATCGACCTCTGGTCATCGCCAAAACATTATCCACTAATTAATTTCGAGTAAAAAACACTAAAACTCATTTTACCATTTTTGAAGTTAAAATCGAGTTTCAAAGGACGTCCACTTACCGTCCATCTTAAGCCTCAAAACCCGACTTGTTGGACTCCCGTGACTTCCAGCAATAGCTTCCCATCAATTAAATCACTCAGAACTCTTGAGAACACTGTTTGTCATTTTTCATTGAAGATAGGACTTACGGTTTCTCAGGTCCCCTGCCTCGGTCCGCCACCGTGGACCACCGTGACACCACCAACCACTTCGTCTAACCTTCCTCTTCCCCTTCATTTCAGACAATAAGAACAATAGGAAGAGGTTTGGGTTCTCACAATCGTACACACACACTCTGTTCTCTGTTTTAGTCCCATGATCGTGCATCTACAACTTTAAAAACAAAGAGAGACGGTGAGGAGCTTCCACCACTATCGAGAAGGGGCCAAATGTCCAAAATCTTGTGGACACACACATCCTGATGCAGCCAAGTGTCCTTATCCTGCTGGGCACAAATCTCTAGGCAGCAAAAGACCAAATTGCCCTTACCTTCACAAATTACCATTTTGCCCATCAAGTTCCTAGACCCGTAACTCTGTCGTCCGACCTCCAATTAACGCATGCCGCCTATCATTATTTTAAGGGAATTGAGACCTACCTAACGGTCCTTGAATTACGTGAAAAGTCCATGTCGTCTGAAAAGTCAACAAATTGTCCCGTTTTAACCAAATTACCAAAATTACCCTCGAACTTCCAAACATCATAACTTCCTCCTCGAATTTCGGAATCAGACATGCCACCTGTCTATGAACTCGTGACGTCCCGAACTACATCACGGTCATCGGTCAAAGTCCATTTGACCGTCCGAACTAAAAGTCAACAGAATCGTCATTTCGCACCGTCTGTCCGAAAGTATCCAACTAATCACCGATTATCTTCACTAATCTGTCATTAACCACTAATATAATCCCGGTTTCCAGGACGGGTTGTTACACAAAAATCAAATTGGCCCAAACAAGAAATCGTCTTGCCACATTCATTTCTATTCTTTCAATCTCTCATTCTCCCCCATCTCTCATCTCTTATCTTCCACTTCACATCTTTCTTATCCCAAGTTAATCGAGCCGGAAGTTTGAGTATGGGGGCAATCGATTCAAACAATCAAACCAGGTGATAGAGGCGATCAATTCAAACTAGACGATGGAGGCGATCGAAGCTGCAAAGCCGAGAAGCTGCGAAAGGTGAGTCTCGTCCTCTGGTTCCCAATTCAAAGTTTCAAACCGTGAAGGATGAGTTAATTTGGGTTCTGAAAATTAGGGGTTGAACTGAAGATTTGGGTTAAAATTAGGTTAATATTGGTGTTGAATTGAATATTATAATTGAAGATCTGGGTGTAATTAATTGTGATTGAGTTATTATTATTTTTTTTTACATTTTGTGTTGTATAAAAGTTTTTAGACGGATTTAATCTACTAGCCTTAGCGCCGTCCAGTCGCCTAGCAACCCAGGACCGCCCATCTACCGCTGAGACCGCCTAGTTGGCGCCTAATTTTGTTGCCGCAACATAGGTATGCGCAACGGCTCTTCTCCACCTAGCGCTTAGGAGCCGCCTAGGCCGCTATTTAGAACATTGGAACTAGCTAAATGGGCTTATAGCAGACTAGATAAATTTAACCTAAACTTTGACTTTTCTATTGGAACTAGCTACTAGTAGCTATCCGCATCTCGCTAGCTATTTCTTCATATCGTTTCTCTCTCCTCTCTGGTTCATCATCTACATCCTCTCTTCTTTACAAATTCTCTTCTCCATTCTCAAAATTCATCATCATTTGCATTCATAGGTTCTAAATTTTCGTGACTTATCAAAAAATTCAAAGAAAAAAAAACTAATTTCCAATTTTTTTTCCATTTCTTGGTCGTTAATTGACTCAGACTTTTCGTATAGATTTGGGAAAAGTTTCATTCTTTATGGTATTTGGGAAATGAAATGTTGATGTTTCACAGCTTTTAGGTGACGATCAGGCCGGCCGAGTTGCTGCGAATAGAGCTTGAGTATGATAATTTTAACACATTTAACAATTAGGAGGAAGAAAGGAAGAAAACTAGTCATTAAAAACATATTTTAACACATTCAACATTTATTTGAACCGTTAAAAAATTATGTTAAAAACTAACCGTTGTAGAAAAATTATTTTTTTATATATTCAAATTTGAAAAACAAAATTAATATTCAAAGTTGATGAAAATATAGAGTCTGGTTTTGGTAGCTGTAAAAACTGGCTAACTATTAATAATTTTTAAATCATTTTAAGTTAAATTTGTCTAAAAATTTAGCTAATATGATGTGGATCCTCTTAGATGGAGATGGACAAATAAGTTAGTTTTACTTCATATTAACTCCTATAGTAAATTAGTATAATATGATAATATGATGACATAAAATGATTCTTAATGGCTGATATGCATGTACTTAGAATTAAATATAAATTTTATATTCACTAATGGTTGAGAAATATAATATTATAATTTCGGAAACAACATCATTTGACACCCCCAAATCTTAGATGGTTTGAAGAAAGCTCTCTCCTTAAACCTTCAGAATGTTCGTGTTGAAGGCGACTCCAAAATCCTTATCGATGTAGTGAATGGTACCATTTCTACTCCTTGGCGGCTTCATACTTTGGTTATTCAGATTAAGCATCTGTTGGTCAGCTTCGACTGTATCTCCTTCAAACATATATATTTTCCATTAAGCAAACTTTATCGCGGATCCCCTTCTCTAAATTTGGCCATAATTGTCAAGATAGCCTTTCGTGAGTTGCTTCGCTCCCCGCTTGTGCTCGTGGTGCTTGGTTATTTGATTTTTCTGGTGGTGGTGTGCTCGTGGTTTTGCCTTGTAATCTCCTTTAGCATAAAAAAAAATAAAATTGTTAAGAGTGTAATATAATATTATATCCACTAAAAAGACTAGTCGTTCTCCCTAAATTAATGTCCTTGGTGGAAGTATGGCTCAAATTAATTTTGTTTTGAATTGATTGATACTGAATAATAATATGGTAAAGACGACATAAGGTGATTTTCAACCATAACGCATTTCAAATTAAATTGAAATTCATCTACATTGACGATTGATAACTTACCCAACCAGCTATGTTCACGTCCAAAGCAAAGCTCACGGCTCGTTGAAAAAAAAAGCATTGTAGTTGGTACCTTATCAAGTCATTAATAAGGCAATTAATAGACACATGATGAACTTCTATACTCTTGATTTTGCGATGGGCATGATATGGAGAGTAGGAAAAAAATAGAGTAATCCTCTCCCAATGTAGTAGTTCCTAACTCGTATGGGATAATGATTCAAAAAGCTTGTTTTGTAGAAATTTGGGAAACATCCTATCATCACATAGCTATAGGTGATTGAGAACAAGAAATTAAAAGGGTATGGAAATGTTAGGTTTACTTACTTATGAGAATACCCAATCTTTGAGTGGATATTGCACACACTTTCAAACTGCACCACAAGATCTTATCAATTCTAAAGCTACCTTCCAACATATGTAGCTGGCTCTCTCTTTTACTCCCTTTGCTTTTCATAAGCTAAATATAGTTAACAAATTTTCTGTAATACATGAATATATAGCTGGCTCTCTCATTAAGAAACTTGTTTTATGCACCCTTAATTTGGTTGTGTTTTAGAAGATCTGTCAACTTTGTGAAAATCAATGAAATTTGAACCAAAATCTGGTTGACAAGTCACTCAAAATGTTGTGTGGGCAATTAAAATAAAAAGGTATCAACCATTATGGCAAGGATCTTTAGCACGTACGTTATCATTTCTTATTTATTCTTCACGCCATGAACATCCCTTGAAAAATAAATTATGTATGATGTCTCGCCAGTAATTACTGTATGATATTATAAGGAAAGATACCTTGAAAGCTCTTTTATTGCAAACAGAAATAGGTTTCCAGAATTAGCAAAATCATAAATTTGATGCAGCACAAAGCCTTGATGCACAGAGAATGTAGTTAGGAATCCACATCTAGCCGGGTCAAGTTGTATAAGCTCACACTAATTAATCTTCTGAGAATGAAAAAGTACACGTAGATTGAACGAGACTGGCTGATCCCCAAAAAAAAAAAAAAATACAAGACTCGCTAAAGCTCATTCCAATGATATTATAGCCACGTAAATAATAAATAAATATATTGCTAGCATAATATATTAATACGGTGTCATCTAACTGCTGCATAATTTTTTAAAAATAATAAAAGTATAAAGTTTATATCAAATTTGATATATATAGTTATTTTTTATTTGTTGGAAATAAAAAAACAAATTCAAAATATAATAAATTAAATATCATTACATCAACACTCGATATTAAAACATTGATGCTTCTACTAGTACTTGAAAATTCTGAATTATCATGTAGACCTAGATCCATGGCTATAAAGATTAGGCATTGATTACCAATATCCCTTGTAAGTAGATGAGAACTAATATTAAAGCCACGTAAAATCCCGATACAAGAGGAGCTCTCCTTAATATTGGCAATTTCATTCATAAGGTTCGAACTCGAGACTTTGTTTAAAGAGAACAATATCATTTTCACTTAAACTACCAATCATTGGTATTACCAATATACTTATATATGCACAGTTTGAGTATGAATTGGTTCAAATCGAGTGTAAATTAAATTACAAATGCAAATAATTACATAATATGATAAAAGTGGCGTACAGGAAGACTTAGAAATGATGAGGCAATGGGCCGTGAAAGTTTGGAGATACGATAAAAAAAGGTGTGAATGAGGAGATCGACATTGATGAAAAGGAAAAATCTCTCTGGTGAAGAAGATCACGAAACCAAAGCTGCTGAAACGAGACTTACAAGACGCGTGGCAGAGAAGTTATTGAAGGTGTGGACTTTCTAAGTTGCAACTTGCAAGCACTGATTGAAATTTCGCCGGTATCGCCGATATATCGGTCGATATATCGGGATTTCCGGCGTCCGGCAGCTAACGGCGGGGGGAAAACCTATCTTCCCCCATTATCGACGAAACCGTCCAATATCGATAGATATCGTCGATTTCGGTCGATAATTTCATAATTTCCCGACATTTGGACCCCATCGATTCAAACAAGCAATCTCACGGATTGAACAGAAAGATTCACAAACAAACAACCAAATTTCAATTCAATTTCAAAAAGAAAATCATTTAATGTCACGGACGAACAGGAATGGGGAAAAAACAAAATTTTTTGTTCACGGACTCACCAGTAGCCTTCGCAAATCGGAAGCATAAATGGGGCGGGGGAGAGGGGGGCAACCGAAGAAAAGCTCGAACCCAGCGATCCCAGCCCACCCCTGATCTGTCAACGCCGTCTGCAGCTCTGTTTCTTCGCTCGCCGGCCGAAATCGGTCGAACCACCTCTGCTTGAACCACCGCTCGTCTGCATCTCCGTCGCTCGCGCTGTAACAACCCGTCCCGAGAATTGGGATAAGTAGAGTGATTAAGGTGTGATTAGTAAGGTTAATCAAGGGTTAGGTGGTCCCGAGGGGTCCGGGAACCTAGAATGACGATTTTGCCCCTGGGTCAGGCAGGAATGTTGACTTTTAGTTCGGGTGGTCAAATGGGAGTTGACCAGTGACCAGGACGTAGTTGAGGACGTTACGCATCCTTAGGCAGGTGACACGCCCGATTCCGACATCCGAGGAGGAAGTTGTGATGTTCGGAAGATTGAGGGCATAACCGTAATTTGGAAAATTAGGGGGGAAACGTTGACTTTTTATACGAACGGGTTTTGGTAAGTTGACCTAAGACCGTTAGATAGATCTCGTCGTCCTGAGTTCGATGACAGGCGGCACGTATTCATCGGACGTACGAGGTGTGAGTTACGGGTCTAAAACGGTAAGGGTAAAATCGTAATTTGAACTTAAAATGAGGGGTATTTTGGTCTTTTGGTTGTCTGGGGATTTGTGCACAGAGAGGGAAGATGAAGGGTTGAGATTGGGCCACATGGGTGAGAGAGAATGGGGGATGGTGACATGTGGCAATTGTGTAGAGGGTTCTGGTTGAATCCTGTACATACACGGCCCAAATATTTGTGGTGCAACCGTGCAGTGCCCGTGTGAGTGTTCTTCGACACAGAGAGAAACAGAGGGGGAGAAGCGAGAAGATTGAAGGTTGATCGAGGGTGCTGGTGAGTTTGTGACTGTGTGTGGGTGTTCAGAGAGTGAGAGGGAAGCAGGGAGGAGGTGTGGAAGTGTTGGCCGTGTGTGTGAGGGGAGTGAGGGCCACGGGAAAAACCAGAGTGCACAGGGAGGACGTGAGTGTTTTTGGGCGGTGTTGTGGCCGTGATCGATCAAGAAAGGCCAGAGGAAGTGTCCAAAGGCTGGAGGTGGACGGGGGGAGCTACTGCCTCACGGCTGAGCTCGCGACGGCGATCGGAGGACAGGTAATTTCTCATCCTTTTCTACTTGCTCTGTTTAGTCGTTGAGTTTCAAGTCGAGAATCGTGAGTCTAGAGGTCGAATCGAGGCCCATAAGCAGGTCTAGGGGGCTCAGTGGAGGTCTGGGATTCTATTGGTTCTGTTGCCGTGACGGGGAGGTACACGGCGGAAGATGGCACGACAGAGGTATTCTGGTGCTCTGTTTTGGCCGTGGGTTCCAACGGCGAGTCGTGACGTTTGGGCAGGAGTCGACGGCCAAGGTGGGTCGGGTTAGACTTAGAAGAGGTCTAGGAACCGTCTGGTGTTGCCACCATGACGGGGGGTGACCGGAGTGGCTGGATCGGAAAACAGGGGAGTTTGGGGTTGTCTGGTTTCAAGTTCAGTCGACGGGCTAGGGACAGTGTCGAGGTGAACGGAGTTGGGGAATCAATAGGGAAGGATTGGACGATGAGAATGGTGAAGAGAGGGAAGGAAATAGTGCAGGCACAGCGGTGAACCGCTGACGCCGGTCTGTGTTGCAGGCGACTGTGGCGAACCGGGTTGGCTCGAGGTAGCCGATGCACTGTAGCAGCGCGTGAGGGCCACGCGCAGCCACTTTGGGCGGCGCGTGGGGGCGCGTGCGACGGCGATGGGGAAAACGATCAACAGGGTTTTTGGTCTAGGAGTTGTGGTGAGTCTCTTGGAAGTGGTTTCGGGTTAATCGGACGTCGTTTGAGTTTAGTTCCGCGAGGGTGAAAGTTTAAGGTCTCGGGTTATTACGTTTTCGATTCGGGGAATTTTGAGGGAATTTAGGTGAACTTTCCTAGACGTATTAGTGACGTAATTTGACGGTGTTTGACAGGACCGGGATTTCCCGAGGAAGCCGAGGAACGGGCTGGACGTTCGGGACGCGAGTAGGGCTCAGTACTGTGAGTGGACCCCTTCTCTAAACTTGAACATGCATGACTGTTTTCTATCATTGTTTTATGGTTTTAATCCTGATTTTATGTTTATTGAATATGTTTTGGTTGGTTTTACATTGTTGCACGTTTTTCGAGAAAAGATGGTTTCAGCACGTTTTTCGAGGAATGGTTGGTTTCTGGAATATATGCTATGGTTTTGGGATTTTAATTGATAAGTGGTTTTCAATGGTTATAAGTGGATTTTGGAACATGATTTCAATGATCAAAGTTTTTGGTTTTAGAAACGGATTTTGGAAATGGAAGTTGGTTTTAAAGTTGGAAAGTGGATTCCGGATTTGGATTCGGAATGACGGTTTTGGATGCCGGAAGGGCATCGGACCAGTGATTTCGGATTCGGGTTTGGATGTGGATTGGTAATGGTTTTCAAATGGTTTTGGGATTGGATTTGCTGGACCTGGATATTGGGTTTAAAGACCCGGATATATATGTGACGGGGGACCGGCCGGATTGGGTTTAAAGACCCGGATTGAGTTTAAAGACTCGGGAGTTTAAAGACTCGGATATATTGATTTTCCCCCGTAGGCCTTGAGTTTAAAGACTCGGGAGTTTAAAGACTCGGATATGATTAAGGCCTGGATTGAGTTTAAAGACTCGGGAGTTTAAAGACTCGGATAGATCCAGCAGGTTTGATCGGGAAAATGATAATTTGATGTTTATGGTTTTTGATACGGTTTCTGATACTCATGCTGTGGTTTCTTATGATACTTTATAGTGTTTCTGTTTCTTATGATGTTTAAGAATGATTCTTTTATCATGTGTTATAACTGTTGGTTATGCATGTGGTTTTCAAAACGGAGGGTAAACTTTACCCTCGGTTTTCTTATAAAATGGTTTTGAACTTTTGTACTTTTTGGTCCACTCACATTTTCTGTTTTAAATTGCCCTCCAGGTTGTGGAGCGAGCGCGGGGTCTTGACGTCAAGGCAGAGTCTGAGGCATAGAAGTGACGTGAGGGTTCCCAGAGTAGAGTAAAGGCTTCCATGTGCGTGTAGTTATCGGTTTTAATTTTCGTTGCATGTTCGTACTGTGTTTTGTAAATGCTACCTTCGGGACATTGTGTCTAATTACTCCTGCGTTTGACTGGATTTGAGTGAGTTTTACTTGAGTTTTGCGTCGGGGAGTCAGACGGGAGCGGGATTTACCTCGGGTTTCGGGGTGAAACCGGGGTGGGTCCTGACAATTGGTATCAGAGCATAGGTTTGTCGAGTTTGTTGGGTCTGTTGGTTTGTGAGGTTGTGGTTTTGTTGTTTGACTACTTCTATGCCTCTTTCAGTGTGCGGTTGACGATGCCTCCGAGACGTAGACCCTCTCCACAACCTGAAGAAGTAGCCAGAGAGACGGAGAGTGCCACGATTGAGCGAGCCCAGCGGCTCGGGGCTACTACTTTTAGTGGTGGGGCTGATCCTGAGGAAGCCCGGAGGTGGATTACTAGACTGGAGCGGATTTTTGCGGTGATGCATTGTCCGCCGGGGGAACGAGTGTTGCTGGCTACCTTTTTACTAGATGGTGCGGCGTACGAGTGGTGGTATACCCTCGAGTTGTCCGGTTGGGATGTCCATAGTGTGACCTGGGAGACGTTCAGGGAACGGTTTTTGGAGCAGTATTATCCTCGTTCTTTCCGGGATGCCAAGGAGGCGGAGTTTCTGCAGCTCCAGCAGGGGAATATGACCGTGGCAGAGTATGAACGGAAGTTTCAGATGTTGTCTCGGTTTGCTCCTGCCTTTGTGGCCACTGAAGCCGAGAAGTGCCGTAGGTTTGAGTTGGGTTTGCGAGGTGAGATTCGAGCCGTAGTGACAGCTGGATCTTTTGCTACCCTCCGAGATCTGTCGGATGCTGCGGTGCGAGTTGAGGCTAGTTTGCCGGTGCGACGCCGGGAATCTTCTATTCCTGGAGCTTCGAGCCAGCGGACACCGAAAAGAGGTAACTTCGGTGGATCGTCCTCGTCGGGCGATGATCGTTTTGGTAGGCCTGGTAGTGCCCAGAGTTCAGGATTTTGGGGTTACCGAGTACCGCCGACTCCGCAAGCGAGTGCGACGTCGGTAGCGTCCACAGGGAGACCGAGCAGTGGACCAGGCTGGAATGTATGTTTCTACTGCGGGGAGCGAGGTCATTTTCGACGTGAGTGTCCACTGTTGCCACAGGAAGGTGGTGTAGGCAGAGGAGTAGCGGAGTCTGGACAGAGTACAGCCTCAGGGACAGCGGGCACTAGAGGAGGTGGTGGCACAGCCACGAGTAGTTCAAGGGGACGTGGTAGAGCGTCAGGATCTCAGGCCCGGGTGTTCTCGATGACGCAGCAGGAGGGTCAGTCGACACCAGATACGGAGACAGGTATTTGTTTTGCTTTTGGGTTGTCCTGTTGGTTTGGTGTTTGGATTTTGGGGTAGAGTCTAGGAGTTAAGTTCCGTAGTAGGGTGACGGAAGGTATAGGAAAGGAGTGACTATAACTGATCAATTGGAGACTGTGGAAGGAGAGAACCCACAAGCTAGAGTTTGCCTTTAGGACTTTTTGGAGTTAGTCCGACTGTGGCCGGAATAGTAGCCGAGGGAGATGGGTGGTGGTATACGAGGATGTACTCTATGACTTCTGTCGGGTACTGTGACATGAGGTATTTTATAATACCTTTGTTTTCTGTTCATAGAGTTTCCCTTGCGTACACCATGTAGTTGTTACATAGCTAGGGTTGGCTGTGGTAGCAGTAGTTGGGGATGGTGTGAAATACCCAAGGTGGAGATGATAGACAGGAAACCTAGGAGGGGTTGTTTCTTAGGAGACCCTAGGTGTCGGGAACTAGCTGTGGAATTTCGGGGACGAAATTCTTTTTAGGTGGGTAGATTGTAACAACCCGTCCCGAGAATTGGGATAAGTAGAGTGATTAAGGTGTGATTAGTAAGGTTAATCAAGGGTTAGGTGGTCCCGAGGGGTCCGGGAACCTAGAATGACGATTTTGCCCCTGGGTCAGGCAGGAATGTTGACTTTTAGTTCGGGTGGTCAAATGGGAGTTGACCAGTGACCAGGACGTAGTTGAGGACGTTACGCATCCTTAGGCAGGTGACACGCCCGATTCCGACATCCGAGGAGGAAGTTGTGATGTTCGGAAGATTGAGGGCATAACCGTAATTTGGAAAATTAGGGGGGAAACGTTGACTTTTTATACGAACGGGTTTTGGTAAGTTGACCTAAGACCGTTAGATAGATCTCGTCGTCCTGAGTTCGATGACAGGCGGCACGTATTCATCGGACGTACGAGGTGTGAGTTACGGGTCTAAAACGGTAAGGGTAAAATCGTAATTTGAACTTAAAATGAGGGGTATTTTGGTCTTTTGGTTGTCTGGGGATTTGTGCACAGAGAGGGAAGATGAAGGGTTGAGATTGGGCCACATGGGTGAGAGAGAATGGGGGATGGTGACATGTGGCAATTGTGTAGAGGGTTCTGGTTGAATCCTGTACATACACGGCCCAAATATTTGTGGTGCAACCGTGCAGTGCCCGTGTGAGTGTTCTTCGACACAGAGAGAAACAGAGGGGGAGAAGCGAGAAGATTGAAGGTTGATCGAGGGTGCTGGTGAGTTTGTGACTGTGTGTGGGTGTTCAGAGAGTGAGAGGGAAGCAGGGAGGAGGTGTGGAAGTGTTGGCCGTGTGTGTGAGGGGAGTGAGGGCCACGGGAAAAACCAGAGTGCACAGGGAGGACGTGAGTGTTTTTGGGCGGTGTTGTGGCCGTGATCGATCAAGAAAGGCCAGAGGAAGTGTCCAAAGGCTGGAGGTGGACGGGGGGAGCTACTGCCTCACGGCTGAGCTCGCGACGGCGATCGGAGGACAGGTAATTTCTCATCCTTTTCTACTTGCTCTGTTTAGTCGTTGAGTTTCAAGTCGAGAATCGTGAGTCTAGAGGTCGAATCGAGGCCCATAAGCAGGTCTAGGGGGCTCAGTGGAGGTCTGGGATTCTATTGGTTCTGTTGCCGTGACGGGGAGGTACACGGCGGAAGATGGCACGACAGAGGTATTCTGGTGCTCTGTTTTGGCCGTGGGTTCCAACGGCGAGTCGTGACGTTTGGGCAGGAGTCGACGGCCAAGGTGGGTCGGGTTAGACTTAGAAGAGGTCTAGGAACCGTCTGGTGTTGCCACCATGACGGGGGGTGACCGGAGTGGCTGGATCGGAAAACAGGGGAGTTTGGGGTTGTCTGGTTTCAAGTTCAGTCGACGGGCTAGGGACAGTGTCGAGGTGAACGGAGTTGGGGAATCAATAGGGAAGGATTGGACGATGAGAATGGTGAAGAGAGGGAAGGAAATAGTGCAGGCACAGCGGTGAACCGCTGACGCCGGTCTGTGTTGCAGGCGACTGTGGCGAACCGGGTTGGCTCGAGGTAGCCGATGCACTGTAGCAGCGCGTGAGGGCCACGCGCAGCCACTTTGGGCGGCGCGTGGGGGCGCGTGCGACGGCGATGGGGAAAACGATCAACAGGGTTTTTGGTCTAGGAGTTGTGGTGAGTCTCTTGGAAGTGGTTTCGGGTTAATCGGACGTCGTTTGAGTTTAGTTCCGCGAGGGTGAAAGTTTAAGGTCTCGGGTTATTACGTTTTCGATTCGGGGAATTTTGAGGGAATTTAGGTGAACTTTCCTAGACGTATTAGTGACGTAATTTGACGGTGTTTGACAGGACCGGGATTTCCCGAGGAAGCCGAGGAACGGGCTGGACGTTCGGGACGCGAGTAGGGCTCAGTACTGTGAGTGGACCCCTTCTCTAAACTTGAACATGCATGACTGTTTTCTATCATTGTTTTATGGTTTTAATCCTGATTTTATGTTTATTGAATATGTTTTGGTTGGTTTTACATTGTTGCACGTTTTTCGAGAAAAGATGGTTTCAGCACGTTTTTCGAGGAATGGTTGGTTTCTGGAATATATGCTATGGTTTTGGGATTTTAATTGATAAGTGGTTTTCAATGGTTATAAGTGGATTTTGGAACATGATTTCAATGATCAAAGTTTTTGGTTTTAGAAACGGATTTTGGAAATGGAAGTTGGTTTTAAAGTTGGAAAGTGGATTCCGGATTTGGATTCGGAATGACGGTTTTGGATGCCGGAAGGGCATCGGACCAGTGATTTCGGATTCGGGTTTGGATGTGGATTGGTAATGGTTTTCAAATGGTTTTGGGATTGGATTTGCTGGACCTGGATATTGGGTTTAAAGACCCGGATATATATGTGACGGGGGACCGGCCGGATTGGGTTTAAAGACCCGGATTGAGTTTAAAGACTCGGGAGTTTAAAGACTCGGATATATTGATTTTCCCCCGTAGGCCTTGAGTTTAAAGACTCGGGAGTTTAAAGACTCGGATATGATTAAGGCCTGGATTGAGTTTAAAGACTCGGGAGTTTAAAGACTCGGATAGATCCAGCAGGTTTGATCGGGAAAATGATAATTTGATGTTTATGGTTTTTGATACGGTTTCTGATACTCATGCTGTGGTTTCTTATGATACTTTATAGTGTTTCTGTTTCTTATGATGTTTAAGAATGATTCTTTTATCATGTGTTATAACTGTTGGTTATGCATGTGGTTTTCAAAACGGAGGGTAAACTTTACCCTCGGTTTTCTTATAAAATGGTTTTGAACTTTTGTACTTTTTGGTCCACTCACATTTTCTGTTTTAAATTGCCCTCCAGGTTGTGGAGCGAGCGCGGGGTCTTGACGTCAAGGCAGAGTCTGAGGCATAGAAGTGACGTGAGGGTTCCCAGAGTAGAGTAAAGGCTTCCATGTGCGTGTAGTTATCGGTTTTAATTTTCGTTGCATGTTCGTACTGTGTTTTGTAAATGCTACCTTCGGGACATTGTGTCTAATTACTCCTGCGTTTGACTGGATTTGAGTGAGTTTTACTTGAGTTTTGCGTCGGGGAGTCAGACGGGAGCGGGATTTACCTCGGGTTTCGGGGTGAAACCGGGGTGGGTCCTGACAATTGGTATCAGAGCATAGGTTTGTCGAGTTTGTTGGGTCTGTTGGTTTGTGAGGTTGTGGTTTTGTTGTTTGACTACTTCTATGCCTCTTTCAGTGTGCGGTTGACGATGCCTCCGAGACGTAGACCCTCTCCACAACCTGAAGAAGTAGCCAGAGAGACGGAGAGTGCCACGATTGAGCGAGCCCAGCGGCTCGGGGCTACTACTTTTAGTGGTGGGGCTGATCCTGAGGAAGCCCGGAGGTGGATTACTAGACTGGAGCGGATTTTTGCGGTGATGCATTGTCCGCCGGGGGAACGAGTGTTGCTGGCTACCTTTTTACTAGATGGTGCGGCGTACGAGTGGTGGTATACCCTCGAGTTGTCCGGTTGGGATGTCCATAGTGTGACCTGGGAGACGTTCAGGGAACGGTTTTTGGAGCAGTATTATCCTCGTTCTTTCCGGGATGCCAAGGAGGCGGAGTTTCTGCAGCTCCAGCAGGGGAATATGACCGTGGCAGAGTATGAACGGAAGTTTCAGATGTTGTCTCGGTTTGCTCCTGCCTTTGTGGCCACTGAAGCCGAGAAGTGCCGTAGGTTTGAGTTGGGTTTGCGAGGTGAGATTCGAGCCGTAGTGACAGCTGGATCTTTTGCTACCCTCCGAGATCTGTCGGATGCTGCGGTGCGAGTTGAGGCTAGTTTGCCGGTGCGACGCCGGGAATCTTCTATTCCTGGAGCTTCGAGCCAGCGGACACCGAAAAGAGGTAACTTCGGTGGATCGTCCTCGTCGGGCGATGATCGTTTTGGTAGGCCTGGTAGTGCCCAGAGTTCAGGATTTTGGGGTTACCGAGTACCGCCGACTCCGCAAGCGAGTGCGACGTCGGTAGCGTCCACAGGGAGACCGAGCAGTGGACCAGGCTGGAATGTATGTTTCTACTGCGGGGAGCGAGGTCATTTTCGACGTGAGTGTCCACTGTTGCCACAGGAAGGTGGTGTAGGCAGAGGAGTAGCGGAGTCTGGACAGAGTACAGCCTCAGGGACAGCGGGCACTAGAGGAGGTGGTGGCACAGCCACGAGTAGTTCAAGGGGACGTGGTAGAGCGTCAGGATCTCAGGCCCGGGTGTTCTCGATGACGCAGCAGGAGGGTCAGTCGACACCAGATACGGAGACAGGTATTTGTTTTGCTTTTGGGTTGTCCTGTTGGTTTGGTGTTTGGATTTTGGGGTAGAGTCTAGGAGTTAAGTTCCGTAGTAGGGTGACGGAAGGTATAGGAAAGGAGTGACTATAACTGATCAATTGGAGACTGTGGAAGGAGAGAACCCACAAGCTAGAGTTTGCCTTTAGGACTTTTTGGAGTTAGTCCGACTGTGGCCGGAATAGTAGCCGAGGGAGATGGGTGGTGGTATACGAGGATGTACTCTATGACTTCTGTCGGGTACTGTGACATGAGGTATTTTATAATACCTTTGTTTTCTGTTCATAGAGTTTCCCTTGCGTACACCATGTAGTTGTTACATAGCTAGGGTTGGCTGTGGTAGCAGTAGTTGGGGATGGTGTGAAATACCCAAGGTGGAGATGATAGACAGGAAACCTAGGAGGGGTTGTTTCTTAGGAGACCCTAGGTGTCGGGAACTAGCTGTGGAATTTCGGGGACGAAATTCTTTTTAGGTGGGTAGATTGTAACAACCCGTCCCGAGAATTGGGATAAGTAGAGTGATTAAGGTGTGATTAGTAAGGTTAATCAAGGGTTAGGTGGTCCCGAGGGGTCCGGGAACCTAGAATGACGATTTTGCCCCTGGGTCAGGCAGGAATGTTGACTTTTAGTTCGGGTGGTCAAATGGGAGTTGACCAGTGACCAGGACGTAGTTGAGGACGTTACGCATCCTTAGGCAGGTGACACGCCCGATTCCGACATCCGAGGAGGAAGTTGTGATGTTCGGAAGATTGAGGGCATAACCGTAATTTGGAAAATTAGGGGGGAAACGTTGACTTTTTATACGAACGGGTTTTGGTAAGTTGACCTAAGACCGTTAGATAGATCTCGTCGTCCTGAGTTCGATGACAGGCGGCACGTATTCATCGGACGTACGAGGTGTGAGTTACGGGTCTAAAACGGTAAGGGTAAAATCGTAATTTGAACTTAAAATGAGGGGTATTTTGGTCTTTTGGTTGTCTGGGGATTTGTGCACAGAGAGGGAAGATGAAGGGTTGAGATTGGGCCACATGGGTGAGAGAGAATGGGGGATGGTGACATGTGGCAATTGTGTAGAGGGTTCTGGTTGAATCCTGTACATACACGGCCCAAATATTTGTGGTGCAACCGTGCAGTGCCCGTGTGAGTGTTCTTCGACACAGAGAGAAACAGAGGGGGAGAAGCGAGAAGATTGAAGGTTGATCGAGGGTGCTGGTGAGTTTGTGACTGTGTGTGGGTGTTCAGAGAGTGAGAGGGAAGCAGGGAGGAGGTGTGGAAGTGTTGGCCGTGTGTGTGAGGGGAGTGAGGGCCACGGGAAAAACCAGAGTGCACAGGGAGGACGTGAGTGTTTTTGGGCGGTGTTGTGGCCGTGATCGATCAAGAAAGGCCAGAGGAAGTGTCCAAAGGCTGGAGGTGGACGGGGGGAGCTACTGCCTCACGGCTGAGCTCGCGACGGCGATCGGAGGACAGGTAATTTCTCATCCTTTTCTACTTGCTCTGTTTAGTCGTTGAGTTTCAAGTCGAGAATCGTGAGTCTAGAGGTCGAATCGAGGCCCATAAGCAGGTCTAGGGGGCTCAGTGGAGGTCTGGGATTCTATTGGTTCTGTTGCCGTGACGGGGAGGTACACGGCGGAAGATGGCACGACAGAGGTATTCTGGTGCTCTGTTTTGGCCGTGGGTTCCAACGGCGAGTCGTGACGTTTGGGCAGGAGTCGACGGCCAAGGTGGGTCGGGTTAGACTTAGAAGAGGTCTAGGAACCGTCTGGTGTTGCCACCATGACGGGGGGTGACCGGAGTGGCTGGATCGGAAAACAGGGGAGTTTGGGGTTGTCTGGTTTCAAGTTCAGTCGACGGGCTAGGGACAGTGTCGAGGTGAACGGAGTTGGGGAATCAATAGGGAAGGATTGGACGATGAGAATGGTGAAGAGAGGGAAGGAAATAGTGCAGGCACAGCGGTGAACCGCTGACGCCGGTCTGTGTTGCAGGCGACTGTGGCGAACCGGGTTGGCTCGAGGTAGCCGATGCACTGTAGCAGCGCGTGAGGGCCACGCGCAGCCACTTTGGGCGGCGCGTGGGGGCGCGTGCGACGGCGATGGGGAAAACGATCAACAGGGTTTTTGGTCTAGGAGTTGTGGTGAGTCCCTTGGAAGTGGTTTCGGGTTAATCGGACGTCGTTTGAGTTTAGTTCCGCGAGGGTGAAAGTTTAAGGTCTCGGGTTATTACGTTTTCGATTCGGGGAATTTTGAGGGAATTTAGGTGAACTTTCCTAGACGTATTAGTGACGTAATTTGACGGTGTTTGACAGGACCGGGATTTCCCGAGGAAGCCGAGGAACGGGCTGGACGTTCGGGACGCGAGTAGGGCTCAGTACTGTGAGTGGACCCCTTCTCTAAACTTGAACATGCATGACTGTTTTCTATCATTGTTTTATGGTTTTAATCCTGATTTTATGTTTATTGAATATGTTTTGGTTGGTTTTACATTGTTGCACGTTTTTCGAGAAAAGATGGTTTCAGCACGTTTTTCGAGGAATGGTTGGTTTCTGGAATATATGCTATGGTTTTGGGATTTTAATTGATAAGTGGTTTTCAATGGTTATAAGTGGATTTTGGAACATGATTTCAATGATCAAAGTTTTTGGTTTTAGAAACGGATTTTGGAAATGGAAGTTGGTTTTAAAGTTGGAAAGTGGATTCCGGATTTGAATTCGGAATGACGGTTCTGGATGCCGGAAGGGCATCGGACCAGTGATTTCGGATTCGGGTTTGGATGTGGATTGGTAATGGTTTTCAAATGGTTTTGGGATTGGATTTGCTGGACCTGGATATTGGGTTTAAAGACCCGGATATATATGTGACGGGGGACCGGCCGGATTGGGTTTAAAGACCCGGATTGAGTTTAAAGACTCGGGAGTTTAAAGACTCGGATATATTGATTTTCCCCCGTAGGCCTTGAGTTTAAAGACTCGGGAGTTTAAAGACTCGGATATGATTAAGGCCTGGATTGAGTTTAAAGACTCGGGAGTTTAAAGACTCGGATAGATCCAGCAGGTTTGATCGGGAAAATGATAATTTGATGTTTATGGTTTTTGATACGGTTTCTGATACTCATGCTGTGGTTTCTTATGATACTTTATAGTGTTTCTGTTTCTTATGATGTTTAAGAATGATTCTTTTATCATGTGTTATAACTGTTGGTTATGCATGTGGTTTTCAAAACGGAGGGTAAACTCGGTTTTCTTATAAAATGGTTTTGAACTTTTGTACTTTTTGGTCCACTCACATTTTCTGTTTTAAATTGCCCTCCAGGTTGTGGAGCGAGCGCGGGGTCTTGACGTCGAGGCAGAGTCTGAGGCATAGAAGTGACGTGAGGGTTCCCAGAGTAGAGTAAAGGCTTCCGTGTGCGTGTAGTTATCGGTTTTAATTTTCGTTGCATGTTCGTACTGTGTTTTGTAAATGCTACCTTCGGGACATTGTGTCTAATTACTCCTGCGTTTGACTGGATTTGAGTGAGTTTTACTTGAGTTTTGCGTCGGGGAGTCAGACGGGAGCGGGATTTACCTCGGGTTTCGGGGTGAAACCGGGGTGGGTCCTGACACGCGCCGTCTGCCCTCACCAGCCCGGTCGACTCACCTCACTCGAACGGTCGAACCTCCCTCGAACCACCATCGAAGTCGGCCCTCCATCGCTCCATCGCTCGAACCACCATCGAAGTCGGCCCTCACGCCGCCCCTGACCCTCACCCTCACGCCGCCCCCTCACCCTCACTCACGGCCCTCACCCTCACGATCGATCGATCGATTTCCCCGAAGCTCCTCGCGACTTCGAGACAGACTGAGAGTCTGAGAGCCATTTGTTGAGTAAATAAGAAATGGAACGAAACGACGTCGTTTCGTTTCATTTCATTTCTTTAATTTTTTTTTTAATTACATATATTATTTAATTATTTGTCAAATATTTCTTTAAATAATTATTTGGGTATAAATATTTGTCAAATAAATAATTATTTGGTATAAATATCATTTTTAATTACATATATCATTTATTATTTGGTATAAATATTTGTCAAATAAATAATTATTTAAATTATATCATAAATATTGTCAAATTCATATATTTGGTATTAGGTAAACAATATGGCATAAACGTTTTTTTTAACAAAATTCAAAATTTATTATTAGGTTAATAATATGGTTTAATTCATATATTTGGTAATATTTGGAAATATATTTGGTAATCATTTATTAAAAATAAATTTATCATTTATTAGTAAAATATGTTTTAGTAATGTATGTGCTAATATAAAATATTGTTTAATTCATATATTTGTTAATATATTTGGTAATCATTTATTAATAATAAGTTGATCATTTATTACTAAAAATATGTTTTAGTAATGTATATTTTAATATAAAATATGAGGTAATTCTTATATTTGGTAATATTGGTTTTAACTTTTAATATATGTTTTATTTTAGAATATATATTAAAATTATGAATATATGTGTTTTTGCTCCTTAATTTTTAACTTGGAATATATGTTCTAATTGAAATAATTTTATTATTATTTGTGTTTTTATTATTATTAATTGTCATTATCAAATTCTAAGTATTTTTCATGCAAATAATATGGCTTAATTCATATATTTGGTAATCATTTATTAATAATAATTTGACCATTTATTACTAAAAATATGTTTTAGTAATGTATATTTTAATATAAAATATGAGGTAATTCATATATTTGGTAATATTTGTTTTAATCTTTAATATATGTTTTATTTTAGAATATATATTAAAATTATGAATATATGTGTTTTTGCTCCTTAATTTTTAACTTGGAATATATGTTCTAATTGAAATAATTTTATTATTATTTGTGTTTTTATTATTATTAATTGTCATTATCAAATTCTAAGTATTTTTCATGCAAATAATATGGCTTAATTCATATATTTGGTAATAATTTATTAATAATAAATTGATCATTTATTACTAAAAATATGTTTTAGTAATGTATATTTTAATATAAATATGAGGTAATTCATATATTTGGTAATATTTGTTTTAATTTTTAATATATGTTTTATTTTAGAATATATATTAAAATTATGAATATATGTATTTTTGCTCCTTAATTTTTAACTTAGAATATATGTTCTAATTGAAATAATTTTATTATTCTTTGTATTTTCATTATTATTATTATTATTTGTCATTATCAAATTCTCATTATTTTTCATGTATCTTAGATTTCATAAAATGGCTAGTGGAAGTGCAAGTGATAGCCGCCCAAGACCTGGACGAGTTGACCCAGCATGGAAATATGTCATTGCAATTCCTGAAAATAAAAACGGTGTCATTTGTTCGTTTTGTCAACATCAGTTTCAGAGTGGAGGCATAACGCGATTAAAGTTTCATTTAGCAGGTTTTGATCCGGAAAAAAATGTTCAAAAATGCAAAGACGTACCTAAAGCTATTAGGGATGAGGTCAGAGCATGGATCAAAAGTAAAGATACTGCTAAAAAGACTAAGAATATGATTGGGGAGAATATACGAGCTGGCTTGAGAGGAGATCCACTGGACACTCAACAGAGCATTCAGATTAACGATAGTGATGATGAAGAGGATGATGATGGATTCGCTTATCCACCAGATGTGCATAGATCTGAGATAGCAGCATATCGCTTTGCTGTAAATGCATCGAGAGATGAGGCACGACGAAGTGTCGACAATTATGGAGTTGGGTCCATGCGTGGTGCTCAAGGAGGCAGTAGCAGTCGTCAACCACCGCAACAGATGCGTCGATCACAAAGTTTGCGTGATCCATTTTCAATTCCTCCCGAACCAAAACTCTACAAAACCGCACGAAGTCAACAGAAGACTGTAAAATCGATGTGGAAAGGGATGAAAGAAAAGTTGGGTCGATACATAAGCAAATTTTTTATATATGAAGGCGTGGCTCCAAATAAAGCCAACTCTCATCATTTTAAGAATATGATCATTGAAGCCAAACGAGCAGGTATTTAATAAATTTATTTATTTATGATACATGTTTATTTAGCTTATGAAATAGCATTAAATGCTAACTTATGTTTTGATTTGCAGGTGAAGGCGTGTCCACTCCTTCTCCATATGAAGTGAAAAATAAATATCTTCCTATGGAGTATGAAGAAATGACGGCGTATGTGGAGCAACAAAAGCGACACTGGGAAACTTATGGATGTACCATAATGTGCGATGGTTGGACCGGTCCAACGAAGTTATCCATAATTAACTTCATGGTATATAGTAAGGGTTCAACTGTATTTCTCAAGTCAGTTGATTCTTCCAAATTTCATAAAGACTATGTGTACATAGGAAATTTGTTGAAGGAAGTTGTTCAGGAGGTTGGAGTACAAAATGTTGTACAGATCGTTATTGATAATGGGTCGAACTTCAAAAAGGCTGGAAAAGAACTGATGAAGACTTATCCGCTCTATTGGACTCCTTGTGCAGCCCATTGTATCGACCTAATATTTGAAGATATTGGGAAGAATGAGACAATGACGCTCATCATAAAAAATGCTAGGCAGGTAACTAACTACATCTATAATCATCTATGGTTACTTGCTCAGATGCATGAATTTTGTCAAGGAGACTTGGTTCGGCCTGGTGCAACTCGGTTCGCAACCAACTATATTTGTATAAACAGTATAGTTAAACATAAAGTTGGCCTTAGAAGGTTGTTTACCAGTGATCAATGGCATGGTAGCCCATTGAGTAGGAAAGTGGAAGGCAAGAGGGTTGAGGCTCATATCCTCGACCAAAGATTCTGGGAGTCCTTGGAGATGATGCAATCAATATATGAACCATTATATTGCATCCTCCGAATTGTTGATACAGAGGTAGTCCCAACCATGCCAATCTTGTATGATATGTTCAATCGAATGAAAGAAAAGATAACCCGTCTTAAAGGGAAGAAGTGAGTCCTTAAAATCATACAGGAGCGATGGGAAAAAACATTAGTACATCCTTTACATGCTGCTGGTATATTTCTATCTTATTGAACTTGTTAATATTTTATTTTATTGTTGTTTACTAAGCAAAGTTCATTCATGATTTGCAGCTTATTACTTGAATCCCCGATATCAATATCAAGCAGGTATTGGGCATGACTCCTTCCTTGTCCAATCAGTTCAACAAGTATTCCTCAAACTGAATCCAAATGGACAAGTGGGTTTACAAAATTTTGGAGTAGACGTAAGTTCACTACCATATATGAATCTTGATGAGTTATTTTGAATCTTGATGAGTTATTTCGAATCTGTACATCTATGGCATTATATTAACATCAGCCTTAATGTAGTTGATCAACTTTAGAGATGGTCGGAAAACATTTTGTTCACCTATGGCTGTACAATCACGAACGAAAATGCCCCCAGGTATATTACTTGCATTTAACTTGATATTCTATGACTTAGCACTTTATAATGCCTCTTACATTAAACTTGATATTGACAGCTGAGTGGTGGGAACTATATGGCCAAGCTTCTCCCAGCTTGCAACAAATTGCTGTTCGTATATTATCACAAACGGCATCATCTTCGGCATGTGAGAGAAATTGAAGTACATTTACTTTAATTCTTACAAAGCAACGAAATCGTCTCGCATATTCTAAGTTAGAACAACTTGTTTTCTGTTATTACAACATGAAACTCAAGTTAAGAGATGAAGAAGCCGAAGCCGGTAAAGTTGTGGAAGAAGACTACGTTGACCTATTGGAAATTGCAGGTCAACATGTGGAAGGTAATGAGGCTGATCCACTTCAAGCATGGATTATGCCAGCTCACTTGGATTATGATAGTGGAAGGCCTGACCCTCGAGTAGCACATCTTGCTAGTGAACACGGTGTTAATGTCGATAGAGTGCTATCTGAAGAAGTGGGGAGTGAGGACGTAGGAAGTGAGCGGACAATGTCTTCATGGGAAAGATCAATGCTTGGTTCTACCGGTAGACGTGACTTACGAGCTGATGCTACTAGTAAGGGACTTCATCAAAATAAATCTCCAGATGATGATGATGATGATGATGATGATGATGGAGGAGATGATGTTGAGACAAACGATGAAGACAAGGATGACGGAGGGGATGATGACGGGGGAAATGAACATGTAACCGATACATATGCACCCTTGAGCCCATTTACTGAAGAGGCGGATTTCACTCATGCCACACAAGATTATGATCATGGGTGTAGAGAAGGAGGAGTAGGAATCGGTGGTGTCGGAAAAGATTACACTCGGACACGAAACATATATGAAGGTTATGGAAACCCATCTTCTGAGGATTCCATGGCAATTAGTTTTGAGTCAATGAGTTTAGGCACCGATCCTAGTAACAACTCAAATGATCCATATGCTTATGGTCCATATCGTCACCCCCTGTTAGACAACCATCTCCCTCAAATGTCACATGAAGATTATGGAGAAGTTAGTTGGGTAAATCTGAACTACCCTATCTATGGAGGAAAAGTAGGCCATTCAAAGGAGATATACGAATACTATGTCCAACAATACATTTCCTTTTGGTCAAATAGCATCAGTTGGCAAAATTTTTGTGTCTTGGTAGATCAAGAGATTCAAGACCAATCTAATTTTCAAGCTGGTCGACACTCTACTTGTTTTTGATCAAGTTCAATGTGTACAATATTGTTAATGCAATATTATCAATGAAATTATGTTTTAATTTAAGTTTATCTTTAAGATTTTATACTTTAGTGGTCGGCAGATCTATATTCCATCATATGATTCATCATATATTTATCATATCAAAGTCATTTTATAATTTTTATTAGTCCTATATAACCATTATTGGGTACTTAAGTGTTTGCCAAAGTTTCATTCCAAATTTCCGTCATTTGGACCCAATTTCCGTCATTTTTGTTGACCGTAAACGATATCGATATCGATATCGATATTTGGGGCGAGATATCCGTAAATTCGGCGAGCGATATATCCGTCGATATCGATATTTTCATCTTTACTTGCAAGAGAGAAGAAAAAGAGAAGAGAGCTGACTCTGTAATCTTTATAATTAATCGACAAAGTAACACCAGCGGGGGAGGGGGAGGACCACCGACCATCCCTCAGCGAAACAACAAACCCAACCCTTGCTACTGCTAGATTCACATTTTCGTTTCTTATAAATATAATGCAGTTCAATCACACCTTTTTTTTGTTTTTTTTTTTCCTTATTTTCTAGATCTTTCTTGCTTTTACCATAACACCCTTATTCATCGTCATTATTTTCCAATATGAGTGGATGTCTTTTCTTTCTTTTTCAAGGAGAAAGAGAAGTATTCAAAAGCAATTCACCATTTTATTTGTGCATCAAGTATGGAAGCTCAATAGCTCATCTATTTGGCTAAGTATTATATTTTTTAAAAATTATTACTTAAAACACATTCAAAACACGTCACTTAAACTACAATTTTTTTTATGTAATATTAGGTTATATAATTCATCCCACTAAATTTTTTCTACACAAAAATAAGATGAAAATGAATTTATTAAAGATTGTATGATATACTATCCATATAAAAATAAAGCTTGTTGATAATATCGATTTAGACTTATTAATCTTCTAATATAATGCCCAAAAGACCCACAAAATAATTTAAATAATTTTATATGGTGTTCCATTGCAATGATTATTTGTTATTTTTATGTAATAAGCATGTGCGGAGCCGGCATGGGGTCTTGGGCGCCCCCACTGAATTTTTTATAATTTAATATAATATATGTATAAATATATTTTAATAATTAAAAAATTATTAATAAGTAAGAATTATTATATAATTAAAGTTAATTATATAATTTGGGATTTACAAACAATTTAAAAATACAATTTTAGACTTTCTAATGCAAATATATATCATTATCATATATGCATTATAAAAATCATAATGATATTTTGATACAGAAGTATATAATTTGTATTATAGTTAATTTTTTTTCTTTCAATTTTCAAAATTTTATGCATATCTATTTTGTTTTAATACTTCAATCAAAATTTTTTTTCGGCATGCAACTATTTCAAATTTAGAATCCGTCGAAAACAACTGTATATGGTTGTAATAAATTAGTAGCATGATATAATTTTTTTTATGATTTGACTAATTTAACATATATTATGATAATCGAGTTAAATTACATTAATTTTTTAAGTATTTGAAAAAATACTCTCACCAAATGAATTTTTAGCTACGGCACGGGTAATAAGTACTTTTGCTAGGTGCATCATTGTTTCTTTTATCAAAGAATTTACTCTAAGGATCGAATTTTGATAGAATTACACAATAAAAATAAGCACACCCTGTTTGTAAATTCTAAATTCGTTACCTTTTTATGGCCTACTTTCCACAGAGGGCAATATAGTCATATGCAATATATGGGTTGAGAGATTAAGTTGGACTAAATTTCAAACCCTGTAGAATTTTGAGAAAGAGCTTAGATGATGGTAAAAGGCCCATCAATATACGCTCCACCTATAAATAAGGACATCACACTAGCCATTCAGCGTAGGAATTCACAATCTTTGAACAAAAAAAAAATAATAATAAAAAAATTTTGATTTTTCTTCTCCTCTCTTTTTCTCTCTCAAACTCAGAAACCCAAACATCTTCCGCTTTACTTCAATCTTTTGCTGGTCCATAAATTTTTGCAAGATTTTGATCATTTTCAGCTCAAAAGGAAACAAAAGGGGCTTCATTTTTAGTGCCCTGTTTGCCACAAATTAACAACATTGTTTTGAATTTTCACCAAAATCATGGACACAATGCAAGAAAATGGACTTGCTTTTGGGTTCACAGACTCCATTGACATCCGATCTTCACTCTCAAACCTTATATTAACAAGCAACACAAACACCCTGGACTCAATTTTTTCTCATTGCCCACAAACGCTCTCCAACACCAGCAGCATCAGCTCTGTTTGCTCTGCTTCTGAGCCACCGGGCTCATCGGTTTACCTCCGGCAGAGAGACCTTCTCCAGAAGTTCTGCGACGAAACCCGAGCAAATGCCGCCGTTGCGCGCTTTTTACAGACGAACCCAATTCAGAGCTCTGCTTGTTCGTCAACCCCATACATGGCTCCATGCAAGAAGAAGCTGTACAGGGGCGTGAGGCAGAGGCATTGGGGCAAATGGGTCGCCGAGATCAGACTCCCTCAGAACAGAATGAGGGTCTGGCTTGGGACGTACGACACCGCGGAAGCCGCTGCCTACGCTTACGATCGGGCCGCTTACAAGCTCCGCGGTGAGTACGCGAGGCTGAATTTCCCAAATCTTAAGGATCCAAGCAAGCTGGGTTTTGGGGATTGTGCGAGATTGAATGCTGTGAAGACATCTGTGGATGCCAAAATCCAAGCAATTTGTCAGAAGGTGAAGAGGGACAGAGCCAAGAAGCACGCCAACAAGATGAATACTTCAGCTTTAGCTGGGGATACAAATGGAAATTCCCGTGAGAATGACAAGGTTATGAAGCTGGATTCGTCCTCCTCCCCGCCTTCTTCGTCGCCGTTGGTTTCTGTCGAGGGTGTTGGGCGTTTTCCACCAACGGCGACGGTTTCGGAAGACGGGGTTTGGAGGTGTGAGAATTCAGCAGCCTCCATTTCAACTGAAGGTCCAATGGGAATGGCAGAGGAGTCAGAATTTGAAGGGTGCTCACTTGCAAGAATGCCTTCCTATGATCCTGAGTTGATTTGGGAAGTTCTTGCTAATTAAAACAACAGCCTTTGATTTAAGGAATTTTCGTTCTTAATCTGGTGGGGTTTTAGATTCCATTCTTCAAGTTAAGGTATAGTATTAGACTAGTATTAATGGCAAGTGTAAAAATGGTAGTTTATATTACAAAGGCACTTGGCAGTTTCAATTACCATCATGTTTCTTCTTTTGTTTCTAAGTAGGCTCTGGGTTAATTATGCCTCTGGGGGAGTATTTACTTTATGTTTAGGCTCTTTTGGAGCCCTGCATTTTGTGCCTTGTTTTTGTACCAAGGCACTTGGGCTTTAACGAATTTTAAGCTTGTAGCTACATAAATAAAATTGGTCACAATGTATATCTAATCAAACAGCTTCTTTACCATGCGAAATTGCCTATACTGCCTTGATCAACTATGTACGTTTGCATATTGTACTCGAGCAAATGGGATTTGTAAATGATGATGGTGAGGTGAGCCACGTAGGTGATGAATGAAGGCCTTATCCTTAATTTCTGGAATTGGAGATGAGGTTGTGGTCCTATTCGTTATAGTGTTTTGCCGATTGGGAGAAGAAAAACTGGCATGTGAAGGTTGTCTCTTCACTTCACAATTTCACATTGCTTACTCATCGTCCTTTTAAGATGTGACAAGAGCCGCTTCCGTGTTTTATCATCTCCTGTTTTTACCAATAAATTTTTTTTATGAATGACTAAAATGGTAAATCGAAACGATGGATCACGTGATAATGAAGAAAACAGTTCCGATGGGTAATCAAAATTGAGGTTGTCAATTAGGGCCTATTGTCATTAGACTCAATATAATGAATGAATTATGTCTGTACGCATGGGCGTCACATGAACTAGCAACGACCAACATCGACACTAAAGATTCAAGATTCAACCTGCACATTTTTATGGATGCAAAAATTTCCTGGGCAGTTTGCTTGTGAGGAACACAAAATCAAGAATATTTGCAACTATATTTTATGTGTTGCACAGGCATTCCCAAATCTTGGCATAAAATATTTAAGGGTATATACGATACACGGTAAACGAAGCTGTTTGGTGGACAAAAGGATCATGACATGTACAAATAGATATCAGTTCGTCGGTAAATCCTAATTGTCTTTGAAATTGTAATTGTAGCAGACACCGGACAGTTTACCAACTAATGGAGTTCTTAGATTGCTGCAGTTTCGCGTTATAGGAACTTTCCATCTCCTCCTACAATGTTCATGAATAAAAAAATATATATATATTAATAGGTAAGCACACATTGTAAATAGTTCTGAGAAAACATTTTGTTTCACATTAGGACTTCGTTTAGTATTCTAATCTACTGCAGAACTGGGCTCCTTTCAATAAAGAAATAGGTACTTCCTTTAGTGTTCTAATCTACTACAGAAATGGGCTCCTTTAAATAAAGAAATAGGTAGGATTAAAAGTGAAGAAATGAACATGGCTCCAGCTCTGGCTTGACACAAGTATGGGTCAGAGTCAGAATAATGAAGAAAAAAGGAAAATACAAAAAGTTGATTCTGTTTATAAAAGTCATTTTGTCAAGAAAGGAGAGACATGATAGAATGTGACGTACCTTGCAAGATTTTAGCAGAGGCTGCAAAAATGACGATCTGAAAAACTTTATTGATTTTCCAAGCGACGTTTTGTCCCATTCTGTGGTCAAGCGAAAGATATACAATAGTAATTTAGTAAAGCAAAACATATTTCAAGTAGCATCTTAATGCAGGTTCACCTGCAGTAAGCAGTACATTTTCGTAGCTTTTCCCACATCAAAATGGCCAATTCGATAACCATACATTATACAACCACCCAAAAGCACCATGTTTTTTGTGTAGGTATAACCTCCCATACGCTAAATCAGAGTTGATATCCTAAATGAAAGATAATCGATATTTCTTGACGCACCATTATCAGCTTCGGCTCTCAAACCTCCACTGTTGAGTTGTTCTAAAAGCTGGAGATTCAACATAACCATGTTAGATGAATTGTAGAGTCACTAAAAAACAAGATCATATAATGTACTGCAACAAAATTGCATGCACATTTTTTTGCATGCTTGGAACCATCTAGTTGTGGACGAATGGAGCACAACAGCTATGTAATGGATTATTAAGTAGCATACTGAGCAAGTACTTGAGTAAGGTATGCACAAAAGCCAAAAACTTGCTGCCCAATGAAGATTTCAATTGAACTAGAACTCATATTTCCCAGCACCCTAAAACTGGTCAATTTTCAATATCCGGATCAGTCCCAGAAGATTGAGGTGCAAGGAGGGTGTTGCCCATATGAAATGAAGGAAAGAATCACCCTCGTGAGGCCATAGAATACCTCAAGTAAAAAGGATAACATTACAAGTCAAGAATGTTATATGACAAGGAGTGCTAGGAAACTAGGTTACAGCATGTCCATAAGATGAATGCAGCTAAAATGCGAATGTAAAGATACTCAAGTGATAGCAGAAGAAAGGCTACGTTAGAAACTAATGTACTCATAATACAATAGAAGTAACAAAGAAAATGAGGTTTGAATGCGTATAACCAAGAAATTCAGTAGCATGAAAGATAGATTTGATAAAAGTATGCAGTTGTAAGAAAGATAGATTTGATCAAAGTATGCAGTTGTACGAAAGATAGATTTCATCAAAGTACGCAGTTATACGAAAGATAGATTTGATCAAAGTATGGCACTAGGAGAGGACGGCAAAAATAATTTGGTCAGAGGTAGTGTGAACGAGCAACAACGTGAAACATGGTAAACAGAACAAAGGCTTCATGTAACGAGCACAGGAGTGAAAAGGCTTAGTTGAGGTACATTTTCCTAGCATTCTTGCCATATAAAAACTTGGGCAGAGGAAGAACCAGTTCAAAATGTTGCATCCTATACAGGTTAGATCGAATAAAAACCACCCTAAGTTTAAAATTAAAATATTATTTTTCCCATAACTGTTACATGGTTTTTTTTTTAAACTATGCTACACTGTTAAATAGGTAGAAAGTTTGGACTTTAAACAACAGAACCTCACACTAAGAAAAAATGTATGCAGACAAGAAGAAAACATTTGGTACATACATTTGAAAGGGTTGGTACAGCAGTAGGATCAAATTCCTCACAGTTGTTTGGATCAATTGGAACGCAAACACGGCCTGGAACAAAGAAGTAAAATAAAGGTAACATGAAGATTTCCAAATGGCCAATAAGTATCAAATGGAGGACAGGTAAAATGTATTTGAGGGCCTGAAATTTTTCATAAAATACAATCGATCATATATCTGGGAACAAAGAAATAAAGTTCCCAGGGGCTAACCTGTTTTTGGATGTACACAGAATGGCGCCTTTAACAAATGATTCATGTGCTTTGAAACCTATTGATAAGTAGATACATCCCATGAGAGAATGTTTTAGCATGTATTTTTAAAGTATTTAGTCCATATTCAATGCACAATGGAAATGAATCTGAGGATTTGGACTAAGAACTAGTCACTAGTAGTTAAAAGGAGCAAGTAAAAGATGTCAGAACCTCCATGTCAAGCCTAGGGTAGGTAAAAGAGAACACAATCTCTTCAACGCACCTTCGCAGTCCTTGTACCTTAAACAATAAATTATATAAAGGAAAGTTTTAGTTCACCAGAGCTTTAATTACAACTTAATACATCAAAATTCTATTACATGGAATAGAATTATTATCCCAGAAAAATGTACTTTCGGTAAAAAAACAAGCATCTTCTATTTTGTACCTTATGTTTACCAGATTGAAGCATATTTTTCAGCTGCTCCCATCTAACAACATTAACGTCTTCTTTGGATGTTCGTCTGTTTTCCTTCCACTTTCCGCGAAGCTCAGATGTAATAGCTGCAGAGATAACAAAAGTACTATTAGTTGACCCTCATTCTAGGATATAGCATAGAGATGCATAGGACACTGAAAAGAATCAGATTATACATTGATCAGGATCAGGAATCAGATCTAAGATCTTTTCAAATTTATCCTCAGTTGAAAATATCTTTTGGCTCAAAAGCAGTTTCTTCTCAAAGAAATCCGTAAGAACTTCAGTATAACATCTCCTGCAGAAATGAATATGTTTTAGTGGAAGCAACAAGAGGTTCCAGTAACAGAAAGTCAATAATGTACTTCACCACATACGCAAGGAACGGATGGAGAGCAAGACCAGGTAGAGAGACCTTTTTCTGACTGTTTTCATTGCCCTGAACAAAGTAAAGAATCAACAAATTTCACAAGATAGATACCCCATAAGATTTCTCAAAGGCCAAATGTAAAATAAACAGATCACCACCTTATAGACACGAAAATAGTCAGCAATAGCTGCCCTCTGTTCATTTGTCAGCCTGGAGAAAAATGATCAAGGCTTGAGTTTCATGGCATGTCTAAGAAGCCTAAGAAAGATAGCAGACACTAATATTGCTAAGGGAATTACCTTCTTGCATTCCCATCACAAACCCAGCAATGAACGCCACGCCTGCCACTATATACCCAGAGAATGTGACTGAAACCAAAGTCATCTGCAGCAAAATAATTAAGAAAGTGAAATTCAAGTTCTAATAACATAATGATAAATATCAGACGTGATGCCAAATTTTTTTTTTACCTCTAAGGGCCGTATCGAGCACTTTGATAGCAATTGTCATCAGGGGCCAACACTCCAAGCAAACATCAGCTCCTGAGCAGCAGTATCTGACATCATCGTAATCTGACATATCCTGTGGGGGAAAAGCTTACTCAAACATGTTGTAGAACAGTCATAGTCAAAGGTTCAGTTAGATTCTGACCATTGACTATATTCATAGTTCAAGTGGTTGATTGGCTTACTATATCAAAAATCAGCTCCCTCTCCACTGGGGTGAAAACATTATCACCACTGTGAGCATATGCGTGCCTCTTTGCAGGCTGGAACATTATCACCATTAAAAAAAACATGTAGAATTATTCTGTCTCGATCTATAATTATGCATTGTTTTAACACATCTCCTACTAAATCTATTTCAAGATTTGTGCAATTGAAATGATACTCGAGTCAGTACTTGCAGTATGAAATAGTTAGGCTGGAAGAATGACAAAAATTCAAGCCACAAATGAAAGTTTGGTTACAAACGTGAAAAGCTTACATCAACGCTATACACAGGTCCTATATCGATTTTGAATGGACACTTTTCTTTGACAGAAGTTTCAAGCTCAAACACAGAGTTGAAGGACTGGAACCGCAGATAAACGTCATTATCCAGTGTGAAAGAAAACTCTCTTCGGCTAAAGTAGGACTGGTCGCATGAAGGATGCTTTCCATCTACAAATCAGCAATTATAAGTAAAAGAAAATTCACTTTCTATGTGAGCATACAAACAAAAAAACGAAGGAACCGGGTTCGCCGAGAGATATGTGGCTTACCATTTCCATACGACATCCATTTAAACATATCTGCATACGGAAAAAGCTTTCCTGCATAAGTAACACTTTTCGTTAAGTGGAAGATTAAGATTATCAAAATAAACTCCTCAATGATACAAAACACAAACTTACATAACCCTATACACATAAAGGAAAATGTTCACATGTTCATATCTAACACATAACTTCCTAACAAATTACAAACATCAATCTGACTTACTCAACAACCTAAATAAGTAATCTGACTACATAATAAAATCTAAAGAATCATAAATTTCTAAAGCACAAAAAACAGCATAGCTAACCTCATTCACACTCAATTAGAATATAAAATAAAAAATAGTTTACCATAGTAAATTTTGAGATAGTGAGAGTCGAATCCATCAGGAACAATTTCTCCCTGCCTCTGATCATATTGGTCGATCATCACGTCATCGCTGCCTTTAGAAACTTCGTCTCCAGTCATGTTTGAGTAGGATACCTACGTTCAGCGTCCAATCAATATCGTCATTGTTCCGAAATTCTTAGAGATTTAATCCCAAACAAAAATTGAGACTTGAGAGTTTAGATTGAGCAACCTTGCTTCTCTTTTTTTTTTCCCCACCCGATAAACTACCCAGCACGGAAAAATGAAGTAGAGTTAAACAATTACCTCCATACGCAAATTCATTTTTTTTTAATTAAATCCCATCATAAAATTAAGCAAATTGACCATTTTAACAAGAAGAAAAAAGGTTCAATTTTTCAAACCCATGATAATAACGAAACAAATTTATATCACAATTGACTGTAAGTATCAGAAACTAACCTTTTCTTGCCCTTTACTTCAATTTCCCGGCGATCAAACAAAAAGTCGAAGTAGAAGTAGAAGTAAAAGCAAAACCGAAATGAAATTACAGCTAAACAGACCTTTGAGAAAGCCAAGTGAAGGGCTGAGAAGAGAGAGAGCGGAAGTGAAGAAGGGAGGCGAGGGTGGAGAGAGGGGGAGAGAGGGGACGTCGTATGTGTTAAAAAAGGCGGGATAGGGCAAACGACTAAGATGAGTACTTTTTGGAGGGAAATATTGAGGGAGCTGTGATCGAGTGTGCGTGGGCGTACGCGGTCCTCTTAATCAAACTGGAGTCAGTTGATGGGCCTGACCTCAATTAGCTCACCAATTAGGTAACCGTCCTAACTTCCAAGCCCAAAAGGTGACCCTTCTTCTCTCTCCAAGGGAATTATCACTATATTAAGATTTTTTTTTTCCTTAGGAAAAAAAAAATTAGAAGTTAATTTCAAAATAGACATTTTAATTTCATTGTTTTACTTCATGTGGTTCTGAAATCAGATTAATTTACTCCACTGACCTATTTCTATGAAGTCATCAATTTAGTTAAGAACATTTTTTATAGTAATTAAAAACAATTACTCATTTTATTTTTCATTTAGTGACTAATCATTTTGATTTAGTTGTTATTTCAAACAAGCTAAAAAAGCATTACATTTATTGTAATGGCCCGAAACTTCAATTATTGTAAATTTAGAAAATTTAATGTAAAATGACGTTTTTGCCATTGTATATGTATTGTAGTTAAATGTTGACTTTTGATCCGAGAAGTTATTGGGAATTTGACCAAGGCCCATTACGTAGATCGAGACGTCACGAGTCTGTAGACAGGCGACACGTAGAGATCGGACATCGGACGAGGAAGTTACGGGTCAAGGAAGGATCTACAAATTATTCACAGTTACACGTTTTACGGGACGTTTGACTTTTGGTAGTTTTTAATTAGTCTAAAAATATCTAAAACAGACCAATGGGTGAGTGACACTTGTCACTCATCCCATTGGCCTTGGTCCCCATGTTCATGCATTTCCTCATTTTTCTTCTTCATTTACTCGAACACCCAAACTCACCCACAAACATCATCTTCCTCATCTTTAATGTAGCCTGAACGAGAGAGCGAGAGAGAGAGAGAGAGAGAGAGAGAGAGAGAGAGAGAGAGAGAGAGAGAGAGAGAGGTGTGACTGAGAGGCTGAGACAACGGTGATGGAAGGCTGAGCAAGCCTAGAATTTAGAAAATCAGGTAAACTCGAAAACCATGTTTGGTTTGATTTTCAAAGTTGGGTTTGGATGGGTTGGGAGGCCATTCTAATGTGTGGGATTTATTCTTAGGGAGTAGGCGAGTCCACAGGAACAAAAACAATGGAAAAATGCAGCTGGAATCGACTGGGTTTCGAGTTGGAAGTTTGGCCAAAAAGCATCACGCTTGGTTGAAGCTATTGAGGTACTTTCTTCTCTTTTTAAACTCATAGAGCAATTTCTAGGTCGATTACGAGTCGATAGGTCGAAAAATGGCACTTTTTAGTGATCGGAGGAGGAAGAACGAGTCTGATCGAGGTAGGTGGTAGTCACGTCATCGTTGTTAGTCCATGTGGCAAATCAGGTGATGCCACATGGCTTCTTGTCATGTCCAGTCAGCATCGACATGGTAGTGCCACGTCAGACATGTTAGACCACGTGGACCAATCAGGTGGTGCCACGTGGCAACTTGTCATAGGTGTGAGAGCTGACGTGGTAGGTTGTCAGAGCTGTCAGACCTGCCAGATGTTAGGCTGACGTCAGCGTTGACTGTCTTTGACCGCTGTGGACCAAACTTTGACTGGCGCGTGGGGGCGAGTGGGCACGTATTTCGAGGTCAAACTAATCTTGTTCGAAAATTTCAATGATCTGTATCCAATGGTGGTGTTTTAAGGTCGATCGGAGACCGTTTGATAAGTCATTTGGAGTTTTTAGTCTCAAGAAGCGTGTTTATGACACGTTTACGGTACCAGACTTTGTGAGGGTTTAATGTATGGACTTATATAGAACGTTAGTGACCATCGGATGTGATTTGAACAGGCCCAGAGACTTTGGATTAGCTTCAGCATGTAATAAGGCGCAAATTTTTATCGCGTAGCGTGGACCGAGTGTGAGTGGACTTTTATTTTAGAAATATGATGCATGCATAAGTATTTTAAATGCTTTATTATATGATGTGAGTTGAAATGATTTGATATTAATACTTGATGAGTTGTGGATTTAATCATCGGTTTATTATCGATTTAAATACCTTTGTGTGGAAACGGCTTGTGAAAGCCATGTTTCGGGCAAAGGCCTTGTTGAAAGGTTTAGACATGATTTGAATGGTTTTAAAATGAGTTTACTGGATTCCACATATGCCCTCCCATGTGAATTGAATTGTCTCCTCCAGACGCCGTAGATCCTAGAGTAGTCGCGATCCATTGCTCAGAGAAAAGTAGCTCAGAGGGGAGGCTCAAGCTCAGGACTGTGAGATTATAATATCACTCGAACGTCGTAGATCTTGGAGATGCTATCACCCCAGAGGTTGTAGATCCTGGGGATGTACTCAGAGATGAGACCCCGAGTTACACGCGTAGGATTTGCATCGTGATAGTCACTTGGATATGGATATCGAGGGTTCGAGTGTATCGAGGATCAGTTATATTGTGATTTATTGATATTTGTTTCCAGATATGTATATTTATACTGTGATTTGAATTACTTGCATACAATTTGATTTCTATACATGCATGTTTACAAAACAGAGGGTGAACTATGTTTTTTCTTAAATCGTATTTTGAAAATGTTTAGTTTTGATCCACTCACACTTTGATTGTTTTTATTGACCCTCCAGGCCATGGCGTAGAATCCGGGGTTGATATTGAGACTGAGGCTTAAAAAGTACCGTTGCGCACCTAGATACCTTACGGGGTAGGACTTGGTACTTTTTGTACAATTATAAATGCTCCGTAATACCGTTGACTAGTTGAAATTTTGTCTCAACGGTTATGTATAAATACTTATCACTAGTCTGACAATATTGTAGTTCGAACTTTCTTTAAAACAAAAAGGTCACTTTTGGTATTTTTAGTTTGATTGTCAGACAGGAGTAAGACACATCCCACGAGAATTTAGGAGGATTGAGATGGGTCCTGTCATTTATATTTATATTAAGTTTTATTAATTATGCATTTATAGTTTATTTAAATATACTAATTTGAAAAAATAGTTAAATCAAAATAATTAATCCCTCAACGAAAAATAAAATGTATTACGAATTTTTAAATAATACTAAGAATACCTCAAACTTAGTTGATACTTTAATATTAAAATAAATAGACCAAGTAAATTGAAACCGGGAGTTTGAGCCATTAATTTTCTAAAGTGAAATTTGCCCAATTTTCTAGTACAATTCCAGAATTTGAGAGGTGGCCATTGATAACATAGGGGTGGGCATATCGTCCCGAAATACCGAAATCATTCTGTCTCCTATCATACCAAATAGGAAAAAAATTCGAATGGATGATTGGTACGGTATCTATACCGTATCGGTTCAAATAGGTACGAGATCGGTTTCAATGTTAGAGAATACCGTCCCGTACCGAAGCGGAACCAGTTTTAATTTTTTTTAATTAATTAAAAATTAATTCAAATCCAAAATATAAAATATAAAAAACCCTAATATTCTAATAGCTAATGCTAGATTTAATTGTATATTAATTTTAGTTGATAGATTTAATTGTATGTTAGAATTTTTTAGTTGATGGATTTAATTGTATCTTAATTTTAGTTGATGAATTTAATTGTATGTTATGATTTTTTAGTTGATGGAGTTAATTTTAGTTGATGTATTGAGATTAATTGGTTGTCTTATAAATTTTCTATACGTTTTGAGCAATATTTGTTACCTAACAAGAAACCTAATTTCTCAACTTCAAAATGTTGTTTTTAGACATTGAATCAAATAATTCAGAAATTAAATTATGAATTTGAGCTTAAAACTGAAATCTTACTAAGCATAATTGATACAGTATGGTACGATATCAATTTCATATTTTAAAATATTATACCGTATCAAATCAGTTAAAATTATTTAGCACGATTCCAATATCACTTTTATACCAGAATCATATTCATCACTAATTGATACTGGGAGTTAAGAGTGTTAATCGGTTTTTCGGTTCGATTTTTTTACCGAAACCGAAACCGAAACAGGTTGGAGAATCGGTTCGGTTTGGTTCGGTTTTACCTCCTATTCGGTTCGGTTCCGGTTAAAACCGATTTTTTTTCTTCAAATTATGGTGAATCGGTTCGGTTGAATCGGTTCAATTTTCTCTAAAAACCAATTTTTTTTTTGTACTTTTATACAATAATCAATATTTATTATCTAATTAATGTCCATTACAACCTAATTAACGTTTATTACAACTAATCAAGATCCATTATAACTAATCAATGTTCATTACAAAGTAACCTAAAGCATTTTGGTTCGGGTCGGTTCAGTTCGGTTCAATTTTTAGGTCCATTCGGTGTTATTATACCGAAAATCGAAACCGAATCGGTTCGATTCAGTTCGGTTCGATTTTCTCCAAACGGTCTCGGTTTTCCTTCGATTCGGTTTTTTTCGGTTTAGTTCTGATTCGATTCGATTTTTCGGTCGATTTTTTCGAACCAATTAACGGGCTACTGGGAGTTTGAGCGAGGCCTACTGCCTACTGGCCCAGATTTTTCTTCTGCCAACTGCATCTAACGGCGGCATTTCTAATTGCGTTCTGAGTCATTGATAACAGGGCCCCACTAATCAATGGCCAAGATTATCCATCTCGCAATTGTATCTAACGGTAGTATTCCTAGTTGTGTCTGTAGCATCCTTTATTAGCTACCGACTCATACAGTTCAGTGTGCTTTACTGCTTCGTGCTGCCCAACTTCCTCTACTCACACGCTCTCTCTTTCATCAGAAGCCAATCACTCACAGACAAAATCCTAGCTTCAAAGCTCCAATTCCGACTTCCGACCAATAGTCTAGATTCATTTCCACCGTTGGATTAGCTGAGGAAAAGCTTCAAGCATGTCTGATATTCCTCACTCAATTTTCACTTCTTTAACCTCAAGCTGTTATCTTTGAATTAATTTATTCAAACCCATTTGGCAGATTAACTAAAAATCGCTCCTTTGGAGCTATCTCTTTTGCTCTTTAAGCTTTAACCCCTCGCTTTACCTCTCAATTTCTCTCTTCAACGCTTGAAATTACAAAAATGGGTTCTCTCTGGGTTTCCCTTTCGATTTTCCTCTGCCTCTGCTACTTCTCAGCGGCGGAGCCGATAACTTGCGCCGGGATTGTCCCAATGAGGTACCGGAACGACAAGATATCGATCATGGACTATGGCGGCGTCGGTGACGGCTTTACATTGAACACCAAGGCGTTTCGGGAAGCGATATATCGGATTCAGCATTTGAATAGGAGAGGAGGTACGCTTCTTTATATACCTCCTGGGGTCTACTTAACAGAGAGCTTCAATCTCACTAGCCACATGACTCTTTATTTGGCTAAAGGTGCTGTTATCAAAGCCACCCAGGTACACGTCCAGCACTCTTTTTATCAGCAATTCAATGAAGTCACCTAATTTTTGCTCTACAATTTGTGCTATTACCATGGTTGTAGTTAATTTGAGGAACCAATTTTTGTTGTGGCCCACAATTTGTGCTTCACATTTTAGGAGGTTGTGCTTATTTTTACTTATAGAGTTAGGGAATGAAAGTGTGGGAATCCTGTATATAAATGGATTATTTCAGATTTTACAACTCCTGATCTCACTCCTTATTTGTTTGGGTTGTTATTAATTTGGGTTCTGCTTGAAAATCCAATTGATATGGCCTCTTTTTTTTAATCTGGAATTTATATGGCCTTTGTTTTTCTTTTTTAAATCTGGAATTGATATGGCCTTGTATTGAGTCTTTGTGGTGGAACCAGGAAGAAAGCAAAAATACATGGTGGGTCTATCCCAGCATGGTTGCATGTGCATATCATTTATAGAATGATGATCAACTAGTTGGACAGCTAGATGGGTCAGGGTTACCACTGTTTTTGTCGTCTCCGATACCATCACAATAAATTTAGTATATTGCTGATCCAGCAAGGATAAGAATGGCTTGGCCACAGTTCAGTAGTAAGAAAAACCGCAATATCTTATTATAAAACCCATTCCTGTAAAGTAGGGTTGTCTATTAATAAAACACTGTATTTGTAACTTAGGCTATAAGCTAAAATCAAATATTGAAGTGCTATGATTTATTTTGACTGTCACGAAAAGGAAACCTATACTAGATTAAGAGATTAGGCATGAATTCATGCTTATTGCGGGAAAACAGCTTGACACCCTAATCATCCCCTCAGAGTGCATCATACCTAATGGTCCATAGTTTTATGTACTTGGACTTGTAGTTAACTGGCATGTTTTGAAATTGTTCATCTGTGAGAAAGCTTTGCTAGTTCATAACATAAGCCTAGAATTTGTGCTAACATTTAATCTATGGGTCTCTTTTTTTAAAGGCATTTTTCCTTTTTTATCCTTCTCTAAGCATATGAAAGTGAACACCTATAAATATACTTACCATTTCAAATGGTGGGACAACAAACAATTATCATAAGTTACAAATGTTTAGAATTGGAATGATTTTAGCTTTCAAATTGAATGTTCTTCCAAAAAATATCTGTTTCGAATAATGTGTCTTTTTGCACTTTGTGAGGGAAAACTTTTCTTATAATACAGAAATTTCAAATTTTCGATTTTGTATCTTTGTTGATTTCCAACAGCATTGCTCCAAATATTAATGCTGATCCTTATCGGAAACAAAACCTTTGGTTTAGCTTTACTGTATGGTAGAAGTGAATGTTTTTTCAGGGTTGATTTATTCTGTGGCTATTGTTTTTCATTTGATGTTGTGCTCCTTCAAATGGTCTTACTGAATTAATTCTTCAGGATACTGGTAATTGGCCTCTGATTGCTCCTTTGCCATCTTATGGAAGAGGGAGGGAGCTCCCCGGAGGAAGGTATATCAGCTTTATTCACGGAGATGGACTTCATGATGTGGTTATCACTGGTAGGTTTCAACACGTGTATTTGGGTTTGGGGGAAGGTGGATGTTCGGTGTTGACATTGCTTCTTTTTATAGGTACCATAAATCTGATCTAATGATTGTTCCTTTTTCAGGTGAGAATGGGACAATTGATGGCCAAGGAGAGGTATGGTGGAACCTGTGGAGGCAAAGAAGCCTTCAGTTTACTAGACCAAATCTCATTGAATTCATGAACTCCAGAAACATTATCATTTCCAATGTGATTTTCCAGAACTCTCCCTTTTGGAATATTCATCCTGTTTACTGCAGGTACATTTTGCGTTTTCACATTTATAGACTGGGCCTCATATATGTTTTTTTTTTCAGATGTTTCTCGTCTTATAAGCCTCTACCTTGTGATTTTCGTTAAAAAATGATGGCTGCCATTTTGGTTTACTTGTCCTCTTGGAAGTTAAATTTTTTGATGTATTTGCCAGTAAATTCGAATTTTAAGCTGTTATATCATTAATTGAAGCAGCTAATTCAGTACATGTTGTCCATAACTTCCCTCCCGGTATATACTTTTCTTCTTTGCAGCAACGTTGTTGTCCGGTATGTGACAATCTTGGCTCCATCTGACTCTCCCAACACTGATGGAGTTGATCCAGGTACATCCCTGTTTTCTAATAAGCCGCTCTTCTTCACTGGGGAAAAGATTTGTTAATGCTGCTACATATACTACAGATTAAACAGATTAAACAGAGGGTCCCCTAGATTAATGGAAATTTGGAAATTTAATTTTATTAACATTCCTGAATTCGCATGGCTTCTCAATTGGAGCAGTTCTAAATATCTCTGTATTCAGGATTAATCATGGAAGAGGCATGATAATCACGATTGTCATTCTGGCTCGAGTTCAATTGGGAAGCCTCTTTATGCTTTGTATTTCATTTATCCAGATTCAAGCTCTAATGTCTGCCTAGAAGACTCCTACATATCTACCGGAGATGATCTGGTGGCTGTAAAGAGTGGATGGGATGAGTACGGGATTGCCTACGGCCGCCCTAGTTCCGGAATCACCATCCGCCGGCTGAGAGGATCATCCCCATTTGCTGGAATCGCTGTCGGAAGTGAAACCTCTGGCGGAGTGGAGAATGTGTTGGCTGAACACATAAACCTTTCCAGCATGGGAGTGGGCATCCACATCAAAACAAACATCGGCCGGGGAGGCTTCATACGGAACATCACAGTTTCAAACGTGTACATGGAAAACGTTCACAGGGGAATCAAAATTGCAGGAGATGTGGGAGACCATCCTGATGATAAATACAACCAAAATGCTCTCCCAGTCGTGAAGGGCATCACATTGAAGGATATCTGGGGAGAGCAGGTTCAGCAGGCGGGTCTGATACTTGGCCTGAAGAACCTGCCCTTCACCGGAATCTGCCTCTTCAACATCAACCTCCGAGGCATGACTGAATCAAAGACACCTTCCTGGAAGTGCTCCGACGTTACTGGGGCTGCCCATCTGGTAAGCCCGTTGCAATGCGCAGAGTTGAACAGTGTCCAGCAAGCAGCCTCATGTTCCAACTACTCCTAAAAACTTATTAAATTTCATTGTTTACAAGAATTGAATTGAACTGAATTGAATTCAGCTTTTGTAATTTTGTTTAAAAATTCAAATTCATTTCAGTACGAACACAGCACTACATATATCATGGATGGATGAAATGAAGTTACATAAAGCATAAACACAAACACGATCGCATACCAAATAAGGTTCTTATACAATCTATCTACTCATAGTGGTAGGAATATACGTAATATAATACGTATACGAATACGATTCTACATCACTCATGGATGCGAAGTTATTTACAGATAAGATGAAGCAGTCTTCTCAAATCACAGATTACAAAATAGATAGATAGATGATCGATTCATTCAGAGCTCAAAAGCGGTTCAAGAACTTGCGGAACCTCCTCATTAAACCACCCTCGTGCTCGTCCTTGTGCCTATGCTCATGCTCTCTCGGCCTCTCCATCCCTGCGAATTCTTCATTCTGGTCGCGGTCATGGTGGTGGCGGTGGTGATGGTGGTGTGGCCTATCGAATTCGGCTTCCTCCTCGTGCCTGAAAGGGAACCTGGGCCCACCGTGTCGGATATTGACCCACCTAGCGGGGATCTGGCGCGCTCCTCCGCCGCGGAAGCCTGGATCGAAGCGAAAGTCGTCGCCGGAAGACATGATCATATCGTCACCGTACGAATGAACGTCGCGATCGTGCTCGTGTTCACCACCGTGAAAGCGCTGGAGCCACGGCCTGAACTGGCGGTGGCCGTGGCGGCATCGGTGACCGTGAGGGAACGACAGCGGGAAGGGGCGCCTGGGGAAGTGGGGGTTGATGGGACGGAAGCTGATGACGGTCAACGGAACGGTCTCGCTGTCCTTGAACTCGGTCGACTCTTCGTTTGTTAAGATGGTGGGGCCATCACCCGAAATCATCGAATCGGCAGACTCAGGATCCCTTTCGACGACGGGTTCAGGTTCGGAGTTGCGTTTTTCGCTTGGCAAGAGGATAGTTGCGGTGGGCTTGGCTTTGAATTCGGGTAACCTGGCTTCGACTTCATCGCGGCCGTTGGTTTCTTTTACGACTTGATTTGAAGGCGTGCGAGCGTTGGAGAAGGCGAAGAGGAAGAGGACAGCGGCGAGGATGAAGAGGAGTTTGGCCATTTATGAAGATCTTGTTAATGGGAGAAGACGTGCTGTTGGTATATATATATATATTGTCAGGTATAAGTTTCGGGGCAGATCGGGCAGTTTAGAATTTGTAACTATTTGAGTGAGGGAAAGGAGTAGAAGGCGGGGTAGCTGGCCCGCGGTTACCGGCCACGTGATTGGAGGGAGGCGGTTCCCGGTTAGTTTGGATTTACACTAGAAGAGCCGTTAGTTGGCGGAGAGAGATACTATTCGACCGACGACTCAGTTGACTTGGACAAATGCCAGCACCACCACTTAGCGTGCTTCCAAATATTGGCTCATCCTCCTGCAGAATTTACATGTGTACCATGCAATACTAAAAATCTAAAACCCTAAAGGACTAAAGAACAATGCCTTCTTAAAATACTAAAGAACAAAATTTATGAATTTTGCTAAATGTATTATTAAAGTCTAAATGTAGATCTCTGAGCTGCTGGCCTTTTAGTTAAGTGATCAATATCTAGTCTTTTAGGACAGATTAAGAAATTTATTAGAGATGATTTTTTATCCAACATTCTTAAATTTTGCTCTTATGTTTATGTTTTTTTTTTTGGGTGAAAACAAAAGTATATCTTACACATAGGCAATAACTAATCCTCAAACCGCGTAGGACCCCGATATAGGGGGAGCTCTCTAATGTTGATTATTCCATTTATAATACTTGAACTCGAGACCTTATTTAAGGAGAATAATGTCATTTTCCACTTGAACCACCAACCACTTGTAAGTTGTTTTCTTTTAGATTAATAATAAAAAAAATTTGAAATTAAGTTTAAATAATTAGTCAATGTAAATATTACTATTCAAAATTTTCAAAACTTAAAAATTCATTTATTAAATTCCAAAATGAATACAAAGATCAAACTAAAAATAAAAATATAAGACTCATAAAAAATAACTTACAAACACCTAGACTCGAAAGTAAAGGCAAACATGTTTCTCATGACAATTGATTGTGATTTATTACATCCACCATAAAATAAGTGTGACTTGGCTCATATTTCATATTCGCGCATAGCCCAAAGATGTGTGACAAGATCCTTCAAGATGTATTTGTTTATATATTATAAGGCCGCATCATTTTGTAACGAGATAAGTGTTGTCTATAGAAATTTAAATGATATCTTATCAATATTTTACAGGATTTTATTTATATAATTGAGATAAGGTGAGGTTACTAAGGGATAGTAAATCTTGAGAATTAATCGGATAGTAAATTTTGAGAATTATTTGGGTGTTTACACGTGGCAAATTATTTTATCAATATCTTAATAATTTTGTAATCTTAAAATAATAAATATGAATTTCACGAGACGATATGTGAAAAAAAAATCATACTAAATATTTTTATTTTATCACATATCCGAAAAATAGTTACGATGTGAATTTAATACATCTATTAATTCATTACACTCAGAGATATATTAAAAAAATTAAAAAATATTAAATATATGAAATAGTACATAGCCCTCAACTTCTACAAATGGCAAAATATAGCCCTGCACTATTCATTAAAAACTAATTTTTAGAGAGCTAAATTTTGGTTTTGGTAGCCCTTTATGAGGGTGTTGCTAGAGATAGCCTAATGACTCATTTGAGATGAGTTCTTGCATTGTTTTCTCATTATTTTCAACATGAGATTATTTTCACAAATTACGTTTAAGTTTTAACTTTAATCGACTCTTCGATGTTTAGTAGAGGACTAAAAACATGCAAACACATATAATATTCGGATGATATAATTTTAAGATGACTTAAAAAATCAAGAACTAATTTGTATTGTTTAGATTATGTAAGTTTTAAGATGGCCTATTTAGTTAAAATGACGTTCGAATCTTGGAAATTAAGCAAAAAGGTGTGAACATAATTTTTGAGTTGCATTATGCTTAATTAAATTAATAAGCAATGTCGTTCGAGGGACATCCAATAAAATTAGAACAGATTTAAGTAATTTAACTAATATTATATTGTAGTATCTCCTACTTTCTTATAGATAAAAAATTTTAAATATAACAATTTTATAGATGCCGAAGAAATATTAATTAAGGTTCAAGTGCTCCTCCCGTTTGATGTAAGAAAAACTACGTATCGTAGATCAATTGTCAAAAACTAGGTACGACCGTATGAGAAGCTATTGGTTTAGACTTGAGATAATATGAGTAATGAGTTGGTAATATAACATTGGAGGAGGGGGTATGTTAGTAAATTTGTGTTGCGGGTGTGGAAAGAAAGCCCTGAAAAGTGAAAACGACGTCAGCCGGGACGTATTAGAAGCGGGAGAAAACGGGAATATTGAGCCATTGAGGTATTTAGGTTGACCAAGGATTTGGGGAGGACGACTTTGGGTCAGAAGACGGGCATGAACATGCTCACCCTCACCCCGCTAATTTTATGCTGAGATTGCTACGTGGCGTAGTTCTACTGCTTTCTACTATAACAATATTATCACCATAGATGAGTCGATCAATTATTTTATGAAAGATCCCGATTTTTTTTTGTAGGTTTTTTAGTTAAGTATAGTCTGAACTCGTACTCAAGTCCTACTTTACACCCTTGATTAATTATTCTTTCATTTAATACTATAAAACAGTCAACTTAAGCCATTTAGTTCTATTTTTCATACGTGAACATAAAAAAATAGTAAAATTAGGAATTATGACATACTGGTACACTTAAGCCATACAAGATTTTACGTGGAAAAGATTGAGACCCACAAACGTCAAATTACGAATCTCCCTCTCTAGTTCATGTTCAAAATCGTAATTTGGGAATAATTTGCTTGTGTATGAAATCGATCGAAATTGGAGGAAAATCTTGAGAGTTAATTGACGATTGGCTGAGTAATTAACGGAGACGATTCAGTAGGTGCAGAAAATTGAGAAAATGATTTCTCGTGAGCTTGGAGCGGAGTAGCCAGTATGCGACAAATTTTCAATTTTCCTTGAATATGCTATTTGGGTTTAAATTTATTTGATTTTTCATTACATATGCTATATGGGTTTAATATATTTAGATTATTCATAGATTTTTATGTGTTTGTCGTTAGTTTCTGCTATATGGGTTCACAGTGTATGTCGTTCACTTAGTTTCTATTGAAAAAAGTTATCTGAGTTTAGTTTGTATTGTTGGTTTGGAATATCTGTTGAAATAGGATATCTGAGTTTAGTTTGTGTTATTCGCATAATTTTTGTTGAAAGAGATTGACAATTTAGCATATATGTACCATGTACTCAATTTGTTGGTAACATTTTGCACAGTGTACTTGCAACCTGTACTTGAACAATTGGTTATACTTTGAATTATGTACTCAATATTTATTTACACTTTGTACCCTAAACTCACTACTCAGTCACATTGTGTGGTTAGTTGCTTAATTGATATTTGGTATATGCATGCAGATGACAGAGACGTATTTAGTATGAAGGTTCACTATGGAGGTGAACTAGTGATATAGGATGATTCATGTTGGAATTACATAGGAGGACAAGTCATGTTCAATGATTTTATTACAGTGTATTGGATTTCTTTATTGGAATTGAAGTACATAGAAAAGAATCTAGGCTATTTACCTTCTGAACTGTCTATATATTCTCATGAAATAGAATGTGAAATCTTGGTCAAAGTAACCTTTGATGGTCAATTATTCAAACTATGTGATAACTATGCAAAGAATAATGCATATATCCCCGTGTATATGAAAAAAGAAGGTGGTGATGGGCTCAAACTTTTGGGGCATGTGGAGACTGAAAATGAGATTGTGGATATGAGGAAGGTGAGTGCAAGGAGAAGTTGGCCAAAGAAACCGATATAGTCTTCACTTACTGATAGTAACTCAAAGATCGAAGATAATGAAGATAATGATGGTGGGTTGATGATGGTTATAGGCAAGAGAATGAGGTTAATATGGAAGAGTATGATGAGAACTTGTTTTCAGCATATGTGGATGTTGAAGATGCTGAAGATGGTGGTGCGGAAGCCTAAGAAGATGAAGCACCTAACTCTCCAAAGCTCAATGTATTTGAGAAAGAAGCAGCTGGTAGTGAGGAAGATGAGCCGCCTAAGAAACTGTTAAGGAGGAGGAAATCCGTTGGGCCATTTAGAGAGTTTAATATTGAGGTTGATATGAAAAATCCACAATTTTCTCTTGGAATGAAGTTCTCAAGTGGTGCAGTTTTCAGGGAAACTGTAAGAAGATATTTTTTCAATTCTTAGAGGCAGATTGTGTTCAAAATGAATAAACCAGACCAAATTAGTGATAGAACCCATCCCTAAAATCCGTGAAAACCGGGCCGATCCTACTTTCATATGGAAAATCTTGTCAGATTAGGGATTTTCCATTTTTTTATTCTTATTTTAATTTAATATGTTACTTAAACAAAATCCTTCACTTGTAGGGTTACCACCCACGTCCAAGCTACTACCCTAACAAGTATGAAGTCTAAGAACTCAACCTCTTTTTATTTGACCTTATTTCTTTAGTAACTTGGTAAGTATTGAGTTGGTGCATTATGACAAAATAACCAAGTATAACTATAATGAAAATAACCAAGTATAACTCTAATTCTCATAATAAAATAATTTGTCTAATAACTACCACAAAGTTATCCATTGATCACACTTACCGTCTTAATTTATTAGATTTTCAACACAATCACATACATCAAGCCTTCAATCATCTCCTTAGAATTCACCATTCATCATAATTTATCATAATCCACTAAGGGCCTTTCCTATGTGAAAAACCTAGTACCATAATCACAACATCATAATAATATGTATAAAATCTTAAGTAAATACTATTCATAAGGTGTCCACAAGGCTCGATCCTTTAAATCCAATCCTTGACTCATATATTCTTAAGTTAACAAACCACATTGACATGAACCATCCCAAATCCCCCCGGGATTAATGCAGGATGTGCCATGCTCCTATTTGACACGAAGTGTCAGACAAGGGATAACTCAACACCTCAGCCTGTTCGGGGCTTCTAAAGTGCGCCAGGGTCGGTGGAGGAGTGTGATGTCTCGGTCTCTGTTACAGTCCCCATCCGCGATCAACCTGAAGGGCATTAAAACCATTAAAAGCTGTGAGTGGAAGAAAATAAATAATTCAATAAAAACACATTTCATAAGAAGACATTTATGCCCTTCACTAAAAAACATGCATGCATTCAAAAACCAATAATCAAATCATTTACTTTAATTAAATCATTAGGGTCTTAGCCCAAAACCATAAATCCAAGTATGTGGGAACTCAACCCAAAATAGTAAATCCAAACCATGTGGGTCCCTGCCCAAATACATAACACAGAAATCCAAATCAAATGTCCAGTAAATCCATAGATCACAAATCCAATCAACCACCGTTACATATCAATCCTCGGTATCCCAGATGCCTGGCGTCCCAGACGCCTGATGTCCCAGACGTCCAATAATAGCAATCCTGCTCCTAAGTTACTTTATGGTCCGGTCGCTCCGTAGAATAACCCCTCGCAGGTAATGCCTGACATCCCAGATGTCATGTATAGAGCTACGAGTGCCCCTCGGTCTCAACCGAGTCTCCCTCAGGGTCACCCAGGTCCCTGACCCTCCCTAGAGGGGTGATATCAGATCATAAGAATGGTATATGGAAAATATTTCATAATCATCTCAATCCGTTCAAATGGCCTATGCCCGGAATTTCCATAAAACCATCGTAATCCACAAATCCGATTTCTAAAATCCAAATCCCTTTATCTAAATCCATTTATCCAAATGCATTTATGGGTCCCCGATCCGAAATCACATTCATAAAACACAATTGGGCCTCATGCCCGATTTCGTAAACCAACTGGGCCCTTGACCCAATAATATAACTAAAATGGACTTCATGTTCGAGGGTTTCCAAAACAAATGGGTCTCATGCCCGAGTTCACCTTTTCAAATCCAAAACCATATCATCAAGCCATCACCGAAACCACAAGCACGTATAACCATAGTGTAAAACCATAAACCTCGATATACGTGCAAATACGTAAATCAAATACGTGCAAATATGTAAATCACCAATATCACAATCATCATCATAGAAATCACATATGCAAAACATATAAAACAGTTATGCATGCATCACAGTTTAGAAAACAATATCCACTCACAGACCGTCCTAGCTGCCGCCTCGATATGCGTGCCATAAGCCTCCCTGACTAAATCATCATCTCCGGAACTCCCGGATCTGTCCAAATCATACTTGAAGGTCACTAACTACTTTAAATAGGCTAAAATTGAATCCCCCAATTTTCTGGGATTTTTAAACGTATTTAAAATAAACCTTAAACCTTTGGTCACCCAAAACTACCCCAAAACGGTGTCCGATCGACTCGAAACTTGTCCCAAAATGTTATTTACTTCGAAAGGATAAAATTACATGTTGACCTTGCCTCGAAACTATGCCCCATACGCCCTCACGCACAGTCTAAAGGTGCTGCTCGGGAAAGCCACGCGTCAGAACAGTGTCACCCCTAACCTTGGGTGAACCTGGTTCACTGGTTATTCTCGGTTCAACTGGATCGACGAACCGACCCGGCTGGTTCTCTCAATTCTGGCCACCATTCTCGACGGGGTTTCTTCCATTCTCATCATCTCACCATTTCTAATCTATCTACTATCCTAGAAACCTACGAAAATGCAAGGATTGTACCTTCCCTATCGAGGAACACACGACCAACCTTCCACCTCCGTTTCCAGCCGTCTCCGACCACCAATGGCCTCGAACCTGAGTCCATTGAGCTCGTCCGATCATCAGGGACCTTATCTAAATAGTCAAAACGATCAAAAACCATCGAACCGTAATCCACCATTTTCGACCAAAACAAGGCTTCACAGGAAACCTCTTACCTCACCATCGCGTTCACCACCGTGGCCACCGTTAGAACCGTCTCGACCTCAGGAACATCGAGGGGTAATCAGTATTGATCAATAGTCACTGAAAACCAGACTTCCAATTTGAACACAAACACGTACTGTCTCCGTTTTCCAGCCACCATCCATGACGTTCCTCCCTGCTGCCACCTTTTAGCTTGTCCCAGTCTCCCCTTCATTCTCATGTTTTCACCATCAACAATGGGTGAGGTTTGATGGGTTGAGAGTATGGGTTTGAGTGTTTGTTTTCACGGGTTAAGGAAGAAAATGGAAGGATGATGCACAGAAAGGGAAGGAGAGATGTGAGGTATGAGTTTAATTAATTAATTAATTAAATGGCCAATGGACATAGATCCATAATTTTAGGGACACCTACCAATGGGATGAGTAACACTTGTCACTCATCCAAAGGCCCCACATTAATTAATCAGCCAATCAGGTTTAATCATTAATTAATGCTAATCCTGAGACGTTAATTAACCCGATTTCGATCCCGTGACCATAACTTCCCCGTTCGACGTCCGATTTCGACGTGCCACCTGTGTACATACTCGTGACATCCCGATCTATGTAACGGTCCTCGGTCCTTGTACGTTTGACCATCGAATCAAAAGTCAACTTTTTACCCAAATCCAAGGATAAAACGGTCATTTTACACCGTCCGTCCGAATTTTCTCAACTAATCCCCGATTAGTCATACTAAATCCATAATTACGTAATATTTAATCCCGATATTCGGGACGGGTCGTTACATACATAATTATAGCTCACTTATTAATTTAGTCTTATTTTTTATCCCTACCATATTTATATTAATTCCAATTTTAAATAATGAACATACTCATCATAAATTCAGAAATGTGTCCAAACAGTGTCCAAATCCTTCAAATACTATACCATTAGATTCAGAATGAAGAGACAAAATTTTTTCATGTTTTCCAGAATACTAGACAGTGGCCTTTGCGCGTGGGCTTCACGTGCCTGCGCAGGGTTCACCCTTACCTCCAGCCGGGTCCTAATTTTGGGTTGCCCGACCCTCAACCTTAGCCCAGTTCTAACTTCCTTACTTTTCATCCATTCTCACTCTTTTCACGTCAAAAATCCTCTAAGACATCCCATGACACGACCCATCCCAATCCCCTCGGGATTAACATGGGATGTGCCATGCTTCTGTCTAACACGAAGTGTCAGATAAGAGATAATTCAAAACCATCAACCCGACCGGCTTCTAGAGCGCGCTAGGATCCGATGAAGGAGTGTGATGTCACGATCTCTGCTACAGTCCGCATCCGTGATCAACCTGAAGGGCATTAAAACCATTAAAAGATGTGAGTGGACGAAAAGCAATAAGTTCATAAAAACACATTTCATAAAGACATTTATGCCCTTCACTAAAAAGCATGCATGCATTCGAAAACCAATTCATTTCCCATGTAAAAAAAAATATCATTTAGGAACACCAGAAACTATTTACCTTTTCTCGAATCCTGGGCCTTAGCCCGAAACCGTAAATCCGACATATATGGGAACTCAGTCCAAAATCATAGAATACAAAAATCCGTAAATCAAGATCCAAGTGGGTCACTACCCAAATCCATTAAAACATAGAAAATATCAATTCTGAAATCCAATTACCATTTCATAAATCCAACAAACCATGTTTACCAAATATCATATAACCGATCCTATCACGGTTTCCAAAGCTATGCGCGTGCTACCCGGGGTCTCAAATCCGAAGTCTCCCCAGGGTCCACCCAGGTCAATATCCGTAGATCAATGACCCTCCCTGGGGGTTATAATCCATATATGCCTTCCAGAGAGTAAGGTACACCAAGGGGGCGACTCCACTCAGTTAGTGCTCTGTGACTACTTCGGGGTCCACCCAGGCCAACGACCCTCACCGGAGGAGACAATCCATAAATACAAGGACAGCATATGAAAAACCATTTCGAAATCATTCTCAAAACCTTTCAAAGGATCCATGCCTGGTCCTTATGAACCGTCATGAAACCGGAAATCCATTTAGGGTCTCCGAACCCAAAATCACCTTTATAAACCATAAATGGGACTCATGCCCGATATCATAACCAATTGGGCCTCAAGCCCAATCATGTAAACCAGCTGGGCCTCAAGCCCGATTTCGTAAACCAACTGGGCCTCCAGCCTGATGCCTTAATAAATCAAATGGACTCCAAGTCCGAGAGTTCGAAAATCAAATGGGTCTCATGCCCGATTCCATATTTCCAAATCCGAAAACAATCCACGAACCAATTGGGCCCCTGGCCCGATAATGTAACTAAAATGGACTTCGAGTCCAAGGGTTTCCAAAACAAATGGGTCTCATGCCCGAGTTTACCTTTTAAAATCCAAAACCATTTCATTAAACCATTACCGAAACCATAAGCACATATAATTAGTGCAAAACCATAAACCTCGATTTACGTGCAAGTACGTAAATTGCCTCAAAATACGTGTAATCATGTAAATTACCAATATCCCAATCATCATCATAGAAATCACATATGTAAAACATATGAAACATTTATGCATGCATCAAAGTTTAGAAATTAAGGTCCACGCACAGATCGTCCTACGATACCACCTCGAAATGCGTGCCACAAGCCTTCCTGGGCTAATCACCGTCACCAGAACTCCCAAACCTATCCAAATCATACTAGAGGGTTACTAACCTCTCATTGAAGCCTCGTAATTTTTCTGAATTTTTAACTATTTTTAAACTCGATCCTAAACCTTCGGACATCCCGAAATATATCGAAACGATGTCCGATCGACACGAAATTAGTACCAAAATGTTCGTTACATCGAATAGATTAAAAGTAATGTTGAAAACATCCCCAAAATACCCCCCACATGCCCCCACGCGTCGCCGAAAGGGACGCTCTTGCTACAGTGTCATCTCCTACCTCTAGTCGACCTAGTTCAGACCGGTCCAGACCGACTCGGTCCAACCCGAACCGGCGAGATTGGTTCAACGTCCATTTCTTCATCTTTGTAATCCTATTAGCTTCGTCCTACCATTAATGACTGATCTACGATGTTCAAACATAGAAACCAAAGCTAGAGCTCACCTTCCCGATCATCCTTCAAGCACCAAACTTCCTCCGTCTTGTTCTTCGTATTCAGGCCACCTCCAGCCTTGGTTCTGGTCCCATTCGACTCATACAACCTCTAAGAACATATTTCCATCATCAATATCGATTAACAAACACCAAAAACCAAAATGCCATTTTTAAACTTCAAGCTTACCACGTTGGGTTTGTTGTCCACCTTCCACGGCAGGCCTCCATTCCACGCTAGACCAACTCCTAGCAACCTCCATAACATCATCTAGGCAACCAATTCGATCAACAAACTCCAAAACTAAAACCACGATTTTGAACCCAAAACAGGGCATTCGGTCCCTTGCCTCCGAACCAGGCCATCGTACACCGCCGTCCACGCTAGCATCACTGTCGTGCTCGTCCTAATCCCCTTTAGGTTTCAACCGCAATGGGTAAAGGTTGTAGGTTGTTTGTGGGATTGTGTAAGTGTTTAGTTTGTGAGAAAATGAAGTAGATGATGTGCGGGGAAGAAGAGAGAGAAATGAGTGTGTGAGTTTTAATTAATTAATTAATTTAGTAGCCAATTAGATCTAGATCCCCTTTTTAGGGAAAAGCCCCAAATGGGATGAGTGACAGTTGTCACTCATCCAAGGGCCCCACCTACAAATATCTGCCAATCAAAATAAAAATAATATTTAATGCGAATCTCGAGATGTTAAATTCCCGATTTCGATCTAGTGACCATAACTTCTCCGTTCGACGTGCCTCCTGTCTACGGACTCGTGACGTCCCGATCTAAGTCACGGTCATCGGTCCTCGTACGTTTGACTCCCCGAGTCAAAAGTCAACATTTTGCCCAAACTAGGGGTAAAACGGTCATTTTACACCATCCGTCCGATTTCGCTCAGCTAATCACTTATTAATCTCACTAATCTTTCATTAGTCACTAATCTAATCCCAGAGTTCAACACAGGTCGTTACAACCTTCCCTCTTTAAATAATTTCGTCCTTGAAATTCCAACTATCTCGGTTCCACAACCACCTCGTGGAAAGCAAGTTCGACCTCACATCAAATATACAATTGTACACCCACTAACCAGCACAATACTTGTCTGCACCCAGACATTCCACCAACACTCACGTCGCATCGACTACACCCGACCACGTCAAGTGATCACTTGACAGTTCTACCATTACGCTGGCGCATTCAACTTGACGGTTCCTTTCTCAATCACCAATTTATCCTGACATCTGCTCCCACTGGGAGTCACCAAACCTCACTCATCGATCCACGCTGATACATCCTGCCAAACTATCACTGCTTGACAGTCGCCAGTCAAAACTGACATCATACTCACTTGTGGTTACACTAACCACCAATTCACTCAATCTGAGTGTAACTAGACCCCATCGAATACCTACCCAGTAGTGATACACCACTCCACACTAAGATTCTACTAGCCATCCACGGCTCTGAGCAACTGCTCATATAATCACTTAACCCATCAAAATCACTCTGGCCCAGCGCACAATATTCAGTGTCCAGTTCACGTCCTCAACCAATCTAATGGTATCGAAACTAAGCCGATTACCAACACTGTCAGGACCCAACCCTCCTTGGTCAGAACCCGACTCTAGCACGATATTGTCCGCTTTGGGCCTCCTTGCCCTTGCCCTCACGGTTTTGTCCGCATGGAACCCCAAAGTTAAACGAGTTGAGGCTGGTGCAATTCCATGATGGGTGACCCCTTGGGAAGTTGTACCATGAGCTCCCGAAAACAAAACCGTGAGGGCAAGGGCAAGGAGGCCCAAAACGGATAATATTGTGCTAGAGTCGGGTTCTAACCGAGGAAGGTTGCGTCCTGAAAAACACGCTCACCAATGTACCACTGGTATAACCTATATACCATCACCAGGCACCACTCATGCCTGTCTAGTATCGGTCCTCACACAACGTACAGGGTACGTACATCCATCCACCAACCAGTCCGCTACATGGCTCGTAGTCAATCACGTTTCAACTCTGGAGTCTATCAGTCCAATCTCACATGAGACAGACCATACACTCCCAATTCTGTGTCCATTCTAAGTCCCCTGGTCATCCGACCAGCATCAATATGTCTACTCTCATTCACGTCATCCAATACGTACCAATCTGAATCATATCCACCAAGGCATGTCCATTCATGCTAAATGGGCATCCAATCTCACCCACGTCTACCGAGACGCACCAACTCCAAACCTATCAGTTATCTACTCATGCGATTACCATCTCATATTTTATTGACTTCAAAAGGAAGCCAATCTCATCATTCACACATCTAAGGATGACCAAATCCGACCCCGTCAGACACCCACTCGTTCTATTACTACCAATACGGGATTAACCTCGAAAAGAAGTTCAGTCCCAACATTCCCATATCCAAATATTCAAGTAAGAGCAATAAACTCTCCACCTACCCTGATCAACAAGATCATGATCCAGATCCATCGCCATCAAAACCTGATCATTAACATCACGATCCACGATCGTCACAACGCCCTATATCCTCATCATCAAGATCCCGAACCACAACGTTCCTTAACCGTTTCACATCTAACCACTCTGTCAAAGATGAAACACGTCTAGACTGTGGGTTCTCTCCAATTACCTCATATCGATCCTTGTCATTCCACCTAGGAAAAATCAAGGATGATCTAAGACGATGACATCAAAATTCATCCTACGTGAATGGAAACAAAAACTCACTGCAGTCACCACACCATGTAGCCCAAAATCGTCTGCCACCAAGCAGAAAATGAGAAATCTCATTCACCTAACTTCAAAATACCCAACTCCTCCTGATGACCCAAACCAAATAGCGGATCCACCCACCAATACACGATCAATGTACTGATGACAACATACATTATCTGCCATGGCAGAACATGAAAAGTCACCCTAAATGACTTCGAAATACCCATTACCAATGCGGAATCAAGCACTCCCCTCGTTGCCTCGATCACAACCTCTCTCGATTCTGAAGTTCCAACCATGTCAGAACCAACACACTCGGACATCAACCACGTGTCCGTAACCAGTCTAACCCACTACCAAGTTCGCCTATCGGCTTATACCGTTTATGTACATCCAAAAGGATGTGGTCCATTACTACTCGATCCTCATGCCTCAATCCCTGCTGGATCTCGTCCAATCCAACTGACACGACCCATCCCAATCCCCCCGGGATTAACGTGGGACGTGCTATGCTCCCGTCTGACACGAAGTGTCAGACAAGGGATAATATATACCTCAGCCCATACGGGGCTCCTAGAGAGCACAAGGAACGGTGTAGGAGTGCAATGTCTCGGTCTCTGCTACAGCCCGCATTCGTGATCAACCTAAAGGGCATTAAAACCATTAAGAACTATGAGTGGACGAAAATCAATAAATTTATAAAAACACATTTCATAAAGATATTTATGCCCTTCACTAAAAAGTATGCATGCATCGAAAATCAGTAATCAAAACATTTTCTCAAATAAGCCATTAGGGCCTTAGCCCAAAAACAGTAACTCGAAACCAAGTGTGGGAACCTCAGTCCAAAATAGTAGAATACCAAAATCCGTAAATCCAAAACCAAGTGGGCCACTGCCCAAATCTATAAACACAAATCCAACCGGAAACCATTTCATAGATACAATAGTCCATATCTATCACATAACCATCTCCGGCATCACAGATGCCTAGCGTCCCAAACGTCATATCTCACGGTAATAAGCAACGTGTGCTACCCGGGGTCTCTCTGGTTCAATATCTCTGACATCCCAGATGTCTGACGTCCTAGACGTCTAATCATAGCATTCCTGCTTCTGAGTCACTATACGGTCCGGTAGCTCCATATAATGACTCCTCGTAGGCAATGCATCGTGACTTCCCCAGTGTCCCGGACACCTGGAGGAGACCATCACATATCCTCGTATCAAGATGGTATATGGAAAGCTGTTTTACAAAGCCATTTCAAAACATCTCAATGGGCCCTGCCTGAAATCTCCATAAAATATCACAAATCCATTTAGGGTCCCTAACCCGAAATCACGTTTATGAAACATAGGGTCCTAGACCCGAAATCATATTTATAAAACTCAACTGGGCCTCATGCTCGATTTGTAAACCACTGGGCCCCCGACCCGATCACATAACTGAAAAGGGTCACAGCCCGATTTCGTAAACCAACTGGACCCTTGGCCCGATCACATAATTCAAATGGGTCTCAAGCCCGAGTTCATCTTTCCAAAACCAAAACCATGCCACAAAATCATTATTGAATTCACATTCACATTCACATAACTCGTAAACCTCGAAATACGTGTAAATATGAATTTACCTCGAAATACGTGCAATCATGTAAACCACCAGTGCCACAATCATCATCATAGAAATCACGTATGTAAAACATATAAAATAGTTATGCATGCATCATTGTTTAGAACCTTCCCAAGCCTTCCCGGGCCCCATCACGATCACCGGGACTTCCAAACCTGCCCAAACCACATTAGAGGGTTACAAACCTCTTCATTAACCTCCTATAAAAGCCCCGTAATTTTTCCAAATTTTTAGCTATTTTTAAACTCAATCCTAAACCTTCGGATATCCCGAAACATATCGAGACGGTGTTCAATCGACACGAAACCAGTCCCAAAATTTTCTTTACATCGAATAGATTAATTCACATGTTGGAACCACCCCTAAATTATGCTTCACGTGCCGCCCAAAGGTGTTGCACCTGAAGGCCACGCACCTAGCTACAGTCACCATCAACCTCCAGCAAACCGGGTCTGAACCGGTTTGCTGGTTCTCAACCGGACCAGACTGGCACGACCGGTTTTCTCCATTTTGACCTGTTTTTCGATCTTTTTAGTTCCTACAGGTTCGTCCTTTCTAATCCTATCATTCTACCATTTCAAAACAAAGAGAACCATTTTATAACGTACCTATTTGGATCGAGTTCCACGACCTAGGTTTCCTCCTCACTGCCCACACGCTTCTGACCGCTCCCAGCCAAGTTTCCAATCCCAAACCATTCCTAAGATCACCAGGAGCCTTCCCTAATGAATGGAGTCGATCGATAAGCAAGCAAAACCACTGTTCAAATTCAAAATCCTAGACTCACCTTTTTCGGTTACTCAACACCGTCTCGTGCCATCGTGCATGACAGCCGACGCCCGTGCCACCACTAGACTCGTTTTCCCCCATTCTTTCACGTTCATTTACACACCAAAAAAATAGGGAAGGTTTAGAGGGTTTATTGTTGGGTTAGGGGTTCGGGTATTTTGCAGAAACCAGAGAGGGTGATCGCGGGAGGGAGAGAGAGAGAATAGTTGATTGTTTTTAGTTTTATTGATTAATTAATTTGACCAATATGCATAGATCCATAAAACAGGGAAAAATAGCCAATGGGATGAGTGACACTTGTCACTCATCCAAGGGCCCTATACAAAATATCAGCCAATAGGATTAAAGTAATATATAATTGCAAATCCCGAGACGTAAATCCCCGATTTCGCTCCCGTGACCATAACTTTTCTGTCCGATGTCCGAATTCGGCGTGCCACCTGTCTATGGATTCGTATCGACCTGATCTACGTAACGGTTCTTGGCCCTTAGCCATCAGACCTCCCAGGTCAAAAGTCAACATTTTACCCACGACAAGGGGCAAAACAGTCATTTTGTACATTTCGTCTGATTTCTCTCAACTAATCCCCAATTAGTCATTCTAAACCATAATTAATTAATATTTAATCCCAATATTCGGGAAGGGTCGTTACACCAATTCTGTCCGAGATCCACTGCTGGATCACAGATACCGAGCATATGCCCATCTCGACAGAGTCACATCCCGACTCGTGACTCATCGTCATCCCAATCACCGGCACCAGCACCAGTACACTAGCATCATCATCAGCATCACATCGTGCAAATCATACAACCCTGGATCTTTGCTCATACCGAGCAACGACCCCGTATCTCTGTTCGAATTGGAGCAACTCTGCCTCCCTCGTACCCAACAACTCTGGGTACAGTCACCTTGACAACTCATACAAGAAAATGAACGTTCCTTGAACGTCTCCCGATTCTCAACAACCACAACTGCATCCATCCTCGATAGTAGTGCCTGCCACAACTCGTGTAGACCCAACCACCAGACATCGCTATCGAGCCTCCACATCCAACGGAATCAACTGCTAGTACTAACTACTCTGTATCCACACTCAGGGATTCCATCGACAAGTACCAAACTCTGGTAACCTGTCCAACCAATCTCTAACTGGTCTCAACTCGACTCACATTTCCAAACCAACATCATACTAGGGTTTCCTACCAAGGTCATCAACTAACTCCGTTGTACTCATACTCTCTAACCCATCAATCACCACTAGGGTTCACCTTTCCAGACCATTTATCATGATTTAGGGTTCCACAATCACACCCTAGGGTTCCTCTGAACCCAAATGCCTTCTGCGCTATAATCCACAATCTGACCGACCTCGCGGTCCTGACATCGTATGGACGTCAATCCAATCCTACCATCAGCACAACTAGGGTTCCCCGAACCCAGTAGCTCTCAGCAGAACAATTCACAACTCAAACCATCTAATGGTCACAACTCCATACTATCATCATATCTGATCCTACACTATCGTAATAGACGATCCCGACATAACCGTCCCACAGTTAAAACTCTAAGATACTATTACGTTAATCCTTCAGTAGGGTCCCACACTGCAAAACCACGACAGAACTATGGCATACTCAGGCATCAAATGCCGTACCAAAACTATTCACGATTCATTCCCACTAACTATCATACCAGCATCCTAACTATCAGGTTGATAACGAACTACATCCCATAGAGACATCACATCCTCGACCTGCGCGTAGCTCAAGAGCAAAATTGCTCTGATACTACTTGACATGACCTATCCCAATCCCCCCGGGATTAACACGGGATATGCCATGTTCCTGTCAGACTAGGGATAATTCAAAACATTCAGCCCAACCGGCTTCTAGAGAGTGCCAGGATCCAGTGGAGGAGTGTGATGTCTCGGTCTCTACTACAATCCGCATCCGTGATCAACCAGAAAGGCATTAAAACAATTAAAAGCTGTGAGTGGATGAATACCAATAAGTTCATAAAAACACATATCATAAAGACATTTATGCCATTCACTAAAAATCATGCATGCATTCGAAAACCAATTCATTTCCCATGTAATAAAAAAACCATTTAGGAACACCAGAAACCATTTCCCTTTTCTCGAATCCTGAGCCATAGCCCGAAACCGTAAATTCGACATATGTGGGAACTCATCCCAAAATCATAGAATACGAAAAATCTGTAAACCAAGATCCACGTGGGTCACTGCCCAAATCCATAAAACATAGAAATATCAATTCTGAAATCCAATTACCATTTCATAAATCCAACAAACCATGTTTACCAAATATCATATAACCGATCCTGTCACGGTTTCCAAAGCTACGCGCGTGCTACCCGGGGTCTCAAATCCCAAGTATCCCCAGGGTCCACCCAAGTCAATGTCCGCAGATCAATGACCCTCCCTAGGGGTTATAATCCATATATGCCTTCCTGAGAGTAACATACCCCACATGGGCGACTCCACTCAGTTAGTGCTCCGTGACTACTCCGGGGTCTACCCAGGCCAATGGCCCTCCCCGGAGGAGACAATCCATAAATACAAGGATGGCATATGAAAAACCATTTCGAAATCATTTTCAAAACCTTTCAAACCTTTCAAAGGATCCATGCTCGGTCCCTATAAACCGTCATGAAACCAGATTTCCATTTAGGGTCTCCGAACCCAAAATCACCTTTATAAACCATAAATGAGACTCATGCTCGATATCATAACCAATTGGGCATCAAGCCCGATTTCGTAAACCAACTATGCCTCGAGCCCAATTTCGTAAACCAACTGGGCCTCCAGCCCGATGCCTTATTAAATCAAATGGACTCCAAGTTCGAGAGTTCGTAAATCAAATGGGTCTCATGGTCGATTCCATATTTCCAAATCCGAAAACAATCCACGAACTAATTGGGCCTCCGACCCGATAATGTAACTAAAATGGACTTCGAGTCTGAGGGTTTCCAAAACAAATGGGTCTCATGCCCGAGTTTACCTTTTCAAATCCAGAATCATTTCATTAAACCATTACCAATATCTCAATCATCATCATAGAAATCACATACGTAAATCATATAAAACATTTATGCATGCATCACAGTTTAGAAATCAAGGTCCACTCACAGACCGTCCTACGTTAACTCCTCGAAATGCGTGCCATATGACTTCCCGAGCTAATCACCGTCACTGGAACTCCCAAATTTTTCCAAATCATACTAGAGGGTTACTAGCTACCTTATTAACCTCTCATTGAAGCCCGTAATTTTTTCTGAATTTTTAACTATTTTTAAACTCGATCCTAAACCTTTGGACATCCCGAAATATATCGAAACAATGTCCAATCGACACGAAACCAGTCCCAAAATGTTCGTTACATTGAATAGATTAAAAGTCATGTTGACAATATCCCCAAAATACCCCCCCACTCGCCCCCATGCGCCTCCCAAAGGCACTGCGTGTGGAAGCCACGCGCCTGCTACAATGTTATCTCTTACCTCTGGTCGACCCAGTTCAGACCAGTCCAGACTGCCCCGGTCCAACCAGAACCAGCGAGACCGATTCAAGGTCCATTTCTTCATCTTTTTCAATCTTTTTAATTCTATTAGCTTCATTCTACCCTTAATGACCGATCTACGATGTTCAAACATAGAAACCAAAGCTAGAACTCACCTTCCCGATCATCCTTCAAGCACCAAACTTCCTCTATCTTGTTCTTCGTATTCCGGCCACCTCCAGCCTTGGTTCTTGTCCCATTCGACTCATACAACCTCCAAGAACATATTTCCATCATCAATATCGATTAACAAACAACCATAACCAAAATGCCATTTTTGAACTTCAAGCTTACCACGTCGGGTTTGCCGGCCACCGTCCACAGCAGGCCTCCATTCCACGCTAGACCAACTCCTAGCAACCTCCAGAATATCATCTAGGAAACCAATTTGATCAATTTAATGGCCAATTATATCTAGATCCCCTTTTTAGGGAAAAACCCCTAATGGGATGAGTGAAACTTGTCACTCATCCAAGGGCTCACCTACAAATATCTGCCAATAAAAATAAAAATAATATTTAATGCGAATCTCGAGATGTTAAATTCTCGATTCCGATCCCGTGATCATAACTTCTCCGTTCGGCCTCCGATTTTGACGTGCCGCCTGTCTACGGACTCGTGACGTCCCGATCTACATGTCCTCATACGTTTGACTCCCAGAGTCAAAAGTCAACATTTTATCCGAACTAGGGGCAAAACGGTCATTTTACACCGTCTGTCCGATTTCGCTCACCTAATCACCGATTAATCTCACTAATCCTTCATTAGTCACTAATCTAATCTCGGAATTCGGGGCAGGTCGTTACATCCTAAGAGGTGATCTACTATATCAAAAGTACGAAAACTCACCTCGACGTTGTGGTTGTAATCTTGAACGTTCGGCCACCCGTCGTACCCCTTTTTTCCAGGTGATTCCAACGTCATCACCACCGAAGGAATGGTTCATCATGGTCGTAAGGATACGTAGGGAAGAGCAGTGAGCTTGTTTTAAAGCTTCCATGCCCACATATACAAAAACAAAATAGGAACCTTATGGGTTCTATGTTTCTCCTTCACTATCCTCCCTCATTCCTCGTTGTTTTCTATCAGATTTTCTCCCTTTTCTCCCTTTTTTCTTCTTTTCTTCGTCTTCTTTTTCTTTTTATTTTCCTTTCCCCCTCCATGGTTTCCCTCCCATCTTTCTCACGATTTCACCATTTTTCTTCACTTCAGCCCTTAATCACCAAACTCCCCTTTGCGCACACTTACCCACATATATAATATAGCATGTTGGTGGGAGATAGTGGAGGAACATTGAAGAACCTTCTAGACAAATTCACATGCTTCACATGTCCAAATTGTAAATTACAAAATTAACCTTTAAGCTAAAATTACCAAAACGTCCTTGCTCTTCCTAAGCCCATAACAAACTTATTTGAACTTTATTTTTGACCTATTGCATATTGACGTACTCAGGAGGTTGGGACCTTCATAACGGTCTATATAGATTGTACTAAAAATGTCCCAATCAAAAAGTAAACCATTGAGCTATATAGGGGCAAAATGGTCATTTCCTTTTTTTTTTCTCTTTCTTTTTAATTTCTGGGGTGTTAAAATCAGAGCCAAGTGTGTCGAAGTAGAAGGATGTTCTTTTGTGATATATGTCTCTATGCTAAACATGAGGGAGTACATGCAAGTCAAAGCTTACAATGGAGAACATTTATATGGCTAGGTTAATATCAATTACCACGCCAATACCAACTGGATGAAGGTGAAATACATGAGGCAGTTTACAAGAAAAAAGTGAGATATTGGTGAATTTCAGGATTTGGTTAATCAGGAAACTGGATATAGGCCTAGTAGGACTCAATGTTATAGGGCAAGAAGGATGGCCTTTCAGATTCTTGAGGGGACTTACTTGTCCCAATATGAGAAACTTAGGGACTATTATGAGGAGCTAGTTAAAGTTAACAGTGGCAGCTCAGTGAAAATTAAGGTTGAATGGTTGGCTGAATGGTATATGGCTGCTTGGGTGTTTCAAAAGAGGGTTGGCTAAATAGTTGTAGGCCTTTCATTGGGTTGGATGGTGCTTACATAAAATGTCCCCATAGTGGGAAAATATTGAGCACTATCTCAGTTAATGCAAACAATAACATGTTCCCAGTGGCTTATGCCATTTTGGAGGTTGAGTGCTACTCGTCCTGGACGTGGTACTGTTGGCAAGGGATTTAAAGATTCAAAACAGTGAATGATACCTTTTCATCACAGATAAGCAGAAGGGTTTACTTGAGGCTGTGGGATAGTTATTTCCAAGAGCAGAACATATGCATTAAACTAGACACATCTATGCAAACTTCAATGCCCTCCACAAAGGGGTTAGCACTGAAGAAGCAGTTCGAAAAGATCTTAAGATGCACCACTGTGGTTTGGTACCACTCTAAGATGAAGATCTCAGTTATTATTTTTGTGTAATGAATTATTTTTTCAGTTTCAAGTTCTTCCTTTCTTTATAGATTTCATGATTAGTTCATTACATATGTCTATCCAATGCAACACACCCTGTACTCGCACTGCTGTGTCACTTTTCACCTTGTACTAGCACATTGGTGTTTAAATGAATCATTTGGAAGCCTCGTTATGGTGTTTTTGTCATTCTTTGCACCATGTAATAGAATAATTGGCCAAATTTGACAAATATATCACTGCATCCTCAAGAAATAACCATCGTTCATTTCATTGCTAGAACAATCCCCAGATTACATGCCAAATTACGTTGCCATTACAACTTAATTCTCAGCATCTATTACAAAATTAGATTGTTAGGTAGTCACTAAACCCTAGATTTCAGTCTTCCTAAAGATCACCACAACCCACCTAACAATTAAGGCAACCCATAGCTTCCTTATCCAAGCTTTGCTCTTCTTCAAATCCTCTTCCATTTTCCTAGTTTTTCTTAACAATCTAGGCATAATTGCCTTGCACCGATGGCACACTTCAAGATCAAACCATTCCCAAAACACACAATTGTTTCCCTGCATTTAAACACACCCCATTATCAGAAATTTACATACAATCCCAATAATTGAATGAAAATTGAACATTATTCAACTAAAACTTGAAGACATAAAACTAAATAAGATTGTAGGTCTACCATATGAATAATATTTTTATTCTTCATCGTCAATGTAAAGGCCCAAAAATTCGATAAAAATTGAAAAAATTAAATGGAAATGACAAGCCCTTATAGGATCAAATGTTAACATTTTGACCTGAACACTTTTTGGATGTTTCGTAAAGACCGTAACGAAGGTCTCGAACTTCTGAGTCTGTAGATAAGTGGTATGCCGAAATTGGAGACCGAATAGGTTCGGTACGAGTAAGATGTGACTAGGGGTATTTTGGCAATTTTGGATACAAAGTGCCTAGGTGTGGGGATCTTCAAAGTAGGCGAGGGAGAAGGAAGAAGAGGAGGAGAAGAAAACTGAGGGAGGGAACGCCAGGGGGGGGAGGAGGGAATGGGGGTTGAAGTGGTGCTGCCATACACCCCAAGAGAGGTAGTAGCTGCTAGGGTTTCAAAGATTAGGGAGAACTCTAGAGAGAAGGCAGAGGAAACTTCTCTCACTTCTTCGACTCTTGTAAGTTGGTGTTTAAAAAGCCAAATTAGAGAGCACAATAATTGGGTATTTTACTTTTACTCTAAGAATTGGGAAGTAGAATTTCCTATGGCTCCTTTCGAATAGTAAAATTTCCACAACCCTAATTCTACTACCCAAATTCTCCTATAAGAACCATATTTTGACTTTTATCTGGAGAATATCCAACACTAAATTCCATCATATGAATAATCTATCCCGATCCTAAGAACAACAATGCTTTCGAATAAGCATGAAATAAAGTAGCTCGTTAAGACCCCAAACCTTAAAAAATATGGCGACTAGGTTGCTATTTCACATGATCTTTAGTAGTACATGGATATTGGCTTGAATGAAGAAGCTAGAAATGATGCTGGTGAAGTGGTTAATCATACAACACGAGCATACTACATCAAGGATGCACGAGCTTTAGAATTGGTACAAACTTCTGTTGTAGATCTTATCTTCTCCAAAATAAGAAATTAAGAAAGTGCTAAGGAAGCTTGGGATCTGTTAAGAAGAGAATACATAGGTGATTTAAAGGTTAGAGCAGTTAAACTTCAATCATTGAGACATGATTTTGAGTACACTAGAATGAAAGAAACTGGATCCTTTAGTACTAATCTGTCAAGAATATATGATATTATGAATCAAATGAAAACATATAGTGAGATCATAATTGAGAAGAGAATGGTGCAAAAAATTTTAATTAGCTTAACAAAATCCTATGATTTTATAGTGTTAATACTTGAAGAGACTAGGGATATGGATACCGTGAATGTCGAAGACATTTTTGGATCGATTAGGGCTTTTGATCAAAGAATTGAAATGCATGTGGATGATAATGGGGATAAAGCATTTGCAAGTATATCTATGAATTCCAAGGAACAACAAAGTAACAATTAGGGCAATTTCAAGAAGAAATTGAAAGGAAACAAGACTTAAAATCTGAAATGGGAAGTTTGACTACAATCAATTCAAGAAAAACTGAAAGTAGTGGACCAAAATTCAAAATCTGTGATAAGTCTCATTATGGAGAATGCTAGTTCAAGGGAAGAATTAAGTGCTATCAATGCTATAGGTTTGGTGACGCAACCAAAGATTGCAATGGAAAATAAATTGTGAATGTTACGAAGCAAGTTGAATAAGAAGGAACAATGTTGTACGCATTACACTCTGTCACAACCAAACCAAAAGCTAGAATTTGGTACTTAGACATTGGGTGCAATAATCACATGACCTCATATAAGGCTTCAATAATTAATCTTGACAGAGCCCTGAAGTCCAAGGTGAAAGTAGGGATTGTTGAACTTGTAGAAGCTAGTGGTAAGGGTACTTTGGTGATCAAGACACAAAATGGAGGCAGAATGATAAAAGAAGGCATGCTTGTACCATGATTGGATGGGAACTTGCTTAGTATAGGACAAATGGTTGATCATGGTTACAATCTTATATTTAAAGATAGGTTAGCTAGAATATATGACCAATAACATGACATTGCATCTGCTCCAATGACTTGAAACATATGTTTCCCACTTTCATTTCATCAAGTGATTCTAGTAGCTAAATTTTCTATTGAAGAAGGGAATACCTGTTTATGTCACATGAGGTTTGGCCACTTAAATCATTCTAGCCTAGCTACTTTGTACAATGATTGCATGGTAGTTGGATTACCAAAACAGCCAAATAAGAGTGAAGTGTGTGAAGGGTACATAATGGCAAAGCAGTATGTGGAAAGCTTTGACAAAAAAAAAAACTTGGAGAGCGTCAAAATTACTCGAGCTAATTCACTTAGATGTACGTGGTCTTATGCAGATTGAAACAATGTGAGGGAACATATATTTCCAAACCTTCATTGATGACTACTCTAGGATGTGTTGGGTTTACTTTCTAAAAAACAGTCTGGTTTGTTTAATGCATTCAAGAAGTTCAAGTAATGGCTGAATCACAGAATGAGAGTAAGACCAAAAAGTTAAGAAGTGACTGACGTGGTGAATTCACATCACAAGAGTTTCTCAATTTTTGTGAAGCAATATGAATACAAAGGAAACTTACTGTTGCATACACGTCACAACAAAAAGGGATAGCATGAAGGAAAAGCATGCCAGTTGTTGAAATGGTAAGGTCAATGCTTCATGACTAGAAAATGCCAAACCATTTTAGGCTGAAGCTGTTAACATAGTAGTCTATCTTCTTAATAGATGTCCTACAAATGCTATTCTAAAAAAGACACAATTTGAAGTTTATAATGGAAGGAAACCAGGTGTTAACACTTGAGAGTGTTTGGTTCTGTGTACGATACTCATGTTCCTAATCAACTTAGAAGCTAGATGAAACTACTACAAAAGGTGTATTTGTAGGTTATGGGAGCTGTGAGAAAGCTTGGAAACCGAGGAAATTGTGATTTCCAGAGCTGTGACTTTCAATGAGAAGACAACGTCGAGTTGGGAGACAAATGAAGAAGTTAGTGTTCAAATTCCAACTGGAATTGGCACTGAGACTGAAGCTGAAATTCCTATCATTCAAGAACCAGCCCTACAGGCACATAACTCACAATCAAGCTCTAATAGTCATTCATCTCAGGATCATCATCTGAATTTGAAAATGTACTAGTGAAAATGGGAAGCATATGGGACATCTGTGCAAGACGTAATGAATGACCCAAAAATTCGAAAAAAGGTAATTTCGAAAAATTAAAAAAGGAATTTACAATTTTTTCCATTAAGGTAAGAAAGCTGACTTTTTATTCATGATAATTTTTGGACTTTTCATGAGGACGGTTAAGTAGTTCATGGATTCCTGAATTCATAAACAGGCGGCACATCAAAATTGGAGATCAGATGAGTTTGTTACGAGTCTAAATTAATTAGGGCCAATTTGATAATTTGACATTAGGGGCATTTTGGTCATTTCACAAGTAGGATATTTTATGATGGTGACATGTGTCTTATCTCTTCCCTCCCTTATCTCATGCGTGTGTGCACCGACTTACTATTTGTATGTATATATATATATATATATGTTGTACTTGGGAGAAGGATAACCAAAATCCGTGAGCAAACCATGGCGAAAAAATAAAAAGAAAGGGAGAATCAGGGGAGGCTAGTTCAGGAGATTAGTATTGGATTGGTTCTGGTTTGATTTACTGATATTTGTGTCTAGGTGATTTTATATGATTTGATGAACGTGGAATTTAGGAAAATGTGGACCACATGCTGTTTATTATGTTCATGATTGTTGTGATCCCACAGTTTATGGTTTGTTCGATTTGAAATCAGATTGTTTGTTGTTTACATTTTATTCTATGCATGCATGTTTTAAAACTGGAGGATAAATGTTTATTTTCCTCAAACATGCATTTCCAAATATTTATTACTGTGCACTCATACTTTTTAATGATTTTGATGACCATCCAAGCTCTTGCACAGAATTCGGAGCTAATCCAGAGTTGGATGCATGATCGGTAAATCAGTACAAGTATCCCTTGTTCCCACAATTTATGGTTTGTTCGATTTAAAATCCGATTGTTTGTTGTTTACATTTTATTCTATGCATGCATTTTAAAACTGGAGGATAAATGTTTATTTTCCTCAAACATACATTTCCAAATATTTATTATTGTCCACTCATACTCTTTAATGATTTTGATGACCATCCAAGCTCTTGCACATAATTCGGAGCTAATCCAGAGGTGGATGCATGATCGGTAAATCAGTACAAGTATCCCTTATTTGACAAGTGTTGAGGCTAGTTTCGATATTTTTGATCGGTAAATAAGTACAAGTATCCCTTGTTTGACAAGTGTTGAGGATCGTGTGTGATTATCATGTAATCTAATTATTGTTGAACCTAAAAGATTTGAAGAAGCAGTGAGAGACAATGCATGGAAGATAGAAATGGAGAATGAGATTGAAATGATTGAGAAGAACTAAACCTGGGAATTGGTTAATAGGCCATCTGATAAACTAGTGATTGGTGTCAAGTGGGAGTAAAAAATCAAGCTGAATCTGAATGGATCTATCTAGAAACATAAGGCAAGGCATGAAGCTAAATGCACAGAAGCTTGGGATTGATTTTAGTGAAATATTTTCACCAGTTGCAAAACTAGATACAATCAGAACCTTGATTGTACTAGCTGCACAAAAAGATGGTGCTTATATTAGCTTGATGTTAAATAAGCCTTTTTAAATGGTGTTCTAGAAGAAGAAATTTATGTATATCAACCCGATGGTTTTGAAGTGCAAAGTGAAGAAGCGAAGGTGTAAAAAATGAGATAAGCCCTCTATGGTTTAAAGCAAGTTCCTAGGGCATGGTATAGAGAAAAAAAAATTCCTATATACTACTTTGTGGTTTTCAGAGAAGTTCTAGTGATGTTACATTATACATGAACTCAAATCATGACAATGAAGAACTCATAGTGTTTATTCATATAGATGACATCATCTACACTGGAAATAGTGCAGAGATTGACACGACCCATCCCAATCCCCCTAGGATTACCATGGAATGTGCCATGCTCCCGTCTGACAAGAGGTGTCAGACAAGGGATAACCTATTGCCACTGCCCAAACGGGCTTCCAGAGTACGTAAGGATCGATGGAGGAGGTGTATGATGCTCAAGTCTCTGCTGCAGTCGTACCCGGAATCAACCTGAAGGGCATTGAAAACAAAAGCTGTGAGTGGACGAAAATAAACAAGTCTGTTTAAAACATTTATAAGACATTTATGCCCCTCAGTAAAATTATATGCATGCACCAAAAACCAAAGATCACACATTCATTTAGAAATAACCATTAGGGCCTTAGCCCGGAAACCAAAGCATAGTTTCAATTTCCAAAAGTCAATCCAAGAGTTATTTCATAAATCCAATAATATGAACCATAAGGCATATAATATAAACCATAACCATAATTTTAGCCACTGCACTATACACTCCAATCCGACATCCCTGATGTCTGACGTCCCTGACGTCAATAAGGTCACAATCACAAGGCTACGCGTGCCACTCGGGTCTCAATTTCCGAGTTCAATCCCCGAACCCCGTTCGGGTACAGCATCCCCGATGCTTAGCGTCATAGACGCTGAACGTACTAGACGTCCGTGACCTCTCCGGGGTACCTCATCCGGAGGAGACAATATAATATGGAAGGATCTATACAGTGCAGTACCAAATACATTTTATTGATATCCACATGCAAAACATATAGGTATACATAGGTAAAATCCGAACCGATCGTTACGTTTCATCAAACGGGTCTCATGCCCAAATACCGTGAAACGTGCCATAACCGAAATATCATCAAAACCATTTATTGATTCCAGCATGTGAACATATATAAATGTAAACCAGAAAACATTTATTCAATTCCATTTTAGGGTCCCCGACCCGCAATCGTATGTAGAAATCAACTGGGCCCCTGACCCGATTTCACAAGTTAACTGGGCCCCTGGCCCGATCCACATGTTAACTGGGCCCCTGGCCCGATTTCATAGTTCAACTGGGCCCCTGGCCCGATTTCACATTATTCAAGTTCGTAACCGTTTCATGAAATCATATCCAACCACATTTATGGAAATCGGTGCAAATCCAGAAAACCTCGGTTTACGTGCAAATACGTAATTCCCCTCGAAATATGTGAAATCATTTTAAATTCACCGATATCCAAAGTAAATCATTTAATCATAATTATAACAATCATAAAACAGTTATGCATGCATCGAATTTATGAAACCAATGTCCACTCACAGACCGTTTAACCGAGCGCCTCGATACGCGTGCCATAGGCCTTCCCGGGCCACACCACTATCACCGGGACTCCCAATCCTGTCCAAAACACATTAGAGGATTACTAACCCCTTCATTAACATTCTATCAAAGTCCCGTAATTTTCCCGAATTTTTAAGTATTTTTAAACTGGATTTAAAACCTTCGGACATCCCGAACAATAACGAAACGGGATCCGATCGACACGAAACCAACGCTAAAATGTTCGTTACATTGTGTAGGACAAAAGTCATGTTGGAAGTTTCCCAAAATTACCTCACACGCGCCCCCACGCGCCGGTTGAACTCCCTGCGCGTGAAACCCACGCGCGGGTACTGTTCACCGTCGTTCAACCCGAACGACTGGTAAACGGGTCGCCGTGACCCGCGGGCCAACCCGATCGGTTCTCCGCCGTTCCTTGATCATTTTCGACAGGGTTTCCTCCTACAAGATCGTCTGAGTTAAACTAGGAGTTCTGTGGAAACAAAAACAAGGAACAACGTCAAGATCCTTACCTCCCCGATCGAGAAGCTCACGGCCAACTCCACCGTCGACTGCTCTCAGCTCCGACCACCATTCTCGATGAAAACGGTCCCAATAGACTCGTCTCATCCTCTGAGTCATCATCCTGGTTACTAGATCGATCGAAAGACAGTAAAACCCATCCTGCCATTTTAGACCCGAGAACGGGCTTGCGGGTTTAGGCTCACTTCGCCGCCGTGGTCACCCCCGTGGCCACCGAAACGCCTGGACTGATCACAGGAACATCCACCACCCATCAATACGATCACAAACAGTCGACATCGACCTCCCCAAATTTTGAGTTTTGGACCTCCCCTGTTTTTCCTTCCGCCGTCATCTCCGCCGGCTCCCGCCGTCTCCCATCGTGCCCAGCTCTCAGCAGTCATCCCACAACCCTCCGCACGATCCCATGGACACAGATATAGTGGTGGTGTGCAGTGTGAGCCGTGTACATGCTCACGGGTTTGAGAGAAATGAGAGTGAGAGGATGTAGTCTGATACAATTAAAGAGAGGGGAAACAGAATCAACGGCCCAGATTAAATCTCACCAATGAGATTAAAGGTCCAGATTAAAAGATGCAATAAGTGGGAATTCTTTATATTTTTTTATTCCAATAATTTAATCCAATCCCACCAATCCAGATCTGAGTTCATAATTAAAGGTTAGTGGTCCACGTGTCCCACTCAGAATCCCAGACCAATCAGAAAATGCCACGTGTCCCCGCCTCGTAATGCGTGCATAACGAACCCAGATTTCCGTGACCCATAACTTCGTCGTCGAATCTCCGATTTCGGCGTGCCGCCTGTCGTTGGATTCGCATCGACGAAACCTACGTAACGGTCCTTGGCCCTCGGCCATCGGACATCCTGGTCAAAAAGTCAACATTTGCCCCTATTTCGTCCAAATTACGAAAACGCCCTTGAACTTCCGTACATCATAACTTTCACCACGAACGTCGGAATCGAACGTGCCACCTGTCTATGAACTCGTGACGTCCCGAACTACGTCACGGTCATCGGTCAAAGTCCATTTGACCATTCGAAATAAAAGTCAACATTTTGCCCACGCCCAGGGGCAAAACGGTCATTTTGCACAATTCGTCCGAAATCGCCCAACTAATCCCAGATTAGTGAATCACAATTAAATATAATTAAATCCCGATATTCGGGACGGGTCGTTACAGAGATGATTGTAAGTTTCAAGCAGGGCATGATGGGAAAGTATGAGATGACAGACTTGGGACTCCTACATGGCTTTCTAGGTATGGGAGTGATTCAGAGCAATATATCTATCTTCATTCATCAGAGAAAATATGCACTGACTTTACTTGAGAAGTTTGGCTTTAAAGATTGTAAGCATGTATGCCCACCATTGCCAACTTGTGACAGACTAACCAAGGAAGATGGCTTAGAGGCTGCAGATGAGATGATCTACAGACAAATGGTAGGTAGTATACTCTATTTGACTTCTATTAGACGTGATATTTACACACCCCGATCCAAAAAGTTCACTAGGACACTAGAATAGAGGCATGCTGGCCGACGTATGGATAGTGTCGTTCAGATGATAAAAGCCAATTAGTTAAAACGTTTCTAACAGGACCCATCCCAATCCCCCCGGGATTAGTGCAGGATGACCCTGCTCCCGTCTGACATGGAGTGTCAGACAAGGGATATTTCCGACCATTGCCCTCCCGGACTATCAGAGTACGCCAGGATCCGGAGGAGGCATGTGATATCTCGATCTCTGCTACAGTCCACATCCGCTGTCAACCTGAAGGGCAGTCAAAACATTAAAAGCTGTGAGTGGACAAAAATAAAAAGTTTACAAAAACAGTTTATCGAAGACATTTGTACCCTTCATTAAAAAGAATGCATGCAGTCGAAAACCATTTAACCAAATGAAACCATATGTGGGAACTAAGCCCAAAACCAAGATTGAAAGAACCATAATGAAAACGACCATACGGGACTCAGCCCAAACCATAGTAAAACCACGTACATGGGCCACTGCCCAAAACCTGTGCATATCACATATCATATATACATATAATTCACACAACCAATCCTGTCACGGTTTCCAAAGCTACGCGCGTGCTACCCAAGTCTCAATCCGAGTTTTCTCAAAGTCAAGATCAATGTCCGCAGACCACTGACCCTACCCGAGGTAATAGTAATCATAGCCTTCCTGAGAGTAAGGAACCCAACTGGGGGGTGACTCCACTCAGTCGGTGCTCCGTGACTACTCCGGGGTCCACCCAGGCCAACGACCCTCCCCGGAGGAGATAATAGAAGTAAAGGAAGGTATATGAATACATATATATACATAACATAAACGTTCATGCCCGGTTCCCTTGAACCGTCATGATCCATAAAATCCATAACAAGGGTTCATGCCGGTTCCCATAAACCGCCATGAACCAGAATCACCTTTCCAGAGTTCATGCCGGTTCCCATAAAACGTCATGAACCAGAATGACCTTTCCAGAGTTCATGCCGGTTCCCATAAACCGTCAAGAACTTGGAAATCCATCTAGGGTCCCTGACCCGAAATCATCAGTGTAAAACAACTGGGTCTCGTGCCCGAACATATGACTCAACTAGGCACCGTGCCCGATATCTAAGGGTCAGTCACGACTCCGATCATAGTGATGCGTGCAACCATCCATCCAGGACCGCTCTCAATCCTGGTATGTCGCCGTGAACGAATCAACCGACGCGACCACCAGAAGATCATGGTGCACTCATCACCGATCGCTATCCTGAACCGTCAGCACTTCGAAGTCGAGCCTCCCCAGGCTGCCCGACCACGAATCGTGCATCGTGACCACTCCGGAAAGAACACATCCCAATTCGGAGGCGAGCGTCATATCGTCGATCGCTGTGCACATAGCACCCGTTGCGACCACGATTTAGACCCGAAGGTCGTAAATAGCGTCATATGCCCGAGACAAAACCAAATGGGTCTCATACCCGAGTTTATCTTTTTAGAAATCCAAAATCAAATCATTTGAATCAATAAAGAAATATAGACCCGTATAAGCACCGTATAAGGCCGAAACCTCGAAATACGTGCTTATACGTGCTTATCGCCTCGATAATCGGGAAGCATCCTGCTCCCGTCTGACAATCGAACCCAAAAGACCGGAAAACTAGTTAAAATTACAACACACCCATTGTCAGACCAGGGAGATTAAACAAATACATCCGACTGGACGTCAAGTCCACAGTTTCACAGAGCAATATTACAAAACAAGTTAAAGAAACAAGTCCTACTCTGTGAACTAACTACTCCGCAACGGAAAACTTTATGCCTCCGCCTCTGCCTCGGCGCTTGCCCCTGCGCTTGTACCACGACCTGGAGGGAATTTAAAACAACAAAGTGTGAGTGGACCGAAACATAAGCTTTATAGGGAAAACAGTTTTTTCCGAAATCGGGTTCGCCCTCCAGTTTTGTAACACGCATGCATAACCAAAAATTCAAATTTTGCATATTAAACTTTTGAAAACTCTTTTTCCGAAACACATGGAAAACGTTACAAAGGATCACCATAATTCATGTAAAAACCATTTAATAATTCCAGGTTTCAGAAACCGTCATTTTGAACGTTAATTGCACAAATCAAGTAAAACGTGAATCATTAACCACAATTATGCCGTTGGATCCATCCGAGTCTTTAAACTCAACATTAGGCCTTCCCGGGATATCAACGAGTCTTTAAACTCAAAACATGATTAATAGGCCTCGGGGGGTATCATAATAATCGAGTCTTTAAACTCACGAGTCTTTAAACTCAATTCGGGTCTTTAAACCCAATTTTCGGGCCTGCCCCCGTCATCAACATACCGGGTCTTTAAACCCAAAACCAGATCCAACCATTAACCGGGTCTTTAAACCCAAAACCGTTTTTAAACATAATAAATCAGGATTCATCACAAATCTTTTTCCAACATTACTCCAAAAACATTTCTCATCGTAACAGGACTCATGTCCGAATTCACATGCAAATTCCAACACATGCAATTTCCAGAAATTACTTCACAATGTGATCAAACATCATAAATCCGAAACATGCATATTCATATCCAGGTACTTTATCAAAATCATCACGCATGCATAAGCGAAAATCGTAACCTCGAAATGCGTGAAATACGGTAAATATCTCGAAAAACGTGAAAACACGTAAAACCGATATAACATATCACCATCATAAAATCATATGTAAAACCATGAGATAAATAAGCAAAATAGTCATGCATGCCCAATTTAGGAAATCAAAAAGTCCACTCACGGTTTTAGGACGCGTCAATCGCGTCCCGCGTGCTCCTCTGTAGCTTCGGAAGTGTCCGGGCCTGTAAAAATGTACAAGAAAGGTTACAAACATCCCCAAATAGCTCGTAAGATTTTTCCCTAATTTCCCGGATTTTTCGGCAAAATAAACCTTAAGGACCTAAACTTCCGGGCTCCCGAGCTTATCCCGAACGACTCCCGAACAACTCGAATCCAAAAGGGAAATTGTTAATTAGACTGAAAGGATTATTTCTCATGTTGACCGTGATCGGAGTTGACGTCCCACGCGCCGTCACGCGCCGCCCAAAGTGGCTGCGCGTGAAGGCCACGCGCCAAGCTACAGTGTCTTCTCCCTTACCCGAACAGCCTGCTAAACGGGTCTGATACCCACGACTCAACCCGATCAGTTAGCCCTCAATTCTCAATCAATTCCTCCCGTTTTCAATCCTATTATCTTCTCTAACCCATTTATTTTAGGTCTGCATCATTGGTTAACCTCGACTTATACTAAATCTGACAGGACCCGTCCCAATCCCACTGGGACCACCCGGGGACGTGACCCGCTCCCGTCTGACAATGACTCTAAACATACCAAAATTACCCTTAAATAAAAACCGAAGACTTAAATAGATAGATAACGTACAAACACAGTGTTTAAAGTGATACTGTCAGACAAGGGAAAGTAAAATACAACATGCGAGCACACTAGTCAGAGTACATTTATTCGGTGCTCAACCTACCCACAAGTGGGTGTACAGGTGCACAGCTAGGCAAACTAAACCTCTGCCTCCTCCTCCGGATCCTCCTCCTCTATTGCCGTGTCAGGGTCTGGAGGGGTCAGTAAAACAAGGGTGAGTGGGCCAAAAATAACAGTTTAGAAATCAATATAATAATAAAATAATCATAAGATTTTACCCCTCCGTTTTCCAAATCTTGCATGCAGTGAAAACATAATATTATAATGAAATCATAACAAATGAACCACAATAATAATCGTAAGGTGAAACTAACATATCAGTGCACTGTAAAACCCAACCCAAATGATGTCACGGTTCTAAGGCTACGCGTTGCCACTCAGGGTCTCACACCCGAGACTCTCTAGGTACATCAGCTCCCGGTATCCCGGTCACTGCCCGAGGTATATGAACATGCCTTCCTGAGAGTAAGCAGCCCAACGGGGGTCAACTCCACTCAGTCAGACTTAAATAGATAGATAACATACAAACACAGTGTTTAAAGTGATACTGTCAGACAAGGGAAAGTAAAATACAACATGCGAGCACACTAGTCAGAGTACATTTATTCGGTGCTCAACCTACCCACAAGTGGGTGTACAGGTGCACAGCTAGGCAAACTAAACCTCTGCCTCCTCCTCCGGATCCTCCTCCTCTATTGCCGTGTCAGGGTCTGGAGGGGTCAGTAAAACAAGGGTGAGTGGGCCAAAAATAACAGTTTAGAAATCAATATAATAATAAAATAATCATAAGGTTTTACCCCTCCGTTTTCCAAATCTTGCATGCAGTGAAAACATAATATTATAATGAAATCATAACAAATGAACCACAATAATAATCATAAGGTGAAACTAACATATCAGTGCACTGTAAAACCCAACCCAAATGATGTCACGGTTCTAAGGCTACGCGTTGCCACTCAGGGTCTCACACCCGAGACTCTCTAGGTACATCAGCTCCCGGTATCCCGGTCACTGCCCGAGGTATATGAACATGCCTTCCTGAGAGTAAGCAGCCCAACGGGGGTCAACTCCACTCAGTCAGAGCCCCGTGACTACTCCAGGGTCCACCCAGGCCAACGACCCTCCCTGGAGGAGACAATATACACAGGTAGGAAAGTACAGTACAATAACAGTATAGTTTACCCTATGTCCCCCGGACATCCCAAACAAAATCCACATATAATCCAGACGAGTCTCATGCCCAAAACATTGTAATAACATATATAAGCAGTTTATAAGACTCATCAGTGGAAATAGTAAAACAGTTTATGCATGCAAGCCTTTTATAAATCAAACAGCCCACTCACACTCGGTCCTTGCTGCTCAACGATCTCTATAAACCTGTATTATTATTCCTGAGGGTTACTTAAGGACCCTATAATATCAATACCAAGACCCTAGAACAGATCCGCCTCAAAAACGCATCCCGGGCACTATTCCCGGTGCTTCAAACCCCATTTTGACCAACATAACGATCTCCGATCGACACGAAACCACCTCCATTGGATCCGTATCGTCGAAACCTTGAAAATGGTACCGGCCCCACCAAAATCACTGTTCACACGCGCCCCCACGCGCCTGGTCAACGCTTGGGTCAACGCTGCTACAGTACCGCTGACGTCAGCAGTGACGTCATGCTGACGTCAGCATGACGTCATCGCTGACACTTGTCAGGTGACACGTGGAATGTTCTGATTGGTCCCTGGTCTGACAATATCTGACAGGATGACGTCATCATGACGTCAGAAGTGACGTCAGCATGATGACGTCATCATGCTACAGTATCGGGTCAGACCCGTTTGACTGGAACCGGGTCGCCGTCGACCCACGGCTTGACCCGATTCAACCGTACGATTCCGGCCACCATTTTCGACGGGGTTCATCCCTATAGGGTCGTCTAGGTCTGTTCTATGGTTCTACAACCTCAAAATGGAAAGAAAATGGGAGAAAACTCACTAGTTCTCCTCTGAAACTCACAGCCAAAGTCCGATCGCCTTCTCCGGTGATCCACGCCGTCTCCGTCGTCCAAACCAGTCGTGGTCGACTCGTCTCTCACCCTAGAACATGTCTAACACCAAACAACTGAGTTCCTAGCACTAAAACAGGTTGGTCCGAAACAGGGGAGTAAAACGGGTTTTCGGGTTTTCGACCTTACCGCCGCCGTGTCGCCGCCGCAGGCCGTGCCGTCGTCCAGTTAAGCTCCTGGGGTCCTCACGGTGTAGACTGGAGCTTCCCCTGCGTCGAGATGGTGTGGTTGTCACGGTTTGCTTCTTGGACCCGTTTCCGTCGTGTTTCGGGTCTGAGTTTTTGGACGGGATTTCGGACGGGAAAATGGGCTGGTGGTGGCTGGTGGTTGCACGGGTTGTGAAGACCAGATGATGGTGGTGTTGTGGGTGGTCGTTTGGTGCGAAGAGGATGGCTGGTTCGTGTGTTTGGATGGAGAGAAAATGGAAGAAATGCACGGGTGTGTGAGGGGATGAATGTGTGTGTTTGTAAGCAAAGGCAGACAGAGATCGTGCATGAACAAGGGAAATCAGAAGAAATGAAGGGCCAGGATTCAATCTGGCCAGAAATCCAAGGGCTAGAAACAATTGGAGGGAAAATAATTAATATAAAAATGAGTTAAATAGTGTAAATTGCTTTATTGGAATAGTAAGACTTGGATGGGTGACACTTGTCACCAATCCATCAGTTTGATTTAAATATTAGGTTGGCACGGATTCCCGTAATAAATTAATATTTTATTCCGTTGTTCTCGGTTCGTAATTTCCGCTAAAACGCTTCCTTGACCATAACTTCTTCATACAAACTCCGATTTCGGCGTGCCGCCTGTCTACGGATTCGTGACGTCCCGACCTACGTCATAGTCATGGGTCAAAGTCCAAATTGTTGCCCGGGCCAAAAGTCAAAGTTTCCCCCCTTCAGGGGTAAAATAGTCTTTTTACATTAAAATATTATTATTCTCGGTTCGGGTCGTTACAAAATCGACCCATCTCAAGCTCACACAGTCGAACAAGTCGACCTCTGAAACTTACCCAAACTGACTCCATACTCAAATTAATTTCACCAGTAGCTTAAGGAAACTTATACGAACACACTGGTACAATTAATTGGGCTCACCGTTACCTGGAAGTCGTCGACCTCAAGCTCGAAAATACTCAGAACCAGGGAACTCCGTTCTTGGCCAATTCGTGCGTGTCGTCCCTCGAAATCGATGTGGTTGGTTTCCTCTTGCTCCCAGAAGACTAGAATGGCCCCTAGTTTAGCTCGAAAGTCCCCACAATTTGATCTTCCATTTTTCCCTCCACTGGTTTTTCCTTCAAACTGGGACTTGGGTTCCTGGGCAAAACGGGCTCTAAACTCAACAACTCCAGCACCGTCGTGATTCTGTCGCTCCCAGAAGTCTCCCTATGTGTTTAGTTTCACCTCAAAGCCCGTAGGAATTGAACTCTGAGTTTCCCCCCAAAAACCCGAAACTGTTTTCTCACCGTCTCTCTCAACCTCAGCCCTCACACTGATGCCCAAATGACCCAATTGAGTCCTCTCCTCACTCTCTTACCCTGTCAATCGATTCAAACGGCCAGCACCCGTGGGAGACCAACTGAGGTTCTCTGAAACCTGCTTCCCACAAACACAGAAACCATGGCCATATTAAACTCAATCCCGTGCCTGCAACCTGCTCACGCCACTCAGTCATGCTCCCACTACCTCAATTCACATAAACAAAGCATCTGATCAATCCACTAGGGCCATAAACAATTTGAACGCACAAAACACCACGGCACGGCCGTGTGCTCTGTTTTTCACGGTGGTGCTACAGTAACCGCCGTGAAATGACCAAAATGCCCCTCTGTGCAATAATTACCAAATTACCCTCCAGCTTCCGTGACCCATAACTCGGTCATCCGACGTCCGTTTCAAGCGTGCCGCCTGTCGTAGTACTCGGGGCGTCGAGACGAACATAACGGTCTTCGAGTCAATTGCATATCAAGTGTCAAACAAAAAGTCAACTTTTTCCCACATAACGTCCAAATTACGATAATGCCCATGAACTTCCGAACATCATAACTTTCACCCTGTTCGTCCGAATCGAACGTGCCACCTGTCTATGAACTCGTGACGTCCCGAACTACGTAACGGTCATCACTCCACGTCCGTTCGACCTCCCAATCAAAAGGTCAACAAATTGACCACACAAATCACAGGGTAAAAACGTCATTTTATTCAATATTTTACAATATTACATTTTCAGAACGCCCGGGGCGTTACACCGGCCACCTTCCAGCCTTCCTCCGCCGTGAACCACCCTCCAAATCTTCCTAAAACTATCCTAGCAACCTATTTAGTTCAACCCACACGTCCAAACAAGCCCATAATAACTAGAAATCGAAAATGGATTAAACGGGCAAAACCGATTACCTCGTACGGGTTTTCTCCTCCTCTCGCCGCCGTGGGCGGCGGTTCAGGCCTCCAGGCCGGCCACCTCAGCTCCCTCAATCTCCCTGGTCCTCTGCTTGGTCATGGGTGATGGTTGGCTGGGTTTGGGTTCCACGGATAAGAGAAAATGGTGGGTGTGAGATCGGATATTTGAGTTTGAATGAGGAAAATGAAGATGGACGATGCATGAAGGGGAAATGGTGTCCATTGGATGGGTGACACTTGTCACTCATCCATTGGGAATCAGGACAAATATCTGGGCCCACTAGAGTCCAAAAGTGAACTCGTTTCGAACTTTGTGCAATAGTGCACTCGAACTTCCGTGAACCGTAATTTCGCCGTCGAACGTCCGAATTTGACGTGCCACCTGTCTATGGATTCGTATCGTCCTTATCTACCCAACGGTCTTTGGCCCTCGGCCATCGGACCTCTTGGTAAAAAAGTCAACTTTTTGACCCTTTTAACCAAAATTACCAAAATGCCCCTAAACTTCCGAACGTCTTAACTTCCTCCTCGAATTTCGGAATTGAACGTGCCACCTGTCTATGAACTCGTGACGTCACGAACTACGTCACGGTCATCGGTCAAAGTCCATTTGACCGCCCGATTGAAAAGTCAACGTTTTGCCACCACCAAGGGCAAAACGATCATTTCGCATCGTTCGTCCGATTTAGCCTAACTAATCACCGATTAACCTTACTAATCATGATTAGTCACTAATCTAATCATGAAATTTGGGACGGGTCGTTACAGTTTCATTTTAGGAGGTCATGTGAAACGTAATTAGTACATTCCAGGAATATTTCTTGGAGCGCGTGGGCCTATTTTGGAACTTTTTGAACCCATTAAGTACATTTTAAGTTCATTTAGTGTTGTTTTAGCCTCGTTTTCGAAATTTAAGTGAGTTTTCTTATAGTTTTACTTGAAATTTGTGAAGTAACCTTATAATCAGATTCATTTAGAATTGTGATGAGCTTGGGTTTACGTGGCTTGACACGTCGGGTGATTTGGATTCTCCATCTAATTTGTGAGTAGACCCCTTTCTTAAACGTCATTTTATAGCAATGTTTTATTACACATTTTACGATGATTATTTTTAAAATAATTTTTCAAGCATGCTTAATGGGTTATTCTATGATATTTTTTGAGGATTTCTTGATTGACTATTTTATAGTATTTTCTCGAGCATGCTAGATTGAGATGTTGCTTAATGATATTTTTCCCCGAGCATAATTGAATGAGTTAATTATTGCACTTGCATGATTATTTAGCTTGTTGATGGTAGCTAGTGCGTGTTAGTGCCGGGGGACATTATTTGAGATAGTGATTTTAGAACCACCTAGAAGTTGTCGGTATTTCAGTACCCGTATGTATGGCAACATACCAGCTTCCGCGTGATTTTTCACCTGTGTTGTTTGTAATACTAGTTAAATAGCACTAGCTTGTCCCTGAGCTCTAGGGGGCTTGTGATGACCGATGCTTAGCACCCAGCGTTCACGTGGTTGTGGTATACAAGTTTTATAAATACCCCACCTATCATAAGTGTATGCCTTGAGCGAATCATGAGATTTAGATTGTGGTTCATGCATGAATTGTTCATACTATGAGATGTTTGAATGATTTATGATTATTTTATTATTTTCTCGTCTTTCGTCCAAGTCAAAGGTTTGGTTTCAAGTTTTCTATAAAACTGGGAGGTTAAAGGTTGTTTTATAATAATTAGTTTCGCATTGAGATAAATACTGGTCCACTCATGCTTCTATTTTTGTACTCCTCATGTTCCGATGGTACTTCACATGCTTCGAGGAGCTTTCAGTTGCTGCTCTAACATTCTCACTAGTGGTTGTAGTGACGCAATGGAAATATGGTTGTAGTGACGCAATGGAACTCAGATAATCAGGTAGTCACACTCCACAAGCCACACTTACATTTTGATATTCTTGCTCTACAAGAAAACCTCACCCACTCACATTCTCTTATGATCTCACTCACTCACACACTTAACACTTTCTTCCAACTATGACCTCAGCTCCAGCTCAAGTACAAACTTGGCAGCTGGCAGTGAACCATTGTACATCATATAGTGCAACAATCCCTCATAAGCCATTGACTGGTTTCACTCCTAGTAAACGGCTTAGGAAATTAAACATGTCTTTAGGAGGCTTTCGTCATCTGGATTTCATTGTCTAGATGTCGGCTGGCATGCCTTGATCCTGGTGTCTTAGTGGATTTTTTTGGATCGGGGTGTGTCATATATAATGTTTGTTGGTGGCTTACTTGCTAGATTTATGCACAATCCTACTAAGAAGCACTTATGTAAGGCCAAAAAAGTATTGAAATACATCCAAGGTACCATCAACTATTGCATTGATTATGAGAAGGGGAAGCAAGGTACTCTAATTGGGTACTGTGATAGTGATTGGAGTGGGAGTCTTGATGATATGAGGAATACCTCTGGCTATGCACTTTTACTAGGGAGTGGAGTATTTTCTTGGGCTTCTTTGAAACATGACAGTGTAGCACTATCTACTACATAAGCAGAATATATGAGTGCTTCTGAAGCAATAACACAAGCAAGATGGCTCATGTTTGTACTAGAAGATTTTGGAGAAGAACAAACTACACATACTTCTATTACGTGTGATAACACTTCTGCTATAGTTATGTTAAAAGAATCTTGTCTACCATCAGAATCGAAGCACATACGTAGACATTTTCACTTCATTAAAGTAGCAATTCAATCTGGTGAGATTGATATGTTCTAATGTAAATTAGAAGAACAAGTGGCTTATGTATTTACTAAGGTTCTTCCTAAATACATGTTTAATTACCTAAGAGGTTTATTAGGAGTGAAACCAGTCAACGACTTAAGAGGGACTGTTGGACTATATGATGTCCAATGGTTCACTGCCAGCCGCCAAGTTTATAGTTGAGCTGGAGCTGAGCTCATAGTTGGAAGAAAGTGTGTTAAGTGTGTGAGTGAGTGAGATCATAACAGAATGTGTGGGTGAGGTTTTTTTGTAGAGCAAGAATATCAAAATGTAGTGTGTGGCTTATGGAGTGTGTGTTTGTTGGTGTCACACCTCTAACCGTTTCAAGAGAGAGTGTGAGGATAGCGTGAGTACGTATCCCTTCCTCATTTATTCTATTCAATCAAGTAAGCAAAATCTCAGTTATAACTAAGATATTCAATCCAGAAAATCATAGAAGCAAATTATCAAACACTTCGTATGCAGAATAATATTATAGTGTTGTTTTGCAGAATTTGAACTAAATGCATCACCCGACGAATTCAATCCTAAAACTAAACACAATAAATTCAGTCCTAGCCTAATCCTAATCGATCTAATATGAGAATTCGAGTTGAGGACATACCTGAGGTCTTTGTCTCTTCTGAGCTCTTGACTCCAATAGATTTTTTCTAGAGGTATTTTGTTTGATGTGAGTTTCACGTAGAGATATTCCAATGAAATCAGTTGATGTGTGTTTCATGTTCTATTTATTCATTTTCATATATATATATATATATATATATATATATGTATATATCACATCTCTTCTTTTTAATTTGTAGTTTCTGGTTGGTATTCCTCATAATATAATCCAACAAAAAATACAGGATTGTGGAAGGGAAACTAACTAGGGAAAAACTAGTGGAAATTATTTTTTTGGTTATTAGTCCACTTGTGGTATTGATTGATGCACACACTACGAAGTACATTGCAAAAGAGCCTTCAGAAAGTGTATTTAATGGGAAATATTACAGGAGGAAAGCTTCGGATAAACTGCAGAAAGTATGCCTACTTGTTTTCATCAATCACAAATGAAACCACCATCGTTTGAGAATTCGTGTGGCACTTTGAGGGATAAAAGCGGATTGATGGTCACGAAATGTCATAATCAAAGAAATTGTTGCATTGTTCTTGCATAATATGTGATACGAACTTACAAAAAATAGTGCAGTAAAAGCTACATACGCTCGTTTAGACAGTTTTGTGTTGTCTTAAGACAATGACGAGAATATGGAAGGGTTATGTAAGAGAATTGTCTCCGCGAGAGAGATGTTGAGAATGTAAGAAGTTGAGATTCCAACCCAAAATCAATTGCCAATGGGGGAGTAACCAAAGATCTTATAAGACACAAATTGTAGTTGTGTTTTTCCGATGTGACACATTTTCCTCATATCTCAATACGCCCCCTTAAGTGTGGCGGATTTGTATGACGGATTTTTCAGGTTATCACGTGACGATTTGATGAGTACGTGTGATACGTGTGACGATTAAACTTTCACGTGTGATAACCTCGCTCTGATACCATGTAATGAGTTGAGGTTCCACTCCAAAACCAATTAATAATGAGGGGAGTAGCCCAAGATCTAATAAAGCATAAATTGTAATTGTGCTTTTCTGTTGTGTGACATTTTCCTCACATCTCAACAGAGAAATAGAGCTGAGTTTCAAAGTTCAGTTCAAGTGCTCGTTATACGTCTAATCGTTCCTAATTATGATAACCAACATATAGGAATAGGAAGGTGATATTAGCACAAATGTGCTTCGTGTTTATGATGCCAACTTGAGAATTGAGAAAAATTGGAGCAATCGTCTGTGTTCTAGCATAATATTAAAAATCATTTATAAACTTCAATATTAGTTTTTTTTCGTAATTATAGTGGACTATAATAATTGATTTCAGTCCTCCGTTCAAAAATAAAATAGAACTTGTGAAATGCACGAGCATAATAATTGAGGGCAAAAAAAGACTTTTCAATCCTATTTTTTAGTTAGCTCCCTCTCCATCTAATAACACACATGCCATTCACCCTCACACGCTTCCTCAAGCAAGAAACCCAGCAAAACTGAGCCTTCGGCCGAGATCCACCAATGCCACCACCCTGGATGTCATCAAGCCACCCTCACTGGTAGTATCTCTCTTTCTCGATCGCTCTCAAGTCCTGTCCCTTCCTTGCAGGCTCTATTTGCTTACGGGCACGGTCGAAGACCACCAGAGCAGCGCAAGGATTTCTCTATCGCCACCCTCGACTCACAACCACCCAACTTCTACGACCCCCAACTTCCTCCTCACCTCGTCAAGAAAAGGAAAACCATAATATTTTCGCCCTTCAGCGACCACCGTGGAGGGAGCTTCAACGGGAAAGGCTTCGACGGAGTCGAAGCTGTCTTGTTCAATTCCGATCATTCTAGGTAAAATTAAACCATGAATTTTCTTCCAATAGATTCCTTAGGTTTCTCTGATAAAAAGGCACTTGAAATCAACGGCTTAATCATCTTTGTCATCACCATCCATGGCTGTTGAAGCTTGCCATCTCAATTTCTTCCTCTTGAACTCATGCCCACCAGGTGTCTTTATATATCTCGATTTAACGATGTGGGTATGCAGACCGGGGGCTGCCTTGGGCTGGAAGTCCTATAGCACTTCCACCCAAGGGGCCTCTTTGACAATTATTGGATTAGTTTATTTAATAACAAATATTTAACCAAATTAATTTAGGTTTTAAAATAAAATTTAAAAATAAAAAATTAATAATACACAATTAAATAATATAATATCAACATCAAAGGTTTAAAATCAAAATAAAAAGCAAACCATACACCTCATTTCAAATTATTATTGTTTTCAAATTCATCTCACAATTTTATCTCTTTTATTTTCTTCAAAATTTTATTATGCTTATCTCAAATATTCGAAGTATAAAATATTACTTTATAATATTAGTTTTAAATAAAAATTGAATGAAGAGTTTTGGCTTTGAAAATTTGAGTATTAGAGGATTTTTTTTTTTTTTGAGTTACGATAATTTGAAATTTTGAAATTAAAATTGGGGTTTTTGTATGAGTAATTGAGATATAAGGCTATGACTATGAGGGTTGCATTCGCATACTAGTTTCTATTGTGGGAAACAAGGTTAGTAAATGATTTGTTAATTGTTGATATTAAATGTTTGATTTAGTTTGGTAAAAATCTCTACTCTTCTCAAGTTATGTCAAATATTGATGAAAATAACTTTAATAGATAAATGTTGTTTAATTCTTAGGCTCATTTGACATGTATTGACTTTTCATATTTCAATAGTAATGAAATTTTTTATCTATGTGAATTATAAAGAATCGATTTCAAAATAAAATAAGTGATGAATCTCTTGATTATATGACCCTCCACATTGAAAGAGATTTTACTTATACTAATAGTAACAAAAAGATAATAGAGGATCTTGACAGTCTTAAACTTCGAAATGTACAATTTAAAATTAAAAAGTGATAATTTGTATTTGCAAATTTAATTATAATTTTTTGTTGTAATTTTTTTACTATCAAATTTTTATTTATGTATATAGATATATTTGAGGGGTACGACTCATTTCATCCTTCTGACTATATGTATATATTTTAAATATTTATTAATAAAATTAATTTGTACCGTTGAGTTTCTTTTACATCTAACGTGCAAGTTAGCCTATCCGAAATTTAAGTTCGGGAACCGTCCCTGACAGGGTATGTTGGTGTTCTTCAATTATTAATTAGTTTCGTGCAATGTTAATGGGGACATGATGAACTCAATACATAGGGACATGAGTCATATTTATAGTGCCCATATTAGGTGTTCTTTGCTCCATATTTAGCTTTGTTACAATGTTTTTTTTTCGGTGTCATCCATTGATCATTTTATTGAAAAAATTGTCATGACACCCATTTTATTTATGACTTCCTAGGTTAAGTGCACTAGAAAGAAGTTACATTGTCTCAAAATCCACTAGAGATGAAATTTTGCCTCAAGGTTTGCCTCAAGGTGCACCAAGAACGGTTATACCGTCAATACCGATAATTTTGATGACATGACAGTAATATTACAAAATTAGTAAGGGTAATTTAAACATTTACTTTATTTTATTATATTTTATATTAAAACTCTTTTTAAAAAATTAAAACAAATAAAAACCCATCTTCTCCAACCCAATTCACTCTGCCTTAATACCTCATCGCCTCACCACCATCTCCTTCCCTAAATTTGAAATGTCAATGGAAGACCTCATCCATTTTCCCTCTTCCTTCCACATTTATTTGTTTACGTTACTCATCAAAGCCATTACCTCACCCACTGTTTCTAATCTGTTTCTCATCTGCTACAATATTTCTGGCATAGAAAAAATTATCACCATGGTTGAGTGATCCCAGAAATAGACCCTGTAACTGGAACAACTGTCTGTGGAGAAGTAACAGAAATTCCTCCATATATATGCTATTAGATGGCGGCAACATTCTGAGCAGCAGTTGCAAAGTGGTTCTTCAATAAAGGATTGCTCATAGGAATAGAAATTCCTTGATTGGTAGCTGAAATCATCTTTGGATCATGAGGACGGTGCAAAGTATGCACATCATGTTGCATAGGATAAGCTGTCAGAGAGAAATGTGACCCACCTTGCCTATCTTGATTGTACTTCTAAATAATAAAAACTAGAGACCAATGAGAGAATGGGTAACAACAATATAATGGGACACTTACGCAATCAAAATCCAAGGTGACATATACTTGAACTTCATATGCAGCTTGTTTTTTATAATGTTCAAATGCAATTGTAGTTGAGACATGCATGAATCCAGAAGACAAGGACTTCTCAGATACCATTTTGTGGTCATGATCTCATCTTGAGCAGTTTTGACAGACATGAATTAAGGAAGTGATGAGACCTTGATCAAAAAAGACCACCGCCCTAAAAAGTGTATCAAGGTAACCCAGAAAAACTTAATTAAGATCCAAATTTGTTCAAAATTCTAAGCTACAGGATCTTCTTCTGCCAGTATGCGTTCAAAATCAACCGAAGATGGCAGAAAACATTGAAGAACTAGATGGAAATTAGTTTCACGGTGGCCGCCATTCTCACCCCCACCTGCCGAAAATTCGCTTCACAGTGGCCCCCGGAAAATGGGTTTTGGCCAAAGATTGTTGGGGAAGCATGAGCGCACTTGGCAGATTTTCTGCAGCAGTTTCCCATCATGGAAGTTAGAAATTAGAAGCAACACCATCAGAAAGCATGAGGAAGAGCCCGAAGATTCATGGTCAATTGCTGGTGACGACCTAGGGCGGGAGTCTTTTGTACAAGAATATTGATTTGTAAATAGAAATTGTAGTAGATTAGAAACAGTGGGTGAGGTAATGGTTTTGACGAGTAACGCAAACAAATAAATGTGGAAAGAAGAGGGAAAAATGATGAGGTCTTCCATTGACATTTTAGATTTAGGGAAGGAGATGATGGTGAGGCGGTGAGGCATTGAGGCAGATTGAATTGGGTTGGGGAAGATCGGTTTTTATTTGTTTTAATCTTTTAAAAAGAGTTTTAATATTAAATATAATAAAATAAAGTAAATATCTAAATTACCCTTACTAATTTTTTAATATTACTGACACATCATCAAAATTAACGGTGTTATTAACTTTGACTGACGGATGGTGCAACGGTATTGACGGTGTAACCATAATAAGGTGGCTTGTTCATGATGCATTTTGACACAATGTGGCTTGTTCTTGGTGCACTTAGCCTAATAAGCCTTTATTTCTTGTTATATTCTGCTACTGTAACCATAATTCTTTATTAGGTCTTAATTGGTGATTGTTTCAAGTGCTTTATTACATTATTAAATTGATGAAGTTTTTGTATTTGATTTTTGTACTTTAAAATTTTGGAGATTGTTTAAATTGATTAAGGTTCTAATTGGTGATTCTCAATTTTGATACCATGTTGCGGTTGTTAGCGAAATCGATAGATGCCCTATCATTTCCTTTTGATGTTGGTAATGATGTAGTGGTGTTTTGTTGTGGTGGTGAGAGAGGTGGTTGTGGTGGATTGTTACACCCCTTACCGTAATTTAAAAATGAAAAATAGTGAAATTACCAAATTATTCTTGAGAGATTTCGGGTTGGGCTACATCTAGTCTATGGTTTGTTGGGTTGAACACAACCCCAATTGTAGCTAAGCCCAAATGTTGCTTTTGTTAAGCCTGTATTTTACCAAAAGCCTCAAACCCATGATTGGGAAGCCCAAACCTTAAAAAACCCAAGCCTTTTTTTAAAGCCATTAAGTGTGATCTAGGCCCAAAGTCAACGCCCAAACCTTTTTGGGCATTATCTGACAGGACCCACCCCGGTTATCACCTCGATAATCGGGAAGCATCCTGCTCCCGTCTGACAATCGAATCCAAAAGACCGGAAAACTAAATAATATTACAACACACCCATTGTCAGACCAGAGAGATTAAACAAATACATCCGACTGGACATCAAGTCCACAGTTTCACAGGGCAATAATACAAAACAGGTTAAAGAACAAATCCTACTCTGTGAACTAGCTACTCCGCAACGGAAAACTTTATGTCTCCGCCCCTGCCTCGGCGCTTGCCCCCGCACTTGTACCACGACCTGGAGGGAATTTAAAACAACAAAATGTGAGTGGACCGAAACATAAGTTTTACAGGAAAACAGTTTTCCGAAATCGGGTTCGCTCTCCAGTTTTGTAACACGCATGCATGACCAAATATTCAAAAATCGTGTATTAAACCTTTGAAAATTCTTTTTTCGACACATGAAAAACGTTACAGAGAATCATCATAACTCATGTAAAACAATTTAATATTACCAGAATCCAGAAACCGTCATTTTGAAACATCAATTGCACAAATCAAGTAAAAAGTGAATCAATAATCACAATTATGCCGTTGGATCCATCCGAGTCTTTAAACTCAATATCAGGCCTTCCCGGGATATCAACGAGTCTTTAAACTCAAAACACGATCAATAGGCCTCGGGGGTATCACAATAATCGAGTCTTTAAACTCACGAGTCTTTAAACTCATTCCGGGTCTTTAAACCCAATTTTCGGGCCCGCCCCCGTCATCAATATACCGGGTCTTTAAACCCAAAACCAGATCCAACAATCAACCGGGTCTCTAAACCCAAAACCGTTTTTAAACACAATAAACCAGGATTCATCATAAACCGTTTTCCAACATCATTCCGAAATCATATCACGTCATAATAGGACTTATGTCCGAATTCACATGCAAATTCCAAAACATGCAATTCCCGAAATCACTTCACAATTATAATCAAGACATCATAAATCCGTAACATGCATAATCATATCCAGATTCTTCATTAAAACATCATTCATGCATAAGCAAAAACCGTAACCTCGAAATGCATGAAATACGATGAATCTCTCGAAAAGCGTGAAAATACGTAAAATCGAAATATTATATCACCATCATAAAATCATATGTAAAACCATAAGATAAATAAGTAAAATAGTCATGCATGCCCAATTTAGAAATCAAAAAGTCCACTCACGGTTTTAGGACGCGTCAATTGCGCCCCGCGCGCTCCTCCGTAGCTTCGGAAGTGTCCGGGCTTGTAAAAATGCATAAGGAGGGTTACAAACATCCCAAAATAACTCGTAGGATTTTTCCTAATTTCCCGGATTTTTCGGCGAAAATAAACTTAGAGACTTAACCTTCCGGACTCCCGAAATTATCCCGAATGACTCCCGATCCACTCGAACTCTAAAGATAAAATGTTAATTAAACTGAAAGGATTAAATCTCGTGTTGACCGTGATCGGAGTTAACATCGTACGCGCCGTCACGCGCCACCCAAAGTGGCTACGCGTGAAGGCCACGCGCCAAGCTACAGTACCTTCGCCCTTACCCGGATAGACTGATAAACGGGTCTATTACCCGCGACTCAACCTGACCAGTTCAAGCTCAATTCTCAATCAATTCCTCTCGTTTTCAATCCTATTATCTTCTCTAATCCGTTAATTTTAGGTCTGTATTGATGATTAACCTCGACTAACACCAAAACGACCCAACTCAAGCTCAAACAGTCGAACAAGTCAACGTCTGGAACTCACCCTACACGGTTCCATTTCCAAATTAACTTCACCAGTAGCTTAAGGGGACTTATACGAACACAATAGCACAATCAATTGAACTTGCCGTTACCTGGAAGTCGTCGTCCTCAAGCTCGACAATTCTCAGAACCAGGGAGCTCAGTTCTTGACCAATTCGCGAGTGATGTCCTTCGAAATCGATGTGATTGGTTTCCTTTTGCTCCCAGAAGACTAGAACGGCCCTTAGTTTAGCTCGAATGTCCCCACGATTTGATCTTCGATTTTTCCCTCCACTGGTTTTTTCCTTCGAACTGGAACTTGGGTTCCTGGGCAAAACGGGCTCCAATCTCTGTAACTCTAGCACCGTCGTGTTTCTGTCACTCCCAGAAGTCTCCCTATGTGTTTAGTTTTGCCTCAAAGCCCGTCGGAATTGAACTCTGAGTTTCCCCCCAAAAACCCGAAACTGTTTTCTCACCGTCTCTCTCAACCTCAGCCTTCACACTGATGCACCAAATGACCCAAACGAATCCTCTCCTCACTCTCTTACACGGTTGATCGACCAATGTGGCCAACAACTCGTGGGAGACCAACTGTGGTCTCTGAAAATGGGTTTCCCGCAAGCACAGACTCCATGGCCATTTTTAATCCCAGCCGTGCTCTGAGCTCTGATCAAGCCTCCCATGCTGTGCTTCCCACTTCCTCAATTCTCTTAAACAAAGCCCACGCATCAGTCCACTAAGCCATAAACAAATGCACGCACAAAACACCACGGCATGGCCGTGTGCTCTGTTTTTCACGGTGGTGCTACAGTAACCGCCGTGAAATGACCAAAATGCCCCTCTGTGCAATAATTACCAAAATGCCCTTCAACTTCTGTGACCCGTAACTCGGTCACCCGACGTCCGTTTCACGCGTGCCGCCTGTCGTTGTACTCAGGGCGTCGAGACGAACATAACGGTCTTCGAGTCAAATGAATATCAATTGTCAATCAAAAAGTCAACAATTTGACCATACGAATCACAAGGGTAAAACCATCATTTTATTCATTATTTTACAATATTACATTTCTCGAATTTCCGGGGCGTTACAATCTCCCCCCCTTAAGAAATTTCGTCCCGAAATTTCAAGGAAACAAGTAAGGGAACTGTTCTCGCATCTGCACTTCGGGTTCCCATGTGGCTTCCTCCACATTGGTTCCTCCAAAGGACCTTTACCAGAGGAACGGCCTTCCGACGTAGCACCTTATCCTTCCTGTCCAAAATCTGCACTGGCTGTTCCCCAAAGCTCAAGTCTTCTCGGAGTTCAATGGGTTGTTCCTCCAGTACATGAGATGCGCCAAACACATATTTCCGCAACATCGACACATGAAAAACGTCGTGGACCCTCGAAAGTTCGGGCGGTAGTGCTAACCTGTAGGCCACCGGGCCAATCCTCTCGGTAATCTCATACAGTCCGATATAACGAGGGCTCAACTTCCCTCGCCTGCCGAATCTCACCACACCCTTCCAAGGGGACAGTTTCAGAAATACTCGATCTCCGACCGCAAACTCAAGATCTCTAATCTGATGGTCCACATAGCTCTTTTGTCTGTCTTGGGCTGCCTTGAGCCTATCCCTGATGAGTTTGACCTTCTCGGTTGTCAGTTCCACCAATTCGGATTTAGTCAGCTTCCTTTCACCCATATCCGTCCAACACAACGGGGTTCTGCACTGCCGTCCGTACAAGGCTTCGTACGGAGCCATCCCAATGCTCACCTGATAGCTGTTGTTGTAGGAAAATTCCATCAAGGCTAAATGTGATTCCCAAGTGTCCTGAAATTGCAGAACGCAAGCTCGCATCATATCCTCCAATATCTGGATGGTCCTCTCAGACTGGCCGTCAGTCTGAGGATGAAATGCAGTACTGAAACGGAGTTTCCTCCCAAAGGCTTCCTGTAGACTCTGCCAAAACCGAGAAGTAAACCTCGGGTCTCTGTCAGAAACTATTGATTCTGGAGTTCCGTGCAAACGGATGATCTTATCGATAAACAACTGAGCCAACTGTGTCATTCTGAAGTTCTCTCGCACCGGCAAGAAATGAGCTGATTTCGTAAGCCTGTCCACAATCACCCAAACTCCATCGTGACCTCTGGGTGTCCTAGGCAGTCCAAACACAAAATCCATCGTCAAGTGATCCCATTTCCATTCCGGGATAGGTAGTGGTTGCAAGGCTCCATAAGGTCGTTGTCTCTCAGCCTTCACTTGCTGGCAAGTCAGACACCTGCTGACAAACTCGGCAATCTCCCGTTTCATACCCGGCCACCAGTAGTGCTCTCGCAAGGTACGATACATCTTGGTCCCACCAGGATGCATCGCGTAGGCCGAACTATGAGCCACGTCCAAGATCTCCTTCTTCAGTGCCTCAACGTCGGGCACGCACAACCGTCCTTCTTTTAGCAAAGCTCCATCCTCTCTGACTGTGAAATCTAGCCGTTCACCAGCTTCCACTTCAATCCGAAGTACACATGAGACAGGATCTTGAGATTGAGCCTCAACGATCCGATCGATCAAAAGTGGTCTCACATGAAAATTATCCAGCAAGACACCTTGGCCATCCAAAGCTAAATCAATGCTAGTCTTACGGAGTTCAACCAAAAGTGGTAAATGAACCGTCCGTAGATGTACTACAGAATGTGTTGACTTCCGGCTTAGAGCATCAGCCACCACATTGGCTTTTCCCGGGTGGTACTCAATCGTGCAATCATAATCCTTAATTAGCTCTAGCCACCGTCGTTGCCTCACATTTAACTCCTTCTGAGTGAACAAGTACTTTAGGCTTTTGTGATCCGTGAACATTCTACAAGTCGCACCATACAGGTGATGTCTCCAAATTTTTAATGCATGCACAACAGCAGCTAACTCCAAGTCGTGCGTCGGATAATTGCGCTCATGCGGTTTCAACTGGCGCGAAGCATAGGCAATCACTTTCCCATGCTGCATTAGCACACATCCCAAACCCTGTAAGGATGCATCACTGTACACCTCGAATTCTCCGCTGTCGTCTGGAAGGGTCAGTATAGGAGCAGTTGTCAACCTATCCTTTAGCTCCCGGAAACTACGCTCACAATCGTCATCCCACTCAAACTTGACTCCCTTCCGCGTCAGTCGCGTTAACGGGGCAGCAATGGTAGAGAAACCCTCTACAAACCTCCTGTAGTAACCAGCCAAGCCCAAGAAACTTCTGACTTCAGTGACGGTCCTTGGTTGTTCCCACTTTGCCACTGCCTCAATTTTCTGAGAATCCACACTGATCCCGTCTGTTGAGATCACATGCCCCAAGAAACTCACGCTCGTCAACCAAAACTGACACTTGCTGAGCTTCGCATACAACTGGTTTTCCCTCAAGGTACCCAACACCATCCTTAAGTGCTTCTCGTGCGCTTCCGCACTCCTCGAGTAGACTAGGATATCGTCAATGAACACGATGACAAAGCGATCCAAGTAAGGCTGCAACACTCGGTTCATCAAATCCATAAATGCTGCGGGTGCGTTGGTTAAGCCAAACGGCATCACAAGGAACTCATAATGGCCATAACGGGTCCTAAAGGCTGTCTTGGGTACATCCTCATCCTTAACCCGCAACTGATGATACCCAGAACGAAGATCAATTTTGGAGAAGTACTGCGCTCCTCGCAGCTGATTGAACAAATCATCGATCCGAGGCAACGGGTATTTGTTCCTGACTGTTACTGTATTCAGTTGCCTGTAATCGATGCAGAGTCTCAAACTCCCATCCTTTTTCCTCACAAACAACACCGGGGCTCCCTAGGGAGATACACTCGGTCGAATAAACCCCATCTCAAGTAATTCTTGCAACTGCGCCTTCAGTTCTTTCAACTCAGCTGGCGCCATACGATACGGAGTCTGAGAGATAGGTTGCGTACCTGGAACCAGATCAATAGTGAACTCGACATCTCGATGCGGTGGCAATCCCGGTAGATCCTCCGGAAAGACATCCGGAAACTCCCGTACTATCGGTATATCCTCCACCCTCAATGGTGCAGCTCGTGAGTCCATCACGTGAGCTAAGTATCCCTGGCACCCCTTCCTCAACAACTTACTTGCCTTCAGGGCTGAAATCACTCCGATAGGAGTTGCTCGTTGTATTCCCTGAAAGGTGGTTTCCGGTAGCCCAGGGCTCCGAAAAGTAACCTTCTTATCGACACATTCGATAGAAGCATGATGGAGCGTCAACCAATCCATTCTCAAAATGACATCAAAGTCGTGCAAGTCCAAGAGTATCAAATCTACTACCAAACCAACATCACCTACCATTACGGGACACTCCCGTAACACTTGATTTACCACAAACACATCTCCGGTGGGCGTACTCACACCCAAGTCACAGTCCATTGCGGACACCTCTCTACCCGCCAACAATTCACAGTCCCGTGATATAAATGAATGAGTAGCTCCGGGATCAATTAAAGCACAAACATCATGCCCAAAGATCGTGAGTGTACCTGTCACAACACCAGGTGCTGCCCTGGCCTCCTGCTGCGTAACAGCAAAAACTCGGGCATGTGGTCCAGCTGCTCGCCCACGGCCCCGGCCCCTCAGTCCATTAGCCGCTCCAGTACCACCTCCTCTAGTACTCCCAGTTCCAGAAACTGCAGCTGTGCTCCGTCCCTGCTCTGCTTCACCTCGGTCTGCGCCACCACCCTATGGCAAAGATGGACACTCCCTCTGATAGTGGCCCCGCTCGCCACAGAAGAAACAGATAACACTGGAAGCATCGCGAGCAAAACCACACTCTGCCGTCCTGTGGAAACAACTGAAGTCGCGCTCGCCTGCGGAGCAGTCTGTTCCCTAGGCGCTCGGAATCCGGGACTCTGATAGTTACCAGGCCTGCCATAACGATCATTGCCTGCAGATGAGGCTCCACCATAACATCCCTTCTTCGGGGCTCTCTGACCATACGATCCAGGATATGAACGCTCTCGACGTTGTCCACCACCAGAGTACTGTGGACGTGTCGGGAGACTGGCCTCAACCCGCACTGCGGCATCTGACAACTCCCTGAGAGTAGCAAAAGCTCCGGCCGTCACAATGGCCCGTATCTCACCCCGTAGGCCAAGCTCAAACCTACGACATTTCTCAGCCTCAGTAGACACAAAGGTAGGAGCAAAACGGGCTAGCATCTGAAATTTCTGCTCATACTCAGCTACATACATGCTCCCCTGCTGGAGCTGCAGAAACTCGATCTCCCTAGCATCACAGAATGAACGGGGATAATATTGATCCAGAAACCGTTCACGAAAGGTCTCCCAAGTCACTGTACGGGCATCCCAACCCGAAAACTCCAGAGTGTACCACCACTCATAAGCAGATCCATCAAGCAAAAAGGTAGCCAATACAACTCGCTCCTCAGGAGGACAGTGCATCACAGCAAAAATCCCCTCGAACCGAGAAATCCAACGGTGAGCATCCTCGGGATCCGCTCCACCACTAAACACCGTAGCCCCAAGACGCTGGGCTCGCTCGATCGAAGCACTCTCGGCATCACCATCAGGTCGTGGAGGGGGTTCGCGTCGCGGAGGCATGGCCGATCGTCCTTCTTCTGAAAGAGGCATAAGTTAGTACAATAATCAAGGCACACCCGAGTGCCAGACACGAATCGTAAACCTAGGCTCTGATACCAATTGACAGGACCCTTCCCGATTATCGAGGCGATAACCGGGGTGGGTCCTGTCATTATCTTTTTATCTTACTTGGACATTCTAGTCCTATCAGATGCAAACACACAAACACACACACACACACACACACACACACACACACACACACACACACACACACACACACACACACACACACACACACACACACACACACACACACACACACACTCATTTCCCCTGTCCCTATTGAACTTCAAACTAGAAACCTCATCATTGATTGCATCCTTGTCACGTTGACCCTGCAAACACAATGGCAGGTTTGTGAACCCTGTGAATGCAACATATTGAGAAGTTGCCTTGTAACCCAAAAATGAACCGATGAGGACCCACATGGGTAAGGTGTCAGGACCCAACCCTCCTCTGTCAGGTCCCGACTCATCTAGCACGATATTGTCCGTTTTGGGCCTCCTTGCCCTTGCCCTCACGGTTTTTTTCGGGAGCTCATGGTGCAACTTCCCAGGGGGTCACCCATCATGGAATTGCACCAGCCTCAACTCACTTAACTTTGGGGTTCCAATCCCCCCAAAGCCACTGAGCTCCCAAAAGGCCTCATGCTAAATAGGTGTGTGCCTACACCTTTAAGGCACACCACCATTCCTTTCCCAGACCATTCCCCCCTCGCAGGAATGTGGGATTGTTCACCGTTCCCTCTAGGACACGGGTCTTACAATCCACCCCCCTTAGGGCCCAGCGTCCTCGCTGGCACACTTCCCGGTCGGGGTCTGGCTCTGATACCACGTTGACAGGACCCATCCCAATCCCCTCGGGATTAGTGAGGGATGGCCATGCTCCCGTCTGACACGAAGTGTCAGACAAGGGATAATTCCGACCTTTGCCCTCCCGGGCTATCAGAGTACGCCAGGATCCGGAGGAGGTATGTGATATCTCGACCTTTGCCTTCACTAAAAAGCATGCATGCATTCGAAAACCATTTAACCGAAAGAACCATATGTGGGAACTAAGCCCAAAACCAAGGTTGAAAGAACCATAATGAAAACGACCATACGGGACTCAGCCCAAACCATAGTAAAACCACGTACACGGGCCACTGCCCAAAACCTGTGCATATCACATATCATATTTCTCATCTAGCATACATCATATATACATATAATTCACAAAACCAATCCTGTCACGGTTTCCAAATCTACGCGCTTGCTACCCAGGTCTCAATCTGAGTCTTCTCAAAGTCAAGATCAATGTCCGCAGACCACTGACCCTACCAGAGGTAATAGTAATCATAGCCTTCCTGAGAGTAAGGAACCCAACTGGGGGGTGACTCCACTCAGTCGGTGCTCCGTGACTACTCCGGGGTCCACCCAGGCCAACGACCCTCCCTGGAGGAGATAATAGAAGTAAAGGAAGGTATATGAATACATATATATACATAACATAAACATTCATGCCCGGTTCCCTTGAACCGTCATGATCCACAACATCCATTAACCAGGGTTCATGCCGATTCCCATAAACCGTCATGAACCAGAATGACCTGACAAAGGTTCATGCCGGTTCCCAAAAATCGTCATGAACCACAATGACCTTTCCAGAGTTCATGCCGGTTCCCATAAACCGTCATGAACTTGGAAATCCATCTAGGGTCCCTGACCCGAAATCATAAACCGTAAAATAACTGGGTTTCGTGCCCAAACATATGACATCAGCTGGGCACCGTGCCCGATATCTAAGGTCATATGCCCGAGACAAAACCAAATGGGTCTCATACCCGAGTTTATCATTTTGAAATCCAAAACCTTTTCATTTAGACCAATAAAGACATACAGACCCGTATAGGCACCGTATAGGGCTGAAACCTCGAAATACGTGCCTATACGTAACCACATACAAATGCACCCATGGCATCATCAAACATGTAATAAAACATATAATAAACATTTATGCATGCACCAATTTAGAAAACAAGGTCCACTCACAGACCGTCCGAGCTACCGCCTCGATTTACGTGCCATAGGCTCTCCCGAGCCGATCACCATCACTGGGACTCCCGAACCTGTCCAAATCGTAATAGAAGGTTACTAACTACCTTATTAACCTCCTACCAAAGCTCTGTAATTTTCCCGTATTTTTAACTATTTTTAAAACCGAATCTAAATCTTCCGACACCCCGAAACCTATCGAAACGATGTCCGATTGACTCAAAGCCAGTCCCAAAATGTTCGTTACATCGAATAGATGATTTGACATTTTGGAACCATCCTCAAATTCTCCCCCACGCGCCCACACGCGCCGCCTGAAGTGGCTGCACGTGGGAGCCAGGCGCCTGCTACAGTGTCACCCCTAACCTCGCGTCGACCAGTCTGAACCAGTCCGATCCGATTCACCTGCAACTTGGACCGGCGTGACCGGTTCAAGCTCCTACACGGTCCAATCTTCACCGTTTTCACTCCTAATCGATCCTAATCTTCATTTTTTAATCCTAGGATCCTAACCTAATCGATTAGAACCCCTAAAACCCACAAAACCCGACCGGTTTGATTTTCCCCTCACGGTTCGAATTTTCGAAATCCACCCCAGGGCTTCTTGACGTCTCACCACTCCCAAAACCTTCCTAAAAACTCCCTAGCAACCTTATTAACTCAAACCAAATGTCCAAAACCTCCCATAACAAACGAAATCGAAATTGAATTGAAAATGGTTAAAACCGATTACCTCGTGCTATTTTTCTCCTCCGCCGCCCACGGCGGCTCTGCCTGGCAGCCACCACGTCCTCAGCTCCTCTTCTCACTCTTTGGGACGCTCAGTGAAGGTGACAGGTTAAGGGTTTGGGTTTGGATGAATGAAAATGGTGATCGGGTTTGGTTTGAAGGGAGGAGAACAAATGATCGATGAAGGTGGGAGATGCATGAATGAATGAGGTTGGTCAGTGGATGGGTGACAAGTGTCACTCATCCATTGGGCCTCCATAAAATATCTGGGCCTCACTAAAGTCCAAAAGTGCAACCGTCTCGTAATTCGTGCAATAGTACCCTCATACTTCCGTGAACCGTAATTTCTTCGTCGAACGTCCGAATTCGACATGCCGCCTGTCTACGGATTCGTATCGTCCTTATCTACGTAATAGTCCTCGGCCCTCGGCCATCGGACATTCGGGTCAAAAAGTCAACTATTTGGCCTTTTTAACCAAAATTACCAAAATGCCCCTAAACTTCCGCACGTCATAACTTCCTCCTCAGACGTCGGAATTGAACGTGCCACCTGTCTATGAACTCGTGACGTCACGAAATACGTCACAGTCATCGGTCAAAGTCCATTTGACAGCCCGAATGAAAAGTCAACGTTTTGCCACGATTAGGGGTAAAACGGTCATTTCGCATCGTTCGTCCGATTTCGCCCAACTAATCACTGATTAGCCTCACTAATCGTGATTAGTCACTAATCTAATCTAGGAATTTGGGATGGGTCGTTACAACCTTCCCTCCTTAATTAATTTCGTCCTCTAAATTCCAACCGACCTAATTCCAACCATTCTTCCCTCCTTAATTAGTTTCGCTCTCGAAACTCCAACTATCTCGATTCCACAACCACCTCGTGGAAAGTAGAATCAACCTCGAAACACGTGTATACTAGTACACCCAATAGCCCAAACAATACTTTTCTGCAATCAGACGTACCACTAACACCCATGTCGCATCGTGTACATTCGACCACGTCGAATAGCAGAAGTCGTACGCTCCGAACTGACACCACCTGTCAGTATCAGAGTAGCCCAAGTATCCTATGATTGACCCACTTGTCAAATCTACCCTTTCGCTGACATAAACAACTCTACGGTTCCTTGTTCAACACCAATCTATCCTGGCGTCTGCTCCTACTAGGAGTCACCAAACCGCACTCAACGATCCACGCTCACACCTCCGACAAACTGTCACCACTTGACAGTCGCCAGTCAAAAACTGACACTATACCCACTTGTGGTTACACTAACCACCAACTCACTCAACCTGAGTAAACACTACTACAAAACACCCAACTTGTGTGTAACTAGACCCATTAGAAAACCATGACCTAGTGCACAGTATCCAATGTCCAGTCCACGACCTCAACTAATCTGATGGTATCGGAGCTAAGCCGACTAGCAATACGTTCACCAATGTACCACTGGTATATCCAAAATACCGCTACCAGACACCACAAGCCTATCCAGTATCGTACCTCGAACAACGTACAAGGTACATACAACTACCCATCAATCAGACTACCACCACAACAACCACGACAGCACGTCGACCACAACCTAGGTTGTAGGCAATCACGTTTCAATTATGGAGTTCATTTGTCCAATCCAGCATTAGACAAATCGAAACTCCAACTCATTATTCATTTCAAAATCTGAATCCGAATTTGTAATTTCGTAAGAAATCCCGAATCCAAACCCAGAAATCATATCCATAATCATGTCCAAATCCGAGTCCGAAATCATCATTCCATAAACTAGTATTTGGAATAACCATTCCGAACCCAAATCCATAAAAAGAAAATCCACTGTCAAGCTCCAGAATCAAATCCTGAATCGTCACCCAGAATCCGATTCCAAAACCCAAATACAGAAATCCTCTTTCAAGTTCCAAAATCAAATCTTGAATCGTCATCCAGAAATCTGATTCCAAAACCCGAAATATCGTTCACGTCTACCAAGACATACCAAAACCGAACCTATCGGTTACCCTTTCAATTGATTACCACAATACGTTTGATTGACTTCATAGGGAAGCCAATCCCAAGATCAACACATCTAGGCTGACCAAAATCCGACCACGTCGGAAAACTACTCACCTGAGTAATATACCATATGGAATTCACTTCGAAAAGAAGTTCAGTCCCATCATGCTCAACTCAAACATCCAAATACGAGTGATAAACGCTCCACCTATCTGGATCATCAAAATCACGATCCAGATCCATCACTACGTCAACCGACCATAAATGTCACGATCGAGGATCGTCACGCCAACAAAAGTCCTAGACCATTTCCCACATCTTAAATAGATCAGTCAACGACGAGACACGCCGAGACTGTGGGTTCTCACTGATTACCTCGTATCGATCTTTGTCATCTCACCTAGGAAAAATCAAGGATGATACCAAACAATGACATCAAAATTCATCCTACGTGAATGCAACCAAAACTCGCTGCACTCACCACGCCATGTAACCCAACATCTTCTGCCACTAAGCAGAAAATGAGAAATCTCGATCACCTAACTTCGATATACTCATCTCCTCTTGATGACCCAGAAAAAATCCCGGGTCCACCAACCAATACACGATCAGTGTACTAGTGGCAACCAACAACATCTATATCATCAACATCATCTACCATCATCAATCATGGTAGAACTTGAGAAGTCACCTAATGACTTCGAAATATCCATTGCCAATGCGGAAAACCTGCATTCTACTCGTCACTTCAATCGCAACCCCTCGCGATTCCGAAGTTCCAACAAGATTGGAAACAACATACTCGGACATCAACCATGTGTCCCTCACCAATTTAACTCTATCCGTGATCCACTCCTGAACCACAGATACCGAACATATGTGTATCTCGACGGAGTTACATCCCAACTCGTAACTCACCGTCATCACGATCACCGGCACCAGCACCAGCGCTAGTACCAGCACCAGCACCAGCGCTAGTACCAGCACCAACGCATTATCACCTGCACTAGTATCAGCACACATGCATCCATACTAGTAGCAGCACACTAACACCAGCACACCGTGTGCAAAACTGACAACCCTGGATCTCCGCTCATCTCGAACAACGATCTTGAACCTCTTCTTGAATAGGAGAAACTCTGCCTCCCTCGTACCCGACTACTCTGGGTACAGTCACCCTGATAACTCATTAGAGAAAAGAAAACGTTCCCTAACATCCCCTATTCCCAACAACCATAACTACAACCACTATCGGCAGTAGCGCCTGCCACACACTCGTGCAGACCTAACTACCAGACATCGCTATCGAGATTCGCATCCAACGGAATCAACCGCCCGTATTAACCACTCCGTATCCCACTCAGGGATTTCATCGAAAAGTACCAACCCTGATAACTTGTCCAACCAACTTTATCCAGTCGCAACTCGACTCAACCAATGTCGTCTACCAGGTCGCCCATGACCTTAATTGCACCAAAAATCCATCACAACTAACGTAGTACGACAACCAAGTCTAACCAATAAGTACAACCCCGACTGCAGAGTGCAGTCCCAACAAAAGCTGACATGACTAGACCGACTAACGAATCCAACTCCGAATAGTCGTCCAAGTCAAACCACTCGTCAACTCACATTTCCAAATCATACACCCAAGGTAGGGTTCCACAATCACACTCTAGGGTCAATCTGAACCCAACTGCAAGCTACCAACTGCAGTACAATCCACAATCTGACTGGACGAACGATGCAATCCACATACAAACTGGACCCATCCCGCACTAAACGGTCATACCACGCTGACAGGACCCATCCCAATCCCCCCGGGATTAGTGCGGGATGACCCTGCTCCCGTCTGACACGAAGTGTCAGACAAGGGATATTTCCGACCTTTGCCCTCCTGGGCTATTAGAAAGACTGTGAGTGGACAAAAATAAAGAATTTATAAAAATATTTCATCAAAGACCTTTATACCCTCCACTAAAAAGCATGCATGCATAGTAAAACCATTTATTCAAACACATAAGTTTAAACAACCATAATTAGGGTCTCAGCCCCAAATTCTATAAATACAAGTTCTACGGGCTCCTGCCCAAAACCATTTACAGAAAACCATAACATACCATTAATCATCATAAAACATAATTTCCCAAACCAATTTAAATCATGTTTATCCCTTATATTCATATCCAGAACCTGTCACGGTAAAATAGAGCTACACGTGTGCTAACCGGGGTCTCAAACCCAAGTCTCTCCAGGGTCCACCCAGGTCAATGTCCATAGATCAATGACCCTCCCTGGAGGTAACGAACCATGCCCATCCTGAGAGTAAGGAACCCAACTGGGGGGCGACTCCACTCAGTCAGTGCTCCATGACTACTCCGGGGTCCACCCAGGCCAACGACCCTCCCCGGAGGAGAAAATCATATATAAAGGATGGAATATGAAAAACCTTTTGAAATCATTCTTGAAACCTTTCAAGGATTCATGCCCGACCCCTCATAAGCCGTCATGAACCATAAAATCCTTTCAAGGGTTCATGCCGGTTCCTATAAACCGTCATGACCTGTAAATCCATTTCAGGGGTTCATGCCGGTTCCCATAAACCGTCATGAACCATAAAGACCATTTGTAACACATAGCTGGGCCCTAGACCCGAATCCACATACAAACTGGACCTCAAGTCCGATTCGTAAACCAATTGGGCCTCCGACCCGATTCCTTAAATCAAATGGGTTTCGAACCCTAGTTTACCTTTTCTAATCCAAAACCATTTCATGAAATCATATCCAAAACCATAAGTATGGAAAATCAGTGTAAAACTAGAAAACCTCGATTTACGTGCAAGCACGTAAATCGCCTCGAAATACGTGAAACCATATAAATCACAAGCATCCAAATCAACATCATAAAATCATATTCATAATCCATTTGGAAATCCAAAACCATTTCATTTAGACCAATAAAGACATACAGCCCCGTATAGGCACCGTATAGGGCCGAAACCTCGAAATACGTGCCTATACGTAACCACACATCCAAATGCACTCTTGGCATCACAAACAAGTATTTAAAACATATAATAAACATTTATGCATGCACCAATTTAGAAAACAAGGTCCACTCACAGACTGTCCGAAGCCGCGCCTCGATACGCGTCCCATAATCGTCTTCCGGGTCAATCACCATCACCGGGACGTCCAAACCTGTCCAAATTAATTTAGAGGGTTACTAATAGCCTCATTAACCTCTCATTGAAGTCCCATAATTTTCCCGATTTTCTAACTATTTTTAAAATCGATCCTAAACCTTCCGATGCCCCGAAACATATCGAGACGGTGTCCGATCGACTCGAAACCAGTCCCAAAATGTTCGTTACATCGAATAGAAGATTTCACATGTTGGAACTTTCCCCAAAATATCGCCCGACGCGCCCGTACGTGCCGCCTGAAGTGGCTGCGCGTGGGAGCCACGCGCCTGTGAACAGTGCTTCTTCAACCTCTCGACGGCCGGTCCGGTTGCAACTTCCCAGTGGGTCACCCATCATGGGATTGCACCAGCCTCCAGTCGCTTAACTTTGGAGTTCCCCGGAATCCAAAGCCACTGAGCTCCCAGGAACAAAACCTTGCGGGCTCAGGTGTGCCCAAAGAGGACAATATAGGGTTAGATAGAGGGTGCTGCTCCGCAACTCTGATCTAAACTAGGCCTTCTGGGAGCTCATTGGCTTTGGATTCTGAGGGAACTCCAAAGTTAAGCGAGTGGAGGCAGGTGCAATCCCATGATGGGTGACCCACTGGGAAGTTGCATCGTGAGCTCCCGAAAACAAAACCGTGAGGGCAAGGGCAAGGAGGCCCAAAGCGGACAATATCATGCTAGATGAGGTGGGACTTGACAGAGGAGGGTCGGGTCCTGACATAAGGGCTTGACCGAGGTAAAATTGTGACCCATTGATGAATTAGATAAGTTTTTTAGGTTTAGCAGACCACCACTGACCATTTGCATGTTGATTTTGAGGTGAGGAATCACAACGGTGATTGTAGATGACAGGACTAGTCCCTAATTAGAAAAAAAACCAGACCGGTCCAGCTCCCGTCTGACAGCTCGAGTGAGACAAGTGATATTACTAACTTTGATTACGCCTAATTTATTCACATAACCAAGCCCAATCTGTCCATATGAAGTTGCTACCCACATTTAACCCACTATCCCGACCAGGACAGAAATCACTAACTTACCTCTAATCTACTATACTTTATGCTTATTTTACTATTCATCAGACAAATTCATAACGCCTTACTTACTTCTTTATCATCTAACTCAATGTAGCATATTAAGATGTCACATTTCTTTAAATGAACTCATTCTAAACTTTTGACTTAACCTTTGCCATAACCTAGTTATCATAATCATACTTCATACTATAACCAACCAAAATCATCTGTTAATGGTTCAAGTATAACCATTGTCAAATTAACCAAAACAACAACTAAGATACAATGAAATGCATAAATCCAAACTCTTAGGGTTTAACCCTCTTTATCCCATAATATTTATTATTATATGGTTGATTAGTGTAAGACTTCAGCACAATTAATTCCTTGATTAATCCTTAATTGTAGGATTAACTAGAGATAATCAAATAAAGCATATAATATGCAAACAAGCATAACTTCTTTATGGATAATCAATTGACTCAGTTCTTGAACCAATGAATTCAAAAACAAGATAGAACAAGTTTCATGTTGAAATTTTTTCTACATTCAGGGTAACGCGCCCACACGCGTGGGGAGAAGTCAGGGACCGCCTCTACGCGCGGGTCTCATGCGCCTACGCAGGGGTCGTCCTTGACCTCTTGCGGGTCCTGGTTTCCGTGTAACGACCCGTCCCGAATTCCAGGATTAGATTAGTGACTAATCACGATTAGTGAGGTTAATCGGTGATTTGTTGAGCAAAATCGGACGAACGATGCAAAATGACCGTTTTGCCCCTAGAATGGGTAAAACGTTGACTTTTCTTTCTGGTGGTCAAATGGACTTCGACCGATGACTGTGACGTAGTTCGTGACGTCACGAGTTCATAGCCAGGTGTCACGTTCAATTCCGACATTCGAGGAAGAAGTTATGACGTTCGGAAGTTTAAGGGCATTTTGGTTAAAAGGGGCAATTAGTTGACTTTTTGATCGGGATGTCCGATGGCTGAGGGCCAAGGACCGTTACGTAGATCGGGATGATACGAATCCATAGACAGGCGGCACGCTGAAATCGGATTTCTACTAGGGAAGTTATGGGTCACGGAAGTTTGATTTCACTATGCACTTACTTCAAGGCGATGATGATTTGGCAATATCTAATTGGGCAGATATTTTGAGTGGGACCCATGGATGAGTGACAAGTGTCACTCATCCCATTGGCTAAAATCCCTAAATTGTGGATCTCACTAATTAAATAATATTAAATTGATTATTTTATAATCTAATCTTTCAACATTCAATCCTAGCCATCCATTTCAACTTAATCTCTCAATCCTCACCACTCATCTCATCTATCTCTCTTCTCTCATCAGATATTATCTTCTCCTCTCTTCTCTTTCACGACACCATCACCATATTTTCTTCTTCTCCAAACACAAACCCGAAAACCCATATATCCTCCATTCCTCCATTTTCAAACACAACAAACCTCACTCAAGCTCATCTTCATCGTGTGAGCTCGGGTATGCCCGTGAGAGACCGTGTGAGGAAGGACGGAGATGATGAGAATGCGGCGGTTCACGGCGGGGGGAAGTCGACTGTGAGGTAAAAATATTCAAAATCTCGAAATTGGGTTTTATTGAGTTTTAATGGAAACTAACATCTAGGTTATGCTTCTGGGACTTTAGGAGAAGAATGGGGTGGCTTTTGAGGCTTGGGATGGCCGGGAAGGACGGTGGACGGAAGTGACCGTCACCACCACCATGGAAATGGGTATTTTGAAGTCATTAGGGTGACTTCTCGGGTTCTACCATGGCATATGGTGGTAGATGAGGTAGATGATTATTGTTGTTACCAATACGTTGGTCGTGTATTGGTTGGTGGACCCGGGATTTATTTTGGGTCATCAGGAGGAGTTGAGTATATCGAAGTTAGGTGACTGAGATTTCTTATTTTCTGTTTGGTGGCAGATGATGTTGATTACGTGGTGTGGTGAATGCAATGAGTTTTGGTTGTATTCACGTAGGATGAGTTTTGATGTCATCGTGTTGGATCATCCTTGAATTTCCTTGGTGGAATGCCAAGGATCGATACGAGGTAAGTGCAGAGAACCCACAGTCTCGGCGTGTCTCGTTGTTGACTGATCTGTTTAGATGTGGGATATAGGTTGAGGACTTTGGACGTCGTGACGATCGATGATCGTGACGTCTATAGTCGGGTGACGTAGTGATGGATCTGATCGTGATTTTGATGATTCAGATAGGTGGAGAGTTTATTGCTCTTACTTGGATGTTTGAGTTGAGAATGATGGGACTGAACTTATTTTTGAGGTAAATCCCATATGGTATATTGCTCGAGTAGGTGTCTGACGAGGTCGGATTTTGTCAGCCTTAGATGTGTTGATATTGGGATTGACTTCCCTATGAAGTCAATCGAACGTATTGAGGTAATCGTTTGAATAGGTATCCGATAGATTCAGATATAGTGCGTCTCGGTAGACATGAACGAGGTTTTGGGTTTTGGAATCGAATTTCTGGGTGACGATTCAGGATTCGATTTTGGAACTTGAAAGTGGATTTATGGATTTGGGTTCGGAATGGTTATTCCAAATGCTAGCTTACAGAATAATGATTTCGAATTCGGATATGGAAATGGATAATGGGTCGGAGTTTTGATCTGTCTAGTACTGGATTGGACATATGGATTCCATTATTGAAACGTGTTTGGCTACGACCATTGATGAAAATATTGGTCGATACCTCCGACATATCGAAGATATATCGCTATTTTGGGCTAGCGAATCATAAGAGGGGGGGAGGGGGGAAGAAATTTTCCCAAGAAAATCGATGATATCGGCCGAAATCGGAGAATATCTTCGTTTTCTGCCGATATCATCGATTTTCCTTAATTCGGTTGATAGTGGTCGAATCCCAAAAACAAAACCCAACTCAGAATTTCAAAATTAAGAGATCGGACTAGTCAAGATGGGCTGAAATTTAATAAAAATATTCTAGATAAGGCTACTTGAGAACAAGGCGGGAATGGTGTCATGGCGGCGAGAGGGGTACCTCCCGGCGGCGCTGCGATGGTCAAATACGGAGCGGTCATCTTGGTCGTAGTTGGTGACCTGGACGTTGGTGTTGAAGGAGCGAGAAATAAGGGGAGATGCTGAGGCAGAGCAAATGGGGTTGGTGAGTTTGGAGAAAAGAGTTGGGGATATAGCCTGTTGAGAAGGATTGAATGTGAAGAAGTCATTTGCGCTTGCTTGCAATGGGAGAAAGAGATCAACTCAATTTGATTTGCAGGTCTCCTTGGATGCTTGGAGAAGGTTCGAGAGCAATGGGGATTGAAGCTTTTGCGTTGGGGTCGACATACAAGAAGGACAGTGAGGGACTGAGGGGTTAGTCTAAAAACCAAAGTCCAAACCAAACAAGGACAATACTAGCCGTCCATTTTAGGGGCCTAAAAAATTTACAATAATTTTGGTAGGGCCCACACCTATGCATATACAGCCGTCCATTTTTTAAAATCAGATCAAAAAATACTAGCCTAAATACAAGTTATGCATATACAATAATTTAGGGGCTAGTCTAAATACTAGCCGTCCGTTTTAGGGGCCTCCAAACCATAAATAACATGTTAAAATGAGATCAAAAAATAAAAAATAACTTGTTAAAAATAGAAAGAAGAGACACATTTTGTAAGTGGAAGGCTTTGTTTGGTTGAATCAGATTTATGGTTAGTGTGTTATTCCATTTTAGAAAGTCGATAAGATTTTGAATAAATTGTTAATATAAGTGCTAGGATTAAGTCGTGACATAATCTAAACTCTTATTCTAATTTTGACTAGAAACTCAATTTTATTAATTGGGGATTTTTGAAGTGGACTTTCCAATCATACTACTATTTACATCAAAATCCAACTTCATCGCAATCAATCGATTTTTAATTTATTAATATGGATGTTCTAAATAACATTGTTGATTGTATCTAAGACGGTGAAAAACAAGTTGAAAGAGAAAGAGATTTAGCCAAACCAACGGAGATAGGGGATTGAAGTGCCATCGTCGAAGAAAGTTGATGTGCCTCCTCATCAATTTTTTTAGTATTGCTCCACCTATATGTAAAAACAAAAAAACAAAAAAAGAGAATGTGTTGCTTACAATTATATGTTGAAGTAAAATACACTGAGTATCCAGATTAGTCATATTGGAACTAGGGAATTCCGATCCAAAATATTTGATAATAAAAATATTTCATTCCAATTATTTATCATTTAAATTCTTTTGATTTTCCACATCTATTTATATTCGAAAAATTTGAAAATTTAAAATATTCTCAATAATTTGAAATTTAAAATGAGCTCATAATGGGAAAAAAAAATTATTCAAAACTCATGCAAATCACTCAACTGTCATTAGAAAGTAAAACCTAATACAAGATGATTATATTATACATATGAAGGTTGTACATGAAACCTACCACTTTGAACCCATCAACGCCCCATTTGTTTAGTTCTTTTATTTTTTATTTGTTTTTTTTTTCCAAATTTTTAACAATATTTGTCCTTTTTTTTTTTCAATTTTAAATATATGAATTCTTTCCAATTTTTGAACAAAGATTGACTCTATTTTTTCATCATTTTTTTTCTTCCAATTTTAAATATATTTACTCATTTTATAATTTTTCTTCCATTGAAATTTTGTTATGCTTATTGTTATGTTTTTAATTATATTAACATTCAATTATAGTAATTCAATTCAATTTATGTTTATATTTAAAATTTTATATTATTAGTCATTGGCAGAACCCTATTATATCATATTATTCATTATATATTTAGTATATCAAAGCCATTTTATAGTTTTTATTAGTCATATATAACAATCATTGGGTACTTAAGTTTTTCCTAAAGTTTCATTCCAAATTTCGAACTTTTAGATCGAATTTCCGTCATTTTTGTTGATCGTAAACGATATCGATATTTGAGACGAGATATCCGTAAATTTGACTAGCGATATAACCGTCGATATCGATATATTCATCCTTGGCTACGACCTAGGTGGTCGTGTTGTCGTCGTCGTTATTGTTGTAGTCTGGTTGGTAATGGATGTATGTACCTTGTACGTTGTTTGAGGTACGATAATGGGCAAACTTGTGGTGCCTGGTGACGGTATATAGGGTATACCAGTAGTACGTTGGTGAGCATGTTGGTAGTTAGCTTAGTCCTGTTACCATTGGATTAGTCGAGAACGTGAACTGGACGTTGGATACTGTGCATTGGGTCATGGTATATCTGATGGGTCTAGTTACACACAGGTTGTGTGAGGTGTTGGTAAATGTGAACTCGAGTTGAGTGAATTGGTGGTTAGTGTAACCACGAGCGAGTATAGTGTTAGTTTTTGACTGACGACTGTCAAGTGGTGACAGATTGTCAAAGGTGTCATCGTGGATCGATGAGTGAGTTTTAGTGACTCCCAGTGGGAGTAGATAGTAGGATAGATTGAGATTGAGAAAGGAACCGTCGAGTTAGTTGTGTCAACGAATTGGTAGATTTGACCAGTGGTTAGCTCATAGGATACTCAGGCTGCTCTGATACTGACAAGTGGTGTCAGTACGGAACTTGTGATTACTGTCATTCGACGTGGTCGAATGTAGTCAATGTGACGTGAGTGTTAGTGGTACGTCTGGTTGCAGACGAGTTTTGTTCTGGTTAGTTGGTGTACGAAAGTACACGTGTCGTGAGATCAAATTATTTCCACGAGGTGGATGTGGAATCAGAATAGTTGGAGTTTCGAGAACGAAACTAATTAAGGAGGGAAGAACGGTTGGAATTAGATCGGTTGGAATTTCGAGGTCGAAATTAATTAAGGAGGGAAGGTTGTAACGACCCGTCCCGAATTCCAGGATTAGATTAGTGACTAATCACGATTAGTGAGGTTAATCGGTGATTAGTTGAGCGAAATCGGACGAACGATGCAAAATGACCATTTGCCCTTGGAATGGGTAAAACGTTGACTTTTCATTCTGGTGGTCAAATGGACTTTAACCGATGACCGTGACGTAGTTCGTGACGTCACGAGTTCATAGACAAGTGGCACGTTCAATTCTGACATTCGAGGAAGAAGTTATGATGTTCGGAAGTTTAAGGGCATTTTGGTAATTTTGGTTAAAAGGGGCAAATAGTTGACTTTTTGATCGGGATGTCCAATGGCTGAGGGCCAAGGACTGTTACATAGATCGGGACGATACAAATCCATAGACAGGCGGCACGCTGAAATCGGATTTCGAACGGGGAAGTTATGGGTCACAGAAGTTCGATTTCACTATGCACGTACTTCGAGGCGATGATGATTTGGCAATATCTAATTGGGCAGATATTTTGAGTGGGACCCATGGATGAGTGACAAGTGTCACTCATCCCATTGGCTAAAATCCCTAAATTGTGGATCTCACTAATTAAATAATATTAAATTAATTATTTTATAATCTAATCTTTCAACATTCAATCCTAGCCATCCATTTCAACTTAATCTCTCAATCCTCACCACTCATCTCATCTATCTCTCTTCTCTCATCAGATATTATCTTCTCCTCTCTTCTCTTTCACGACACCATCACCATATTTTCTTCTTCTCCAAACACAAACCCGAAAACCCATATATCCTCCATTCCTCCATTTTCAAACACAACAAAGCTCACTTAAGCTCATCTTCATCGTGTGAGCTCGGGTATGACCGTGAGAGACCTTGTGAGGAAGGACGGAGATGATGAGGGCGCGGAGGTTCACGGCGGGGGGAAGTCGACCGTGAGGTAAAAATATTCAAAATCTCGAAATTGGGTTTTATTGAGTTTTAATGGAAACTAACATCTAGGTTATGCTTCTGGGCATTTTAGGAGAAGAATGGGGTGGTTTTTGAGGCTTGGGATGGCCGGGAAGGACGGTGGACGGAGGTGACCGTCACCACCACCATGGTCGATCAAGGAGGTATGGATTTTGTAGTTTGTCTTCGGTTTTTAACGACTAAGATGATAGGAAATAGGATTAGGAACATTTAGGAATGAAAATGGGACAAAATGGACCGAAAATGAGGGAGTTTGGGCCTTGAACCGGTCCAGACCGGTTCGGTCGGTTCACACCAGTCGAACCCGGTTCTGCTGGAGGTTAAGTACGCGTGAACAGTGGCGCGTGATCTCACGCGCAGGTGACTTCTTTAGGCACGTGCCTCACCTTTTGGGGAAGAGTTCAACATATGAAATATTCTATTCGATGTAACGAACATTTTGGGACTAGTTTCGTGTCGCGTTTCGATAATATTCGAGGCATTAGAAGGTTTCATATCGGGATTTAAAATACTTAAAAATTTGGGAAAATTACGGGGCTTCAATGAGAGGTTAATAAGATAGTTAGTAACCCTCTAGATTGATTTGGACAGGTTTGGGAGTCCCGGTGACGATGATTTGCCCGGTGAGGCTTACGGCACGCAAACTGAGGCAGCAGCATAGGATAGTCTGTGAGTGGACCTTGATTTCTAAAATGTGATGCATGCATAAATGTTTTATATGGATTATGAATGTGATTCTATGATGTTGATTTGGATATTGGTGAATTATATGGTTTCACGTATTTCGAGGCGATTTACATGCTTGCACGTAGTTCGAGGTTTTCCAGTTTTATACTAATTTTCCTTACTTATGGTTTTGGATATGATTTCATGAAATGGTTTTGGATTTGAAAAGGTAAGCTCGGGTTCGAGACCCCTTTGTTTCGGAAACCCTCGGACTCGAAGTCCCTTTTAGTTACGTTCTCGGGCCGGAGGCCCAATTGGTTCTTAAATTGATTTCGAATTTGGAAATATGGAATTGGGCATGAGACCCATTTGATTTACAAAATCGGGCACGAGGCCTAGTTGGTTTACGAATTGGGCCTGGGGTCCAGTTTGTATGTGGATTCGGGCCTAGGGCTCAGCTATGTTTTACAAATGGTTTTATGGTTCATGACGGTTTATGGGAACCAGCATGAACCCTTGAAATGGATTTATGGTTCATGACGGTTTATGGGAACCGGCATGAACCCATGAAAGGTTTTATGGTTCATGACGGCTTATGACGGCTTATGGTTCAAAAGGTTTTTCGTATGCCATCCTTTATATATGATTGTCTCCTATGGGGAGGGTCGTTGGCCTGGGTGGACCTAGAGTAGTCATGGAGCACTGACTGAGTGGTGTCGCCCCCCAGTTGGGTTCCTTACTCTCAGGATGGGCATGGTTCGTTACCTCCAGGGAGGGTCATTAATCTACAGACATTGACCTGGGTGGACCCTGGAGAGACTTGGGTTTGAGACCCCGGTTAGCACGCGCGTAGCTCTATTTTACCGTGACAGGTTCTTGGATATGAAATATAATGGATAAACATGATTTCAATTGGTTTGGGAAATTGTGTTTTATGATGATAAATGGATTTGGGCTGAGATCCCACATATGTTTACTATGTTATGGTTTTCTGTAAATGGTTTTGGGCAGGAGCCCGTGTGACTTGTATTTACGGAACTTGGGCTGTGACCCTAAATATGGTTGTTTAAACATATGTGATTGGATAAATGGTTTTACTATGCATGCATGCTTTTTAGTGAAGGGTATAAAGATCTTTATAAAATGTATTTATGAAACTTATTACTTTTTGTCCACTCACAGTCTTTCTGTTTTTAATACCCTTCAGGTTGGATACGGTGTGGACTGTAGCAGAGACAGAGATATCACATACATCCTCCAGATCCTAGCGTACTCTGATAGCCCGAGAGGGCAAAGGTTGGAAATTTCCCTTGTCTGACACTCCGTGGCAGACGGGATCAGGGGCGTTCCTCGTTAATCCCTAGGGGATTGAGGGCGGGTCCTGACATTCAGGTCGTCTTGACCTGCAATAGTGACCCAATTTTATCTCCCTTTTTTTATGTCTATTCTTCATATTTTAAACCTCTAATAACACCTATACAACCTCAAGAGAAGGTTTGTATGATCAAATGCACGAGAACTTACCTTAATCTAACGTCCCAACCTCTTGGCTTTCGGCCATGGTTTCACAATCCCATCTTCGGCCTTCCAGCATGCAAAACTCCATCTTTTCAAGTTTAGAAGGTTCCCCAGAACTCCAGAAGGACATGGGAACACAAAATTTCGCCATTCACGCTCTTGAAACGAAGACCCATCTTCCATACACACAGGTTCAAGTTTACCCACTATTTTCTTCCTCTCCCCCTTCACCATTTTCACGTAGGTTTCTCTCTTACATCTTCTTATTCTCATCCTCAATCCATTCCCTCATCTCGCTGAGGCTTCCCTGACTTTTACTCACGGTTTGGAACCTAGGTATGCTTCCTTGTTTTTTTTTTTTCCGATTTTCCTCCACCGAATTCCCCCAATTCCTCCTTCTTCCCTCCATCATACACATACATAAATATATAGATGGGATATGTCAGTGCTAGGGAGATTTTGAGAGAAATCTTGGGTTTTCTAGATCAATCTAGACATGCCTTTGTAAAATTACCAAATTGTCCTTACCAACAAAATTACCAAGATGCCCCTGCCCATTCTCGACCTATAACTAACTTATTCGAACTCCAATTTTAACATGCCACATGTTAACATACTCAGAAAGTTGAGACCTTCGTGATGGTCTTCTCGGAGTTTCCAAAACATGTCCCGGTTAAAAATAAACATTTTGACTTAATAGAGGCAAAATTGTCTTTTTACCCTAAAAATTTCAATTCCACATTTTATCGAACGTCCGGGGCGTTTCAATCTCCCCTCCTTTAAAATTTTGTCCTTGAAATTTTAACATAATTCTATTCAATCGAACAATTGAGTTACTTAAAACATAATAAGACCAAACTTAAATGCCATATTCAAAAGCCATCCAAAAATCGTATGAAAGTCACCAAAACCCAATATCACGATATTTCATGTCATAAACTACATTCAATTCAAATCCACACTCGAAATGGAGTTTGAAAACGAAAAATCTTGTAAGACGCGCAATAATTATGATCCCAGTTAATCATACCTTATCAAATCGTATATGAAATTGTTTTATGTATTTAGGTATGCCTGTGTAAAGCTTAATGAGTAGTAACATTTTCTCACATCCCTTACTAAGAAATTCCGGGACCTCATATAACCATCCTTACTCAAGGCACCCTAGGAGCCACATGTAAGTTCCAAGCTCTTTTATAACTAAGTCCAAGCAATAAACAATCATAGCAACTATCAACATACCCAAGACGAGTTAAAGATGCTATCTCCAATTCAAACGTTTCCTCCCCATTGTACAAGTCAACACTAATTTAATGTCTAGATATGACTATAATCAAACCATAATAATTATCAAGGAACCAAAATTTGCAAGTCCAAAGATTAAAACATATGTGATAGTTAATATCTTAATTACTGGGAATTAACCCAAGCTAAGTAAAAAATATTTATTCAATAAATCCTCAGCTCAATGCCCAATGATACTACGTGTAGTACATTATCCCGATATTACCACAATATTTCATATTCCACGAATATCGAGAAACACATATGTACATCTCAATTAAAACAAATCAAGCCCACAATTAAAATCTTGGGCCTAATCCCAAGCTGTAACGAACCATTCCGGAAACCAAGATTAGATTAGTGATTAATGTCGGATTAGTGAGATTAATCGGTGATTAGTTGCGTACTTTCGGACGGACAATGCAAAATGACGGTTTTGCCCCTAGACTAGACAAAATGTTGAATTTTGACTCGGGTGGTCAAACGAACTTTGTACGATGATTGTGACGTAGTTCGGGACGTCACGAGTACGTAGACAGACGACACGTCCGATTCCGACATACGACGTAAAAGTTATGACGTTCGGAAGTTAAGGGGCATTTTGGTAATTTAGCCTTAAGGGCATTTTTGTCCTTGTTTGCATTGAGATCTGTGCCCAGTGACACTTGGCTACCTTGGGATGGTTGCCTAATCAGATTGGGACACTTGTCCCATCTCTGGATGGTTGTAGAACCTTGTAAGCCGCCTCACGTTTGTTCAAAATGGTTGCACGGGTTTGAGAGAAACAGAGTGTGTGTGTGCAGTGTGTGACCGTGAAACCCATTTCCTTTGATCTTCATAATTGTTAGGGAGGTGTGAAGGAAGATGAGAGATTGGGATGAGACGAGTATGGTGGTGCCTTGGTGGAGGGCCGTCGTAGACGGTGGCCATGACTCCGTGTGCAAACCCATGAAATCCTCTGCAAACCCGTGAACTCCACACTTGTACAAACACACTCAAACCTCTTCGATTGTGTGTACTGTGTGAAGGAAAGATGGAGAGGGAGATGAGACGACCCCAACGGTGGTCACGGCGGTGGCCCACAGCGAGGAGAGGAAGAGGATGAAATGAGGCTTTTGGGCTTGAAACCGTGGCTTGAGGTGGCCGGAGTCATGAGGACACGACGGAGGAAGCATGACCTGTTCATGAATCAATCAAGGAGGTTCGGGAAGTCTGGTCATAATGGATTAGCCAGGAAGGCGTATTGCACGAGTATCGAGGTTGCAGCGCGGATGGTCTGTGAGTGGACTTTACTTTCTAAATTATGATGCATGCATAAATATTTTATATGTTTTATATATGTGATTTCTATGATTATGATTATGATATTGATGATTTATGATTTGCACGTATTTTGAGGAATTTTACGTATTTGTACGTTTTACGAGATTATGGTTTTATGCTATGATTTGATAATGGTTTCGATGCTATGATTTTGAGATTTGAATTATGAATTGATTTCAATGGTTTATAAATGGGTTTTTGAAAGGTGATTTCGATAAACGTGAATGATTTCTTGACACGACCCACCCTCAATCCCCCGGGATTAAGGGATAAGTCATGCTCATGTCTAACTTACGTGTGACACGAAGGCTAAACCGTTGTCCAACCTCCATGTAACACGTAAGTTGGACAAGGGATACCAGGCCAAAGTACCAAACCACCTTCCGATGTCCCAGAGTGCGCAGAACTAAGTGTGGATTGCGTGTGTGATGTCTCCGTCTCTCTAACAACAGCCACACCGCATCAAACTTGGAGGGTATCGAAAAACAAAAGACTGCGAGTGGAAAAAAAAATAAATAATAAGTTCATAAAACATTCTATAAGAAATTACATTTATACCCTCCACGTAAAACTATTGCATGCATTCGAAAACCATTTCATAAAATCATTTTATTTCCAAGATGTGAAAACCATTTCCGAAAAACCATAAATGAGAATCAAGTACGGGAACTCAGCCTAAAATCGATAAAATCCAAATCATCCGGGCCACAGCCCAAAACATCTGAAAACTAGTGAAAAACTAACCGAAAATCATAATCAATCAATCTACTAGATCTCACATATATCAGGGCTTCCCAGGATATCAATGAGTCTTTAAACTCAAAACACAATCAACAGGCCTCGGGGGATATCACAATAACCGAGTCTTTAAACTCAGAACATATCACCGAGTCTTTAAACTCAGAACATATCACCGAGTCTTTAAACTCAAAACATATCAATCCAGAGCCCTCCCCCTTTATTAATCAACCGAGTCTTTAAAATCAAAACCAGATCCAGCCATATCCGGGTCTTTAAACCCAAAACCAAGTATCAATGGGTCTTTAAACCCAAAACCAAGTGAAAATCATAGAAAAATCAGAAATCCGTCGAAAATAAAATTCCAAAACCAAATCCGAAATCAGCAGTTGAAATCCGATTTCAAATCCAGAAATCACTTTAAAACCGAAATCACTTTCCAAAATTCATTTATAAAGCCTTGAAATCACATCATAATTCAAATCCAAAATCCAATCATCGAAATCACATCAATTCGGAGCATCGTAAAACATGCAGAAACGTAAATATATTGAAATCTGTGCAAAACAGAAATCATAAAGATCATAACCATAACCATAGAAATTACGTATAGAAAACATATAGAACATTTATGCATGCATCATAAGTTAGAAAGCGAAGTCCACTCACAGACCATTCGCATCGCCGCCTCGATACGCTTGTACTTATGCTTTCCCTGCTAATCCCTTATTACCGGCTTTCCCAAACCTGTCCAAATCCCACAATAAGGTCAGTAACTACTTCATAATGCTTCTACTAAAGCCCCGTAGTTTTTCCGAATTTTTAACTATTTTTAAACTTGTCCTAAAACCTTTGGGAATCCGGCTCACACCTATCTAGCACAAGGCCTTTTGGAAGTTCATTGGCTTTGGATTCCTTGAGAACTCCAAAGTTAAGCGAGTAGAGGCTGGTGCAATCCCAAGATGGGTGACCCACTAGGAAGTTACACGTGAGCTCCCGAAAACAAAACCGTGAGGGGAAGGGCAAGGAGGCCCAAAGCAGACAATATCGTGCTAGATGAGTCGGGTCCTGACCGAGAAGGGTTGGGTTCTGAAAATTCTAAATTTGGATTCGAAATGATGATTTCGGATTTGGCTTTATTCGGAATGATGATTTCGGGTTCGGATTGGAAAATGGATTTACGGATTTGGATTTGATAAAATAGTTTTGGATTGGATTTGCTGGATCTGGTTTTGGGTTTAAAGACCCGGATATGATATCTGACGGGGGTGGGCCCGAATATGTGATTTTGGGTTTAAAGACCCGGTGAGTTTAAAGACTTTGAAGTTTAAAGACTCGGATATTGTAATTTCCCCCGGAGGCCTATTGAGTTTAAAGACTTGGGATTTTAAAGACTCGGATAGATCCAGCAGGTTCGATTGATGGAAATGTGTTTTAAATGGATTTTGGATTTATACGATATCATGGTGTTTCAAAGGGATTACAAATATTTTGGGCGAAGGCCCGGGATTTGAGAAACGGAATTTGATAAAGGAAAGGATTTCTAGCTTTCATAAAGAGTTTTTATTATCTTGGAAATGAAATGGTTTTCTGAAACTGTTTTCGGATGCATGCATTGGTTTTACGTAGAGGGTATAAATGTATTTTCTTATAAAATGTGTTTTATAAAATTTATTTATTTTTGTCCACTCACAGTCTTTTTTGTTTTTCGATACCCTCCAGGTTGATGTGGTGCAGGCTGTCGTTAGTGAGACAGAGACATCACACACGCGATCCACAGTGGTTTCTGCGCACTCTGGGAAGTCGGAAGTTAATTTTGGACGGTTAGCCTAGGTATCCCTTGTCTGGCTTACATGTTCCATGGAGATTAGATAAATGTTTAGCCTTCGTGTCGCACGTAGGTTAGATGGGAGCATGACTTATCCCTTAATCCAGGGGGATTGGGGATGGGTCGTGTCACGAGCACAACTCATTCACAAACTCCATAAAAGTATCGTCAAAATAGTATTCGAAAAAAAACATCTAGAAGTCCAAGACCCAATATCACAACTTAATCCATAATAAAAACCTCGAAGACGTACTAACTGTCCGTTATGCAAGAATCATCAACATGACAACCATCATGTCAAACATACAATATTCAACAAAAGACCATCACTGCAATCAAACATACCCAACATCGCCACATATATCACATCAGTCATCACAATCACAATCCTACACAAAACTAGTCTCAAGATCTGGAGCCCCCAACTCGACGTCTGAGACTAACCCACCAATCAGCATAATCACATGTACATCACACATAATGAATCATCATACCCATAACACACAATCAATCCATATCTAACCCATCCTCGTTGCATAACAACAATCATTGTATCAACTCAATACGAAATATCACTATATGTAGTGTATCATTCACACTCACTTCCCGAGTTATAATTATACTGTTGTCTAGCCTACCACTCAAGTACAGCATCCGAGTGTCCGCTCAAGGAAATAGCATCTGAGTGCTAACCACACATCTCAACCACTTGGGGATACATCATCTGAGCGGCCACCTAGGGACACAACATTTGGGAGTCACCCACATAATCATACGGCACTACCGGTAGGCCAAACATTATATCATATAACCACTTAGGAACTACGGAGCCCAGCTCGACGTCCGAGTGGCCACCTAGGGATATAGAATCCAAGTGTCAACTAGATCACTTAACCCCTCGGGGATACAACATCTGAGTGGCCGTCCAGAGATACAACATCTGGATGTCAACCCATAACTTAACCATTTAGGGATACCTCATCCAAATGGCCGCTTAGGGATACAACATCTAGGCGTATCTCCACAATCCAGAATAACCTGTTCATAACATATGATGAGCCAATATCGAGGAAACATATACTGATGGCAAAGCATGCACAACAACCGTCTGTCATTATTCTCATCATAACGTCATAGCACCATAAGGTCATGAAATCATTACATATATCATCATTCATATATATAACCAAATCATCATCTCATTATTTAGCATAATCATATTCATTTGAATTCAACATATATCTGTTGTGTATACTTAACAAATTTTCGTAATATTCTTATAAATAAATATATAAATCACATCTCTTATACCATATCCATATTTCTAGAATTCAAACCATAGCTCGAGTGTAAACAATCAATCTCGTAATTCTAGGTGAAAAATAATTCCTCAAAAATGATTAATTACTTATTCAAAGTTTATCTAAACTTGAATTTTCAAATTTATTCCTTTTAGTCAATAATTCACTTTGTAGTCCACATACCAATTCTTAATCATCATTAAAATCCCTGTAACATCACGTAACCATCATCATACATCGTTCTATCATTACCATGTCATGATTTATCGAGGTACATTCTAATCTTCAGAGAATCACCATGTAAGACCCGTGTCCTACAGGGAACGGTGAACAATCCCACATTCCTGCGAGGGGGGAATGGTCTGGGAAGGGAATGGTGGTGTGCCTTAAAGGTGTAGGCACACACCTATCTAGCACTAGGCCTTTTGGGAGCTCAAGTGGCTTTGGGGGGGATTGGAACCCCAAAGTTAAGTGAGTTGAGGCTGGTGCAATTCCATGATGGGTGACCCTCTGGGAAGTTGCACCATGAGCTTCCGAAAACAAAACCGTGAGGGCGAGGCCCAAAGCGGACAATATCGTGCTAGATGAGTCGGGTCCTGACCGAGGAGGGTCGGGCCCTGACAATTTGGTATTGTAAGACCCGTGTCCTATAGGGAACGGTGAATAATCCCACATTCATGCGAGGGGGAAATGGTCTGGGAAGGGAATGGTGGTGTGCCTTAAAGGTGTAGACACACACCTATCTAGCATGAGGCCTTTTGGGAGCTCAGTGGCTTTGGGGGGGATTGGAACCCCAAAGTTAAGCGAGTTGAGGCTGGTGCAATTCCATGATGGGTGACCCCCTGGGAAGTTGCACCATGAGCTCCCGAAAACAAAACCGTGAGGCGAGGCCCAAAGCGGACAATATCGTGCTAGATGAGTCGGGACCTGATAGAGGAAGGTTTGGTCCTGACAGAATGGTATCAAAGTCAAACGCCAACCGGGAAGTGTGCCGGCGAGGACGCTGTGCCCTAAGGGGGTGGATTGTAAGACTCGTGTCTTGGAGGGAACTGTGAATAATCCCACATTCCTGCGAGGGGGGAATGGTCTGGGAAGGGAATGGTGGTGTGCCTTAAAGGTGTAGGCACACACCTATCTAGCATGAGGCCTTTTGGGAGCTCAGTGGCTTTGGGGGGGATTGGAACCCCAAAGTTAAGCGGGTTGAGGCTGGTGCAATTCCATGATGGGCGACCCCCTAGGAAGTTGAACCATGAGCTCCCGAAAACAAAACCGTGAGGGCGAGGCCCAAGGCGGACAATAGCGTGCTAGATGAGTCGGGACCTGATAGAGGAGGGTCGGGTCCCGACACACCAGGTAACCATTCAGAAATCACTTTCAAATTATGTTAACATATATTTTCTTCTTACTTTTTCATTCATGTTTTAACTCATCTTGTCACACTTTCATAAAACAGATCATCATTATTAAATTCACCAATTCCACAAACTTCGTATAACAAATAATTTGTAAACCAAATTTAGTTTATCATCATATAAGTCATATAAAAATAAATAATTAACATATAAGGTTCAAATTACAAGAAAAATATATTAAATAACGTAGCTCTGATACCAAGTTGACAATACTCGTATCTAATTACAAAGAAAACCAGACCGGTCATGCTTTTGTCTGACAGCTCAAGTCAGACAAGGAATATTACTAACTTTGATTATGCCTAATTTATTCGCCTAACCAAACCTAATCCGTCCTTACAGGGTTATCGAACACATCCAACCCACTATCACGACCAAGACAGAAATCACTAACTTACGTCTAATCTTCTCTACTTTATGCTTATTTTACTATTCATCAGGTTTCAAGATGTCACATTTCTTTAAATGAACTCAAATATACTCATTCTAAACTTTTGACTTAACCTTTTCCATAACCTAGTTATCATAATCATACTTTATATTATAACCAACCAAAATTATCTATTAATGGTGTAATTCCAAGCATCATGCATAATCTTAGTTAAGTTAACCAAAACAACAACTAAGATACAATGAAATGCATAAATCCAAACTCTTAGGGTTTAACCCTCTTCATCCCATCATATTTATTATTATAAGGTTGATTAGAGTAAGACTTCACCACAATTATTTCCTTGATTAATCCTTAATTATAGGATTAACTAGAGATAATCAAATAAAGCATATAATATTCAAACAAGCATAACTTCTTCATAGCATATCCAATTGAGTCAGTTCTTCAACCAATGAATTCACAAGAAAAGATAGAACAAGTTTCATGTTGAAATTTTTTCTAGATTTAGGCCAACGCGCCTACATACGTGGGTAGAAATCAGGGACCACCTCTGTGCGTGGGCTCACGAGCCTGTGCAGGGTTCGTTCTTGACCTCTCGCGGGTTCTGGTTTTGGGTCCTCTTAACCCGCAATCATGACCTAGTTTTATCTCCCTATTTTATGTATATTCTTCATATTTTAAGCATATAATAACACCTATACAACCTCAGGAGAAGATCTGTATGATCAAATGCACGAGAACTTACCTTAATCTCACGTCCCAACCTCTTAGCTTTCGGCTATGTTTTCACAGTCCTATCCTCATCCTTCAAGCATGCAAAACTCCATATTTTCAAGTTTAGAAGGATCCACAGGACTCTAGAAGGCCACAGGAACACACAATTTTTCCGTTCATGCTCCTGAACCGAAGATCCATCTTCCATGGTCACGGGTTCAAGTTTACCCACTATTTTCTTCCTCTCTCTTCACCATTTTCACGTATGTTTCTCTTTTACATCTTCTTCTTCTCATCCTCAGTGCATTCTCTCACCTCCCTCAGGCTTCCCTAACTTTTACTCACAGTTTGGAACCCATGTATGCTTCCTTTTGTTTTTTTTTTTGTTTTTCCTCCACCAAAGTCCCCAAATTCCTCCTTTTTCCCACCATCATACACATACGTAAATATATAGATGGAATATGTCAGTGGTATGGAGATTTTGAGAGAATCTAGGGATTTCTAGACCAATCTAGACATACCTTTGTAAAATTACCAAATTGCCCTTACCAACAAAATTACCAAGATGCCCCTGCTCATTCTTGACCTATAGCGAACTTATTCAAACTCCGATTTTATCATGCCACGTGTTAATATACTCAGAAAGCTGAGACCTTCGTGATGGTCATCTCTGAGTTTCCAAAGCATGTCCTGGTTAAAAAGTAAACATTCTGACTTAATAGGGGCAAAATCATCTTTTTACCCTAAAATTTTCAATTCCACATTTTATCGAATGTCCGAGGCATTAAATCTTGCCTCCTAAAAAACATTTCGTCCTCGAAATTACAATTGAGTAACTTAAAACATAATAAGGCCAAAATTATATACCATAATCGAAAGCCATCCAAAAATCATATGAAAATCCCCAAAACCTAATATCACGATATTTTATGTCATAAAATATATTCAATTCAAATCTACAATCGAAATGGAGTTTGAAAACAAAAAATATTATAAGACGCACAATGATTAACACTATAGCTCGACATGCGCAACTCATGTGACTAGGGCGTGCAGGTGTGTCGGTACGCGTGCTCGGCACGTGGAAGCTCATGCCGGTGTGTGGGACCTTTTTCCAGCCCACGACGACGCATGGGCACAATTTCAGGGCATTTTTAGCAGTTTTAATGCATTTTTAACCCATTCAGGTGTTTTAAGCAACGTTTTGGGCTACCATGTAAGGGGTTTTCAAGGGTTATGAGTTGGATTCGATTGATAACTAGTGTAATTGGTATTGATAGGTTTATTTGGACTTGGAGCTTGTGCTAGTTTGGTGTGTTGAGTGATTTCAACTCCCCGACTAGTGTGTGAGTGGTCCCTTTTCCCTAAACTTTTTTATTAAGTTATTTACTGGCATGTTTTACGATGTTTATACTATATATTTATTGAGCATGCTTGATTGCCTATCTTGAATTAATTATGGTCGATTGATCGATATGCTTACTTTATGTTCTATGCTCATATATGTTAGTATGTGCTATGATGTGAGATGTGCTAATATGTGCTGTTATGTGATGTGATAGTGTAGACCCAAGTATGCCTATTTGAATTATTTATTGCATTTGCATGGTTAGTTGCCTATTCGTGGTGTTATGCATTATGAGTCCCAAGACATTGCTGAGTTATGATCTTAGAACCACTTAGGAGTCGCTGGTAATTTTGTACCCGTCTAAGTGGCCACAGATCAGCTTCCACATGATTGATCACCCACGCAGCTCTTTATACTCGTTAAATATGCGCCAACTTGTCCTCGAGTTCTAGGGGACATGAGGTGACGGTGCTTAGCACCCAACCGTTAGTTACGAATCGTCGACTTGAGACGTGTTACGTTATACATCATTTTCTTGGAGATCAGATTGAACCGGACTTTGTGATTGGTGTTTTCCTTTATGCCCGTGTGGAACTCAAGAACTAGAAGGATCACTTAGTTAAGTTAGTAACTTGATGAACCCACAAGACTAACGTTTGGGATATGTTCTCGTTATCCTGAGAGTTGGAAATTTGTCAAACTTATTCACACCTAATTCCAACCCAGACCACTAATTTAGGATTGAGTTGTGTTGGATCACTATTCAAACCCTGAGGCTTGTTGACACGACCCATCCCAATCCCCCCGGGATTACCATGGAATGTGACGTGCTCCCGCCTGACATAGAGGCGCCAGACAAGGGATAACCGATTGCCATTGCCCAAACGGGCTTCCAGAGTGCGTAAGGATCGATGGAGGAGGTGTGCGATGCTCAAGTCTCTGCTGCAGTCGTATCCGGAATCAACCTGAAGGGCATTTAAAACAAAAGCTGTGAGTGGACGAAAATAAACAAGTCTGCTTAAAACATTTATAAGACATTTATGCCCCTCAGTAAAATCATATGCATGCACCAAAAACCAATAATCCCATATTTATTTAGAAATAACCATTAGGGCCTTAGCCCGGAAACCAAAGCATAGTTTCAAATTCCAAAAGTCAATCCAAGAGTTATTTCATCAATTTAGTAATATTCATTTATTATTTTTCCATCTCCGGCATCCCCGATGCCTAGCGTCCTAGACGCTTGACGTTCCTGACGTCATATCTCACGGTATTAAGCAACGCGTGCTGCCCGGGGTCTCACCGGGTCCATATCTCTGACATCCCCGATGTCTGACGTCCATGACGTCCAGCAATCCTGCTCCTGGATCACTATACGGTCCGGTAGCTCCGTACAATGAGCCCTCGCAGGCAATGCACCGTGACTTCTCCAGTGTCCCCGACACTTGGAGGAGACCAGGATATAAATATCCTCATATCGAGATGGTTTTATGGAACACATTTTATTATTCATTTCCAAAATGTCACAAGGGCCCTGCCCCGAATTTCCATAAAACCGTCATAAGTCCAAATAGTTGAATCAAATCCGAAATAGTTCATTCAATTCCATTTTAGGGTCCCCGACCCGAAATCACATACATAAGTCAACTGAGCCCTTGGCCCGATTCATAAGTTAACTGGGCCCCTGGCCCGATTTCATAATTCAATTGGGCCCCTGGCCCGATTCAACAAATTAACTGGGCCCCTGGCCCGATTTCACATTATCAAATCCGTGACCGTTTCATGAAATCATATCCATCCATATTTATGGAAATCAGTGCAAATCCAGAAAACCTCGATTCACGTGCAAACACGTAAATCGCCTCGAAAAGCGTGAAAACATATAAATTCACTGATATCCAAAATAAATCATATAATCCCAATTATAACAATCATGAAACAGTTATGCATGCATCGAATTTATAAAACCAATGTCCACTCACAGACCGTTTAACCGAGCGCCTCGATACGCGTGCCATAGGCCCTCCCGGGCCACCTCACTATCACCGGGACTCCCAATCCTGTTCAAATCAATTTAGAGGATCACTAACCTCATCATTAACATCCTATTCAAGTCCCGTAATTTTCCCGAATTTTTAAGTATTTTTAAATTGGATTTAAAACCTTCGGACATCCCGAACAATATCGAGACGGTGTCCGATCGACACGAAACCAATCCCAAAATGTTCGTTACAATGTATAGGATAAAAGTCATGTTGACCTCACCTCAAGATTCGTGCCCACGCGCCGTCACGCGCCGCCGTGAGTGGCTGCGCGTGAAAGCCACGCGCCTGCTACAGTGCTCCTTCTTCACCCGAATGACTGGTAAACGGGTCAGATTACCCGCGATAGGATCCGTTTCAAACACCCTCAATTCGATATCAATTCCATCCGTTCTTGATCCTACAACAATCACCAATCCACCAATTTCAGTTCTGTGTCCATGATTAGCATCAACCGTCGATCAATCTTGTCGACAACCCGTGATCACCCAAAACGGGTCGATCACCAGAGCTCCTCCAATCCTTAACCAAAATCAAATTAACTTCACAGGAAGTTAATAAGGACTACTACAAACTAATTAGCATCATTAATTTAACTCGACAATACCTCAATCGTCACAACTCAAGCTCGAGTTTTCCGGCCGTCCACCATGTCCGTTCACGGCCCTAGGAGCTCCCAAGCTTGCCCCATTTGATCTGGTTCGACTCGTTGAAGTTCCAGGAAGCTCAAACACTCATCAATTAGGCTTGGGCTGGCCTGAAACTGGAAATTCGAATTTGAATTCCCCAGAACCCAGTTTCGGGTTTTCAGAGAATTTCAGCCCCAAACTCACTCATTCCTCTCATTCTCAATCTCAGTGAACCGCTCTCGACTCACTCCCCATTCTTTTAATTCAATTCAGCCGTTAAAGGCGTCCAAAAGTGTCCTCAAATGACTGTGCAAGGTTCCCCTGTACAGACCCGAAAACATTAAACAACCAGTGCCCATGTCCTTTTGATCGATTGCCAGCACCAAACATGTGCAATTCCACCTCATACTGGTCCAATTAACTCAATTAAATCATAAACAAAACAAGGGATCGATCGCACAAAGCATCCACCTCACGGCTACTTCAATGGAACAGTGTCCCGTGAAGAAAATTACAATTCTGCCCTTGTGCAGAAAATTACCAAAATGCCCCTCACGCATCCTGACCCGTAACTCGGTCATACGGACTCCGATTGATGCGTGCCGCCTGTCATTGAATTCGTATCGACGAAACCTCCGTAACGGTCCTTGGCCCTCGGCCATCGGACATCCCGGTCAAAAAGTCAACATTTCCCCCTTATATCGTCCAAATTACGAAAACGCCCTTGGACTTCCGTACATCATAACTTTCACCACGAACGTCGGAATCGAACGTGCCACCTGTCTATGAACTCGTGGCGTCCCGAACTACGTCACGGTCATCGGTCAAAGTCCATTTGACCATCCGAATTAAAAGTCAACGTTTTGCCCACACCCAGGGGCAAAACGGTCATTTTGCACAATTCGTCCGAAATCGCCCAACTAATCCCAGATTAGTAAATCACCATTAAATATTATTAAATCCCGATATTCGGGACGGGTCGTTACAACCTTCCCTCCTTAAAGAATTTCGTCCTCGAAATTACCAATAACCTTACTCCACAACCACCTTGTGGAAAACAATTCGACCACACATCTGTGTACACTTGTACACCCACATACTGGGACAACACCGGCCTCGTTTGTACCCAGACATCCCATCACAGTCATACGTCACAACAACAACACTCGACCACCTCGAGTGGACATAATCACCTGATTCGCGATAAAATCGCTTAACCATTTAGCTGACTCCTTCAGCTAGATGGTTCCTTTCCATTGCCAATAAATCCTTACATTTGCTCCCGTCGGGAGTCACCAAATCTCATTTGTCAGTCCATGCTGACACCACTAGTCAAACTGTCATCACAAAACTTTACCACCCTGATAAAGCCCCAACCATCTGTCTATCCGTGACAACACCACGTACTACATCACTCTCGATGTAGCGCAAGATCAACCACATGATCTCAATTCGCAGGGCAAGCCCATCCTGCGACATAAATAAATCTCAATGTCCATAATCGCCGACTCCCTCAGCGAACCAAAACGCTGGAAAATATGACGGCGTAGTAGCATCACGCAAGGCTACTCGTGGTTACTCTGACCACCAACTCACTCATGCTGAGTGTACGTATACCGCCAACTTATTCAATCAAGTGGTGTAACTGGAACACATTGAATACCAGCCCAGCAGTGACACACATCTCAGTACTAGGGTTCCATAAGCCAACCATGGCTAAGAGCACCTGCTCATACAATCACTGAACCCTGACAAAATCACTCTGCCCAGCGCACAGTATCCAATGTCCAGTCCACAATATAGCCAAACAAATGATATCGGAACCAAGCCGATCACCAACACGTTCAATCACACACCACTGGTACAACCCATGTACCGTCACCAGGCATAACAAGCCTGCAAAGTATCAATCCTCGTACAACGTACCCTGTACGCACATCAATCCATCAATCTGCCTACAACCACCCAGGTCATAGCCAAACACGTTCCAATAATGGAGTACATTTGCCCAACCAACATGAGACAAAACGAACTCCACCCGTCATCTAGTTCCAATTCCGAATCCGAATCCGCAATTTCGTAAGAAATCCCGAATCCGAACCCAAACATCACATTTTTAATCCATTTCCAAATCCGAATCCGAAATCATTATTCCGTAAGCTAGCATTGGAATAACCATTCCGTACCCAAATCCAGTAATCCATTTTCGAGCTTCGCAATCGAATCCTGAATCGTCACCCAGAAATTCGATTCCAAAACCCAAAATCTCGTTTATGTCCATCAAGACGTAACATAACCGACCCTATCGGTTACCCGCTCAACACTCGATTGACTTCATAGGGAAGCTAATCCCAATATCCACACGTCAAAGGTTGACAAAATCCGACCACATCGGAAACCTACTCAACCAAGTCACAAACCATATGGACTTCACTCCGAAAAGAAGTTCAGTCCCGTCATTTACGACTCACATACCAAGGTAAGAGTGATAAACTCTCCACCCATCTGGATCATCAAGATCACAATCCATATCCATCGCTACGTCACCCGACAAGTAATATCACGATCCTAGATCGTCACATCGACCAAAGTCGACAACATCGCAAATCAGATCCACCTAGGATCCACACATGCTCACATAGCTAACAGTCCATCTGGAAGCTGATCGTAGGGTCTTACACCCTCAATAGAATCCTTTGCCAAATTCCCCTTGGTGGAAAGATGACCACGCATTTCACCACCAAATCCAAAATCATACTCAACTGCTTGTGTCCAATGACCCAAGGCCAAACCTGGGTCCACCTACCAATACACGCTCAACGTACTGGTAGCAACAATCATCATCTGCCACGGCAGAAAATATGAAGTCAACCCTAATGACTTCGGAATACCAATCACTGATGCGGAAACGAGCACTCCTCTCGTTCCCCCAATCACAACTCTCCCCAGATCGGGAGTTCCAACCATGTTGGAAACAGACATGCTCCCAATGAGATGTCAAGTCCAACCACTGGACTGCCCATGTCCATACCTCACTTGGACCACCACGTGTCCAAGATCGATTCATTACTCGGACCTCACGTCCGTCAATAATCATGTATGCACACATCCCGATTCCGAACGGGATATCCACAACACTGCCTGGATGTGCATACCCAACTGCCTTCGTCTCACATCACAACCTAAACAGGTTCAATTCTCAGGTTTCAAGTGATTCACAATCACAAAATCCCACATCAATACCACGAATGGTTTCCCCGACTTTTCCAATTCCAATAATTTCCTTGTACTCTCAGGGGATATAAGCAGTACACAAACTTACCAATCTCGGAGTTGACCACAACTCCCCAAATCCACCAACTCGCCTGACATAGGGAACATCGTCCCTAGATTCCCTAAGTTTCAATCATACCATTTTATCCATTCATCACTTGACATCATAAATCTGTTAGGACTTATCCCAACACGACACAACCTCCACTGGATCCCATCCAGTCCAAGACTCAACCACCACTGAGTCGCAGATACCAATCATCTGTTCATCATGACAGAGTCACACCCCAACTGGTGGCTCATCGTCATCACACTCACTGACACCGGCACCAGCGCTAGTACCAATACCAGGCACCATCATCAACACTAGTATCAGCACACAGGCATCCATACTAGTATTGGCATATAGGTATCACCATCCCAACATCCAAACATAGCACACGAACACCCATGCTAGCACACGAACATCCATGCTAGCACACTGTGTGCAAAGTTGTTACCCTGGATCTCCATTCATTACGAACGACGATCCCGTAACACCACTCGTACCCCACGACTATGGGTACCTCCAATTTGACCACTGGCACATCAGGATAATGGACGTTCCCTGAACATCCCCAAGTATTAAAACCACACTAAATACCCTCGATAGCCAGTCATCTCGACACAACTGTCGACCAACAGTCATCGTTGTCAAGATCCGTATCCACACATCACACTACTATTCGATCCAACACGGTAATCCATATTTTATCTCATAACCGCATCCGTGGATCGAATCCCATAATCCAGACCAGACTCACTAGAGTCATCCACATGGTCATCCATGACCTCAGCCGCTCGTCGCAGCACAAATTCTCACTTAAGGTTCACCTTTCGGTCCATCAATTATAAATTAGGGTTCCAAGGTCACACCCTAGGGTTCCACCGAACCCAACTGCCTTTTGCAGTAAAATCCACAACCTGATCAACTCTGCGGTCCTGACATCGTATAGACATCCAATCCAATCCAATCGTCAACTCAACGTGGGTTCCACCACGAAGGTCATCGGCTAACTCCGATGCACCAACCCCCGTACACTAGCCAACACTACTAGGGTCCAAAACTTAGACCAATACTCAACTGAGTTTCGCATTTCCAATCAAATGGGGTTCCCTGAACCTAGCTGTGCCCAGTGGCACAACAATCCATCATCACATGACCGAACCGACGGTCCCACATTACCAGTTAATCGTATACAACCCCACCTGGGTTGAATCGCAACCATGCACGGCGTATCGGGCCAAACACACCCAATTCACCATACAAACCCAAAACTATCTATCAGGTTGACAACGGAACAGCAGCCCAAAGAGACATCACACCCTCGTCCTTTGCGCACAAAAGAGCAAAACCAGCTCTGATACCACTTGACACGACCCATCCCAATCCCCCCGGGATTACCATGGAATGTGACGTGCTCCCGCCTGACATAGAGGCGCCAGACAAGGGATAACCGATTGCCATTGCCCAAACGGGCTTCCAGAGTGCGTAAGGATCGATGGAGGAGGTGTGCGATGCTCAAGTCTCTGCTGCAGTCGTATCCGGAATCAACCTGAAGGGCATTTAAAACAAAAGCTGTGAGTGGACGAAAATAAACAAGTCTGCTTAAAACATTTATAAGACATTTATGCCCCTCAGTAAAATCATATGCATGCACCAAAAACCAATAATCCCATATTTATTTAGAAATAACCATTAGGGCCTTAGCCCGGAAACCAAAGCATAGTTTCAAATTCCAAAAGTCAATCCAAGAGTTATTTCATCAATTTAGTAATATTCATTTATTATTTTTCCATCTCCGGCATCCCCGATGCCTAGCGTCCTAGACGCTTGACGTTCCTGACGTCATATCTCACGGTATTAAGCAACGCGTGCTGCCCGGGGTCTCACCGGGTCCATATCTCTGACATCCCCGATGTCTGACGTCCATGACGTCCAGCAATCCTGCTCCTGGATCACTATACGGTCCGGTAGCTCCGTACAATGAGCCCTCGCAGGCAATGCACCGTGACTTCTCCAGTGTCCCCGACACTTGGAGGAGACCAGGATATAAATATCCTCATATCGAGATGGTTTTATGGAACACATTTTATTATTCATTTCCAAAATGTCACAAGGGCCCTGCCCCGAATTTCCATAAAACCGTCATAAGTCCAAATAGTTGAATCAAATCCGAAATAGTTCATTCAATTCCATTTTAGGGTCCCCGACCCGAAATCACATACATAAGTCAACTGAGCCCTTGGCCCGATTCATAAGTTAACTGGGCCCCTGGCCCGATTTCATAATTCAATTGGGCCCCTGGCCCGATTCAACAAATTAACTGGGCCCCTGGCCCGATTTCACATTATCAAATCCGTGACCGTTTCATGAAATCATATCCATCCATATTTATGGAAATCAGTGCAAATCCAGAAAACCTCGATTCACGTGCAAACACGTAAATCGCCTCGAAAAGCGTGAAAACATATAAATTCACTGATATCCAAAATAAATCATATAATCCCAATTATAACAATCATGAAACAGTTATGCATGCATCGAATTTATAAAACCAATGTCCACTCACAGACCGTTTAACCGAGCGCCTCGATACGCGTGCCATAGGCCCTCCCGGGCCACCTCACTATCACCGGGACTCCCAATCCTGTTCAAATCAATTTAGAGGATCACTAACCTCATCATTAACATCCTATTCAAGTCCCGTAATTTTCCCGAATTTTTAAGTATTTTTAAATTGGATTTAAAACCTTCGGACATCCCGAACAATATCGAGACGGTGTCCGATCGACACGAAACCAATCCCAAAATGTTCGTTACAATGTATAGGATAAAAGTCATGTTGACCTCACCTCAAGATTCGTGCCCACGCGCCGTCACGCGCCGCCGTGAGTGGCTGCGCGTGAAAGCCACGCGCCTGCTACAGTGCTCCTTCTTCACCCGAATGACTGGTAAACGGGTCAGATTACCCGCGATAGGATCCGTTTCAAACACCCTCAATTCGATATCAATTCCATCCGTTCTTGATCCTACAACAATCACCAATCCACCAATTTCAGTTCTGTGTCCATGATTAGCATCAACCGTCGATCAATCTTGTCGACAACCCGTGATCACCCAAAACGGGTCGATCACCAGAGCTCCTCCAATCCTTAACCAAAATCAAATTAACTTCACAGGAAGTTAATAAGGACTACTACGAACTAATTAGCATCATTAATTTAACTCGACAATACCTCAATCGTCACAACTCAAGCTCGAGTTTTCCGGCCGTCCACCATGTCCGTTCACGGCCCTAGGAGCTCCCAAGCTTGCCCCATTTGATCTGGTTCGACTCGTTGAAGTTCCAGGAAGCTCAAACACTCATCAATTAGGCTTGGGCTGGCCTGAAACTGGAAATTCGAATTTGAATTCCCCAGAACCCAGTTTCGGGTTTTCAGAGAATTTCAGCCCCAAACTCACTCATTCCTCTCATTCTCAATCTCAGTGAACCGCTCTCGACTCACTCCCCATTCTTTTAATTCAATTCAGCCGTTAAAGGCGTCCAAAAGTGTCCTCAAATGACTGTGCAAGGTTCCCCTGTACAGACCCGAAAACATTAAACAACCAGTGCCCATGTCCTTTTGATCGATTGCCAGCACCAAACATGTGCAATTCCACCTCATACTGGTCCAATTAACTCAATTAAATCATAAACAAAACAAGGGATCGATCGCACAAAGCATCCACCTCACGGCTACTTCAATGGAACAGTGTCCCGTGAAGAAAATTACAATTCTGCCCTTGTGCAGAAAATTACCAAAATGCCCCTCACGCATCCTGACCCGTAACTCGGTCATACGGACTCCGATTGATGCGTGCCGCCTGTCATTGAATTCGTATCGACGAAACCTCCGTAACGGTCCTTGGCCCTCGGCCATCGGACATCCCGGTCAAAAAGTCAACATTTCCCCCTTATATCGTCCAAATTACGAAAACGCCCTTGGACTTCCGTACATCATAACTTTCACCACGAACGTCGGAATCGAACGTGCCACCTGTCTATGAACTCGTGGCGTCCCGAACTACGTCACGGTCATCGGTCAAAGTCCATTTGACCATCCGAATTAAAAGTCAACGTTTTGCCCACACCCAGGGGCAAAACGGTCATTTTGCACAATTCGTCCGAAATCGCCCAACTAATCCCAGATTAGTAAATCACCATTAAATATTATTAAATCCCGATATTCGGGACGGGTCGTTACACTTGTCCTAGCTTAACTACCCTTGATAGGACCCGCCCCTGATTTACCTTGAAAGTCACATCCGGTCATGCTCCCATCTAACAAGTAATCCCTAAATACCGACTTTACCCTTGAACCTTCTCAAACTAGAGATACTTTTTCAGTTCATGCCTCCATCTCTCGACTAACCTCGAATCTCGTGCACCAGCCCTCGAATCTCGTGCATGCATATAAAAATCATCTAAACCTCAATCAAAATAGAACATCGTTTATGACTTCAAAATACGTGAAAATTGTCACAATGCATATGACATTATTAGGTTAACGGAACCATCACAAAGTCTGCACAACAAGCACATACAGTTAACCCATCCTCGATGTGTGCATTTCAAATCATCATATCATATTTGCACTATAGGTAGGCCAAACCACTCGGGAAAATAGATCCCAGCTCTTTTCGTCCGAGTTTGGACCGATTCAAGAAAGTATAGCTTAGTTCTAGACGTCTGAGTCACATCCCAAATAACTGTCTCAAGAAAATAGTGCCCTACTCTAGACGTTGAGACTAATCAACTGCTTAGGAAAATAGAGTCTGGCTCTGGACGTCTGAGCATCAACCATATAACTCAATCACTCGGGAATATTGCATTTGAGTGGTCATCCATGAATACAGCATCTGGGCGTAGCCCAACAATCCAAAGAGGGCTGTTCATTATCACACAATCCACATATAACCAGAACCACATATAACGAGAATGCACATATTTTTAACTCATATCAATTCCATAATTCAAAACCATATCTCGAAATCTGAGCCTAAGCCCAAAACAAAAATCATGCAAAACCTCATAAAACATGCAATAAAATAATTTTCGTAAAATCATCCAGATGTATATCGAGAGACGCATAATCAATCATAAATTAATTCTTAAAATAAAAACCATGTTCCAAAACCCGGATTAAGTATAAAACATGATATATGCAAAATTGCGTAAATCGCAAATTTAACGAATTTCCGTAAAAATCGCCATAAATCATTTAAAAATCATACTTAAATAACCATCAAGAAAATCACATAATAAAGCACGTAAAACATGTAAATATGCATGCATAATAGTTTAGGGAAAAGAAAGTCCACTCACACAAGGTCCACGCAGTCGCGATCTGACTTGCACGCCTTTATGTAATTCCTGAAATCACTCCTACAGATCACTAACCATCCCAAATAATTTAATCCCTAATTTTTTTGGGATTTTTAAACGAATTTAAAACAATCCCTAAGCCTTCAGACAGTCAAAACTGTCCCGAGACAATGTCCGATCATCTCGAAAACTGTACCATTGGACTCGTAAGGTTGAAAACAAGAAGTTTCATGTTGGTCGAAATTCCAAACAGCGTGGCAAGTGCCCCCACGTGCTGATCACAACCACTGTGCGTGGTGGCCACGCGTCACACTGTTCATCATCCTTGAGCTCCAACTGCGACCCAGTTTTCTGCAATCCGGATCGCTTGACCCGATGACCTGAATCGATCGTATTTCCTTTTGTGCTCATCATTTTTCTTCGTTTTCGCGACCAATCTACTCTAAATATTTCCATGAAGGATTCTACAGTCTATTTGGCCATATCAGTTTAATTATGTAGTCCATTTTGGTTTCATTATATAACCCAATTTGAAGTTAGAAAAATTAAAATAAAAGAGTTACAACAGCTCAACCCCAATATCAATTGTACACACAGAAGTTAGTAAGAAAACTTTCTCTCACGGGTAGCATTGCAGCAGCTAGCAACAAAAAAACAAAATTCATCCCTATGTCTTTCTTTTTCTTCTTCAAATTCATCTAACCATTTTATTCCCACTTATTTTTTTTCAAATTTTTTTAGGTGTAAGTTTAGTCTATACGAAATTTGGATTCATGAACCCTCACTGGTTGGGTTGGAAAATTTTGAACAAATTTAGAGGTTCCACATTTGGAGTTTGTGAATCCCAACGGTCCAATAACGAAGCAGCAAAGTAGCTGGACTGAAAAAACCAAGAAACCTCACAATGTGCATTGAATAATCAAAATGAACCAAACAAGATAATTAAAAAATTACAAACCATACAGTTCAATTCTCACACGAAACCAAACACACTTGTAATTCACTTACATATTCAATCTCTTTCTCTCTGAAAAAAACCATGCTGTCAAGAGCCTTAACAGCAAAGCCCAGAAAGAGCCCCAAAAATGAAGACCAAGACCAGCAGCAGCAGCAGCCGCCACCAGCTGCCGGGTACACCAGCTCTTTCAACGACTACGAAGACTGCATCGTGGGGTTCATGGAGGACCTGACACTTGTCCGGTGCGCCCACGACAAGAAGTGTGTGGGGTGTGGGGAAGAGCTGGCCCACCTGACACTGAGGGGCGTGCTGAGAGGTTCGGTGGGTGTGATCGGGGAGAGCAGGCTGGGGATGACTGAGAAGGTGGTGTTGTTGGGGGGTCGGGTTTGTGCTGTGAAGAGGTTTAGGCAAGTCAACCTTCGGAAGCGTGAGTTTGGGAAGAGAATTGAGCACTTGACTAAGGTGACCCAAAGGTGTGGTCAATATCTTGTTCCTGTCATTGCTTATTTGTATGCCAAGAGGATCAAGTTTGTTCTCTCTGATTACTTCCCTATGGGAAGCCTCGCGGACTTGCTTTTCGGTAAGCTTACACGTTCATGCTAGTTTATCGACCATCTGAAAGTGAGTCCTAAAAGAATACGTATATCGTCAAATTACTTGTTAGTTCATATGCTTCCATGGTCTTATGAAAAACAGCTTTTGTTTATAGGCTAAACATGTCATTTATCATCGTCCTTCAATTTTACCTAAAACTTATCAAAATTTCAGTGTCAAAGTTTGTTATCCTCAAATTTTATCCAAATATGCAATGATGGTCCTTTCATCAAATTTTTTGAATGTTTACTGTAAAAAATAAAGACAAATTAAGATGTCATTGTATGTGTCTTTTTTCAATAAAAAATGTTGAACAAATTGTAGTAACATTCAAGAACGACATATTCTAATATTGAAATTTAAGATGATCGATAAAATTTAAGGGCGTAAGCAATAATTTAATTTTGTTTACAATTTATTGGAAACTTCGGTGATGGTGATGTTGTTTTTATTTCTTAATCTAAATCATCTCTTCAATGTGACGTAGCGCAGGTTGGACACAATAGCACAAATGTACGTTGAACACAAAATGATGATATGAACTTTGATATTATCGACCTAATTTGTTTTTTTAATTTTTACTTAATTCATATATGTGATAATGACACATATAATTATTTTGGTTGACCTTGAATTTACATATATTATATATAAATAATTTAGGTGCTAGGAAACATGGCCACACAGCATTGGATTGGAACCAAAGGCTGACCATAATTGTTCATATTGCACAAGCAATATCATTCATCCACGAGCAATACCCTCCATACGACAAGAAGATGCAGATGAACGTGCATGGGAGTATTAGGGCATGCAACGTCATGGTCAACATCGACTTCTCGGCTTGCCTGTCGGATTACGGGTTCACCCAGCTGGCAGAGCTGGTGGAAGTTCCGAACACGTGGCAGATAGCGAGGTCACCTTGCTTGCAGCTTGAAACTAGCTACTGTGAGGAACTGAGCCAGAAGAGTGACATTTACAATTTTGGGGTGATTTTGATGGACATATTGGCGGGACCAAAGGGTCTGGGAATGACAAAAGGCACAAAGCTGGAGAAGAAGGAAGACGTTATTAAAATAGAAGGGGGGTTGGAGTTTTTTGAGTTTGATGTGAAGGAAGGGAAAGAGAGGAGGCAAGTGTCGGGGGTTTTGGAAATTGGGTTGGCTTGTACAAGAGCCAAACCAGAGGCTCGGCCTTCCATAGATGAGATATGTTTTAATATCTTTGAGATATTGTAATTAATTAGTAGCTAGTGTTTGAGATTTCAGAGACAAATGTTCAGTGTTTTTATATACAGCCAATTCCCCCCGTTTTATACTTTTATGTGTAGCAAATTCCACCGGTTTACGTGTGCAACATATTATGGAAATTAGAAATGTTTCAACGGTCGATTACTCGTCGTCCAATCACCAAGTGTCGCATATCCTCAGTCTTAACCTGTCAACTAGGAAGATTTGTGGATCTTCCGTTAGTACGGACACGGATGTAGTTCGGGCCTAAAGTTCTCCGACGGTCAAGTTAGTAACTTTGTTCGTAAGAGAAAACGATAAATGGTAAATTTGGTAGGGTAATAATAAATAGTAAAAATTAGTTACCTTTATTGGAAAATGTGTGCCCCTTATATATGGGTGAATGGGATGTTCGATGTGGGACAATTGCTCCACGATTTTCGTGCTGACACATATCACGTAGATCGAGGGTGGGGATGCCTCGACGTGTTATCCCATTTTGGGCCCGTTGTTGGGGATTAGTTCGTGGTGTGGGCCTAGGCCCTGTTCGGTGTTTGGGCTTTAGGTATACGGCTTAGTGAGTCTGGTCAGATATAATGTCAACAGAAATCCTCTAAGTTCTTAACCGAGGTGGAATTTCTCGGTCGAGGACTTGTTTCCTTCTTCTAGACTGGTGGGAAGTATACATGTAGTCCCCCAAGTCCCTCAGCGAGAGAGGCCGTCGAGATCGGCTTGGTCTCGTGGGAGGAGTGGCACGTAGTCGGCGATTCGGGGACATCGACTCGGCGGAGGTACCTTGGTTGGTTATGTGAGATGGCTCAGTGTGCGTGTGAATCAGGTGACTTGGTGTGTGATGTGAGCATATTGATCAGGGTCACTCGGTGGGCGTTTGCCCAAGGGTAGCTTGGTATGTGATTGTGGTGGCCCAGATTGACACGACCCACCCTCAATCCCCTGGGATTAAGGGATAAGTCATGCTCCCATCTAACCCACGTGCGACATGAAGGCTAAGCACTTGTCTAACCTCCATGGAACACGCAAGCCAAACAAGGGATATTGATAGGTCTTCAATTAAACATTATTTTATATTATTTTATACCCTTTATACTTGACTTTTATTATTAAATTAATAAAAAATTGGAGAAAATAATATATTTTGTGGGATTTTTGTAGAAATAAATAAAGCATGAAATTCAGAGCATTTCGGCGAAAGAATCATCCCAATCGGAGTTTTAACGAAAAATATATGCCTAAAAGAAAGGAAGCCACCGAAATTTGCTTGGAATTTCGGTGGGAAGCTGCTGAAATCTAGAAGCCTAAAATCCACCCAATCTCATCATTTCCATCACTTCTTCATATATTATTTTATTGTTATTTTTATATTTTAATTTTGTACTTTTATTTAAACAATTGTGGCACTCCCTCTATAAATAGGGAGGTCATTTCATGTATTTGGGGTGTCACCATTAGCCCCCAATTGTCCACATTTTGTTCCCTTTTTAGTTTTAGTTCTAAGTTTTTCTCTCTTTTTTCACTCTTCATTTAATTCATCTTCTTTCTATTTTGTTCATTATTTTTGGGGACCATTTGTAACTTATTGTAATTTTCTTCTTAATTAATTATCTTAGTTTCATTTTCTTTATTTTGTTCTTAGAATTTCTTAAACTTATCTTTAATTACATTTTTATGTTTTACGTAAGAAAAACCCAAGGCTCGGTAATTCTAAGGCAATTCAAGAGTTTTTAAGACCAAATTCTTTGTATTTCTTCCTTCATCTTCACACGGTTCTGCCTGCTGTCAGGGTTCCTTGTCAAAAAACATATTTTTCTACTTAAACTCTTATTATTGTTTCGGTTTTACTTATAATGCAATACTTGTGTTGATATTTTCTTTCTAACATTTGTAAGTATGACTACAATCTCCATGTGTTTTACTTTCTGAATTTCTTTTACTTCATATGTTTTAGTGCTTTATACTTCAATTTGATGCTAAGTGTCGGCCGCTGTCAGTGCACTTAGCATTTGATTGAAGAGATTTTAATGTCGGCCGCTGTCGGTGCATTTAATCACAAACAAAAGGTAAATCATATTATAAGTGTCGATCGCTGTCGATGCATTTATAATATGAAAAACGTATGCATATAATGAAAATGATGAAGGTAGGATTTCGTGATTGGTTTATTATGAGTAAAATGTTAGAGTGTTGGCAAAATTTGTACTTGAAGGAAGTCTATTTTTAGGAGTAGTTTAATTAATGTGATTGTTAATTCGAAATTACTTACGTAAAAGTGTGGGTTTTGTCTATGAAACTACTCTATGGTTTGTAAGTTCTAATTAGCATGAGCATTTGCATTTTAATTCTTAGTTAGTGTTTTCTTTAGTTTAGATTACAAATCTTTTCAAAAACCCCCCTTTTTAATTCTTTATTCTTTATTCTTTTATACTTTTATTTTATTCTTTATTCTTTAATTCTTTATTCTTTATTCTTTTATTCTTTTAATTCTTTATTCTTTTATTCTTTTATACTTTTATTTTATTCTTTATTCTTTAATTCTTTATTCTTTATTCTTTTATCCCTTTATTATTTAATTAATTCATTCTTTGATTATTTTGTTTTTTAATTCGTTAATTTATTCATTATTCTTCTCACTAACATATTATTAATGTTCCCTAATTTCTCCGGTTAAGAATGATCCCTATTTACCAATACTACATCTACACAAAAAGGGTTTAAATTGCATAACACTCAAATTACGTGTTTAATTTGATGGGTAGTTTGGGCTTAATCAGATACCTAGGTCAACGTCGTCCAAAAACACCTTCCGATGTCCCAGAGAGCGCAGAATCACTGTGGATCGCGTGTGTGATGTCTCCGTCTCACTAACCACAGCCCGTACTGCAACACCAACCTACAGGGTATCGAAAAACATAAAAGACTGTGAGTGGACAAAAATAAATTATAAGTTCAGATTTTTTTATAAGAAAATACATTTATACCTCCACGTAAAACCAATGCATGCATTCGAAAACTAGTTCATTTTCAGCATAAGAAACCATTTCATTTCCAAGATAATAAAAACCATGTATGAAAACCGAAATCATTTCTTTTTCTCAAATCCCGGGCCTCAGCCCAAAGCCATCAAAATCTATATCATCTAGGTCATAGCCCAAAACATCTAGAAACCATTTGAAAACCATTATGGTTTCACATAAATCCGAAAACCCTTTGAAACACATTTCCATCAATCGAACCTGCTGGATTTATCCGAGTCTTTAAACTCAATATATATCCGAGTCTTTAAACTCAATATATATCCGAGTCTTTAAACTCAACAGGCCTCAATATCAATCTGAGTATTTAAACTCTCGAGTCTTTAAACTAAATCTGGGTCTTTAAACCCAAAATCACATATCCGGGCCCGTCCTCGTCATATATCATATCCGGGTCTTTAAACCCAAAACTAGATCCAGTAAATCCAATCCAAAACCATTGTATCAAATCCAAATCCATAAATCCATTTCCAAATTCGAACCCGAAATCACCATTCCGAATACATCCGAATCCGGAATCATCATTCCGAATCCAAATCCAGAAATCACGTTTATCAAAATATAGCAAATCCCGAGATCATATCATCGAAACTGTTATCAAATCATAGCACAAAAGAATAATCTCGTAATACGCAAATATCTCGAAATACGTACAAATCACAAATCATAATCATATAAATCACAAATGGAAAACATATAAAACATTTATGCATGCATCATAATTTGGAAAACAAAGTCTACTCACATACCATCCGCGCTGCCGTCTCGATACGCGTGCAATATGCTGTTCCCGGCTAATCCACTATCACCGAACTTCCTGAACCTGTCCAAATCACATTCTAAGGTCACTAACCACTTCATTATGCTTCTACTAAATCCCCGTCATTTTCCCGGATTTTTAACTATTTTTAAACTAGCCCTTAAACCTTCGGACATCCCAAATCATATCGAAACAATGTCCGATCGACTCGAAACCAGCCTCAAAATGTTCGTTACATTGAATAGGATAAAAGTCATGTTGACCTCACCTAGAGAATAGTGTCCATGCGCCCTCATGCGCCACCGCAATCGGCTGCGTGTGGGAGCCACGCGCCTGTTACTATTCATCTCCTTCACCCGTTTGTTTGAGCAATCAGATTCTGCAATCCGCGTTATGACCCGATTCAATTCTTGTCAATTTCAACTCAAATTCTTCAATTGATTTATCCAATAACATCGTTATGAATCTAATTATGGTTCTGTAACCTCAATTACATTAGAACTTACCTTAATCCAATTGAATTCGAATTCGACAATTCGAAAAACACCCGAGTACTGTTCATCCATCGAATTTGCTAAATTCTATCTGTTTTCTTGAAATTGATTCATCAAGAAGCTTCGTGGGATCCTGCTAACCCCGTTTTCGATCTCAATTTCATCGTCCAACTCCTCCAATTACACAACTCAACCTTCGAATTTTCCAAACTTCGCCATGTCTGTTCTAAGTCAAAACGAAACCCTTTTCTTTCGTTTTTGATTGGGTTCGACTCGCCTTGAGCTCAGGAGGCTTAATTCAAGGCCAATTTTAGTTTTTATGGTCTAAAATTCTAAGTTCCAATCCTTGATCAATTTGAATTTCAAGTGTTTCGGGTTTGAGTTTTTCTTTCACGGTTTCACCTCACTCTTTCGTCTAATTCTCTGTTCTCCCCGTCTCAAATCTTTTCCAATTCTCCATTTCTCTCAATTGGTTGTGTATGGACATTTGAATCAGTCCTCTGCCGCCTGTTTTTGCTTCAATTGTATAATTCCAACCATTAACACACTTGCACACCCCACGACCACTAATCGTGTTTTTACAAGTGATATGTGTCATTTAAAGAACGAAATGAGTCATGTATTGATGATTCATCAACACTAGCAAAAGGACAAATTTTCCCCTTAGAATACAATTGACCAAAGTGCCTTGATAAAGCCCAAACTACGCATTAAATTAAACACGTAATTCGGGTGTTATGCAATTTAAACCCTTTTTGTGTAGTTGTAGTATTGGTAAATAGGGATCGTTCTTAATTGGGGAAATTAGGGAACATTAATAATATGTTAGTTAAAAAGAATAATGAATTAAATAATTAAATAATTAAATAATTAAATAATTAAATAATAAAGAATTAAAGAATAAATGAATTTAAGAATAAAAGAATTAATGAATTAATGAATTAATGAATTAATGAATTAATGAAATAAAGAATTAAATAATAAAAGAATAAAAGAATAAAGAATTAAATGGGAGGTTTGAAAGATTGTAATTATATAGTAAAGAAAGCAAGTAAAAATAATTAAGAACTTAATTCTACTTCTACTTTAACTTTTGTGCAAGTGAACTTTCTTCAAATACATATTTTTACTAACACTTTAACATCATGCTCATATTGAACCAATCACGAAATCCTATCTTAATCATCTCAAATACATGCATACATTTTTCAATATTATAAATGCACCGAACAGCGGTCATAAACACTTATAATACAATTCACCTTACGTTATTGATTTTAATGTGTGCCAAACATTTAAATATCTTCAATTTTCTACTAAGTGCACCGAACATCGATCATAAACACTCATCATAGAATTGAAGTTTAAGCACTAAAACATATGAAGTAGATGAAATTCAAAAAGTAAAACACATGGAGATTGTATTCACATTTACAATTATTAGAAAGAAAATACCAACACATATATTGAATTATAAGTAAACCGAAACAATAACAAGAATTTAAGTAAAGGGAAGAAAGTTACACTTTCGGAATCCAAGAACGGCTTGTGATTCCGAAAGTGGATGGAAACAATGGAATGTTATTCATAAGGAACAACGAACATCGGTTAGAACCTTATGAAGATGGAGGATAAAATATAAGAATGCGGACTTAAATTCTAGAATTATTTCGGAAATACTTGACCTAGGTATTTCTTAAGAAAAGCATAAAAATGTATTTAAGAGATCTCAAAGAAAAATCACAAGAACAAAGTAAAGAAGAAAAGAAATTAAGAAATAACATAAATTAAGAACAATAATTGAAAGAAAACTAATTAATAAGAAAATCTACAAGAAGTTAAAATAGTCCCTAAAATGAAGAACAAAATAAAAGAAGATGAACTAAAAGGAGAGGAGAACTAGAGAGAAACTACAAAAAGAGAAATAAAATGGGAAAAATGGAGACCCCTTTACAAGTGAAATTGCCTCCCTATTTATAGAGGGAGGCCATAAAGAACTAAAAATAAAATACAAAATAAAATATAAAAAATAGTAATAAAATAGTACAAAAAGAACTGATGAAAAATGATGATGAATGATGAAATTAGGGATGGGATTAGGCTGATTTTGTGCTGGAAAAAGGCAGAAAATGCAGAAAATGGGAGTAGGTTGGAGTGGGTTGCTGTTGACTGGGCTGCACAGATGCAGGAAATGGGCTGCATCAGTTGGAGTGAGTTGTAGGCAGAAAGTGGTTGGGCTGTGCGGATTGGACTGGACCATACTTGTTGGTGCAGGCAGGTAGTTGAATGCTGCAGTTGGGCTAGGCGCGCATGGGCTGCGAGAGGGTAGGTGGGCGTGCAGGCGGGTTGTGCGAGCAGGTGGGCTGTGACTGTTGCATCGGGCCGAGCAGGTTGGGTTGGTAGATCATGCGACGTGGGATCACGTGGAGTTGGAAGTGGTTCGCGCGGGTCACAACTGTGCGGCGGGTCGCAGCTCATAGGATGGCAGCGCGGATTGGACCGATATTTTGCTGGGCTAGACAGAGGAAAGCTGGGCTGCGGCCTGCTGCTTGGCAGAAAAATGATTTTGGGCTCATCATAATTTGGGCTTGGTTTAATTTGGGCTGCAAAATTAATTAAACAATTAATTAGTAATAATTCACCGAAATTCTTCCATAATTTCTTCGTTATAATTCCGATCGAGACGATTTTTTTGCCAAAATGCTCCAAATTACTAGCTTTATTTATTTAAACAAAAATATCACAAAATAAATTATTTTATCTAATTGTTGACACCATATCTGACCAGACCCACTGGGCCATATACTTAAAACCCATACTCTGTTCAAGGCCCAACACTACTATACTTACAACAGCCCCAACACCGGGCTCAATGCGGGATGCCACGTGGAAGCGTATCCACCCTCGGTCTACGTAACACGTGTCAACACGTAAATCGAGGAGCGTTTGTCCCACATCGGAACTTTGGGAATTGAACATCCCACCTACCCATACATAAGGGATACACATTTCCCAATAAAGGTAACTAAGATTTACTATTCACAATCACTCTACCAAACTTACCATTTACTATTTCCTCTTACGAACAACGCAACTGACTTGATCATCGGAGAACCTTAGCCTGGCACCACACCGGTGCCCGTACTAACGGAAACCCGCAATCCGCTTGAGTTGACAGGTCACAGGAGGGACACGCGTCATTTGGTGATTGGGCGACAGGTAATCGACAGTTGGAACATTTAACGCTTCAACAGTTTGGCGCCGTCTGTGGGAAATCTGACTAAGGTTTCCCACGCTCAACCAGACCGAGTTACGACTCATCCACCCATTGAACCGAGAGAGGACTCGTCGACACTGAACATGCAGGGTGAGCACGATCTCGGTGAGATCCCACCCAGGCAAGGCCCCAGAACAATGAGAGACCCCTCTCCTAACTTTTTACAAATAATCGAGAGACTCCAGAGCGACATGGCCGAGGTCAAAACTAAGGGTACCCAGGCAGAGTCGAGATGTCAGATGCTCGACGATCGATACACCGATGTAGCAGAACAGCTGCGGGTTGCACATGCGGAACTCGCTGCTCACCGAGCTAGCCTCGGTAAGGATGAGGCCGACAGGGTCGTTGCCGAGTGCGTCGAAAGAAATCGCTGAGCTACGGGGGAGGAGAAGGAGCACATGGTCGCCGAGCCGCCCAACACGCGTCCGGTGGACGCCGAGCCAAGCAAGAAACACACGCGGATGTTGATCATCCCCAGAAACCAGCTCGGCAACACCAGGATATACCGAGACGCAAGGGACGCCCTCAGCGAGGGGGCAGGACGGAACCAGTCGGTCAACGACCACCAGTCACACCGACCTAACCCTCGACCGACAGAAAAAATAAGGCACGACCACCGAGGAAACAACACCGCTCGGTGGTCCCGCCTAGGCAACAGCCGCGGAACTTTCTCAACAAGCTATCCCATCCCCGTCACCGACTCATCCCAGGAGACCGAGAGTACGGCCAAATCAGCTCGGCAACCTGGCAACAAGGCCGATCGATCACACCGAGAGAGACAAACATCAAGGACCTCCCGCGATGACACCGATCGGTCTACCCGACTCGGCCTTGCTCACCGTCCACCTGAACCAACCCGCCGGAGGAGCACCGAGCGGTCAGGACAGGGTGACCGACGGGACGAAAAATCCCAAGAACCACCCCGCCGGAGGGACGCCGAGTGGTCAAGGCCGGTCGGTCACAGGGGGGCCAGCCCACGGAATCCACCCGACCGGAGAGACACCGATCTGTCAAGCCCAGTCGGCCACCAGACAAGTAGCTATCAGCGCCAACCAAGTGGGAGGGATGCTGACCAGTCATGCCTGATCGGGCATGACCATGCACCGAGAGATAATCGGCGGGCAGAGCAGATAGACCGAGGGGCAAAATAGCAGTCCAGGACCGATTCGCTCGTCCAACACCTAATGGACCGAGTTCAGACACTCGAAGCTGGGACAGCCCGGACAGCAAGACCAGCCTGGGCCCCTTTACAGAACGAATCAACCAGTTCAGGGTCAATCAAGAGATAAGGCCCCTAAAAATCCCCCTTTACACTGGGAAGGACAACCCATGGAATCACCTGAATAACTTTTACTCGGCCATTGCTCTCAAAAACTTCGCGGATGATAAACAATGCCTCATCTTCAGTTCCACGCTGACTGAGGCTGCGATCAATTGGTTTTACAAGCTGGAGTCTGGGTCCATCGACTCTTTTGAGCAGGTCACCTCCACCTTCATGAACCAGTTCATGATACAGACTGATCGCCAGTCTTCAGCCGAAGATATCTTCCAGCTCAAACAGGGCGAACATGAACCACTACAGCGGTACGCAGCAAGATTCAACCACGAGTACTCCCGGTGCGCGGAGACGGATGACCGAGCAGCCTTCACGGCCTTCAAGGGCGGCCTCCGAGACTCCTCATTCAGGTACGCAGCTCACACCCAAGGCTGGACAACTTATAACGAAATTATGAAACAGGCGGCGGTCCACGTCAAAGCTGAAATGCTGAGCCAAAAGTCCAACGCTGCTAATGCATATCAACCTCCGTGGGCCGACTCGGTGAAAACATACACACAGAGCGTCCCGGAACAGCAGGGTTCAGCACAGCGTCCACAGGAGCAGGGGCAACAGAGCTATGGGGGAAAACGGAAAGACTACCCCCACAGCAACAATCTGTACAGCACTGTGAAGAAGGGTAAGAACCCGAATCACCAGGAAAGACAGCAGGGGGAGCGGTCAAACAACGGGGAAAAATGGGCCCCTCGCTCCAAGTATGAGACCTATACCATCCTCAACACCCCCTACGTGAACGTTCTCTTGAACGTGGAGCATATGATCCCGAAGTCCACTTGGGCGCCGGCAAAGGGCAAGCTTGGAAAAGACACAGAAATTTATTGTCAATACCACAAATACAATGGCCATAGCATTGACCAATGTGTCGCATTCCGGGATCTGGTGGAGGCTCTAGCCCGAGATGGGAAGATCAACCAATTTCTCCAACACGCACCACCACCACCTCGCAACCCACAGATCAACACGATCTCCGGAGGACCATCGATTTCTTGCCCGCTCACTTCCAACCGGGCAAAGAAGAACTTTCTGCGGGCCACCAAACAGAATCAGCAGCTCTTCAGTATCGAAGAAGGAAGAGACAAGAAAATAAACCGACTCGGTTGGGAACCCATCACGCTTGGTCAACGTCCTTTTCATCCGAGCTTTCAAGCAATTGGGCATCCCAGAAGCAGGTCTGGACCGCTCACCTACGCCGCTCTTTGGTTTCACGGGGGACTCCATCGTCCCGCATGGAACGGTTACCCTCCCCCTCTCCCTCGGAACACATCAACGAAGGGCAACCGTGCTGGCACCCTTCTTGGTGGTGGACTGCCCCGCGGCCTACGATGCCATTCTCGGACGGGGAATACTTAACCAGATGAAGGCAGTCGTCTCCACTCACCTACTGCTAGTAAAATTCCCAACTCCTATGGGGATTGGTCAAGTCAAAGGAGACCAACTGGCTGTAAGAGCCTGTAATTCTGTCACCCCAATCCAACCTCCGAAGGAAACCATGGCAGTGAAAGAGTCCGCGTTCGAGGCTGACCCCATCAGCCCTCAGGACACACGGAGAATACAGGATGGGCCAATTGAAGATCCTCGGGATCATTCGGCAACACCACACCCGCAGCCCATCGAGGATGTTGAAGAGATAGCACTCTCCCACGACTTTGCAGACCGACGGGTAAAAATTGGCACAACCCTCTCGCCTGACCTACGGTCACAACTGATTTGTTTTCTGAGGGAAAACTCTGAAGTCTTTGTCTGGTCCTACGCCGACATGCCCGGCATCTCCACCGACGTGATCTGCCACCGGCTCAGTATCGACCCCCGCCTACAGGCCTGTCGAACAGAAACGTCGCCTCTACGATGCAGAGAGGACCGAGGCTATGAAGGCAGAAATCGTCAAACTCAGCACCATCCACTTTGTTCGAAAGGCCGTCTATGCTGCCTGGGTAGCCAATGTTATACTCGTCAAGAAACCCTCGGGGGTGTGGCGAATGTGCATTGATTTCACTGACCTAAACAAGGCCTGCCCCAAGGACAGTTTTCCTTTGCCAAAGATTGACCAACTGGTCGACGCCACGGCAGGACATGAGCTCCTGAGTTTTATGGATGCGTACTCGGGCTACAACCAAATCTTTATGCATCCGGCAGATTAGATCCACACAACCTTCAGGACGGATCAGGGGTTATACTGCTACAATGTCATGCCTTTCGGACTCAAAAATGTTGGGGCCACCGAACAGCACCTGGTGAACTTTATGTTCGCTGACCAGATTGGGAAAACAATGGAGGTTTACGTCGACGACATGCTCGTCAAGAGTAAATTGGCTGACCTACACATCCCCAATCTCTCGCGAATCTTCGACGTCCTTAAACGATATCGAATGAGGTTAAATCCGGCGAAATGCGTGTTCGGAGTCAGCTCTGGAAAATTCCTGGGCTTTATGATTAGCCAGAGGGGTATCGAGGCCAACCCGGAAAAAATCAAGGCCTTGTTCGATATGGAGCCTCCGCGAACCCAGAAGGAGGTGCAGAGCCTAACTGGCCGAGTCACACCCCTAACACGCATTGTTTGAAGGGCAAGTCCAAACACATCACCTGGACAGAGGAGTGCACTAAGGCCTTCACGGAGCTCAAGGATTATATGGGCAGGGCGCTGTTGTTGGCGAGACCAGACACCGGGGAAACCCTTTACATGTACCTATCTGTCTCCGCCTCTGTCGTCAGTTCGGTGCTAGTCAAACGCAGGGATGGCGCTGAGAACCCGGTTTATTATGTCAGCAAGGCTTTACAGGACGCCGAGACCAGATACTCCGACCTCGAGAAACTCGCATTCGCCCTCATCATGTCCTCTAGAAAGCTAAGGCCATACTTCCAAGCTCATTCCATAACCGTGATGACCGACAGACCATTCCGACAAGTACTTCAGTAGCCAGAAACATCGGGCCGCTTACTCAAGTGGGCAATAGAACTCATCGAGTTCGACATCACCTTCACTCCCCGCACCTCCAAAAAGGGGCAGGCCGTAGCCGACTTCATTTCTGATTTTGTCTACGCCCCAGCGGTGGCCGCACATGAGGTCGCACCATCTGCTCCCCCCGTCCATAACACATATCTTGGATGAGGAAAGTCCCCAGCTTGACCCTGCTTAGCAGACGTGGCTCCTCTATGTTGACGAATCGGCCTGCCACACTGGATCCGGCGCCGGACTGGTCCTCACCAGACCGGACAAAATCCGAATGGAATACGCCCTTCGTTTCCAGTTCAAGACCTCTAACAATGTCGCAGAATATGAGGCCATCCTCGCGGGACTCCGCCTCGCCAAGACCTTGGAGGCAAAACAGATCCAAATCTTCAACGATTCGCAGCTTATCGTCAACCAGATCACCAACGAGTACGAGGCCAAAGACTCTTCCATGGCAGCATACAGAGCATTGGCAAAGTCTCTTCTCAGCGGTTTCCACCATTATGCTATCACTCGGATTCCACGCTCCGAAAATAGCCATGCGGATGCTCTAGCCTGGCTTGCATCCTCCCTCGATGAAAAACAGAGTCGCAATGTTCTGATCGAAATTCTTGATCAACCCAGCACACAGGGCCCGACAGTTTACGTAATCAACACTAACGGCACGTGGATGACCCCGCTGCTCGGATTCCTTACCAATGGAACTCTCTTCCGATAAGATAGAGGCCAAAAAGGTCCGGAGACAGGCAGCCCGGTATACACTCCTCAACGGCCAACTCTACAAGCGGGGTTTTACTCTACCTCTCCTGAAATGTCTTGTCCCAGAGGCAGGCTGGGCCATTCTGGAAGATATACATGGTGGCATTTGCGGGAATCATTCTGGACCACGATCATTGGCCCATAAATCTTTTCGACACGATTTCTACTGGCCTACTATGCATGGAGATGTGGCAGAGCTAACCAAACGGTGTGATAAATGTCAACGGTTTGCCCCTCTCTTCCGCTTACCTCCAGAAAACCTCACACCCATGGTCAGCCCTTGGCCCTTCTCACAGTGGGGACTTGACTTGATCGGGAAAATGCCTGCAGGGAAGGGCAAGACAGAGTATGCAGTGGTAGCAGTGGATTACTTCACAAAATGGGTTGAGGCAAAGGCTTTGGCTTAAATCACCACGGCCCAGATCGAAACGTTCGTCTTCCAGAACATTATCTGCCGTTTCAGTCTCCACCACACAATCGTCACGGACAAAGGGAAGCAATTCGACAACGCACGTTTCCGTGCCTTTTGTGATAGACACAACATCCGCCTCTGCTTCCCCTCCCCGGCTCACCCTCACTCCAACGGACAGGTAGAGGCCATCAACAAAATCATCAAGCACACACTGAAAAAGCAGCTCGACGAAGCCAAGGGCAAGTGGTCTGAAATCCTCCCCAACGCACTCTGGTCATATCGGACTTCCTACCGCACATCGACCAATGAAACCCCTTTCTCACTGACCTTCGGAACAGAAGTCGTCATCCCTGCTGAACTGAACGAAACTTCTTACCGGGTATCTACCTATGAACCCGAACAAAATAACCATCAGATTGCACTCAGTCTAGACCTCATTGAGGAGTACAGGGAGCAGGTTAACCTCAGAAACATTGCCTGCAAACAGCGGCTTTGCAACTACCATAATGCAGAGTCAAACACCGGGGTTTTGAAGACGGGGATTGGGTCCTTCGGAAGGTCAGCCTCGCCACCAAGGACAGCTCGGCCGGTACCCTCGGCCCAAATTGGGAAGGTCCTTATCGGGTCACAAGAGTTTTCCGACCCGGCACTTATGAATTGGAAGACTCCAATGGGCGAAAACTGGGCCACCCATGGCATGCCGAACACTTGAAGAAATACTTCATTTAGGACTTTGTATTTTTTTCTTTCATCTTATAACTTGTTGTACTTTGTTGGCTATTGCGCCCGTCACTTATAAACTCTTCCATTTATCTAGCTTTTGCAACCTAACATTTTGACTCAAACAGACGAGTCGGGGTTCGGTCTTACTCGGCCTACACCCCAACACTTGGCATTTTGACTCAAACATTCGAGTTGGTGTACAGTCCTACTCGGCTTGCACTAACATTTTGAATCAAACAGAAGAGTCGGGATTCGGTTCTACTCGGCATACACCCCAACACTTGGCATTTTGACTCAAACATTCGAGTCGGCGTACAGTCCTACTCAGCTTGCACTAACATTTTGACTCAAACAGACGAGTCGGGGTTCGGTCTTACTCGGCCTACACCCCAACACTTGGCATTTTGACTCAAACATTCGAGTCGGTGTACAGTCCTACTCGGCTTGCACTAACATTTTGACTCAAACAGACGAGTCGGGGTTCGATCTTACTCGGCCTACACCCCAACACTTGGCATTTTGACTCAAACATTCGAGTCAGTGTACAGTCCTACTCGGCTTGCACTAACATTTTGACTCAAACAGACGAGTCGGGGTTCGGTCTTACTCGGCCTACACCCCAACACTTAACATTTTTACTCAAACATTCGAGTTAGTGTACAGTCCTACTCGGTTTGCACTAACATTTTGACTCAAATAGACGAGTCGGGGTTCGGTCTTACTCGGCCTACACCCCAACACTTGGCATTTTGACTCAAACATTCGAGTCGGTGTACAGTCCTACTCGGCTTGCACTAACATTTTAACTCAAACAGACGAGTCGGGGTTCGGTTTTACTCGGCCTACACCCCAACACTTGGCATTTTGACTCAAACATTCGAGTCGGTGTACAGTCCTACTCGGCTTGCACTAACATTTTGACTCAAACAGACGAGTCGAGGTTCGGTCTTACTCGGCCTACACCCCAACACTTGGCATTTTGACCAAAACATTCGAGTCGGTGTACAGTCCTACTAGGCTTGCACTAACATTTTGACTCAAGCAGACGAGTCGGGGTTCGGTCTTACTCGGCCTACACCCTAACACATGGCATTTTGACTCAAACAGACGAGTGAGGGTTCGGTCTTACACGGCCTACACCCCAACACTTGGCATTTTGACTCAAACATTCGAGTCGGTGTACAGTCCTACTCGGCTGGCCCTAACATTTTGGCTCAAACAGACAAGTCGGTGTACAGCCTTACTCGGCTTACATCAACACTTAGACAAAGTGGGAAGATTCGCACAATTACTTGGTCTACAACTTTTGTACAAGCAAAATCTGATTTCATTCACGGGTGCAGACCTATTATGCTCGGCCTGCAAGATCTTTACAAAATTCGACCTCTCGGTCGTCCTCACTATTTCTAACCAAAAACAAAAAAGGTAGATATACAAGCGTCCTACACTAACTCCTCCACCCGTTGCTCGGCTTGCGGTGCTCCCTCCACCTCTGGCTCCGGCTCCTTTTGAGGCTCCACCTGGTCGGCTTCCGGCTGGTTACTCGGCTGGGCACCCTCTTCTTCCTCCTCCCCCGACTCGTCCTCAAACATTTCAGCGGTGATATCCTGGCCGAGCCAGGGGGTCTTCACGGTCAGACTGGGGTTGTGCAAGAAGAGATTGCGGAAGAACTCCTACTCGCAGTCGGCGACGTACTCGTTCTTCAACTTCTCGAACTCCTCGGAGGCTTTGAACTCGGCCACCGCAGACTTTCTAGCCTCTTCCAGGTCGGCCTCCCGAGCCGCCTTCACCCGACACAACTCCTTCCAGTGCTTCAGGTAATCTTTCTCTTTGGCCTCAACCTCGGCCTTAATTTGGTCTCTGGTAGCCAGGGCCTCCTGAGTCTTCCACCTCTCGGCTACCAACTTGCGGTTGAGGTCGGCCGCTTCCTTCATCGCCCTCTCGGCCTCTTAGAGCTTCGGAGTGAGCTCCTCCTGCTTCTTCCTCAGCCGGTCCTTCTCCCGCCGAGCACCAGCCACCCTCCTCTAGGCATTCCCAAATTGGCAGTAGACTTCACCGAGGGCCTGCACAAAAAAGAGCTTAGACAGTCACTCGGTCGACAACACTACACTTGAAAAATAACACGAAAAACACTTAGATTGCTCAGCAATAGCAGGGCTTTCTCCATCCTCTGGTCCGCCGACCAGCATTGCACCTCGGCCAGTTCATCTAGGGCGTCGAGGCCCCTTGACAGACCCCGTTCAGCAACGGAACCATCTACCTCGGGCAGTAGAGAGTGGCCTCGGCACTCGACCCCTCAGGTCAGATATGGTGTCAATAAATGTTCCAACCGACTAATTATTTATTATTTTAATATCAATAACTAAGTATAAAGGGTATAAAATAATATAAAATAATGCTTATTTGGGGACCTATCAAATACCCCCACACTTAAACTTTGCTAGTCCCTAGCAAATACTAAAATTAAACTAAGAATTCAAAACAAGTAAACCCTCAACCATTTGTCACAAAATTTCATTATTTTCATGGCATCAAAGATTTTCACTTAAAGCATTTAAGCGTATAGAATTCAAGAGCTAATACATGGTAACAAAATATTTTAACAAGTAAGATAATGAGTAAATATGGTGAAATGGATCTCAACATGAATAAAACAAGTATGATCAACTCACAAGGATATGCACTCATAAATTCACTCAATTTTGTAAGGGTTTGTGTTTGCACTCAAAATATGTGAGAAAAATGCTCACATAATAGAAATGAAGTACTTTTGCAAAATTTCAAACAAACACCTCATGATAAAAACAAAACATATTTGCACAAATGAACCAAAACCATAAGCGTACTCAAGTGATTAACTCAACTAATCAAAATTTACCATCTTAAGGATCATAAGGTCTTTACGAAGGTTGTAATGGGGCAAAGTTTAGAGGCAAAGAATATATAGGACAAGTGGTGCTCAAAATTCGTTCCAAGACTCAAGATTCCCAAAACATAACATAACTTCCCGACCTTAGTGCAATGATATCATGAATTCATCCATTCGAACATAGGCCAAATTTCATCATGTTGGGCCTCGAATTCAATTGAATTTACAACTATAAAGGACTTAACTCAAACATTACATAATCAAACCTTATTACCTTGATAGAAACTCAATACTTTTTTTTTTCAATTTCAATTATTTATTTATTTATTTATTTTTCTTTTTCATATATCAAGGTAATAACATGTGTCAATAATACAATAAAGTTTGAGTAAGTAAATCCATATACATAAAAGTCTTCAAAACATCATCAATTTCTCTTCACACAATCTGTATGTCTTCAACTGAGTCATTGGAACAAGGGTGAAAGATGTCTATCTTAAACTCAAGTGTTTAGATAATCATGGTGATGAAAGAAAGGCTTAATGTAGGCTCAAAGGGGTTAAAACTAAGGGGGTCGCAACTTGTGCGCACAAAAATAGGGAACATGGATGTTTGAATTTGTGGTGTTAACCCTAATGCCTTACTCATATCCAAAATCAAAGAGTTTATTGACTTAAAAGCTTTGAAAATCACATAGAATAAGTTCTAGTACTCTAGAGTTCATTAAAAACTATTGCAAGCAGTTATGAGGCATATGTATATCAATTTAAACAATGAACTTATGAATCACTCATCAAAGATGTATATACGGTTCTAAAACTCACATAAGGTTCAAATGATTCATACTTACCTTAACATGCTCGTTTATGTACCAATTTACATGCATTATCTAAAGGTTATAACATTTAATCACAAAATATTAACAAACGAATTCAAGTTATAGTGATCATCTTTATAACATATTCATTTTCGTTCATTTATATCATTGACAAGTTAAAGACAAACTTAATACTCGTAAAAACACTAAATTAACACAAAAAGACTCAAGAAAGCAATAAACATAATTATATATATATATATATTTATAATTTTTATTAAATTTTATTGCACAATTAAAATTGTAAACCACTCCCCCACACTTAAATTCTACATTGTCCTCAATGTAGGAAAATATGAAGTATTTGAACATAGAATTGAAGTAAGGAAAATGATTTACGAAAATAAAACAAGAAAAACATTAAGTAAACAAAATAAAGAGAGTGAAGGGTGAAAGATAGCAAATCTGCGTTGATGACTCCTTCACATCCCGGGAATACATTGGGTTGCCTCCCAACAAGCACTTGAAGTTTAACGTCCATCCAGCCTAGACAGAGATGCAAGTTAGTTAAACTAAAAATGCAAATTAAATTTGTCATGACAAATAATGTAAGTTAAGATGTAAACACTATTTACATGTCGGGGGAAGTCAAAGATGTATATGGTTCACATAGCTTCAAAGTTTAGACGAAGATTTCTACGTTTGGGCGGCCCAAGTAAATATCTTGAATTAATTCAACTATTTGGGCAAGTTCGAAGGTGACCAGGTTAGAAAGAATAAACACAAGAGGCAGGGCTAATTTTAAGACATCCCGAGGCTTAAACTCCATTGATGTCCCTTTCTTAGACCCAAAGCCCGTTATGAGTACCGTCTCTTATCCTAGACATCACCCTCGAAAATTTCTTACCCCAGAGGAATTAAGATAACTCAAGTGTTAACAATCACCGTAGGTGAGAGTTAACAAATGAGTCTTCACCGATTAAAGATCAAAATCTAAACTTCGAAGTACAAGTGATCTACATATAGCCGAGACTAATGCATGAATGCACGATTTATTTACAAGTATATTTTTTTATGCACAATTTAAAAATATAATATGACAATTTACATTTTATACAAGTATGAACAATTTATGAATAAAAGGACAAAGAAGTACAAATAAATCCACAAATAATATACAACTTAAATAAATACATCCCCAAATAAAATAAAATAAACAAGTAATATACAACTTAGGAACTAGTATAAACAATAAGTATGAATTAACACTAACATGAAGCTAAAACTAAAGAAAGTTGGAAAGTAAATATATATATTTAATTTTTTTATTAATTAATTTTTTTTTCTGAATTTAATAATTAAATAAATGAAATATTTTTTTTTTAATTTTTTTACGAATTTTATGTTTTTTTATTACAAAAACAAATAAGAATAAATAAAATTAAAAATAAGGAAAAATGAACATGTACTATATGCATTTATGAACAATTAAAAAGAATGAACATTATGTACAAGTACGAACAAGAATAATATGACAAGTAAAAGAATTATAAACAAACATAAATGAAAGTTAATTATGAATAAGAATGTATAAGTATAAAATGAACAAGTAAAATAAAAAAAATTAAATTTACATAAACAATTATAATATGACAAGTATATATATATATATATATATAATGAACGTTTATGAAGAAATATAATAAGAACAAATAAAGTATGAACATTACAAACAAAAATAAATAGAACAAATATAAGAATCAAAATTATAAACAAGCATAAAAATAAAAGTTATGAACAAGTATAAAGATAATATACAAGTATAATATGAACATGCATAAAGATACACATTAAGAACAAGTATAATATGTACAAATATAAACATAAAAATAAACAAATATAAACAAAAATAATAAGAACAAAAATAAGATGGATAAATAAAATATAAACAAGTAACTAAAAGTTATGAACAAATAAAATATGAACCAAAATAAAATAAAATAAATATAAACAAGTATAATATGCACAATTTATATACATCCACCCACATATTAAAAATGATTTTCAATTTCCCCGGCAACGGCGCCAAAAATTGATAAAGCCCAAACTACGCATTAAATTAAACACGTAATTCGGGTGTTATGCAATTTAAACCTTTTTTGTGTAGTTGTAGTATTGGTAAATTGGGATCGTTCTTAACCGGAGAAATTAGAGAACATTAATAATATGTTAGTTAAAAAGAATAATGAATAATTAAAGAATAATGAATTAAATAATTAAATAATTAAATAATTAAGAATTAAAGAATAAATGAATTTAAGAATTAAAGAATTAAAGAATTAAGTAATTAATGAAATAAAGAATAAAAGAATAAAAGAATAAACGAATAAAAGAATAAAAAATTAAATGAGAGGTTTGAAAGATTGTAATTATATAGTAAAGAAAGCAAGTAAAAATAATTAAGAACTTAATTCTACTTCTACTTTAACTTTTGTGCAAGTGAACTTTCTTCAAACACATATTTTTACCAAGACTCTAACATCATGCTCATATTGAACCAATAAGGGATAGGTCTACTTTGTGGTCAGATCTTCCGAAGTTTAGGTCGGTCTCTAAGTTGTGTTCTCCCTGACTTTCTTGTAGATGTTCGAGGATAGTAACTAGGTGACACAAGGGAGGTGCTACAACTCAGAGGTCGGTGGGGTGTCAGAGAGTAGCATAAGGATCCTCATTCCTTCTTCTAAGAGTGAGGATGAAGCTATCTCAGCCGACATAGGGGATAGGTCTAGGCCAGACGACTAGTTGGCCGAGAATTCTGGTCAGAAGGACGACTCAGCCCCTGGAGTGGAGGTTGCTGACCACACATGCGATGGCAATGTGTTGGTGGATGCTGAGACCATTGTGGAGAAAGGTGTGCACAAGACATTAAAAATGACCCACAGTTGGAAGAGGGGGTCTATGTGTATGCCCAAGGGTAAGTGAGCCAGTGACGAACTGGTATTGGACACGGTCCCGATAGTGAAAGTTGCCTTCACCGTGGACGAGATGGTCAACAAGGAGAGCAAGAAGGATTTGATAATATGTACATAGAGGCGAGATGTCGAGTAACCCCTCGGCTAGTATGGCTTTGATCTATACCGAGCTAATGCATCGCGAGGTACGTCTGCCCCTGCACCCTTGGTTGCGACAGATGGTGAAGAAGATAGGGGTAGCAACTGGTCAGCTTAACCCCCAATGTATGGATTATGCTCTGCAGAGCAATGGATGGATTATGCTCTGCAGAGCAATGGATGGATATTTGTTTGGTGTCGTAAGAAGAGCAAGTGGGGCGAGTTCATTCTTGACATACCGACCTCGAAAAATTTGTACAAAACGAAGTTTTCCCGGTCTGTGGGAACTGGGAGCGGGATACCAAGGGGGTCCAATACCGAGCAAGTTTCAAACTGAAGGGGCTTAAACGTCTTAGTGTTGTTGTGTCAGTCATCTAGTGTGCTTTCATTTAATGTGTTTATCCAAGAGTTTGTATAGAGTCTGACCGTGGTCTCGGTGTGCAGGTCTGTTCCCTACCGAGGAGATCACTCCGGATGAGAAAGAGATAATTCAGAGGGTGAAGTCGAGGTTGCCTAATATGGAGCAGAACCGACGCATCCTACGGTTACTAGGGTTCCAGCACGCGGCCGGCCTAATCAACACCGACGAGCATAAGTCATTGGGATCGTGCCGAGATGTTTTCTTTGTTTTTGTCTTTTTTTTTGTTAGTCGCTGACTTGCTTCTCTATGTTGTAGTGCCATATCATCTTGGGAGCAAGATTTACAAGGACGTCAAGTCGGTCAGAATGAAGGCTGAGAAGAGTTCCAAACATTTGGCATCGCTCTCGAAAGCCGTGCAAAGTTTGAACCAGATGCTCAAAAAAAGGAAGAGAGACTAGCTGGACAAAAAGAAACAGACGATGCATACCGATCGGGAGGCTGGCCAAGCCCCAAGACCAAAGCTAAAGAGTCCTCATCTGACACCCAAAGGGAAAGAGGTCGAGACCGAGGATGAGAGGGTTCTTTCACCTCATCCCAAGCGGCTCAAAGTGCAACAGAACATTGAGGCAGTGTTAGCGGCCCAACTGACCATTAGCGGCTCAAGGAAGACGTCGTCGTCGAGCTACACTGCTCCATTGTATTCTCCTTGGCTGGATATCAGGATATGGGAAAAGCTGAAGAGGTGTAGGGAGGGTGTGAACCTCGGGTTGTTTACTAAGCGGGAGTCGATCATTGACCCTAGTTTGTCCAGCTTGTAGGTGACCATCTACTGTCCGAGGTAGATGATACCCCTAGTAACGGTCTCTGCCATGGGGCATCAATTCTCTTGGACGAATTGGCTACCATCCCTATTAAGACCACCAACTAGAAAATTTAGAGGGCTCTCTTACTGCTGACCAATGTAAGTGTGTCTTGTTTGAATTCCAAAGTTAATTTTATATGCTGAGATTGGGTTGTTCTAACATGATGAGTGTGCAGGACCTTGGCGAGTTATATCTACAATTCACCAATGCTCAGAAGAGGGTTAGCTTGACCCGAAGAGAGAAAGAGAAACTCAAGAGGAAGCAGGAAGAGCTGGTGCCGAAACTCGGTGAGGCTGATAAGGCAATCAAGATGGCAACAGACCTTACTCGGCAGCTTGAGGCCGAGAAGAAGAAAACGGAAAAGGCTGTTAAGGCCAAGGTCTAGCTTTAGGCCAAGGTTGATGCAGCTGAGAAGAACGTTGTTGGGCATTGGAAGAAATTAGGTCGTGTTAAGGCTGCTAGAGAGGCCGACTTGGCCCTTGTCCGCGAGCAGGTCGTGGCGGAATTCAAGGAGTCTGAGGAGCAGGACAAGATAAAGAATCACTACGCCGCAGATTACGAGTGGGAGTTTTTCAGGAACCACTTTCATCATAACCCAAACCTGGCGATCTAGACACCCTGGCTTGATCAGAACATAATGACCGAGTTGTTCGCTAAGGATTCGTCTAAGGAAGAGGACGACGATGCCTAGGGCAGAGGTACTAGGAAAAGGTCCAAGGTGGAGCAGACAGGGGCCTAGCAGCATGTGGTTAGGCATCCAGACTCCCATCCTATACAATCAAAGGGCCAGCTAGAGGCTGAGTAGCCTGTGGTTGAAGTGGAAGAGCTAGAGTAGGGAGTGAACCCCACGCCTTGTAATTTTGTTTTCTTTCCAATGTTTGTAGTAAGGCCGTGTGCCATATTTTTTAAGCTTTTTCAGACCGAGCAAGAAAAGGTCTGGCGATCAATGGGAATGTAGTCTTTTTGGAATTACGTAATTTTCCTGTGTGTGTAAACCTAGTAAGATTATGAATGGGACTCACATGTTTGAGTCAAATTGCAAGTGTAAGATGTAGACCCAGTAGGACCGTACATCGACTCGATTGTTTGGGTCAAAATGTAAGTGTAAGTCGAGTAGGGCTGTACACCGACTCATATGTTTGAGTCAAATTGTTAGCTTTATGTATACATGTTGTTTGTAATGAATAAGATTTCATTGATAAAGTGAGGCCAAAGTGGCGAATTACAATGAGTTATAAGAGAAAAAAAAAGGTGTTAACTGACAAGGTTGGTCGAGCAGACTAGAGGAAGCACTTCTTCAGGTGGTCAGCGTTCCATGGATGACCGAGCTGTGTTCCCTCAGAGTCGGCCAATTCGTATGTACCAAGTCGGCAGATCCTTGTAATTTTGTAAGAGCCTTCCTAGTTAGCCCAAGTTTCCTAGCTAAGCTATCTCTGGTTGTGAGGCTGACCTTCCGCAGGACCTGGTCTCCTTCTCGAAAGCTGCTTGGTTGACTCTTGCGTTGTGGTAGTTGTAGAGTCGCTTCTCGCAGGCGATCTTCCTTAGGTTGGCTTTTTCACGGTGTTCATCAATGAGATCGAGGCTAAGTGCTAGCTGAAGGTCATTCTGCTCTAGCTCGTAGGCTGACACTCGGTAGGAAGTCTCAGTGGTCTCAGCTAGGATGACTGCCTTGGTGCTGAAAGTCAGTGAGAAATGGGTTTCATTCGTCGACGTTCGGTACAAGGTCATGTATGACCAGAGTGCATTTGGAAGAATCTCAGACCATTTGCCCTTGGCTTCGACGAGCTGAGTCTTCATTGTGTGCTTGATGATTTATTTATGTCCTCAACTTTGCCATTCGACTAAGGTGGGCTAGGGAGACGAAGCAGAGGTTGATGTTATGTCTCTTGCAGAATGCGCGAAAGCGAGCATTATCGAATTACTTCCTGTTGTCTGTGAAGATAGTGTGCGGAAGACTAAACCGACAAATTATGTTCTGGAAGATAAATGTTTTGATCTGGGCAGTGGTGATGGAAGCCATAGCCTTGGTTTCCACCCATTTCGTGAAGTAGTCAACGGCTACCACGACGTATTCTGTCTTCCCTTTCCCGACTGGCATTTTTGCAACCAAATTAAGTACCCACTATGAGAATGGCCATGAGATAAGCATGGGCGTGATGTGTACTGGTGGTAAGTGGGGGAAAAGACCAAACCTCTAGCACTTGTCACATCTTCTAGTGAGGTCTGCCGCATCCGCATGTATAGTTGGCCAATAGAAACCTTGGCGAAAGGCCTTGTGTGCTAGTAAGCGTAGGCCAGAGTGGTTCAAATGTCAACATGTATTTCTTCCAAGATGGATCTTCCTGCACTCAGGGTGAGGCACTTAAGGAGAGGGAGAGTGAATCCCCGCTTATAGAGTTGGCCGTTGATTAAGGTATGCCAGGCTACCTGTCGCCGGATCTTCTTGGCTTTGCTTCTGCCGGAGGGGAGAGTCCTGTCAGAAAGGAAACCAACAAGAGGGGTCATCTATTTGGGCTGGACGTAGATTGCGCAGATGGAAGTGTGCCGAGTACTGGGGACATCCATTTGGGCTCGTCAAGGGAAGATGCCAGCCGAGCAAGAGTATCGACGTGATTGTTTTTGGACTGCGGGATCCTTGTGATAGTGTGGCCTTCAAAACCATCCAAGAAGCCCTATGCCAATGTTTGGTAGAGCTCCATGGAAGAGTCATTTACTTTGAACTCATCGTTGATCTGAGTACCGATGAGTTGTGAGCCGTTGTAGATCTAAATCTGTTTGGCCTCCATGGCCTTTGCTAGGTGGAGTTTGGCGAGAAAACCTTCATACTCAGCTACATTATTAGAGGCTTTGAGCATGAAGTGAAGATTGTATTCCATTTTTACCTTGTTCGGAGTAGTTAGGACGAGTTCTGCACTAGAGCCGCTTTGGTAGGCTGAGCCATCAATGTAGAGAAGCCATGTGAGCTTGGTTGCGTCCAACTGCGATTTTTTGTCATCTGCTGTTTGTGTTGTAGATGTCGGAAGAGTAAGAGTAGTAGTCATCGTTGTGGGTTCGACCGAGGTATATGAAATTTCTGAAATAAAGTCTGCAATGGCCTGGCCCTTCTTATCGGTACGGGATGTAAAAGTGATATCAAACTCACTTAGTTCGATCGTTCACTTGAGTAGTCTTCCTGACGTTTCTAGTTTCTGGAGCACTTGTCGTTGTGGCTTATCAGTCATTACCATGATCGAATGAGCTTGGAAGTAGGGTTGTAGTTTTCTGGAGGAAATGATTAGAGCGAAATAAAGTTTTTTGATGTTGGTATACCATGTTTATGTGTTCTAGAGTGCTTTGCTGACGTACTACACAGAGTGTTCTGCTCCGTCCTTTCATTTTACAAGTACCGAGCTAGTTGCGGATATGGAGACAGAGAGGTAAATGAACATAGGCTCTCATGTCTCGGGTATTTCCAGCAGCGGTGCTTTGCTCATGTATTCCTTAAGCTCTTTGAAGGCTTTTGTGCATTATTTAGTTCAAGTTAAATGTCTAGACTTTCCTTTGATGGCTTTGAAGAACGACACGCATTTGTCTGTTTCTTTTGAAATGAATCGCGTAAGAGCTGCCACTCAGCCCGTTAGGCTCTCGATGTCTTTCTGATCATGTAACCTAGAAAGTTTCCAGATCTAACCCCGAGGATACACATGGTTGGGTTTAGCCTCATTCTATACTTCTTGAGCACGTCGACATCTGTTAGAGGTTGGGGATGTGTTGGTTGGCTGATTTAATTTTGACAAGCATGTCATCGACGTAGACTTTTATTGTTTCCCTATGTGGTATGCAAACATGAATTTTACTAAATGGTGATAGGTGGCTTCCGAATGCTTAAGTCCAAAGAGCATGACATTGTAGAAATAGTGCCCTTGGGTTGTCCGAAATGTTGTGTGGATCTGGTTTGCTGGCTGTAGGCGTCCATGAAACTTAAGAGTTCGTGCCCTGTCGTTACATTGACCAGTTGGTCAATAATGGGCAAGGGAAAATTGTCCTTAGGGCATGCCTTGTTCAAGTCGGTGAAGTCAATGCACATCCGCTATGCTCCGGAAGGCTTCTTAACTAGGAACATATTGGCCACCCATGCAACGTAGACTACCTTCCAGACGAAGTGGATGGTGCTGAGTTTGATGATCTGGGCCTTCATAACTTCTGTTCGTTTTACATTGTAGTGCCTACGTTTTTGTTGGACTGGTTTGTAAGAAGGGTTAATTCTCAGCTGGTGGCAAATGACATTAGTGGAAAAGCTACGCATGTCCGCGTAGGACCATGCAAAGATCTCAGAGTTGTTTTTTAAAAATTTGATTAGTTGTTTCCGCATATCTAGGGAAAAAGTGGTTCTGATCCTTACCTTTTGTTTCGTAAAGTCATGGGAGAGCACAACCTCCTCGATTGGTTGTGAATGTGGCATTGCTGAATAATCCCTTGGGTCTTCAATTAGCGCCTCCTGGATGTGTTGTGCCTTTTGAGGGTCAACTAGGTCGGTCTCGAAGGCTGACTCTGTCACGACCATTGATTCCTTTGGTAGTTGGATTGGTGCTGCGGAGATGCACGCCCTTACTACCATCTGATCACCTCGAACTTGGACAATACCAATGGGGTGGGAAATTTAACCAAGAGCAAGTGCGCGGAGACTACTTCCTTTAGCTGGTTGATTATCCCTCTCCCTAGGATGATGTTATAAACAGCAGGACAATCCACCACCAGGAAAGAAGCGAGTACTATTGCTCTCTGTGGGTGTGAACTGAGGGAGAACAGAAGAGTGATAGTTCCGCATGGAACTATGGAATCCTCAGTTAAGCCAAAGGGTGGTGTGGTGGATCGGTCCAAGCTGGCCTCCATTATGCTCATTTGTTTGAATGCCCCCATGAAGAGGACATTAGCAGAGCTGCTGGTGTCGATCATGACTCGGACGTCGTAGTTGGCTATCTCTGCCATGATGACGATTAGGTCATCGTGGGGATAGACCATTCCTCGCTCTTCCTCATCCCAGAATGTGATGAGTGCCCACCTCAGCATGCTGGTCTTCCTGGCTCGTCCATCCTTGATGTTGAAGATCTGATGATTTTTCTTGGAAGCTCGCAGGAAGTTGTTCTTCGCTCGGTTTGAGATCAGGTTTAGGATATAGATGCCCCCCTCAGTGATCGTATTGATTTATAGATTGCGAGGCGGAGGTGGTGCATGTTGGAGGAACTGGTTGATCTTTCCATCCTTACCCAAAGCTTCGACTAGGTCCTTGAATGCCATGCACTGGTTGATACTATAACCATTGTACTTGTGATACTAGCAGTAGGTTCCTATGTCCTTGCCGAGTTTTCCCTTGGCTGGTGCCCAGGTGGATTTTGGAATCATGTGCTCGACGTTGAGCAACACATTCTCATAGCAGGTGTTGAGTATGGTGTAGATCTCATACTTCGACCGATGGACTTGCTTTTCCCTGTTGTTTGGTCGATCGTCCTGGTGGTTGTGTCCTTGCTGTCTGTCCTGATGGCTCGGGTTCTTGCCCTTTTACCCTGGGATGTATATGTTGTTACTATGGGACTAGTGGGGCCTCTGTCGTAACCTGTCAACTAGGAAGAGTTGTGGGTCTTCCGTTAGTATGGACACTGGTGTGGTGCCAGCCTAAGGTTCTCCGATGGTTAAGTTAGTAACTTTATTCGTAAGAGGAAATAGTTAATGATAAGTTTGGTACGACAATAGTAAATAGTAAAAATTAGTTAATTTTATTGGGAAATGCGTGCCTCTTATATATGGGCGAGTGTGATGTTCGATTCCTATAGTTTCGATGTGAGATAATTACTCCTCGATTTGCATGCTAACACGTATCACGTAGATCGTGGGTGGGGATGCCTTGACGTGTCATCCCGTTAGATATAGTGTCAAAACTTATAAAGTGAGATATTAATATTTCCAAAATAAAAATGAAACAAATAAAAATCACAATAAAATCTTTTTAAAAGATGGAAAATGAGCAACTTCTTGGCCGGGCCACCCTCTTGTTATTCGTATGACATTATTTATAAGGTCTAGAGAATAGTGGATTAGATATATAAATTATTTATCAATCATAATACGCTACACATAAAAAATCAATAAAATTATTGATCTCCCATAAAGATTAAGAATTTCAAATCAGATACATATATCAGTAGTTTTAGAAATTTGAGTTTTTAATTTTTAGGAATATATACTGAGTTTTCTTAAAACAAAGGCTCTATATATATGGGCGCATAAATTTGTTCACATAATTATGTTTGTACAAAATGAGCTTACTTTATAATTGCTTTTTCAAGTAAGTACATGTTAATGCAATACACATTTGGCCAATGATTGATGAATGATATACTAAAACTAAGTATTAAAGTAAACACAAAGTCACACTCAACATTTAATAAAAACATATGCAAATTAAATATATTTTTTTAGATTGTAGCATTGATAAGTAAGGATCGATCTTAACCGGGGTTTGAGGGTACTAAGCATGATTATCGTTTGATTAATTAATTAGGGGGTAGTTGATTGTTTCTATTATCCTATGTGATTAACTAATCTAAAATAACCTAATCTATTATTTACATGGTCAACTCATTTTTAAACTTAACTCATTAATAAATTATGCCAATTCCAAAATCTACGAAATTCCCTCATCTCAGTTCTACGGAATACAAAACATATTATCTCAAGTACGTGCTCAAAAGTTGCCCTACACACTTTCAATGATCCAGACTTGAAAATTGTCTTACATCTAATCAAGCATTAAGCGCAACATATGAGCATAACAAAAACTAAAATATTGGAACACATGGAAGATTATTGAAACTTATATAAGATATAAAACCATAATTATATCAAAGATCGATCCAATAAAATGATCATTCAATGACAAAAGAAAATCACAGGGTAAAAAGATCATATTACACTTTTTCTCCTTGGAAATTGCCCTACGGATGCTAAGTGGCTCAACACACCTTGATGAGACACTCGGAAATTGCCCTATATGTCACGGGTAAGGATGAAAATATGGATATCGATGGATATATTGCTAGTCAAATTTATGGATATGTCGCCCCAAATATCGATATCGTTTACAATCAATAAAAATGACGGAAATTAAGTCTAAAAATTGGAAATTTGGAATGAAACTTTGGGAAAAACTTAAGTAACCAATGATGGTTATATAGGACTAATAAAAACTATAAAATGACTTTGATATAATAAATATATGATGAATAATATGATACAATAGGGTTCAGCCAATGACTAATAATATAAAATTTTAAACATAAACATAAATTGAAGTGAATTACTATAATTGAATGTTAATATAGTTAAAACATAAAAATAAGCATAATAATAGAGTTTACATTCACATAATAATTTAGAAAATCGGGGAATTTGTATTTACATAATAATTTAAAAAATTGGACGTAAAACGAATTCTTATTAATAGTATGCTCATCTCATATTTTTCTAAAATCCATTAATATTCAAATAAGTTTCTTCAATTCAACATAATTTGCTTCAAATTAACCATTTCTACTCTATGAATTATTCCATTCAATATAATTTGCTTCAAAAATTCATTAATATTCAAATGAACCTTATATTTATATTCCCAATTTTTTTTTATATCAAATACTAATTTAAATATAAAATATATTATATTATATTTCCATAAATGTACCCATATGTTATCCAATTAACTTCAAAATTGTACCATTAAACTAAAAAAAATAATAATAAATATTTCATCTTGGACGGATAGCCGGTTGGAAATTTCGATAAAGAGACAAAAGTCTTGATCAACACCACATTTCCCGCTGCTAATAGTAATTTTGATAAATGACAATATAATACTTTAAACATAAAAAAATATATATATAATATTTTAAACATATATAAAAATAAAAACATAATAGATTTCATAACATAGAACTAAATTGGGAGTTAAACTTCAATTTTTTCATGTATTTCAAGAAGTTTGAAGGAAATATTCCAAAAAACGAAATTCAAAGTGAGAAGACTGAATTTGTAAAAAAAAAAATAGAAAAAAAAATAGATCTAAAGAAAAAAAAATATTTCTTTAATTTAATTATAAATTATAAATTATAATTTTTTTTTTAAAACCATAATTGAATATGGGCTGGACACTTGGACCCAAAGACCTTTGTTGGATTTTAATGAGAAAAACGTATCTCAAAAGTCTTTGTTGTTTTGTGCACCATTATTAAATCTTCTCTCTCTCTCTCTCTCTCTCTCTCTCTCTCTCCCCTTCCCGAAAACCTTCATCTTCTTTCTCTGCAAGTCTGCAACCCAGCAAAATCCAGTTGAATCCAAGGATGAAAACTCAAGTACTTAACCTCACTTTTCACACAAATCATTCCCCACTTCGAGATGAACAAGATGAAGAAAGCCCAGATCTCCTTTGCCAGCCTCGGCGCCGGAGTCGGACAGAATCGAGTTTTGAAGGTACGGCGGGACTCGAAATATTGATGAAATCGGTATTTATCGGTGAATTTCGGCCGATATTCTCCGATATTGGCCGAAATGACCGATTTTGGGGGAAAATTTTCCTTCACCCCTACCTTACCTGCCGGTGGTCGGAAAAACCGATATATCGTTCGATATATCGGGGATATTACCGATTTTTTAATCCCTGGTCACGGGTGAAAGTGTTTATGATGGAATATGGTGTGATTGGATTTTGCTAAGGAAATCTCAAATTATTAAAAAAAAAAAATTTGGTTAAGCAGAGCTTTGGTACAAAGAATGAGCGACTCTTTACAATTAGCCTAAGCCTCTCTATTTATAGGAGAAAATTAAGCCCCAAATAAATAGGAGTTTACAATTTAATTCTAAAAAGAAAAGGTTTCCTATATATAAAAGAAATATAATTAAAAAACTTTCCTATAAGTAAAAGGAGTGAAAATAGTAAAACAAAAGGAAATACGATTGAAATCCTAATCCAAAATGGAGAATAGGTGTGAAAACAACTTGAATTAATCCTAACAATAACCCAAAAGTCGGAATTAAAGCCTCAGGATCAACTTCGGTGGTCAGCCAACGAAACAGCTGGTCAAAATAGCAAGAAGCCTTCGGTCAACGCGTAGTTAACCCGGTTCAACAGATATATTGTCCGATATAACGGCGATATTACCGATTTTTTCATACCTGGTCACGGGTGAAAGTGTTTATGATGGAATATGGTGTGATTGGATTTTGCTAAGGAAATCTCAAATTATTAAAAAGAAAAATTTGGTTAAGCAGAGCTTTGGTACAAAGAATGAGCGACTCTTTACAATTAGCCTAAGCCTCTCTATTTATAGGAGAAAATTAATCCCCAAATAAATAGGAGTTTACAATTTAATTCTAAAAAGAAAAGGTTTCCTATATATAAAAGAAATATAATTAAAAACCTTTCCTATAAGTAAAAGTAGTGAAAATAGTAAAACAAAAGGAAATACGATTGAAATCCTAATCCAAAATGGAGAATAGGTGTGAAAACAACTTGAATTAATCCTAACAATAACCCAAAAGTCGGAATTAAAGCCTCAGGATCAACTTCGGTGGTCAGCCACCAAAATAGCTGGTCAAAATAGCAAGAAGCCTTCGGTCAACGCCTAGTTAACCCGGTTCAACAGATATATTGCCCGATATATCGGCGATATTACTGATTTTTTCATCCCTGGTCATGGGTGAAAGTGTTTATGATGGAATATGGTGTGATTGGATTTTGCTAAGGAAATCTCAAATTATTAAAAAGAAAAATTTGGTTAAGCAGAGTTTTGGTATAAAGAATGAGCGACTCTTTACAATTAGCCTAAGCCTCTCTATTTATAGGAGAAAATTAATCTCCAAATAAATAGGAGTTTACAATTTAATTCTAAAAAGAAAAGGTTTCCTATATATAAAAGAAATATAATTAAAAACCTTTTCTATAAGTAAAAGGAGTGAAAATAGTAAAACAAAAGGAAATACGATTGAAATCCTAATCCAAAATGGAGAATAGGTGTGAAAACAACTTGAATTAATCCTAAAAATAACCCAAAAGTCGGAATTAAAGCGTCAGGATCAACTTAGGTGGTCAACCAACGAAACAGCTGGTCAAAATAGCAAGAAGCCTTCGGTCAACGCGTAGTTAACCCGGTTCAAGAGATATATCGTCCGATATATCGGCAATATTACCGATTTTTTCATACCTGGTCACGGGTGAAAGTGTTTATGATGGAATATGGTGTGATTGGATTTTGCTAAGGAAATCTCAAATTATTAAAAAGAAAAATTTGGTTAGGCAGAGCTTTGGTACAAAGAATGAGCGACTCTTTACAATTAGCCTAAGCCTCTCTATTTATAGGAGAAAATTAATCCCCAAATAAATAGGAGTTTACAATTTAATTCTAAAAAGAAAAGGTTTCCTATATATAAAAGAAATATAATTAAAAACCTTTCCTATAAGTAAAAGGGGTGAAAATAGTAAAACAAAAGGAAATACGATTGAAATCCTAATCCAAAATGGAGAATAGGTGTGAAAACAACTTGAATTAATCCTAACAATAACCCAAAAGTCGGAATTAAAGCCTCAGGATCAACTTCGGTGGTCAGCCAACGAAATAGCTGGTCAAAATAGCAAGAAGCCTTCGGTCAACGCCTAGTTAACCCGGTTCAACAGATATATTGCCCGATATATCGGCGATATTACTGATTTTTTCATCCCTGGTCATGGGTGAAAGTGTTTATGATGGAATATGGTGTGATTGGATTTTGCTAAGGAAATCTCAAATTATTAAAAAGAAAAATTTGGTTAAGCAGAGTTTTGGTATAAAGAATGAGCGACTCTTTACAATTAGCCTAAGCCTCTCTATTTATAGGAGAAAATTAATCTCCAAATAAATAGGAGTTTACAATTTAATTCTAAAAAGAAAAGGTTTCCTATATATAAAAGAAATATAATTAAAAACCTTTTCTATAAGTAAAAGGAGTGAAAATAGTAAAACAAAAGGAAATACCATTGAAATCCTAATCCAAAATGGAGAATAGGTGTGAAAACAACTTGAATTAATCCTAAAAATAACCCAAAAGTCGGAATTAAAGCGTCAGGAACAACTTAGGTGGTCAACCAACGAAACAGCTGGTCAAAATAGCAAGAAGCCTTCGGTCAACGCGTAGTTAACCCGGTTCAAGAGATATATCGTCCGATATATCGGCAATATTACCGATTTTTTCATACCTGGTCACGGGTGAAAGTGTTTATGATGGAATATGGTGTGATTGGATTTTGCTAAGGAAATCTCAAATTATTAAAAAGAAAAATTTGGTTAGGCAGAGCTTTGGTACAAAGAATGAGCGACTCTTTACAATTAGCCTAAGCCTCTCTATTTATAGGAGAAAATTAATCCCCAAATAAATAGGAGTTTACAATTTAATTCTAAAAAGAAAAGGTTTCCTATATATAAAAGAAATATAATTAAAAACCTTTCCTATAAGTAAAAGGAGTGAAAATAGTAAAACAAAAGGAAATACGATTGAAATCCTAATCCAAAATGGAGAATAGGTGTGAAAACAACTTGAATTAATCCTAACAATAACCCAAAAGTCGGAATTAAAGCCTCAGGATCAACTTCGGTGGTCAGCCAACGAAATAGCTGGTCAAAATAGCAAGAAGCCTTCGGTCAACGCCTAGTTAACCCGGTTCAACAGATATATTGCCCGATATATCGGCGATATTACTGATTTTTTCATCCCTGGTCATGGGTGAAAGTGTTTATGATGGAATATGGTGTGATTGGATTTTACTAAGGAAATCTCAAATTATTAAAAAGAAAAATTTGGTTAAGCAGAGTTTTGGTATAAAGAATGAGCGACTCTTTACAATTAGCCTAAGCCTCTCTATTTATAGGAGAAAATTAATCTCCAAATAAATAGGAGTTTACAATTTAATTCTAAAAAGAAAAGGTTTCCTATATATAAAAGAAATATAATTAAAAACCTTTTCTATAAGTAAAAGGAGTGAAAATAGTAAAACAAAAGGAAATACGATTGAAATCCTAATCCAAAATGGAGAATAGGTGTGAAAACAACTTGAATTAATCCTAAAAATAACCCAAAAGTCGGAATTAAAGCGTCAGGATCAACTTAGGTGGTCAACCAACGAAACAGCTGGTCAAAATAGCAAGAAGCCTTCGGTCAACGCGTAGTTAACCCGGTTCAAGAGATATATCGTCCGATATATCGGCAATATTACCGATTTTTTCATACCTGGTCACGGGTGAAAGTGTTTATGATGGAATATGGTGTGATTGGATTTTGCTAAGGAAATCTCAAATTATTAAAAAGAAAATTTTGGTTAGGCAGAGCTTTGGTACAAAGAATGAGCGACTCTTTACAATTAGCCTAAGCCTCTTTATTTATAGGAGAAAATTAATCCCCAAATAAATAGGAGTTTACAATTTAATTCTAAAAAGAAAAGGTTTCCTATATATAAAAGAAATATAATTAAAAACCTTTCCTATAAGTAAAAGGAGTGAAAATAGTAAAACAAAAGGAAATACGATTGAAATCCTAATCCAAAATGGAGAATAGGTGTGAAAACAACTTGAATTAATCCTAACAATAACCCAAAAGTCGGAATTAAAGACTCATGATCAACTTCGGTGGTCAGCCAACGAAATAGCTGATCAAAATAGCAAGAAGCCCTCGGTCAACGCCTAGTTAACCCGGTTCAACAGATATATTGTCCGATATATCGGCGATATTACCGATTTTTTCATCCCTGGTCATGGGTGAAAGTGTTTATGACGGAATATGGTGTTATTGGATTTTGCTGAGGAAATCTCAAATTATTAAAAAGAAAATTTGGTTAAGCAGAACTTTGGTACAAAGAATGAGCGACTCTTTACAATTAGCCGAAGCCTCTCTATTTATAGGAGAAAATTAATCCCCAAATAAATAGGAGTTTACAATTTAATTCTAAAAAGAAAAGGTTTCCTATATATAAAAGAAATATAATTAAAAACCTTTCCTATAAGTAAAAGGAGTGAAAATAGTAAAACAAAAGGAAATACGATTGAAATCCTAATCCAAAATGGAGAATAGGTGTGAAAACAACTTGAATTAATCCTAACAATAACCCAAAAGTCGGAATTAAAGCCTCAGGATCAACTTCGGTTGTCAGCCAACGAAACAGCTGGTCAAAATAGCAAGAAACCTTCGGTTAACGCGTAGTTAACCCGGTTCAACAGATATATCGTCCGATATATCGGCGATATTACCGAAGTTTTCATCCCTGGCCACGGGTGAAAGTGTTTATGATGGAATATGGTGTGATTGGATTTTGCTAAGGAAATCTCAAATTATTAAAAAGAAAAATTTGGTTAAGCAGAGTTTTGGTATAAAGAATGAGCGACTCTTTACAATTAGCCTAAGCCTATCTATTTATAGGAGAAAATTAATCTCCAAATAAATAGGAGTTTACAATTTAATTCTAAAAAGAAAAGGTTTCCTATATATAAAAGAAATATAATTAAAAACCTTTTCTATAAGTAAAAGGAGTGAAAATAGTAAAACAAAAGGAAATACGATTGAAATCCTAATCCAAAATGGACAATAGGTGTGAAAACAACTTGAATTAATCCTAAAAATAACCCAAAAGTCGGAATTAAAGCGTCAGGATCAACTTAGGTGGTCAACCAACAAAACAGCTGGTCAAAATAGCAAGAAGCCTTCGGTCAACGCGTAGTTAACCCGGTTCAAGAGATATATCGTCCGATATATCGGCAATATTACCGATTTTTTCATACCTGGTCACGGGTGAAAGTGTTTATGATGGAATATGGTGTGATTGGATTTTGCTAAGGAAATCTCAAATTATTAAAAAGAAAAATTTGGTTAGGCAGAGCTTTGGTACAAAGAATGAGCGACTCTTTACAATTAGCCTAAGCCTCTCTATTTATAGGAGAAAATTAATCCCCAAATAAATAGGAGTTTACAATTTAATTCTAAAAAGAAAAGGTTTCCTATATATAAAAGAAATATAATTAAAAACCTTTCCTATAAGTAAAAGGGGTGAAAATAGTAAAACAAAAGGAAATACGATTGAAATCCTAATCCAAAATGGAGAATAGGTGTGAAAACAACTTGAATTAATCCTAACAATAACCCAAAAGTCGGAATTAAAGCCTCAGGATCAACTTCGGTGGTCAGCCAACGAAATAGCTGGTCAAAATAGCAAGAAGCCTTCGGTCAACGCCTAGTTAACCCGGTTCAACAGATATATTGCCCGATATATCGGCGATATTACTGATTTTTTCATCCCTGGTCATGGGTGAAAGTGTTTATGATGGAATATGGTGTGATTGGATTTTGCTAAGGAAATCTCAAATTATTAAAAAGAAAAATTTGGTTAAGCAGAGTTTTGGTATAAAGAATGAGCGACTCTTTACAATTAGCCTAAGCCTCTCTATTTATAGGAGAAAATTAATCTCCAAATAAATAGGAGTTTACAATTTAATTCTAAAAAGAAAAGGTTTCCTATATATAAAAGAAATATAATTAAAAACCTTTTCTATAAGTAAAAGGAGTGAAAATAGTAAAACAAAAGGAAATACCATTGAAATCCTAATCCAAAATGGAGAATAGGTGTGAAAACAACTTGAATTAATCCTAAAAATAACCCAAAAGTCGGAATTAAAGCGTCAGGAACAACTTAGGTGGTCAACCAACGAAACAGCTGGTCAAAATAGCAAGAAGCCTTCGGTCAACGCGTAGTTAACCCGGTTCAAGAGATATATCGTCCGATATATCGGCAATATTACCGATTTTTTCATACCTGGTCACGGGTGAAAGTGTTTATGATGGAATATGGTGTGATTGGATTTTGCTAAGGAAATCTCAAATTATTAAAAAGAAAAATTTGGTTAGGCAGAGCTTTGGTACAAAGAATGAGCGACTCTTTACAATTAGCCTAAGCCTCTCTATTTATAGGAGAAAATTAATCCCCAAATAAATAGGAGTTTACAATTTAATTCTAAAAAGAAAAGGTTTCCTATATATAAAAGAAATATAATTAAAAACCTTTCCTATAAGTAAAAGGAGTGAAAATAGTAAAACAAAAGGAAATACGATTGAAATCCTAATCCAAAATGGAGAATAGGTGTGAAAACAACTTGAATTAATCCTAACAATAACCCAAAAGTCGGAATTAAAGCCTCAGGATCAACTTCGGTGGTCAGCCAACGAAATAGCTGGTCAAAATAGCAAGAAGCCTTCGGTCAACGCCTAGTTAACCCGGTTCAACAGATATATTGCCCGATATATCGGCGATATTACTGATTTTTTCATCCCTGGTCATGGGTGAAAGTGTTTATGATGGAATATGGTGTGATTGGATTTTACTAAGGAAATCTCAAATTATTAAAAAGAAAAATTTGGTTAAGCAGAGTTTTGGTATAAAGAATGAGCGACTCTTTACAATTAGCCTAAGCCTCTCTATTTATAGGAGAAAATTAATCTCCAAATAAATAGGAGTTTACAATTTAATTCTAAAAAGAAAAGGTTTCCTATATATAAAAGAAATATAATTAAAAACCTTTTCTATAAGTAAAAGGAGTGAAAATAGTAAAACAAAAGGAAATACGATTGAAATCCTAATCCAAAATGGAGAATAGGTGTGAAAACAACTTGAATTAATCCTAAAAATAACCCAAAAGTCGGAATTAAAGCGTCAGGATCAACTTAGGTGGTCAACCAACGAAACAGCTGGTCAAAATAGCAAGAAGCCTTCGGTCAACGCGTAGTTAACCCGGTTCAAGAGATATATCGTCCGATATATCGGCAATATTACCGATTTTTTCATACCTGGTCACGGGTGAAAGTGTTTATGATGGAATATGGTGTGATTGGATTTTGCTAAGGAAATCTCAAATTATTAAAAAGAAAATTTTGGTTAGGCAGAGCTTTGGTACAAAGAATGAGCGACTCTTTACAATTAGCCTAAGCCTCTTTATTTATAGGAGAAAATTAATCCCCAAATAAATAGGAGTTTACAATTTAATTCTAAAAAGAAAAGGTTTCCTATATATAAAAGAAATATAATTAAAAACCTTTCCTATAAGTAAAAGGAGTGAAAATAGTAAAACAAAAGGAAATACGATTGAAATCCTAATCCAAAATGGAGAATAGGTGTGAAAACAACTTGAATTAATCCTAACAATAACCCAAAAGTCGGAATTAAAGACTCATGATCAACTTCGGTGGTCAGCCAACGAAATAGCTGATCAAAATAGCAAGAAGCCCTCGGTCAACGCCTAGTTAACCCGGTTCAACAGATATATTGTCCGATATATCGGCGATATTACCGATTTTTTCATCCCTGGTCATGGGTGAAAGTGTTTATGACGGAATATGGTGTTATTGGATTTTGCTGAGGAAATCTCAAATTATTAAAAAGAAAATTTGGTTAAGCAGAACTTTGGTACAAAGAATGAGCGACTCTTTACAATTAGCCGAAGCCTCTCTATTTATAGGAGAAAATTAATCCCCAAATAAATAGGAGTTTACAATTTAATTCTAAAAAGAAAAGGTTTCCTATATATAAAAGAAATATAATTAAAAACCTTTCCTATAAGTAAAAGGAGTGAAAATAGTAAAACAAAAGGAAATACGATTGAAATCCTAATCCAAAATGGAGAATAGGTGTGAAAACAACTTGAATTAATCCTAACAATAACCCAAAAGTCGGAATTAAAGCCTCAGGATCAACTTCGGTTGTCAGCCAACGAAACAGCTGGTCAAAATAGCAAGAAACCTTCGGTTAACGCGTAGTTAACCCGGTTCAACAGATATATCGTCCGATATATCGGCGATATTACCGAAGTTTTCATCCCTGGCCACGGGTGAAAGTGTTTATGATGGAATATGGTGTGATTGGATTTTGCTAAGGAAATCTCAAATTATTAAAAAGAAAAATTTGGTTAGGCAGAGCTTTGGTATAAAGAATGAGCGACTCTTTAAAATTAGTCTAAGCCTCTCTATTTATAGGTGAAAATTAATCCCCAAATAAATAGGAGTTTACAATTTAATTCTAAAAAGAAAAGGTTTCCTAAATACAAAAGAAATATAATTAAAAACCTTTCCTATAAGTAAAAGGAGTGAAAATAGTAAAACAAAAGGAAATACGATTGAAATCCTAATCCAAAATGGACAATAGGTGTGAAAACAACTTGAATTAATCCTAACAATAACCCAGAATTCTGAATTAAAGCCTCAGGATCAACTTCGGTGGTCAGCCAACAAAACAGCTGGTCAAAATAGCAAGAAGCCTTCGGTCAACCCCTAGTTAACTCGGTTCAACAGAGCCGAAGCACGAGCTAATGGTTCAGTGGACACTAGTCGAACAGGGCTTAAGAAATTCGGGGTCAACGCGTAGTGAACGTGCAAATCTCTGTTGAGTCCATCAGTGGACGCGCGCCGAAGCAAGCTAAACGGGTTCAGGAAGTGTGCGCTGAAATGGATGTTCAGACTTTGATAGGCACTGGCCAAGTAGAATTTGAGCTTCCATTTAGGATTCGTTAGGCTCCTACCGAATTCTGTTGAACTTTTTGGTGGCCTACTTTCATTCGATCAGAACTACTGCAAAATTATCGCCAAGGTTATTATTTTCTCCTATTGTTTTGCATTTAAACATTAAAAGATAAGTATAAAGGGTGTAAAATGACGCTTAGTTCAAGGCTTATCAAATACCCCCACATTTAGACTTTTCTTGTCCCTAGAAAATACCAAAACAAACTAAGACTTTGAAAACTCTTTCTTTTTTCCTTTTCTAAAAATAAAAAACTACTGACCTCTTAACCGCTCGTCTCAAATTGTATTAACATAAGTATGACATAAAATATTTAAACTAAGAAGCTATATAGCATATGGGGTAACGACCTGTCCTGAATTATCGGGATTAATTAAGACTTAATAACGGATTAGCGAGACTAATCGGGGATTAGACGAGGATCAACGGACGTTCAGGGTGAAATGACGATTTTGCCCATAGAATGAGCAAAACGTTGACTTTTTGCTCAAGCGGTCAAATGGACTTTGGTCGATGACTGTGAAGTAGTTCGGGACGTCATGAGTTCATAGACACGTGGCATGTTCGATTCTGACAATCGAGGAAGAAGTTATGACGATCAGAAGTTCAAGGGTATTTTGGTAATTTAGTCAAATAGGAGAAAATGGTTGAATTTTCACCCGGGAGGTCCGATGGCCAAAGGTTGAGGACCGTTACATAAATCAGGACGACACGAATCTGTATATAGGCGGCACGTCGAATCCGGACGTTCGATGGAGAAGTTACGGTTCACGGAAGTTTGAACGTACTATTGCACGTTTTACGAGACGAAAGCCCTTTTTGGCATTTAGTTGGCCCCAGATATTTCTCAGGCCCAATGGTTGAATGACAAGTGTCATTCATCCATTCCCCATCAATTCCCATTCATGCATATCCCTTTCCCTTTCATTGTTCGATCATTTTCCATCCACCAAACCGATCAACCCTTCATCCCATCCAAACCCTTCCCTTTCTAACCGTGACTGAAAGACTAAGAGGATGATGTGAGAACTTGCAGATGTTGGTGGCCGGCCAGGAGCAGCGCCGCCGTGGATGGCGGGGGAGCTATCGTGCAGGTAATCGGTTTTACCCGATTTCCCCCATTTTCAAATTTAATCATCATGGGCCATTTTGGGTGATTGGAATGAGTTAAATAGGTTGTTAGGAAGATGTTAGGATGATTTTGGTGAAGTTTGGAGGTTGAGGAACCCCTGGGGAGGTGTTGGAAAAATTGAACCGTGAGGAAGAATTGGACCAGTTCGATTATGTAGGTTTTAGGTGTTTTAATTTATAGGTTTAGGTTCCTAGGACCAAAATAGGAAGTTTAGAATCGATTAGGAAGGAAAATGATGAAAATTGGACCAGGTAGGAGGCTAGACCGATCACGCCGGTCCAAGTTGCAGAAGAAAAACCGAACCGGCCGGTAGGACCGGTTGGCAGAAGGAAGAAGATGACTCTGTACAGTGGCGCGTGATGCCCACGCGCAAAACCATCCTAGGGTGTGTGCAGGTGCGCGGTGAGGAGTTTGAGGGTGGTTCCAACATGTGAAATCATCTATTCTATGTAACGAATATTTTGGGACTGGTTTCGAGTTGATCGGACATCGTCTCGATATAGTTCGGGCTGTCCGAAGGTTTCGGTGCGAGTTTAAAAATAGTAAAAAAAATCCCGAAAAATTAAGGGGCTTTAGTAAGGGGTTAATTAAGTAGTTAGTAACCCTCTAAAGTGATTCGGACAGGTTTGGGAACCCCAGAGACGACGATTGACCCGGGAAGGCGTACATCACGCATATCGAGGCGGCAGCGCGGACGGTCTGTGAGTGGACTTTCTTTCTGAAATCGATGCATGCATAAAGTTTTATATATGTTTTAATATATGTTTTGTGATGCCTTGAGTTCATTTTGGTGTGTTTTTACATACGGGCACGTATTTCGAGGTTTTCAGGTTTTATACATGCTTATACGCGCTTATGCTTTCAGTTTTCATGAAATAGTTTTGAAAAGGTAAAACCGGGCATGAGACCCAATTGGATTTGATTTGACTCGGTCATGAGGCCCTATTGTTGACCTACGGGTCTGAGTCGTGGTCGCGACGGGTGTTGTGTGCACGGCGACGGACAACTTGACACTTGCCTCCAGATTGGGATGCGTTTCCTCCGGAGAGGTCACGATGCACATCCCATTGTCGAGAAGCCAATGGAGGCTCGACTTCGGAGTTCTAACGGTTTAGAGGATCGATCGACGACGTGTACACTATGGTCTCGAGATGATCGCGGCAGTGATGTGTTCACGGCGACATACCAGGATTGAGAGCGGTTTTGTATTGATGGTTGCACGCATCACTATGATCGGGATCATGACTGACCCTGAGATATCGGGCTAAATGCCCTGTTGATTTATGAGTTTGGGCTCGATGCCCAGTTACTGTGAAATAGGGCTAGAGGCCCTGTTGAGTCCTATGTTCGGGTTGGGGGCCCAGTTGCTTTATGTTATCGGGCTTGAGTCCCGTTTTATGGTTTGCTATACTAGTATGTCTATACCCTCCTTACGAGCTTATTGATTGGTCTCCTCCAGACGTTGACCTGGAGAGTCACAATCCAGAAACCAGAGTGGGTATCCCCATAGGGATCCCGTTCCAGGAGTCTGCGTTATGATGTGGTCCCGGACCAGATTCCGGAGATATGATCGAGCTAGGTTTGAAGATAGAGCCTCCCAGATGGAGAATTCCTGGGAGAAGACTTGGAGTGAGACCCCGAGTAGTATGCATACTTAAATATATAGAGACATCGTGACATATATAAGGGATGTGTTCCCTAGGGGCTGTGCGCCCCGAGTTGGCATCTTCTCAGGAAGTGCCTAGGCTAGGTTATATATGTATATACGTATATGTGTACGAGTTTTCACTGAGATGGACTTGGGATGAGTTCCCACGTATTTTGGTTTGGGAGGAGGTCCCATGTATTGATTGACGGATTTCGGGCCAAGGCTCAAATGGTTTTATGGTTCATGACGGTTTATGGGGACCGGGCATGAACCCTAGAAATGGTTTTCGAATGCATGCATATGTTTTTAATCAAGGGCATAAAAGTCTTTTATGAAATGTTTTTATAAAATAATTGTTTTGTCCACTCACAGCTTTTTTATTTTGAATGCCCTTTAGGTTGATCGAGGATGCGGGCTGTAGCAGAGACGAGACATCACATTCCTCCTTCGGATCCTGACGCCCTCTGATAGCCCCGGTTGGGCAAAGGATGGAAATATCCGTAGTCTGACACTTTGTGTCAGACGGGAGTAGGCACGCCCCACGCTAATCCCGAGGGATTTGGGACGGGTGCTTACAAAGTGGTATCAGAGCGGTTTTTGCTCCCAGAGTGCGCAGATCGAGGATGTGATGTCTTTCCAGTCGTAACAGCCCGTCATCAACCTGATAGTTAGGCTAAGAGTAGGAAGGACCTCATGATGAACGAAACTCGGTGCGATGGATTAGGATTCGTTCGGCATCCTCTGTCGCGTGTTTTGAGGAGGTAGATCCCATGTAGGATCGTTATTCGTGCGAATTCGGTGGCTTAGAGCTGCATAGTTACTGGAATAGGATCCAGTGGATCAGTAGACAGAGTAGGACGACCTGAGAGTTGGGACCGCCAAGGAATCATGACGGACATGGAACGGAGCATAGTGAAATCCGCGGAGGTCGGACATTGGGATCATCCACGATAGAACCGCAAGGATCAAGATTTTGATGCCCAGAGCAATCAGACGCACAAGAACTTTCGTTCAGGCTGGTTGGAATAGGACCGTCGATCCTATTTGGCATGAGAAGCCACGTTTAGAGGTGTCGAATCCTGGAGGGATGTCGACTGGCAGGAGATGGCTGGAGTAACTGTTGTGCAATGTAGCAGGATAAGATTACGTTGTGTAGCAGTAGTGCAGCGTTAGGCACAGACTTAGGCTAAGTTCTTGTGGAGACTAGCGACGGGACGTCGTAGAGTTACGAGAGGACAAGGTCCTCAGGTTGTGGTTACTGTTTGTTGCGATACCAGTATCGGAGTACGATGATCCTTCGAAGTCGAGGCGAGGGATCACTAGAAATGGACATGCTGCAGCGAGATGCCACGTTTAGAGGTGTCGAATCCTAGAGGGATGTCGACTGGCAGGAGATGGCCGGAGTAACTGTTGTGCAATGTGGCAGGATAAGATTACGTTGTGTAGCAGTAGTGCAGCGTTAGGCACAGACTTAGGCTAAGTTCTTGTGGAGAATAGCGACGGGACGTCGTAGAGTTACGAGAGGACAAGGTCCTCAGGTTGTGGTTACTGGTTGTTGCGATACCAGTATCGGAGTACGATGATCCTTCGAAGTCGAGGCGAGGGATCACTAGAAATGGACATGCTGCAGCGAGCAGCCTGGTTGTGTTAACCGTAGTTGGTGATTGGTTGGACGAGTGATCAGGAGAGCGGTGCTTGTCAATCGGATTCCGAGGTGGACCGATCGGTGGATGTTGTGTGGTGAGCGATTAATACCGGCGGTGAGTTGACTTTGTAGTTTTGGAGTCTCGATAGCAGAGTGCTTCTGAGATCGCTCTGCATAAGGTTGTGGCAGACGCCGCTATCGAGGCACGTAGCCGAGTCATATCAAGTTGGATAGACTCAGATTGTCGTGACGAGGATACGAGGGTTCATGGGTGACGCATAATACGAGTAGTGGTTTGGGAGTTGCCTCGGTCATGATCGAGTGTGATTACAAAAGAAGATGAGCTTCGGGCGTTGACCAATGTGCCACGCTACCTTTGTGAGGTAACAGAGAGAAGTGGTGACTGCTTAGTTTGAGCAGAGTCATCAGATTGGTTTGATCTGTACTCCGTGTGGCGGTGATACAGTGCCATTAATGAGAAGAGACGACGAGCCACGAGCTGAGGGTAGCTCAGTTGTGATGTGCTCATGATTGAATTCTACCACTGCACGACGAGAAGGATACGTCGGCTAGTGTAGATTCTCTGGAATCGTGATGGAGATGGTTTGGTAAATTGTGGTAGACCATACCTCCTAAGTTTTGTGTACGCTGTTTGAGGAAAATTTGATAGTGAGAAATGGAATGGGTCATTATAGTAGTTGTCGACAATTGTCGTTGGTCGGAAAGAATGGACAATGTAAGGTCTGTCGTGAGGATTAGTGACCGGAGGATTGGGCAGTACACAGAGAGTTGTCTGCAGATCACAGCAGAAGCCTGTTGTGACTCTTCAGTCGGGTGGCACATCGAATTAGGATGAATTGACCTCCTTTTGGATGTGCATAAACGGTCATAAACGGATAGGCGAATTGGATTGTTGTGGACATGTGGATGAGGTCCGCGTGAGTTGAGGGTCTAGTGAGTGACCGAGTTGGTAGACGTGCCCTAGCGTGGTATTCATGTGAGTTCGGTGGGCATTGAGCGGGACAGATAGGATCCCAAGTGGCTCAGTGCGAGGTATACCCAATACCTGGTTTGGCGAGGTATGGGCTGTACCTAGCTTCAGGGTACCTGACCCTAGATCATTGTGGACGGATGTCACGAGTGATAGGTGCTGGATTTGGGTCCCATAAGGATTGGGATAGGGTTTGATGTAAGGTCGGATTCATTTTGATTTTAGGTTGATTATTTCTCATGTAATAATGAAGTATGGACGAGCCAAGACTTATGATGATTCTTGGGTTTCTTTGATTTTTCGTTTTCGAGTGATGAATTTGATTAAAGGTTGAATCTTTAGGTCATTTATAGGCCACACATCCAGGTTGTGGGACAAATTTGAATGAGTTGAGGAGGAGAGAGTGTTTGGTGTTGCATGGTGTTGATGTATACATCATGTATTCTCACCCACATCTGACTTGGATGAACTTTGATGTCCTCATCTTAAACTTTCCTCATGTGGATTGATGAGGAAGGAGACGACAGTGATATCAACTTGGATTGACTTGGAGATCAGATGATTCTTAGTATCACGTCCAGTGATGTGACATGACAGGACCCGTCCCAAATCCCTCGGGATTAGCGTGGGACGTGCCTGCTCCCGTCTGACACGAAGTGTCAGACCAGGGATATTTCTGTCCTTTGCCCAACTGGGGCTATCAGAGTACGCCAGGATCCGAAGGAGGAATGTGAATGTCTCGTCTCTGCTACAGCTGCATCCGCGATCGACCTGAACGACATTCAAAACATAAAAGCTGTGAGTGGACAAAACAATTATTTTATAAAAACATTTCACAAAAGACCTTTATGCCCTTCATTAAAAACATTTCACAAAAGACCTTTATGCCCTTCATTAAAAACATATGCATGCATTCAAAAACCATTTCTAGGGTTCATGTCGGTTCTCATAGACCATCATTAACCATCAAACCATTTGGGCCTTGGCCCGAAATCAGTCAAACAACACATGGGACCACCGTCCAAACAAAAACACGTGGGAACTCGTCCCAAAACCATCTCATATGGGTCTCAGCCCAAAACCAATACGCGTGGGTCTCAGCCCAACACCGTCTCAGTGAAAACTCATCCACATATACATATATACATATATAACCCATCCTAGGCATTTCCGAAGAAGATGCCAACTCGGGGCACACAGCCCCTAGGGAACACATCCCCGATATAGTCACGATATCCCTATATATATATATAAGTATGCATACTACTTGGGGTCTCACTCTGAGTCTTCTCCTAGGAATTCTCCATCTGGGAGGCTCATCTTCGAACCTAGTCCGATCATCTCTCCAGAATCTTGTCCGGGACCACATCATAACGCCCACTCTTGGAACGGGATCCTTATGGGGATACCCACTCTGGTCTGTGGATCGTTACTCTCCAGGTCGACGCTGGAGGAGACCAATCAATAATCTCGTAAGGAGGGTATATACATACCAGTATACAAAACCATAAAAACGGGACTCATGCCCAATAACACAAAGCAAATGGGCGTCCGGCTCGAACATAGGACTCAACAGGACCTTTAGTCGGATTTCACAATAACTGGGCATCGAGCCCAAACTCGTAAATCAATGGGGCAGTGAGCCCAATATCTCAGGGTCAGTCACAATCCTGATTATAGCGATGCGTGCAACCATCAATCCAGAACCGCTCTCAATCTTGGTATGTCGCCGAGAACACATCATTGCCGCTACCATCTCGAGACCCTAGTGCACACGTCGCCAATCGATCCTCTAAATCGTCAGCACTCCGAAGTCGAGCCTCCAGTGGCTGCTCGACAACGGGACGTGCAACGTGACCTCTCCGAAAGGAACGCATCTCAATCCGGAAGCGAGCGTCACGTCGTCTGTCACCGTGCACACAGCACTCGTCACGACCACTACTCAGAATTACGGGTCGTCAATAGGGTCTCATGCCTGAGTCAAAACCAAATCCAATTGGGTCTCATGCCCGGTTTTTACCTTTTCAAAACTCATTCATGAAAACTGAAAGCGTAAGCGCGTATAAGCACGTATAAAACCCGAAAACCTTGAAATACGTGCCCATACGTAACCACACGCACAAAATGCACTTATGGCATCCCCAAACATATATTAAAACATATATAAAACATTTATGCATGCATCGATTTCAAAAAGAAAGTCCCACTCACAAACCGTCCGTTCTACTGCCTTGATATGCGCGTCGTACGCCTTTCAGGGTCAACAGTCGTCTCCGAGGTTCCCAAACCCGTCCAAATCATTTTAGAGGGTTACTAACTACTTAATTAACCCCTCACTAAAGCCCCCTAATTTTTCGGGATTTTAAACTATTTTTAAACGTGCACCGAAACCTTCAGACAGCTCGAACTATATCGAGATGATGTTCGATCGACTCGAAACTAGTCCCAAAATGTTTGTTATATCGAATAGATGATTACGTGTGTTGAACACATTCCCAAAAGATTAGACACGCGCCCCCATGCACCCAGGGAAGCCACTGCACGTGAGCCCACGCGCCAGGCACTGTAGCGTCATCTTCAACCCTTGGCCGGTTCGATCCACCCTTTGCAAATGGATCGGCGTGATCGGTCCAATGGTTTTCCCTTCTCATTTTGGTCCGATTCCCTTCCTAATCAATCCTACAATCTTCCTTACATCCCTATGAATCTAAATATAGGAATTAAAACATCAAAAACCTACCGAAAACTCACAGTTCGATCAACCCCCTCACGGTTCAAAACTTCTATTTTGTTCCCAGGCTTCACAGCCATCAAACCCCATTAAAAACCTTCATATAAAATCCCTAGCAACCTAAATAACCTTATCCAAACGTCCAAAACAACCCATAATGTATAAATCGACAATTATAGGTAAAATGGGCTAACCGAATACCTTCTCGGGTTTGCCTCCTCCACGCCGCCGTCCACGGCTGTTCAGGCTTCCAGCAGCCATCTCTCAGTTCTCAGTCCCCCTCTCTGCCTCAAACTCAGGTTGAACCATGTGAAGGGAATGGTTTGGGTTGTACAGAGATGAAGAATGGTGTGAGATCGGGTTTTGGGTTTGAAAATGAAGAAAATGGTCGATGTATGAAGGTATAAGGATGGCATGTGGATTGGTGACACTTGTCACTCATCCATTGGGCAGGGATTAAATATCTGGGGCCCACTAGGATCCAAAAGTTAGGTCGTTTCGTTAAACGTGCAATAGTGCCCCGAAACTTCTGTGAACCGTAACTTCGCCGTCGAATGTCCTAATTTGACGCGCCGCCTGTCTACGAATTCATATCGTCCTGACCTACATAACGGTCTTCGGCCCTCGGCCATTTCACCTCTCGGGTCAAAAGTCAACTATTGGCTCCTATTCACCCAAATTACCAAAATGCCTCCGATCTTCCGATAGTCACAACTTCTTCCACGGATGTCGGAATCGAGCGTGCCACCTATCTATGAACTCATGACATCCCGAACTACATCACAGTCATCGGCTAAAGTCCATTTGACCGTCCGAACGAAAAGTCAACGTTTTGCCCATTCTAGGGGCAAAATCGTCATTTTACCTTGAACGTCCGCTAATCCTCTTCTAATCCTCGATTAGTCTCTGATTAGCAAGGCTAATCCGTCATTAGTCCTTAATTAATACCGCTAATTCGGGACGGGTCGTTACATGACAAGAGAGTAGCCAAGATAAGACAGATCGAGTAGCGAGAGGATGATCGAGACGATGGAGGTGATTGGGACGATCATGGGGCAGTTGGATCGAGGCCTGGTCGTCATTGGAGTGAATTACCTTGCTGATTATGCTAAGCTAGGAACAGAAGAGAACCTTACAGTCAGACTGTTGAAGGATCCCTTAGCATAGTTGGTGAGATGATAGAGTTTGGAAGTGGAAATAAAGGTGAGATGAAGATGATACGTGGGTATTGATAAGGAAGAGATGAATAGCCGATGCCTCGAGATGGATTTGAGAATAGAGATTGTGTTGGATTGAGGCTAGCTCGTGACACACGATTGAACATCGGACCGATGAGTACTATGATCGGATGTGTTCTCACATAGTGGTATATTGACTAGATGTCGAATGTTGTGTGCTTGGGCAGAGTTGACAGAGAGGCTGCATAGATTTGGTGAGTCGAGAGCTCCTGGCTGCAAGCCGATGGAACCCTAGTGCCTGTTTGTGTTTTCTGCTGAGACAAGTATTCGATTGGAGTTCCGTGTACACTCGGATGGGTGAGACGTTGATTGTGGGTCGACAGGATGAGTAGTACGATGGTTGGGACTCGAGGTGAGTTTAGATGGCAGTGGAGATCGTTGAGTGATGTGAGATACGATACGGTACGAGGACTCGAGAGCGAGTCGAGATCAGAGTGTGCAGCGGGAGCACAGTGGAGCCCAGCGCTAAAAATTAGACACAAGTACGCTCGTGGACTTAGTTACAGTGACGGAGGTTGAGTATCACCCAGTGGAAGCAGCGAAGATAGTTTTTGAATCGGATGCTGATTAGGACATTAGTTCTGATTGTCTGATGAGAAGAACCATCACACTGAAAAGTCCACTTGATGGTAACTGGTAGGTTGGAATGTGTTAGGAAGTTATACTATGAGGATCTGAAATCAACTTAGTATAACTAACCTGTCAGAGTGGTTTTGCGAGAGTTGAGATGGAGCTTGGGAGCTTCGGTGACAGTGCGTACCGATGAGTACTGTAACAACCAGGAAATTCGAAAAATGAAAAATTGGAAAATTGGAAGGAAATGACGATTTTGCCCCTTCTTATAAGGACCGAAAATTGACTTTTTGATCGGCACCTTGTTTTGACTTTTCGGAAGGATCGTTGGATAGGTCTCGGGACGCTGAATCCGTAGACAGGCGGCATGTGTCAATCGGAGTTCAGACGTGAAAGGTATGGGTCTGCGAAGGTTAGGGGTATTTTGGTAATTAGGTGTGCAGGTGTAAAATGGTAATTGTGATTAATCCAATTAATGACTCAGTATTTGATGACTCATCAGATGGAGTGACACCTGCCCTCCACTGATTTGGATAAAGAAGTGTCTTTAAGTGACATCTGTCACCTTGTGAACAAGATTGGTGGCAAGTCGATGCTGATGCTTGGTTGAATACGTATTTGTACGCGTGTGTGTGTGTGTGTGTGTAATTTTGAACACAAAAATAGAGCACCCGTATGCTCTCAAATAGCAGGCTTCAATCTCCTTGTCTAATCGATTTGTGAGGGAAATAAAGAGAAGAAATAAGAGGATGAACTAAGCAAAAGAAAGGAAAAACAATAACCCCTAAACCCGAGACACAGATTCGTGAAATTCAAGATTGATCGATTTTTGAATTGGACTTTATGGACCACGATTTGCTGTAATTGGCTTTGATTTAAGCTTTCTAAGGTTGAGGCGAGTTGAACCCAATCAGAAATGAAGGGAATTGAGGTCATTTTGCCATAGAACCGAAGGGGTGAAGACTTCGGATTTTCGAATTTGAGTCGAGCACTTGGAGGGACTAAAGGACGAAATTGAAGTTGGAAACATACTTAAGAGACTTCTATGAAGCTGTTGACTGAATCAATTTGAAGGAATCGATGGGATTTGAAAGGGTCAGATGTTGAACTTTCTACGAGAAAACTCAAGGTTTGATCGAATGGATTGAGGTAATGAATTTTGTAATTTAAATCACAGACCTTTAATTAGAGATTAAACGATAGTGTTAGATGATTCAATTGCAAGAAATGATGCAGAATTGGGCTGGATTGAACTGGGTTGCACCGAAGGACCCGTTTGCAGGGGAAACGGGTAAAGATGATGATGAACAGTAGCCTGGTTACTGTAGATGGCGCATGGGTTCCACGCGCAGCCGCTTGCGAGGGCGCGTGAGCGGGAATCCCGAGGTGAGGTCAACATGACTTTTGTTCTATGCAATGTAACGAACATTTTAGAGTTGGTTTCGAGTTAATCGGACACCGTTTCGATATTGTTTCGAGGGTCTGAGGTTTAAAATTAATATTTAATTCCTGAAAAATTATGGAAAATTAATATTATGTTAATTAAGTCCTTAGTGACCCTGAGTAATGATTTTGGACAGGATTCGAGATTCCTGAAAAATGTCAGAAATTACGGAAGCACGTGTAGCTCGCAAAGCGAGCGGTTTGGACGGTGTATGAGTGGAAGTTTGTTTTATAAACTGATATGTATGCATAGTTAAATGTTTTACATGATTGATTGCATGATTTGAGTTGCAATGACGTCATGATAATGTGGCATGATTATTTCTGATTATATGATTATTTAATCAGTCTTTCGGGCACGTTTCACGACATGTGCAAATGATATTTTGGGCTAGGCCCGGAGTAAAAAAGGTTTCTAAAAGAATATGTTGACTTAGTTGGTGATTCAAAGACGATTTCTGGATTATTTTACTATTTGAAAATGAGATTTTACGAATTTACGTGTAAATGACATTTGGGCTTGAGACCCTATCGGGAATGCTTTTGACTTGGTTTGAAGTCATGGATATGCATGATATGTGTTGTGGTATGGATTGTGTTTGTGATTGTGGATACTGGATACTGGATCATGTTCTGGATGGTGCGAGTGCGGTCCCTAGACGTTACTCGGATGTTGCGTGAGTGCAGTTCCCGAGTATATGGAACGTCTAGATGGTGCGTGTGCAGTTCCCAGACATGACGGATATGACTCGGATGGTGCCTGAGTGCAGTTCCCGAGGTTGGCCTATGCGTAGTGTGGATGTGATTGTTTGTGCACTTATGAATAGTGCGGATTGATTGATTGATTGATTGATTGTGCACTTTTGAGTAGTGCTGTTTGATGTTGATTGTGATTACCACTGGTATTGAGTACGGGTTCTGGTCTGTGTGGCCAGGTGATTATGTTTTCACATGTTCTGGCATGAGAGCCGGGATTTGATCCTTTACATGTGGTTTGGCTGGAAAGCCGGTGATTGATTCATATGTTTTTCCCTATGCATGCATGGTTTGATAAACTGGAGGGTAAATGATATATTTTGAAATGCGTTTTAAATGATATTATTTTTGTCCACTCACACCTTTTCTGTTTTGATGACCCTCCAGGCCGTGGCACAACGTTCGGGGCTGATTGAGAGGCGAAGGCATGAGCGGAAAACAGTGCAGTTAACCCTGGTCTGACGGGTGCTGAAGGGTAGTTTCGGGACTTCAGTTGACTTGTCAGACGAGAGCAGGACCAGGCAGGGTTATCAAAGTCCAGTTAGGACTGGTCCTGTCAAGTAGGGCGTAGTGACGGAGGTGTACACGAGAGCGGCCGTGTGCGGGGACATGATTGAATTTCCATAGTTGGTTGTGGAAATCGGATGAATTTGAATTTCAAGGGCGAAATTCTTGAACGGGGGAAGATTGTAACTACCCGTCCCGAGTTATTAGGATTAATTAAGACTTAATGACGGATTAGCGAGACTAATCAGGAATTAGACGAGGATGAACGGACGTTCAGGGTGAAATGACGATTTTACCTTTAGAATGGGCGAAACGTTGACTTTTTGTTCAGGCGGTCAAATGGAGTTTGGCCGACATAGTTCGGAACGTCACGAGTTCATAGACACGTGGCACGTTCAATTATGACATTCGAGGAAGAAGTTATGACGATCAGAAGTTTGGGGGTATTTTGGTAATTTGGTAATTTGGATGAATATGGGAAAATTGTTGAATTTTGACCCGGGAGGTCCGATGGCCAAGAGCCGAGAACAGTTACGTAGATCAGGACGATACAAATTCGTAGACATGTAGCACGTCAAATTCGGACGTTCGACGGAGAAGTTACGGTTCACGGAAGTTCGAACGTACTATTGCACGTTTTACGAGACGGAAGCCCTTTTTGGCATTTAGTGGGCCCCAGATCTGTCTCAGGCCCAATGGATGAATGAAAATTTTCATCCATTCCCTATTAGTTCCCATTCATTCATATCCCTTCCCCTTTCATTGTTCGATCATTTTCCATCCACCAAACTGATCAACCCTTCACCCATCCAAACCCTTCCCTTTCTAACTGTGACTAAAAGACCAAGAGGATGACATGAGGACTTGAAGATGTTGGTGGTCGACCAGGAGCAGCGCTGCCGTGGACGGAGGGGGAGCTATCGTGCAGGTAATCGGTTTTACCCGATTTCCCCCATTTTCAATTTTAATCATTATGGACCATTTTGGGTGATTGGAATGAGTTAAATAGGTTGTTAGGAAGATGTTAGGATGATTTTGGTGCAGGTTGGAGGTTGAGCAACCCCTGGGGAGGTGTTGGAAAAACTGAACCGTGAGGAAGAATTGTACCGGTTCGATTATGTAGGTTTTTGGTGTTTTAATTTATAGGTTTAGGTTCCTAGGACCAAAATAGGAAGTTTAGAATCGATTAGGAAGGAAAAGGATGAAAATTGTACCGGGTAGGAGGTTGGATCGGGCACGCCGGCCCAACTTGCTGAAGAAAAATCTAACCGGCCAGTCGGACCGGTCGGCTGAAGGAAGAAGATGACTCTGTGCAGTGGCGCGCGAGGCCCACGCGCAGAGCCATCCCAGGGCGCGTGCATATGCGTGGTGAGGAATTTGAGGGTGGTTCCAACATGTGAAATCATCTATTCGATGTAACGAACATTTTGGGACTGGTTTCGAGTCAATCGGACATCGTCTCAATATAGTTCGGGCGGTCCGAAGGTTTCGGTGCGCCTTTAAAAATAGTAAAAAATCTCAGAAAATTAGGGAGCTTTAGTGAGCAGTTAATTAAGTAGTTCATAACCCTCTAAAGTGATTTGGACAGGTTTGGGAACCCCGAGGATGACGATTGACCCGGGAAGGAGTACGGCGCGCATATCGAGGCAGCATCGCGGACGGTCTGTCAGTGGACTTTCTTTCTGAAATCGATGCATGCATAAATGTTTTATATATGTTTTAATATATGTTTTTTTTATGCCTTGAGTGCATTTTGGTGTGTGTTTACATATGGACACGTATTTCGAGGTTTTCGGGTTTTATATATGCTTATACGCACTTATGCTTTCGGTTTTCATGAAATGATTTGGAAAAGGTAAAACCGGGCATGAGACCCGTTTGGATTTGGTTTTGACTCGGTCATGAGGCCCTATTGATGACCTACGGGTCTGAGTCGTAATCGAGACGGGTGTTGTGTGCACGGCGACGGACGACGTGACGCTCGCCTCTGGATTGGGAAGCGTTTCCTCCGGAGAGGTCACGATGCACGTCCCGTTGTCTAGCAGCCAATGGAAGCTTGACTTCCAAGTGCTGACGATTTAGAGGATCGATCGGAGACGTGTGCACCATGGTCTCTAGATGGTCGCGTCAGTGATGTGTTCATGGCGACATACTAGGATTGAGAACGGTTCTGAATTGATGGTTGCACGCATCGCTATAATCGGGATCGTGATTGACCCTGAGATATCGGGCTGGATGCCTCGTTGATTTACGAGTTCGGGCTCGATGCCCAGTTACTGTGAAATCGGGATAGAGGCCCTATTGAGTCCTATGTTCGGGTTGGAGGCCCAGTTGCTTTATGTTATCGGGCTTGAGTCCCATTTTATGGCTTGCTATACTAGTATGTATATACCCTCCTTACGAGCTTATTGATTGGTCTCCTCCCGACGTCGACCTGGAGAGCCACAATCCACAGCAGAGTGGGTATCCCCATAGGGATCTCGTTCCAGGAATGGGCATTATGATGTGGTCTCGGACCAGATTTCGGAGAGTTGATCGAACTAGGTCCGAAGATAGAGCCTCCTAGATGGAGAATTCCTGGGAGAAGACTCGGAGTGAGACCCCGAGTAGTATGTATACTTAAATATATAGAGACATCGTGACATATATCGGGGATGTGTTCCCTATGGGTTGTGTGCCCGAGTTGACATCTTCTCAGGAAGTGCCTAGGATGGGTTATATAGGTATATACACATATGTGTACGAGTTTTCACTGAGATGGATTTGGGATGAGTTCCCACGTATTTTGGTTTGGGCGGAGGTCCCATGTATTGATTGACGGATTTCGAGCCAAGGCCCAAATGGTTTTATGGTTCATGACGGTTTATGGGGACCGGGCAGGAACACTAGAAATGGTTTTCGAATGCATGCATATGTTTTTAATGAAGGGCATAAAGGTCTTTTATGAAATGTTTTTCTAACATAGTTGTTTTGTCCACTCACAGTTTTTTTTATTTTGAATGCCCTTCAGGTTGATCGTGGATGCGGGCAGTAGCAGAGACGAGACATCACATTCCTCCTTCGGATTCTGGCGCCCTCTGATAACCCCGGTTGGGCAAAGGACAGAAATATCCCTGGTCTGACACTTAGTGTCAGACGCGAGCAGGCACATCCCACGCTAATCCCGAAGGATTTGGGACGGGTCCTGACATATGGAATTCAAAAGTTAATACATCATAACAAAATGCCCTGACAAGTAAGACAAAGAGTAAACTTGGTGAAATATATCTCAACATCAATAAAACAAGTATGAATCAACTCACAAGGATATGCGCTCATGTTTCCAACTCAATATGTATAGTGTTTGTGTTTGCACTCAAGGTATGTGAGAAAGATGCTCACATAATAGAAAGTAAATTAATTCATAAAAACTTCAAACATAAACCATAAGATAGTGAACATACTTGCACAAATGAACCAAAACCATAAGCTTACTCAAGTGATAGACTCAACTAATCAAAGTTTACTCATCTCAAAAATCATAAGGTCTTTATTTAAGGTTGTAATGGGGCTAGGTGTAGAGGCAAGGAATTTTAAGATAATGGTGTTAAATTATGTTCAAGGACTCAACCAAAGACTTCATTACAAAGGCATAAGTGTTTTCCATAGTCATAGGCCCAGTATCAATGTGTTGGGCCTTAATCTTCATTATCAACATCTTTTGAACTTGTAGTTAGGGCAAGGGGCCGAAATTCTTCATGTAGGCCTTCAAGCTTCATTGTTCCAAAGCACAAGCATAGGGGACTTTGCTCAACACTCAATTTTTGTACCTCATAGAACTTTTGTTCTTGATTGTATTTTCATTTTTTTTTCATCAATTTTTTTTTTCTTTCGAGAGGTAATGCAATGAATACAAACATAGTTTAAGCAAGTCATTCCGTACACTTACATATAAATCTTCATTCATCAAATCACTTACTTGTATCTCTCGGCATCTTTCAAATCTTCAACCAAGTCCAAGGAATAAAGGTAAATGATGTCTTATAGTAGGCTTACGTGAATAGATGGTTAGGGTGATGAAAGAAAGGGTTAATGTAGGCACAAAGGAGTAAAACTAGGGGGATCAAACTTGTGTGATCATATAGGGCTTGGATATTGGGATAAGTGGCGCTAACCCTATTTTCTTAATCATGACCAAGATCAGAGAATTTATTGACTTAAAAGCTTTGAAAATCATATAGAATAAATTGTAGTTCTCTAGAGTTCATTAAAAGTTATGGCAAGAAGTTATGAGGTATATGCATATCAATTTAAACAAAATAAATCCTATGAATCACTCAACAAAGAAGTATATAAGGCTCTAAAGCTCACATAGGGTTGATATGATTCATACAAATCTTAACTTGCACATTCTGTATTAGTTTATCATGCATCATCTACTATAAGTCATAAACACTTAATCATAAAGCATTAACAAATGAATTCAAGTTGTAGTGATCATCTTTTAGCCATGTTATCTTCATTTATTCGTCATTCTTATCATCGATAGGTTAAAGGGCATCCTAAGACTTTTTTAAAAATACTAAATTAAACAAAAAGACTCAAGACTAAAGACTAAAACACAGAAAATAATTTTGGGTTTTTGTTGTTTTTTGAATTTTTTTCTTTGATTTTTGAAATAAGATTCAATAAAGTTATAAACCCCCTCCCCTACACTTAAATCTGACATTGTCCTCAAGGTATGAAAGTGAAAGCATAGAATCAAAGAAAGGAGGAATAATTCACGAAAATAAAGCAATAAAACATAAAGTAAGAAGCGCTTAAGTTGCCTCCACTTGATGGCTCCTCCACTTCTTCATCATTGGGTCGCCTCCCAAGAAGCGCTTGAGTTTAGCGTCCTTAACCTAGAAAAAGTGCTTCAATCAACTTATTAAATGCGAGATCTATGCACTCTTTCGAACTCCACATCGTGCTCACCAAATGTCTCTAGGTAAGGCTTCAATCCATCTTGAATTTGAGGGTCAAATTCATGCACGAGCTCCTTGACATGGGCGTCCCCTATGTCAAGTTCATGGACCTTAGATTAAGTGAATTGTATATTGTGTTTTCCTACAAAAGAGTTAGGTGAGAATATATACATAAAAAAAGGAAGAGATATAGAAAGGAATGTACACAAAATAGAATTGTATGTTCAAAGAACGGGTTGTATACAAGTGATAAGTAAAAAAGTATAAACAGTTTAAGAGTATGCACGGTAGAGTCACGAGAATGACATGCAAAAGAACAATTTCCAAAAAAGTCCAAATTAATGCAACACAAAAAAAGCCTACATGAAGAATGGTGTGAATGCATAAGAGGGAAATCGTTAGAACTTGCATAAGACAAAAGATTTACGTGACAGTGCATGAAAAGAATGGCATGCCCCTTTGATCTCACTTCCCTAGATTCACTTAGTCATAGGGGGCCGAGTGATGAAATCCGAGCATCATGAAATCTCAAGGAAGGCATGCAATCTACCAATGCAATAGATAGATTCTGAAAGTGACATGAATAACTTTTCCACTTCGCTTCTAATAGTAATTTCTTGGCCTTATGGCCTGGGCGTATTGAAAAAATATTTCAATCCCTTTCCACCATTTAACGTTAATCATAGCTAGTTGGGATAGATATAGTGTGAGAAGTAAGGACTAATTTCGAGAACACCCTGAGGCTAACCTGGCCAAAGTATGTACTCCATTGGAGTCCTCTTTCTTAGTGCCCCACTTATCACCATTCATAACCCTCCTAGACACCATAATCAACCTATGGAAGTTTTTAAAATAGAGGTTCACCAAACTCGAGTGTTTACAATCTCCGCCCCAACCCCATGTCCATAAATTCGAGTCTACAGTGTGTAGTGATGAAATCCATACATCATGAAGGATTGAGGAGAAAGTAACCAAAATGAGCGCTACATGTTCCCGAAAGTAAGATTTTGAAGAAAAAAGTTTTGAAATTCATGCAACTCTAAAACATTTAATAGGAAACAATTTTTTTCAATTTTTTTTGGAGTTCTTTTTTAAAGATGTTTACAATGAAAAAGTTTTAAAAAACAGATATTACAATTTATATACAAGTATGAAAATATGTACGAATATAATATATACATTATGAACATAATTACACAAACGAAATCATACAAGAGATTATTTCAATCCCTGGCAACGGCACCAAAAATTGATATGCTAAAACTATGCATTAAAGTAAACACAAAATCACACTCAACACTTAATAAAAACATATGGAAATTAAAACCCTTTTTTTGTAGATTGTAGCATTGATAAGTAGAGATCGTTCTTAACCGGGGATTGAGGGTACCGAAGAATGATTATCGTTTGATTAATTAATTAGGGGGGTAGTTGATTGTTTCTATTATCCTACGTGATTAACTAATCTAAAATAACCTAATCTATTACTTACATGGCCAACTCATCTTTAACCTAACTCATTCATTATTGTATTAACTTTATCCTACGAAATCCTATAGTCTTGATTTTACGAGTTACTTGCATATTCTCTTAAGTACGTGCCCGGGGCTCCCAACGACATTTTCAATGACCTAGACTCGGGTCTCCCTATATCTATTCAAACATTAAGCGTGAACACACAAACATAACAAAAACTAGAATCATAGAACACATAGAATATTGAAGCAATACAAATCTTAAAACTAAGAATATTGTTAGAAATCAATTAATATAGCCAATATTCAAGCATAAAAAATAACTACAAGATAAAGAGGCCATGTTACACTTTTTGTCTTCGGAGCTTCCTATGGATACGAAGTGATTTGACACTATTTGGTGAGACAAGCGAGGGCTCCTCAACTTATTCATGAATGAAGGTGTAGAAGGTGAAGTATGGTATAATTATTCTTAGACTTGAAATCTTGAATATAATGAAAGGGGAAATTTGGTTATGTAGAGCTTTGGTACAAAGAATGAGCGACTCTTTACAATTAGTTTAAGCCTCTCTATTTGTAAGAGAAAATTAATCCCCAAATAAATAGGAGTTTACAGTTTAATTATAAAAGGAAAATGTTTCCTAAATATAAAAGAAATCTAATTAAAAGCCTTTCCTATAAGTAAAAGTAGTGAAAATAATAAAACTAAAAGGAAATAGAATTGAAATCCTAATACAAAATGTAGAATAGGTGTGAAAATAACATGATTTAATCCTAAAAATAACCCAAAAGTCGAAATTAAAGCCTCATGATCAGCTTCGGTGGTCATCCAACGAAACAACTCGTCAAAATAGTGGGAAGCCTTTGTTTAACGCCCAGTCAACTCGGTTCAACATTGCTGAAGTAAGGGCTAATGGTTAAGAGTTAGACACTTTTTGGACACTTTTTGGACATTTGGTGAGGATCGTTATATAGGTCTCAAAATTTTGAGTCTGTAGACAGGCGGTATAAAGAAATTAGAGATTGAATGAGTTCGATAAGGATTAAAGGTGACAAGGGGCATTTTGGTAATTTTGATATAAGGGGTATTTTGGTAATTTTATATGGAGATATTGAATGATGGTGACATGTGTCTAGAATGATATGATATTTTCCCTCCCTTATCTCCCCACTGACATAATCATATGTATATAAATGCATTTTTTTTGTTGTGTGGTTGTTTTTCGAGGGTGTGAGACTAAAAGGGAAACACGGAGTAAAGGGAAGGAACAACCAGAAAAATAGAGAGGGAAATGAGAAAAAGAGAGGAAGAAAGAGAGATGAAGAAGAAAGAGAGGAAGGAAGTGAAGAGGGGAGGACTTAGTGTTGTCTCTATTTCTTCATCATCATTGTCATACTCAGGTTCCGGTAGACCTTGAGTAGCAATAGGAAATAGATCGTATGCCTTTAAAGTTTTTCTCATTTTATTACTCCATAAGTCGTAATTAACCCTTATGAATACAAGTATTTTCAGGTCTCCTCCAGTACCAGCCCTTGTGCCTAGTTCGAGAAGAAATCTTCAACTCAAAGAAGAAAAAATTTAGCTCTGATTCAGCTTCAACAATCATACGCACTAGATGAAAGGATCTAGTAGCTTTGATACCATATTGGCAATCAAACAAGGAGAGCATGATCAGGTGACTCTTCTACTCAAATATGAGCAGGTCTGCTGGAGGCTTCCTGACACGACCCACCCCCAATCCCCCCCCCCCCCCCCCCCCCCCCCCCCCCCCCCCCCCCCCCCCGAGATTAAGGGTTAAGTCATGCTCCCATCTAACTTACGCGTGACACGAAGGCTAAACCGACGTACAACCTCCATGTAACACGTAAGCCGGACAAAGGATTCCCAAAACGAACTGCCCACAAGTAGCGGACTTCACAGAGCGCGCAGAATCTACTGTGGATCGCATGTGTGATGTCTCCATCTCTCTCTCTACCAACAGCCCGCACCGTGACAACCTGGAGGGTATCGAAAGCATAAAAGACTGTGAGTGGACAAAAATAAATAATAAGTTTGGAAAACTGTTTATAAGAAAGTACATTTATACCCTCCACGAAAAACCAATGCATGCGTATGAAATCCATTCCATAAAACCATTCATATCCAAGATAAAAAACCCATCAATGAAAACCGGAATCATTTCTTTTTCTCAAATCCGTAACTCAAATCCAGGGCCTCAGCCCAAAATCATAAATCCTCATCCGGGCCATTGCCCAAAACATCTAAAAACCAGTGAAAACCAGTGAAAAACATCAAACAATCAAGTTGGTGGATCTCAAGTGCACCTGAGTCTTTAAACTCAAAACACAATCAACATGCCTCGGGGAATATCACAATAACCGAGTCTTTAAACTCAAAAAATATAAATCCAGGGCCCTCCCCCGTCAATCAACCGAGTCTTTAAACTCAAAACCAGATCCAGCCATTTTCCGGGTCTTTAAACCCAAAACCAGTTTCAACGGGTCATTAAACACAAAAACAAGTGAAAACCATAGAAAATCCATATCCGAATTCGCAATAATGATTCCGTAAACTAGCATCCGGAGGCATCATCCCAAACCCGAATCCGAATCCAGAATTTCTCTTTCAAGTTTCAAAACTGAAACAAGAATCATCTTTCCAAAATCCGATTCCAAAACTGAAATCTCGTTTATCGAAATCACATGAACAGGGCTTCAAGCCCAAAATCACTTTTCCAAAATCCATTTTAAATCATTGAAATCAAATCATATTTCAAATCCCAAAATCAAATCATCAAAACCACGATCAAATCGCAATATAAATCAGAAACTCGTAAAACGTGCATATACGTCATAGTCTCGAAATACGTGCAAAATCGTAAATCATCATGATCATAATCGGAACCATAGAATCACATATAAAAAACATATAAAAACATATATGCATGCATCATAAGTTAGAAAGAAAAGTCCACTCATAAACCATTAGCGTCGCCGTCTCGATACGCGTGCACTATGTCGTTCCTAGCTAATCCACTATCACTAGCTTTCCCAAACCTGTCCAAATCCCATAAGAAGGTCACTAACTACTTCATTAAGCTTCTACTAAAGCCCCGTAATTTTCCCGAATTTTTAACTATTTTTAACCGAGCCCTAAAACCTTCGGACATCCCGAAACATGTCGAAACGATGTCCGATCGACTCGAAACCAGTGGCAAAATGTTCGTTACATTGAATACTTGCAAAACTCATATTGGAACCTTCCTCAAAAGGTGTACCACGAGCCAACACACGCCACCCAAAGGGGCTGCGCGTGGGCCTCACGCGCGACACTATTCATTGTCTCCTTCCTCTAGCCGACCCGGTCCAGACCTGTTCGAACCGGCCCGGTTCGACCGAACCGGCGCAGGCGGTCCAACCTCCTATGTGATCAAAATCTAAACTTAATACCAGAATGCTACCTCCTCGATTCAAAGAACAACGTGTGCTCTACTACCAAGTCCCTTCACGAAATCTGACCTCCTCCAGCCTCCACTGTAGTCCCAAACGATTTGTTTACCCTTCATAATCATGTTCCAAACATTAGAATTCATTGACAAAGCCTAAAATCCCGTATCCAATTTTTAACCAAGACTTGCCATGTCGGGTTCGCCAGCCACCGTCCATGGCAGGCCTCAAGGCCAAGCCTATCCGACTCGTTTCCACGTCCAGAACCTTTCCCTATGAACCAAAGTCATCCTTAGACACTAAATCAGAACTTGCCATTTTGAATTGAAACAGGGGGTTGCACGAGTTCTCATTCTTACCTCACCGTCGTACACCACCGTGATCGCCATCAACTTTGTCCTAGCTTTTCCTTCACTTCTTATTCACAAACTACCGGCAGAAGATCACATTTGAGGGTGAGGGTGATTGGATGGAAGCAGTGCATGGTGTTCTGTTTCGGGTTGTTTCGCGGATTCTGGGCCACCGTCCATGACAGCTTATCACGGTGGCACCATCCAACTCCTCATCTCCCTCTCTGTTTCATTCCTAGGTTATTGGCAACTGGTAAAGATCGAAGGAATTGGGTTTCACAGTCATACCCACACCTTGTTCTCTGTTTTACAACCGTTTAACCCAATTAAATCCATTCCTTTTGATTTGGACGTGAGGTGGCTAGGAGAGTTCCACAACCTTCCAGGATGGGACATGTATCCCAAATCTGGTGGGCACAGATTCCAACAGAAGCCAAGTGTCACAAATCCTCTGGGCACAATTCCCAATGCACCAAATGACCATTTTACCCTTTTCTCTACAATTTACCATTTTGCCCCTAAGGCATTTAGACCAAAATCCGAACTGTCTGAAGTCCGATGACAGCTTGCCGCCTGTCGTTGTACTCAGGGGATCGAGACCTACCTAACGGTCCTCGACTTACGTGAAAAGTCCATGTCATATGAAAAGTTAACAAATTGCCCTTTTTTAACCAAATTACAAATTACTCTTGAACTTCCGAACATCATAACTTTTTCCGAGAATGTCGGAATCAGACGTGCCACCTGTCTATGGACTTGTGACGTCCCGAACTACGTCGCAGTCATTGGTCGAAGTCCATTTGACCGCCCAACTAAAAGTCAACATTTTATCCATTCTAGGGGCAAAACCGTCATTTCGCACCGTCCGTCCGAAACCACCCAACTGATCACCGCTTAATTACACTAATCCATCATTAACTACTAATCTAATCCCGATTTCCGGGACGGGTCGTTACACTTCCAGCAATTTCACATGTATACCTTCAATGGCAAATCTCTTAGCTACAATTGAGACGAGACTTGCTTGTATGGTGTTTATCTTTCCTTATCTTTTTTCTACTCAAATTCTAGGCAAGGATTGAATAACAAGTCTGATGAGAATCACATAATTGATGTATGTTCTTTAACTGTTTGATAAAATGCCTTAGATGATTTGAGTGGTTCCTCTGAATGTCTCCTGAGGTCTGATCACTCTCTGATCCCTTCGTGTGTATATTCTTATTAGATTTTTATAGAATGAATTACAATGTATCTATTACATTCACACTTTCTCACACACACTCCTTGTGATTAGGTTAGAGGTGATGACAAATAGTGACATCACTCCTATTCTTGCGGCACACACAAAACACACACATGCTCTCATTCTCTTTCTTTTTAATTGATTTACACACTTACAAGACTCACACACTCATTCTCTCTTTTCTTTCCATTTGTCCTTCTCGAGTTGACAGTAAGAACACTGCCAAATCAGCTGGCAGTGAAGCAGCTTAGTCACTAATAATGTGCCATCTTTCTCTGGAATTTCATTGTTTAGTAGCTTTTCATAAGGTAGTAATCTTATTGACTTAGTCCATTGAGGCTGTTTGTTCTGTTCTTGGGACAACTGTCATTAGTATTGATTATTTGAGTGTGTAAATGCCCGATTCCGAGGCATCAGAGTTACAATCGACTTTGAAGTAGTAACTTATCCTTTTTCATATTTTATATATTGTAAATCTGTATTCAAAATGGCTTAAATAAAACCAAACTTTATGTTTGTTGAGTTCTCCACTATTCACACGATCACGATTAGCCTTATAGGACTGTAATTTGAGCACATTAATATGATAGAGAACAGCTTGATTTTCTGTTTAGATAGGTCATGCATGTCATACTCTACAACTACATTGTGCAGCTTTACTTCTCAAAAAAACTTCCTTTTATTATATATATTGCTTAAATGCCATGAACTTACACTGACATTTTGCAGGTATGAAAAGACCTATCAGGTTGTTTGCAATGTTGAACCCGACATACAACATTTGTCTCTTGATAAGAGAAGATTCCCAAGCAGCATTGTCGTGAGGTGTCGAGACCTAAATAGAATGTTATCTGATTTTTAATTCATCGCTCTATAGGAGATTACTATCATAGCAACAGAACCCACTTCCTAAATTTCCTTCTGATGTAGCAACCTGAAGTTGGAGGAGAAGCTGTTGATCGATGTTCGAAGTTATATTGACTCCTTACTTCAGAATGAACAGACTGAAATATGTACAAAATAAATTTCATGTGTTTATTCGTGCTTTCTAAATCCCACGGCAACATGCGGATGCCACTGCTAGTAAATTTCTATCTTCCCTCGTCCATACATTCTCTATATAATTAAGCTAATAATCATGTACATATTATTCATATATCATAGAGTGAATGAATATAAAGAGTGATGAATCTAGCTTATCCCCATCAATATTAACATAGCATCATCAAATTTTGATCACATGGAAGTTAAAACCTGCTGCCCGCATGCAATGACTTTGAAAACGGATCTCTCATTCATTTAATTATCAACTAAAATATACAACCCCTTAATTAATTACGTACTCTATTCCCATTCACATTATATATGGACATTTTGGGTTCTCGATTTCTGCTTCCAGCTAAATAAGTACATAACATAATATGTGTGTATATTATCCATTCATAGTGCCTCATTATGGGGTTCTTTTTTCATCCATGAATGTCAGTTCAACTACATCGACATATATTGTAATCAATGGTCTAAATAGGGCACTTTATTTTTCTAGAAATTTGAACCTTTATTTATATCATTATCCTTCTTAGTTTATGTGACCTTTTACATTAATGGAGTATGATATTGGTTGGAAAAGTACCATGTGTTACTGGAAGAAGTATAAATATACATGTAAAAGGATTTTTATTTTTATTTTTTCGTTTATATATAAAAAAAAACTCTATAATTATATATGATTCTAATATGTTAATTACACCCAAATTAATTTCATTGCTTAAAATAAAATCCAAATCAAAGACTTTACATAGATAACAATTATGTGCACACGTGCATACTCACAAGTAAATTAGGCACACTAGTCGATGGTACATTGGGGCTACTTAATTGGTATCCAATAGGTGAACAAAACCTTTGTTTATCTACGTAATTAATTGTCTATATCCAATATTTATGACTACCTCTATCAATGACCTCCAAGTAAGTACTATATTGCAGGGATGGTCACTACAAGAAAAAAGCATTGGCCCGACAAACGGTTGCCCGACAAACAAATAATTTGTCACTAAAGGCATATTTGCCCGACGAACATTTATATTCGTTGGGCAATACTTTAAGCGACGATCACGTTTGTCGCTAAACGTCAGTGAGAAAGTGTCCATGGATGGCGGCAAAAAAAACCCTTCCCGCGCTACCTTTGCCCGACGAACAGTTATATATCGTCGGGCAAAGCACATATGATGGCGACGAATTTCGTTGCAACTTGAATGCAGTCATTTACTTTTGTGGCCCGACGAAATATTATACTTTGCCCGACGAACATATGTTCGTCGGGTAAAGATTAATTCACTTAAAGCATCTGTTTCGTCCCATTTTCCCTGGTTTTATCAGTTCTCTCTCTCTCTCTCTCTCTCTCTCTCTCTCTCTCTCTCTCTCTCTCTCTCTCTCTCTCTCTCTCTCTCTCTCTCTCTCTCTTAACAATTCATTCTCATTTTTTTCCTCTCCAACTTCAAAGTCCATTAAGAGGTATATGTTTTAGGAAATAGATTTTTTTTGTAATTTTGAAGTTTTTATTTATTTGAACTAATTATATGGTTGTATGTTTCATTTGTAGGAAATCTGTGATTGATTTGGAGGAACACTTGTAAAGAGGTATGTGTGTTTATCTCTAAATTTAATTTTGGTAAGAATTTTGGATATATAATTGTGTTAGGAAATTTGCATAATAAGGTGTGAAAACTATTGTATAAATTGTGAAAATTTGTGTATAGCTTGGGAAAATTGTGTATAAATTTGGTATAGCTTGGGAAAATTGTGTATAAATTTGGTATAGTTTTGGGAAATTTCTAAATTAGAAAATATTTTTGGAAACTAGGAAATTAAATAGAAAATATTCTAGAAAATTAGAAAATATATTTTGAAACTAGAATTGGAAATTTAGGAAAATAGAAATTTCTAAACTTTGTGATATGCTAATTAATATATGTTTTTATTTGTGAATATATTGTGATTTTTTTTTTAAAGTTTTAGGTAGTTCCAAAAGAGTGAAAGATGTTGATATTTCTCAATAGTTTATACGAAGTTAATCGAGTTGATTATCTTCGTATAATGAAGTTCAACGAAAAACCTTAGACCCGTTTGAGAGTTAGTGAATCGAGTTGATTGACTAACTCTTGAATTGTCCATTTATTCGGACAGTTTGAGAGTGCACAACTATGTGTTGTATAGTTTACATTCGACGATGCTATGTTTTGATTATGAGAAATTTGGTTTGTATCCCCTAAATGTTCTCCGACTCCTACTAGATATTTGTATATAATATCTACGTGGTGCATTTGGGGAACAGTAGGGAGATGCTGTCGAAATTTCCCTTGATCGAAACTTAGCCTCGTAGGTTGTAAACTACACAACAACATGTGCACTCTCGAATGGGATAGAGCCAAATCACCGGAGGCATAAGGAGATGGGTAGCTTTTGATATTAACTTGTTCAAATTACGCGACAATCTTAACTCTTTTATTACTTGACTGTATTTTTTGAAAACAGGCACAATGGATAGACGCTGGATGCAAATGGAAGATAGAAGTTCTAATCAGTACATGGATGGGATCGACAGTTTCATGGCTTTTGTACGTAGTAATTGCAGTAATGAAAGACGTATTAGGTGTCCGTGTAGGAAATGTAACAACTGCAATTGGATAACGTTGAATGAGGTCCATAATCATTTGGAATGGAATGGAATTGTCCATAATTACACTAATTGGACTTATCACGGTGAACAAATATTTACTGCATCGACATCTTCAGATCCAAGGACATGTCAGGATGAAAGTGGATTACATGGGCGATGTGACAATAACCAAGTCCTTGAGATATTAACTGATGCTTTTCCTCGCACATCGGTTATGGATGATGAGACACCCAGGTTTGAACCGGAAGAATCAGAGCAACATTACGAGAAATTGTTGAAAGAAGCTCAGCGCGAATTGTATCCTGGTTGTAAATCTTTTTCCGTTCTAGGGGCAGTTGTAGAATTGATGCATATGAAAGTTGAGTACAGTCAAACAAACAAACATTTTGATCATATGGTTGACATCATAATACGAATGCTACCTGAAGATAACCTTCTTCCTAAAGATTATTATCGGTCGAAAAAGTTGTTGAAGGGTCTTGGTTTAGGGTATGTCAAGATCCATGCATGCAAAAATAATTGTGCATTATTTTATGGTGAATTTGAGCAGCTTGACAAATGTCCCGTGTGTGGTGAGCCTAGATTTCAAAAGAATAAGATTCCAAATAAGGTGCTACGTTATTTTCCACTGAAACCAAGGCTACAAAGATTTTACATGTCGTCACACACAGCCCGTGAAATGAGATGGCATAAGGATGAACGCATTGATGATAATGTACTAAGACATCCAGCCGATGGAGAGGCTTGGAAGGAATTTGATAAGTTGTATCCCGAGTTTGCTGCGGAGTCAAGAAATGTTAGATTAGGACTTGCTACTGACGGTTTTAATCCGTTTGGGAGTTTTGCAAAGCCTTATAGCACTTGGCCAGTGGTCATAGTTCCGTATAACTTGCCACCTTGGAGATGCATGAAGAAAGAATTCACAATCCTTAGTACTTTGATCCCAGGGCCCAAATCACCAAGTAATTCCATTGATGTTTACTTGCGGCCATTGATTGATGAGCTCGTGGATTTGTGGGAAAATGGAGTACGAACATACGACAAGTACAGGGGTGAAATGTTCATTCTACGAGCAGCCGTAATGTGGACAATTAATGATTTTCCTGCATATGGTATGTTGTCAGGATGGAGTACCAAGGGTTATCTTGCGTGCCCAACATGTGGACCGGACACAACATCTTTTTGGCATGCATCTAAGGTATGTTACTTAGGTGCAAGAAGATTTCTACCTTGGGATCATCGATGGCGTAACCATTCTGATTCTTTTGATGGTAAAACTGAGCTACGAGCACGACCAAGAGAGAGGTCTGGTGATGAAATATTAGCCAAATTGAATAGTATCCATGAATTTGTTACACGCGGCTCGAAACCAACGGAACAGGAAAATTGGACGAAGAAAAGCATATTCTTTCGTTTGGAGTACTGGTCAAAATTAAAAATAAGACACATTGCGGATCCTATGCACATTGAGAAAAATGTGGCTGAGAGTGTTGTTGGAACGACTTTACCCATTGAAGGGAAGTCAAAGGACACAAAAAAGACCCGTATCGGTATGCAAAAAATGGGTATTAGGCCCAATTTGTGGCCCAAAGTTGTGAACGGTAAATACATTATGGCTCATCCAAGTTATACATTCACACCAGAGAATAAGAAGAAATTCCTAAAGTGGTTGCAGAGTGTGAAATTTCCAGATGGCTATGCTGGTAACATATCACGAAATGTTAGCACAGACGGTGGCACCATGTCTGGTCTGAAGAGCCATGACTATCATGTGTTGCTACAACGACTCATTCCCATTGGTATTCGGCCCTACTTGGAGTCAGGTGTTGTTGAGACAATTGTTTACTTGTCACAGTTCTTCCAGATCTTATGTGCCAAATCGTTGGTAAAGGCAGACCTCGAAGCAATTAACGAGGATATTGTCTATATCATGTGCCGACTAGAACAAATATATCCCCCGGCATTCTTTGATGTAATGGTGCATCTACTAATACATCTGCCGGATGAGGCAAAACTAGCTGGTCCAGTGCATTATCGTTGGATGTACCCAATCGAGAGGTAAACTTTTTCCACCCATTGCAGTAGTTCCTTACTATCATCCACTTAAATGTGATTCAAAATGTTAATTTTATTGCAGAATGTTAGGTCGGTACAAGCGATATGTTCGTAATAAGACACGTCCCGAAGGGTGTATAGCGGAGGCATACATTGCAAAAGAGTCAGCCACTTTTTGTGCAATGTATCTTCATAATGTTGAAACCTCATTCAATAGGGCTTCACGCAATGACGATGGTGGCGGACGTCTAGAGACCTTATCGGTATTTGCCCAACCAACACGACTATTCGGCGTTGGACCACGGTCCCAGCCATTCAACAACAGCGACATGGAGATTGCTCATTGGTTCATACTTAATAATTGTGACGAAGTCTGGCCCTTCCACAACCAACACTTGATGATGATGAAGGCCTCACATCCTTTAAATTGGGAAGAAATGGACCAACAATTGTTTCCAAGTTGGTTTTCCAAGCATGTAAGTCAAAATTATATTATATGAAAAGTTGTTAAAGTTATTTTATATTTATAGATTTCATTTGTTGTGTGTTTCTTACTAGATGGCACATCTAAAAGATGACAACTCGGTAGAGTTTAATCAAGAATTAATGCAGCTGGCAAATGGTCCATTTCGGGGAGAAACATATGCTGGTTGTCATGTTAATGGAGTTAAATTCTTGTGCACAGAACGAGACGACAATTTGTCTACCCAAAATAGTGGGGTCTTCGTGCCTGGGGAAGATGAAAATGCAGATACGGGATTCTATGGTAGATTGTTAAGTGTGGTGCAGGTGTTGTATGCAGGGCGCAAGGAAGTCGTGTTGTTCAAGTGTCATTGGTTCGATACGAACCCAAATATCCCAGGCAGAGTCATCAAAGATCATTTATGTACCTCCGTGAACACAAACACACAGTGGTTTGAGAGTGATCCTTATATACTCGCTAGTACAGCGAAACAAGTCTTCTATGTAGATGATCCAAAAGTTGGCTCTGGTTGGAAAGTAGCTGAGATGGTAAAGCATAGAAATATTTGGGATTTGGATGACTGGCATCGCCACGAAGGTGCGGAAACAGACGATGAACATACTATTTACCAAGTGGATTCCTCAACATCCACCTTACACGTGGATGGCGTACGGACCGATGACATCGTTCCACCAATTGCAATTGATGATATTTTTATTGATCTCGGATCCTTACCAGAAATAGCCGAAAGTGATACTGAAGACACAAGCATGGGATATATTTCAGATGATGAGACTGATTGGGAAGGGGAGAGTGAGTCTGACATTGAATGAAATATATCTATGATCGATAATGATCTCTACTTTTATATGACATTCAAAATGTTAATTTGATTGCATTATCATTGGATGAAATATTAGGACCATTTTTGAGCCTTGTATTAATTAATTGTTCGTGGGTTAATTACTCTTCTTACTCTAACCTCTTTTTTTCCTTCTACACACATTCTCTACATTTTCTTCAAAAATTTAGCTCTAAAATTACTATTTTAGATAATTAGGTTTTTGGGTAATGACACACTTTTTGTGACTCAAGTACTATTTTGGATAATTAGGTTTTTGGATTGAATAATTAGGTTTTTGTGACTCAAGTAATGACACACCATTTCCATTCATGTTTATTCAAAATTTCCTCAAATCTTTTCTTTCTCTCTGAAACTCGCTCTCTCTAATTCACAAATCTCTTATCATAAATATGTTTCATCCAAAGAAGCTCTCGACAAAATTCAATGCTATGTTTAACTAACTTGTATTGTTTTTTACGTGCATTGTTTACGCATCTAATATGACAAAATGAATGGTGAAATGTTTGGAATTTAATCGTTTGAATATCATCAATTGAAAGTGCATCAAGTGTTTAAGTATTATGATTAACGGTTCTAAAACTGTTTTCGACAAACGAACGACGAAAATTTCAGTAATTTAAATGTCAACTAAAATATTTGGCCATCGATTATTATTTAAAAAAAAGTTGAAAAAATTGAAAATTACAAATTAATTTTGCTTGCCCGACGAACAATATAGTCGGGCAAAATGCTTAATTTCCCGCTCAAAATTGCGTCGAAAATTTTCACGGAAAGCGTAAGCCCGCCTAGTTTAGCCCAACAAACATTTTAAAAGGTTGCCCGACGAACGTTCGTTGGGCCAATGTATGCAAACAATTAAAACACTTCGACCCTTTTATTCTCAACTTCAATTCGGCACACTTTCATAGCCGCATCCTTAGGGTTTGTTTGCTTCGAATGTAACCCCTAACATTGGTACGGTTGCCCAGCTGCACGCATCTCCTCCGCAGGTCAGAATTTAGTACGGCTGCAGTCATTCGTTTATAGTTTTTGAATGTTCTGTTGTTTTGTTCCTTCTAGTTTTAGGCTTTTTAATATGAACTATTGATTCAGTGATTGATGGGTTTGTTGTTAATCATTCTTTACTGTGTGTTCTGGGGCTGATGTTGATGAATTTTAAGGTCAATTATTGCAACCTAAGGTTTGTGTCGATCAGGTTCGACTATGTGGTTGTGTTAGAATTTTGTAGCTTCCTTTACTTTGTCTGGTCTTTTGACTCTGTGTTTCAGGTGCTGACAGCCCTTTAATTATGCCCTTTAGATATTGACGGTGATTCGATTCTTCGTTTTAGTTTTTTATGTTGTTTTAATTTTGTGCTTTACATATTGATGTCGTTTTGATTCTGTATTTTTTTATGTCGATGGGTTGTGTTTGCGTGATGGTCTTCCACAGCAGTGCATATTTGCAGGATTGGGTTTTCTGAATTTTGAATCATTATGAAATAAGTGTTTTGACATTGTTCACGATTGAGGTTATATGTGGATCTACTTAGTCTTTTGTTTAAGTTAATTTTCGTTGGTTTGAATGTTTTGGAAGAACAATTTTCTCCAATGAGAAACAAGCTTAGATAAACAATAATTCTCAAACATTCCTTAGAAAAAAGCCTCTTGAGAAATGGGGTTAATTGTTATGTGGGGGGAAATATGAACTTTTCTGTTACCTACCCTACTTTAGTTACTTAAAATATTCTTGTTCAATATTTTGTGCAATGCACGTTCTGTTACCTTCACTTTTGGCCAAGAAACCATATGCATATATATATATATATACATATATATATATATTATATGTAGGAAGAGAGATATCAAGTATGTCATATTCTTTTCCTATTGTGAAAGCCACAGCTCAGGCAGTGTTAGTGGGGGATTTTTGGTAGCATTCACAAACCAAACACCTGTCTTTGTGTTGTTGCGGTGGGGATTTTAAGTGAATGATCAAAGAATATGCACCAAACTCACAACAACAGAGCATTAATCCTTTTCTCTTTTTCATCTTCTGTGTGTTGTACAAATAATTGAGAGTACTTAGATTATTATGCGGACAAACAAACGTACATGAATTTTGCATTTTGATAGATAATTGACGGATGATGAACCCAATATCATTTTTGCTTCTTAATTATAGTTACGTGCATGATAAGTTGGGAAACCATGAATTCTGCAATGAAAATCAAAAAGCAAAAAGCTCAAAGTAGTTGAGTTGAGATAGAACATATTCTTTCTTGGCTTGGTTGAGTGAGTGAGTGTTGATCTGACATGAAACATACATCAAACATGGTGGATATGTGTCTTCTAATCCCAAAAGCCATGTTTTGGAGGGTTTTTTTTTTCTTCTTAAAAAAATTTCAAAAAAAGAAAAAGAAAATAACACATTGATTGGATGATATCGATGGATGTAGTCATAATAGTGTGTACAGGTATGGAGGTTGTCATGTGAAATGACCCCAATTTTAATGGTTAAATATTGGAGATGTGTTTTTGAGTTTGTCTGTCACCAAGTTGAGACCCTAGAAATCAAGATTCATAATTTATTGATACTAATTATATATATATATATGTATATTATCATATTGCATAATCCGATGCAGCTTAAAAGTCTACTTGGTTTTATTGTTTACTCAAATATGGCCCTTCTGCATGCAATTTTCTTAGCAGGGAGGAGATACCCGGCAAATTTCTGGATGGATAACTAAATGCTCTTATTAATTTATTTAGTTTGGTATATATTTGAGTAAAGTTGTTCAAGTGTATATATTTCAAGTGAAAAATATGAAAATGACTAACTGTAGCAGTTATAGAGTTGAGATTGTGTCTGAAGTTAAAGTGTTGTTGATATAGCTATCCTGTTTTTTGTGACTATATATCTCTTTGTTACAACTTCCTCTCTTTCATGTTCCTAATTCTTTTATTTGTTAAATGTTTCAAAATATCCATGCGACAATGACATGAGCATTGTTATTATAATGTTCTTTCACCTACTTGTGTTTTTCTGATTTATTTGTGATTTTGGGTGATTATTAGGTTGATTTAGAGGAAAATGTCATATGTTCCCATTGCTATCGTCTCTTTTACATTTTCATGTTGCATTGGCATATATAGATCTGAAATTTTGTTAAAAGGCTGAATGTTATTGTATCAGAAACACTAAGTTTTATTATTTAAGCTTATTAGTATGTTTTGGTGAATACCTTTAAGTTAAGTTGTTGTATTTCTAATTTTAAAGTGTTCAATATTTGGCATGAATTACTCAGCACTGTTTGATTTCAATATTTGGATGTCTTCACGTCCGTTGATTACACGTCGTGGCCGATCTGATGCCACTCCTGACCCTATTGAGGCGTCTCCACTGCCATCCTCTACAGCATCCCCTGTTGAGTCCACTCAGGTCCCTATGAATAATACAAACCCTGTGCGCCTAGGAGCGCGCTCCGCTCGTAGACGCCATAGTAAGAAACGGGGGGAACCACGTACGGATTCTGAGCCAACTGAGACGATATCAAGCGACATGCCCAATGGGAATGGAGTACTCCCCAATGGTAAGTCACGTATTATCTTAATTATAATGAATATTATTTTCCATTACTTCATTTCTAGGAACTTATCGACTCATGCATGAAATGTCTTAAAAGTTCGCGGGGTCAACAAATGTTTGGCAACACAGAGGATCACCCGTACAACGAAGGAAAAGATTCATGTGGTTTACATACCTCATTTGCGAAAAGCATCTGAAAAGATCCACAGCTTGGTATCACATGACATAGGGGCGATCGTTCGAACTGACTGTAAGATGGTGGCATCCACTTTCAAAATGCTGGATTCGGAATACAAGAAGCTATGTTGGGATCAGTTATCGGTAAGTATTTATTTGTTTTTAATATGTTCTTCAACATTTTTTATTAATTTAGAAACTTTGTTATTTAATGCAGGTTAATTTTGAGTACGACTTGATGGACCCTGATGTCAATATGTACCTCACTGACCTCTGGCAGAGCAGGTACAGGGAATGGAAGAGCGAATTGAGTACATATTACAAGAGTTTGAGTACAGCTGTAGAAGCGACTGCGAATCCTCCTACTGAGTTGGCTAATGAGAATCGTAGAGGAGAGTGGGGCTGGTTGTGCACTCATTTTCAGACTCCTGAATTTGTGGTAAGTCTCTGATTTAAGAATTATTTCATTATTTGCAATCTAATATCCAATTTTCAGTTATTGATTCTTTTTAAATATAAATAGAGACGATCGACCGCCAACAAAAGAAATCGAAATAAGAAGAAATACAATCACCACGGGGGCTCGCGACCTCTTGCGTTCCGGCACGAGGAGCGACGACAGAATGGTTCATTGTGGCCAGAGTTAGACGTCTGGGGGCAGGTTAACGCCGGCCACGGCAATGAGGTGGCTGATGAAATTAACGTACGTTTATTTTCTTTCTCATTAAAATTTCAATTTGATTTTTGTACTTTGTTTTCTAATTATAGTTTATTTGAGTTTTTAGAGGGGGATACAGGTAGATAGGGAGCGTTTACAGTCTCAGCTAGTGCAACAACACCCTGAGGTCCCGTTGGAGCAACTGTTACCGGATCCCACTAGGTCAGTGGAAATCCTAGATGAAAGGCTAGGAAAGCGTCGTGGGACGATCATTCGAGGGGTGGGTAATGCTTTGATTCGTGAGCGTGGGAGTAGCTCCTCGAGTTCTCAGGGAGCCAGCACACAAAACTCAGCAACCTCTGAATCTCGAGCTGTTGATGATCGTTGTCAGTCTTTCTTCCAATTGATCACTAATGTACTGGTTCAAAATAATTTGGCAGTTCCCCCAGAGGTGTTTCAGTTCGCTCAAATGCAGGGTATGCAGTTGCCTCAACAACCAGCCTCATATCCTGACCAGTCGCCTGCACAACCAGCTCCGCAGCATGACCAGCCACCCCAACAACCAGCTCTGCATCCCGGTGAATCTCCACAGCAATCAACCTCGCAGTCTGATCAGCCACCCCAGCAGCCAGCATCTCACCCCGACCAGCCGTCGAGCGTTTAGCTTTATGTATTGCTATGTTTGAGACTTATTAAATTTCTAGAACTATTTCTTTTTATTATGTTTAAGACTATTTATTATGTTTAAGACTTTTATGACTTTTGTAGAATTATTTCTTTTTATTATTTGAAGGCCTTTATATCTTTTTTATTAATTTGAGAATTTTATTTTTTATTATTTAATTAGATGATAAATATAATAGTTTCATATGTTACTAAAATTTATATATATATATATATATATATATATATTAAATGTACAAAATCATTAAAACACAATTTCAGCACCAAAAAAAAAAATTTGGTTATTTGCCCGACGAATACAACGTTTGTCGGGCAAACGTTAGCCATACGAACTGATGTTCGTCGGGCAAAAAAACTGCAGTTTGAACGAACAACGAATTAGTCGCGACGATCTATGTTTGTCGGGCCCATGATCAATTTTGCCCAACGAACACATTTTGTTCGTCGGGCAAAGGTTTGCCTCACAAGCTTTAGGCGACGACCTTTGCCCAACAAACATTCGTTACGTCTAAGGTGGCCCGACGAATTCATGAAGTTGCCCGACGATCACACGTTTGTCGGGCAAATCCCTATTGCTTGTAGTGGGTCATGGGTATTCATGGGTATTGTTGAAATGGGTAGAAATTAGATGGGTAAAAATTTACCCATCATCTAATGGGTAGGGTGAGGGTTTATCCATGGGTATTGGGGGTATTTAATACCCATTAATTTCTAACGAGTTTTTTTTTTTTAAGTTTTGAATTTCATTTCGACATTTACTACTCATTCTTCATTTAATTGGAAAATTTTTGGAGTCAAATTCTCAAATAACTCATTCACTAGTCTTGTTCAACTCGACAAATTTTGATAATTAAGGATAGAAGGATAAATTGGTCATTTACTAATTCTCACTTTAAATTTCAAGACGGATTGTAACAGAAACTCCAATTAAAATTGAGAGGATTTGAAAAAAAATGAAAAGCAAAAAAAAAAAAAACAACGAAATTGAAAATAAAAAATATTAGAAGTTAAAAATAAAAAGTTGAAGACAAATGAAAGTAAAAAAAAAATAAAAAGTAAAAGAAAAATGAAAAGTAAAAAGAAAAATGAAAAGAAAAATAAATTGAAAGGTATAAAAAATTAGAAGTTAAAACAATATTAAACACAAGGAAAAAAAATTGAAATGAAAAAATAAATGTAAAATGTCATGGGTACCCATTACCCAATGGGTAGGGTTTGGGTAAACCCTCAAAAATTGAGGATGGGTCTAAATGAGTATAAAACCCATTTGTACCCATGTAGGGTAAGAGTTTACCCACACCCTCAAAAAAATCCATTTGACCATCCCTACTATATTGGATCCAAATCCACGGCTAAAAAGGTTTGATAGACACTACAAGAAATTTTCCTTTAGGCAACGGATAAAATCCGTTGTCTATTCCCCATAAAAACCGTTGCAATTGCCCCTGATGTCTAAAGGGGGTGTTTAGACAACGGCGAAAATCCGTTGTCTAAAGTCCCTTTACACAACGGTATCCCAAAATACCGTTGTCTAAAGTGTACTTTAGACACTTTAGACAACGGTATTTTCTGAAACCGTTGTCTAAAGTATCCTTTACACAACAGTATTTATGAATGTCGTTGTCTAAACTGATTTTGAACAACGGTTTATACACAACTACCGTTGTCTAAAGTGTCCTTTAGACAACGGTATATAAAGACTTGTGTAAAGGGTACTTTAGACAACGGTATATATTTATACCGTTGTGTAAAGTACCCTTTACACAACGGTATTTTGTTGATACCGTGGTATAAAGTGACTATATACAATGCTGAATTTAAAAATACTGTTGTCTAAAGGGTGCCATACAAAACGGTTTATTCAAAAATAATGTTGTCTACAAGGTGCTTTACACAACAATTAATAAAAAATATACCGTTATCTAAAGTTTTTTTACACAACAAAAAATCATATTAAATCCTGTATCATAATATAAAATTAATTCATATTACAATTCTCCGTCAAACCAAATAAAAAAGAACTTCATATAAATACAATACATAAAATCACAATGAAGATTTGAATAGTACTCATAGTACATTCGATCTGCAACCTAACTCGATCAAAGCCAATCTAAATCACAAATGTGTATGTCATAATTAAAATAGCAAGTGTTGTAGCTGTCTCCCAAATCAGAGCCTTTAGAATCGTCCAAAAGCGTTACAAATCTAGTTTTGTCTTTCAATTGCTCCCTGCAAACAAAATTATATTTTCCCTAGTTAAAACTATGGCATTTTACTATGGTTGAAGAATCAATCAATTACAGAATAAAATGCATATAAGAAACTACACATAACTATCTCAGACAGTGAACAACATTTTCAGCCTGTATTATACTGGAATACACAAAATCACGATTTCCAAAGCTAACCCCTTTAATTTTTTGAGGTATACAGAGAAGCTAAAAACTGGCAAGGACCGCAAGGTGGCTTCAATTCATTAAACAATGTACTAGAGCCTTACTATCAGAATACAAACATTCTGCTTAGCAGTTTGTGATCTGTACCAATTATGGTTACAGAAAACCCCACTTAACATCAAATGAAAAACACCATGCCACAACATAAGTATAGGACACTAGTACAAGCATATAAACATTCTGTTTTCTCTTGATGATTCTACACTTTAAACTGCAATCTAGAAGATGGAATTCAAAATACTCATTAAAACAGAATGCAAAATTTTACCCATATAATAAAACATAAACATATAAGAGAATGAAGCAATAAATCTAACCTCAAACAATTGTACTTGGATATGATTACGGGTGAAATAGCGGAAAGAAAGGAAAGAAATCTAATCTCAAACAATTTTACCCATCCAAAAAAACTAAGTTTAGACGAGAAAATTCGACAGGAAAGCAAGGAAACCAAAAACAACCTAAAGGTGGTAAAGAAAACAAAAGGAGATTGGGAATGGATGAAATAGCAGAGGCAAGAGAAAAAAAGAAAAAAAAACACACCCAAATCCCAATTTTTTTTCCAAAGTCACAACGTAAAGAGAGGGGCCAGCCAAAACACTTCCAACATAAGAATTTACTAAGAATACAAACACTCCTCAAAGTCAAATCAAATAAAAGGGATGAGTCATTATAAAGCCTATAATAAAATTGAAAAAGAACGGTTAAAAATATGTATTATGACAGAAAGCCTCCCCAACTACTTCACAATCACAAGTTGTTTCATCTGGTCCATTTTACGGTCCAACAACTTAGCAGTTATTGCCTTAACCACCCAAAGTTCAACTTCATCATCATTAATTTGCCAAAATAAGTGCACAAGCATAACTGACCATGATATCAAAGGAAACCCTAACCAAAAAGAAGTGGCAAGCCTTCAAGATGAAATGAAGATATTCCAGTGTCTTCTGATCCTATGTTAAGTGAAGCTAAACAGTTACTAAATACTTCGCAATAGCATAGGTTTTAAATGAACTAGGCAGAAAATGCTTACACAATTGCACCTGATAATACAACACAGGTTGTAGGAAGATACTTGAGACATTTCTTGTAAAACGAAATAAAAAATCAGAAAAATGAAAAAAGGAGTCAAGCATAGTAAAGTTCACTCGTTTATATGACACTGTTACCCTTAGTATGCCCCAGATTTAATAAAGAAGATAGTGAAAGGAAAGATCCATGAACCCAAAAGAAACAAAGCATAATGATAATATCAGCATTATATTCATGTAAAACTAAAATTCTTGAAATAGAATTTCTTTTTTAAGAGATAGATTTGGAAAATAATAATATATTACTAAAGATAGGATAACAACGCGGCAAGAACTGAAAAATTAGTCAAGTCAATAGTACCATTCCGAAGTGGGTTAACTCCTAAGAAACAATATGCACAAATAAGATTATGCTTTACGAAGTTAACACCCAGAATATATGAAATCATTAATTGTCAAGAATTGGGAAAGTAAATGTAGTTGGCCCATTGAAATTAAACCAGTCAATTCAGGCCAAATAAAATATAATAAAACCAATCTATTGAATTTTAGATTTGTTGGTGAAAATATATAAGCATAGGATCAGAAGACACTGGAATATCTTCATTTCAACTTGAAGACTCAGATGGACCCTAACCATCTTCATAATGTAACTTTACATCAAAGAGAGCGATTAGAATGCCTATATGAGGTACTTGACACATGTCCGTTATAGATTTTTTTCGAAATTTTCTATGCTAAATTCCAAGACTACAACAACAATAAAACATAAGCTACGAAATTAGTTTCGAATAACACTATCTTTGCAAAAGCTACCAAACAAAAGCAACAAGTACATATATTAGTTTTGAAAGCTAACAGATAACTAACAGATTAATAAAATAAGAAACTCTTACCACCTTTTAACGACCCTAGATCAAACAAATTTGCATGCATCATAAGAAAAAAGCTATACTATGATTACCCTCAAGATAAGCATTCTTGGAAGAAGAATCCAATACAAGTTTCACCAATTCTTTCCTAGCATCAAGCTTTTTCACATCCAACTTCATATTCGTGAGCTGCACCTCACACAGTATCTCCTCCAAATAACCCCGTGCTTGAATATCTCAGAGGATGAAAGTATGGATTTTTAATATATACATTTATAATAAGGGAAAGAGAACAAAAATGGGGTTACCATGACAACGCCGTCCTTACATTTGATCCCAATAACAGTGCTGCAAAAAATAATTGCCAATTGGAATTATTAAGTCCGAAACAAGATACTGAAAATCATGTAGATATGAAATTTGAACTATCTTCGATTATTTTGGGAACCAAATAGGGTTTCGAAGGGGAAGATACCCAGAGTTGTCGACGGCTTTGGCGACATCTTACCATAACGATGACGATGAACGGCGTTGGTCGCATGTGTTTTTCAGATCGAGATTTCTAAGCTCCATGGTTCAGGAAGTGACACCAATTGACGATCGAGTGTCGTCGATTCAAGACAAGGAAGCGAAGGTTGTGAAGAAGCTTGCGCTTGTCGTTCGCTCAAAGAGGTCCTTTTCGTCATCGATGTCTTCACGTTGGACGAGCTGTAGCTGGCTATGCACTTCGCCTTTGCTTTGGTTATTGAGGGTGAGACGACGAGTGAAAGAGGAAGAGATCGAGCTTTGCTTTTCTGTTAGAGGAAGGGACGGAGAGGGATAGATATCGAGCATCTAGGGGTTAAGAGGAGAATAAAGCTTAAGAATTCAAAATTGGATGTGCCAAGGATCAAACCCGGATGGTGGTCGCGTGTTTTTGGTGAACAGTAACTCGCGTGTTTTAGTTTAAACAACAGATAGTATTTTACTGATGTTAATTAGGTAGTAAAGACAACATCAAATTTTTACTGATGTTAATTAAGGAGTAAAGACAACAGTATATTTTATTACTAATGTAATATTACACAATAGACAACGGCAATTATAAAACTGATGTATTTACTTGTATAGACATCAGTTTTACAAACTGCTGTTGTCTATATAGTGTTGTCTAAACCTAAATTTTTTGTAGTGAGATGACTACAATTTAGTTTAATGGTTCTTTCAATCTATTATTGATACATTGATCTATTATTGATAGATTGATATTATCATTTCGTTTATTATGAGTCGAAGTTGAAGTTTCACCTAAAAATGAATGACAATGAATACGGATAACCGATTTTTTTTTTAAATTTATAGATCTTTGTAAAATTGTGCTATTTTTGAATGTGGAACTTTTGTTTCTTCATATATGTTCTCACACACCTCTTCACATGTTAATATTGAGAACCCCTAATAATTGAGGTATTTTTCATTTTTCAATTCTAACAAGTAGACAACTCATATTGGTTAAATAGACCATGTGTGGCTGTTTGGCCCCACACATGGGACTTGCGGCAAATTTTCAATCATAACACGTTAGCAAATCATAAGTAGAACATGAATGTATGACTGTTTTGCCTCACATATGGATATAACCTGCTCTAATATCATAAATGTGATGTTCCATTCCAAAACCAATTGATAATGAGAAGTAACTCAATTCTTTATAAGTCATTGTAAATTAAGCTATGTAATGTTCTTGCTAATACCGACCTCGACGATGTAATCGAACAGTATATAAACCATGGTTGGCTACAAATGCACATCTCTTTAATGAACCAATTGTGTGGGTAGAAGATGGCTCTAGCTCCATGGCTTAATGATTTTGTTACTGTTGATTTGCTTTAAAGTGATCTTCTTATTGGTGTGGGGTATTTTTTCTTTTTCTTAATAAATTTAAAATTCCTAACAAAATTAAATTTTAACAAGAGATATTTATAAAACTCGTTATATTTTGAATTTCATAAATGAAAGTCTCTTAATTAATTATTATTTATCTGCAAGGACATAATAGATTATAAACTCTCCAATTTGAGAAGTCGTATGGCTCAGAAATGCACCATACAAATTTCCAACTAGGTCCATATAATTAACAATTATAGCTAGACTTCATATATGAATAGAGTTATCAAAAAAAATTTCTTTAAAAAGTGTTGACTTTATACGCCGCAAGCGCGTGGCCGACATTTCAAAACATGTTTTTCCTTTTTTCAAACAATAATGAGAAGCTTCCAGTGTGAACGATCACTTCCTACTGTCGCGTACGTGTAGTCCATACGCCAATTATTCCCATATTAAAAAGCATGACGTAGAAGTAGCCGAGGCCATATAATTAATATAATATATTACTATGAGTGAATACCCGTAGCTGGCTAGCTAGCTAGTAGAAAGTACAAAGAGTGTTGAGATCGAGAAAGCAACTAGCCGGAAGTAATAATGCAAGGCACCAGAACCGAATCATACTTTGTTTTCATGAACTACGATCCTCAATACGACCTCCTTCGAGCGAATCGGTAAGTACGTATGCATGTATACATATATATATATATATATATTGATTTCTCTCTTTGCTAGCTGGGCTAGCTATTTATGTACTTCCATGTATATATATATATATATATATATTAGAACAAAGAGAGGGACACATGAGCTTGATTTGTATCTGAGCCGGAAGCATGACCAGTTGCTGGCAAGAACCCTTGAGCCTGGAAGCTACAACAAGACATTGTCTCTGGTTATTGTGGATGGCTTTTCTGTGGAAATTACTGATGACCAGGTAATAACGAGGCCTACCTCCATTCTTAATCATTTTTTGTAAAAAGAAACAAATCTAATTTTAAAAGGATAATTAGCTACAATTTGTTTCATTACTTAATTTACTTGTTTTTCAGGCGAATGTACTTAGATCTGCAAAAGAAGTGAGACTAGTGGAGAAAAACCAAGTGCTTGCTTAATATTATTGTAGCAGAAAGGGAGAAGCCTGTAGCAGGTTCATTTCGGTCTGATTAATTATGATAGGACCTATATATGAGATAACAATAACATCTAGGAAGATTTGTATCAGAATTCAGAACTCGGTCGATCAATTTATGATTATGCTATTATAATATTATCATTATCTTTGTGATTCTGGCTTTTCATCCGGCTGTGAGGGATGATTCATGTCTTTTGACATACAGAAAAGTTTTAAATGGCCGGCATGAGTCATTTTAATTATGCAATTAGCTAAATCGATCAGTATATCAACATATATTATATACAAAAATGATCAATGAGGAAAAAATGGAGGAAATGTTACTTCACCTAAATGCGATAGATCATGTTAATTTCTTGCGTCCATGTCTAGAACATGGTTATATGTTTATTTGAACTTGTATAATCTATATGTTTTAAGTAACATCATAAGTCAATGAAAATTTACAACAAGGCCGGCCGGGCATGTATTGGTTTATTGTGGTTCCAAGTAGACAAGCCTATTAGTGTGGTCTTTTAATTAATCATCTAATTAATAATAATATCCTACATTAAGGTGCATAGAAAACCTGGTTAAAAACTTGATGGGCTAATTAATTAAGGTGCAGAATGAGTACGTACATGAATTAGGCTAGCTAGTAGCTGTTAACCCAAATTAAGAAATATGAAGAAGAAACGAAATAAGAGATGACAAGAGAGGGAAGAGTGGGGATTCGTGTCCTACAATTTGAGTAGGAAATGGGCACAGTAGCGACAGTATAAGTGAGTGATTGGCGAGAGACGACTGGTGAGAAGCTACTTTATCTAGTTAAGGTTATAAAGTTGCAGGGCGCGCAGATATGGGTGTACGGTACCACTTTTCTTTTTCAACAAAGTTCGAGACACACTGACATTGTTCATGTGCATCATCACTACTACTGCATCTACCACTTCACTGTTCTCTTCACCAGTCTGACTCACTCATTACCCACCGCATATATATTAACATGTGAAACATCTACCGGGTTTTACCCCATTTTTCAGCTGTTGGATTTTTTGTAATTTAAAATGTTAATTGGATTTAAATCTAACCCTTTATAAAAAGAGAAGTGTTATTTAGACACAATAAAATGATCATATTTAGTGACACAATTGATGTAGTATTCAATAAATAATAAAGTGAATACATCAAGTGATTTAATTTATTAAAATAACATTATTTATTGAATGACACATCAAGTGTGTCATTAATTGTGGTCAATTTAATATGTCCAAATAACATTACTATTATAAAAATTCAGGGCATCGAGACATAACAATGCAATGCAAACTTCCATTAAATTACTTCAAGTATATATACTAGTTACGAAGAATTTTTTAAGTACAAGATTAAGAAAACAAGAAGAAGGGAAGAGGTTTCTGTTTAGCGAGAAGGAAGAGAGAGTTGAGAGGAATGATCAAAGAGGAATTGAATTGATTACTTGATCATTTGAATTACACACGTAGCACTCTATTTATACAAGGTGTATTACACCATCCCTTACTTAGTACTCGATTACTTAAAGACTAAGTAACCACTTAGCACATCGTTCTAACAACTAATTGCTCTAACCATGTAGTACACTTGTGACGACCTAAAAACCTACATCTAACAACATCTAGCTAATAAAGTGATGCGATTCTGTTACAACAACTAGAGCTCATCAATAGGGTGCAACCTTTGGACCTGTAAATGCTAAGCATCAATGTAGGATAAGATACCAAGAGACACTCGATGATAGTGTAACGACCCGTCCCGAAAAGTAGGATTAAGGAAGTGATTAGTAACGGATTAGTGAGCCTAATTGGTGTTTAGTTGGGTACTTTTGGACTTTGGCATAGAAGGACGATTTTGCCCCTAGTCTAGGCAAAATGTTGACTTTGAGTTCGGGCGGTCAATTGGACATTGACTGATGACTGTGACGTAGTTTGGGACGTCACGAGTCCATAGACAGGTGGAACGCCCGATTCCGACATCCGAGGAGGATGTTATGATGTTCGGAAGGTTGAGGGCATTATTGTAATTTGGTAAAATAGGGAGAAAATGTTGACTTTTCGCTAGACTTGTCATTTCACGTAGACCGAGGACCGTTAGGTAGATCTCATCGTCCTGAGTTCAACGATAGGCGGCATGCCTTCATCAGACATTGGACGGGCCAGATACGGGTCTAGAACGGTGAAGGACGAAACGGTAATTTTAACTTTTAGGGGCATTTTGGTCTTTTTGGGTGCATTGGGATTTGTGCAAGCTGATGAGGACAAGTGTACAGTGGAGATTGGATATTTTGAGATGGGGTCACAGGATTGTGACATGTGGCAAAGGGCTAGAGGTTTCGACAACTTTGCACGGTTCAAATTTACTTAGGCTGTGTAGTCGTGTTCAAAGAGAGAAACAGAGGGTGAGATTGAGAGGAAATTGATTGTTGGCCGTGGGTGTTTGTGTGACCTGGTGGTTGAGTGAGTGAGTAGAGATTGAAAGAGAGGTAATGAGTGAGTTGTGAGGGCAGCTTGTGTGTGTTGAGTGTGTGAGGAGAGGGTGAATTCTCAGGAAAACAGGGAGGACAGAACCAGAGAACCACCGTGCACGGTTGTGCACTTCTTGTGACTAAGCCATCAATTGAATCCGTGGTGACTATGCTAGGACGGTGGAGAGTCAAACAGACCCAGCAGGGCTCACGACGGCGGCCTGAGCACAGGTAATTTCTTCAAACTCTGTGCTTGCTCTATTTTTCCGTTTCGATTCAAATCGAAAGTCATGAAGGTAGGGGCTGAGTCTATGTGTTTGGTGAGTTCTAGTGAACTCAGTAAGGTTCTAGGAAGCTTTTGGTGTCGAAACCGTGATGGGGGGTGACACAGGTGGCCGGGAGTGCAAACAGGACAGTTGAACGGGTTTGGTTTCGAGCTTGGGGAGACAGCTTAGGGGTCGTGTTGTTGTAATTGGAGGGGGGGAATGGATTACTGGGCAGAGGACGAAGAGGATAGTGAAAAGAGAGAAGAAAATGGTGGACGGACGGCGGAGAACCGGCCACGCCGGTTCGGAACAGTGCTCGGGTTCGAAGGTTGAAGATGAACAGTGACTATGCAGGCGCGTGAGGCCCACGCGCAGCCACTTTGGGCAGCGCGTGGGAATTTTCTGAGGAAACGGTCAACTAGGTTTTTGGTCTAGAAGTTGTAACGAGTCTTTTGGGATAGGTTTCGGGTTAATCAGACGTCGAATTGAGTTAGTTCCACGGGATCGAAGTTCTAGGGTTTCGGTTTACGTATGTTCGAAGTTCGGGGAATTTGGGGAAAATTAGGAGAACCTTCGTTAACGTGTTAGTGATGTAGTTTGGTGACTGCTGACAGGATCGGGAATCCCCGAGGAGGTCGAGGAACGTGCAGGACGTTAGGGACGCGAGTGTCGTGCCCGGTATCTGTGAGTGGACCCCTTTTCTAAACTCGAGCATGCATAATTGTTCTTCTATAATAATTGTTTTATGGTTTTACATGTGATTTCATGATTGTTGAATATGCTATGTTGGTTCTACATAATTGCACGTTTTTCGAGAAAGTACGTATTTGGCATGTTTTACGAGGAAGGTTTGAATTCTGATTTCGATGCCATGATTGTGGGATTTAAAATAATAAGTGATTTAATGATTATAAATGGATTTGAAACATGATTCGACAATCAATGTTTTCGGTTTTAGAATCGGATTTCGAGAATCGAGATTTGGTTTTAAGGTTGAAAAGTGGAATTCCGGATTTAGGTTCGAAATGACGGTTCTGAATGTCGGAAGGGCTTTAGACTAGTGATTTCAGATTTGGGTTTGGATATGGATTTAAAAATGGTTTTCAAACGGTTTTGGATTAGATTTGCTGGATCTGATTATTGGGTTTAAAGACCCGGATATTGTGATTGACGGGGGACAGGCCCGGATTGAGTTTAAAGACTCGGGAGTTTAAAGACTCGGATATACTGATATTTCCCCCGTAGGCCTGTTGAGTTTAAATACTCGGAGTTTAAAGACTCGAATTATTGAGGCCTGGATTGAGTTTAAAGACTCGGGAGTTTAAAGACTGGGATAGGTCCAGCAGGTTTGATCGGATAATGATGACTTGGATTTATGTTTTATCGTACTGTTTTCATGATGCCTATGTTGTTAATTATAAATGTTTTTATGATGATTACTATGTGGTTTATATATGTGTTTAACTAAATGGGTTGTGCATGCATGTTTTCAAAACGGAGGGCCAAACCCGGTTTTGTTATAAAATTGTTTTCGAAACTTTTATTCTTTATGGTCCACTCACACTTTCTGGTTTTAATTGCCCTCCAGGTCGTGGACCTAGCACGGGGGTTAGACGTTGAGGCAGCGTCGGAGGCATAGAGTATTCGAGAGTGACCTCGGAGTGGTTTACATTTTTCCAGTTGTGCGTGTACTCTGTGTATCGGTTTTGTGTTCCTTTGTTTAGTACTATGCTCTGTATAGTTTTGACTCTGGGTTGTATTACATTTTTCTTTCTGGGTTGTCAGGCTGGAGCAGGATTTACCTCAGTTTTCGGGGTGGAACCGGGGTGGGTCCTGATAGATAGTGAGAAGTCAATACAATATCAGTGGGAGAATGCATATATTGACAGACTTGGTGGACATAACATACAATGTCAGGTCGAGTAATGGTAAAATATTGTAGAGCTCGAATAATGCTACGATAGTTAGAAGGGTTTGAATATAAAGGGCCATCATCCCTCTTGAGTCTTAAACCAGGGACACTTGGGGTATCAGTATCCTTGAGTCTTAAACCAGGGACACTTGGTAAGCAATTCATTAATGTATTTGGATTGAGAAAGAAACAGGCAAAGCGAGGTGTACTGGATTTGTAACCCCAAGATGTAATGAAGGTCACTTGAATCTTTCATATCAATTTAGTAGTTAGGGCAGTGACTACCTTATATATAGCAGTAGAACTGCTCCCAGTGAGAATGATATCATCCATATAGTGTAGAAAGATGTCAACAACAGATGAAGTTTGCTTGACAAAGAGTGAGGCATCTGCGCACGTGGTTTGTAAGCCTAAGCCAGGAAGGAAGCTTTTGAATTTCTCATTCCAAGCTCAAGGGGCTTTCTTTAGACCATAAAAGGATTTTTTGTAACTTGCAAGCATAATCAGGGTGGACAGGATCTTCACAACTTGGTTATTGAGACGTATATACTTCCTCATAAAGTTATCCATGCGAAAATGCATTCTTAACATCTAGTTGTTTGAGAGGCCACTTGGAAATGAGCTACCAAGGACAAAACCAATCTAACTGAGGTAATTTTAACAATTGGACTAAAAGTTTCACCATAATCAAGGCCTTCTTCCTGACTGAAGCCTTTAGCAACAAGCCTGGCTTTATGTCTTTCAATGGTACCATTCAAATTTTTCTTAAGTCTATACACCCATTTACTTTAACAACCAAGACATTCGAGGAAATAAAATTTGGAAAATTAAATGGAATTGAAAATTTTACCCTTAGAAGGTCAAACATTGACTTTTACCCCGAGTATTAGTTGGACGTTCAAAAAGGACCATTATGAAGGTCTCGAACTCCTGAATCCACAAATAGGTAGCATATAAAAATTGGACATTAGAAGGATTCAATAGGGTCAAAACTAGTTAAGGGCAATATGGTAATTTTGTTACCAAGGGTATTTTGGTAATTTCACCATAGGATATTTTGTGAAAGGCACATTTGTCTAGAACCATCTAGTCCTTTATCCTCCTTTATTCTTTCACTGACTTAAGGATTATATATGTGTGTGAGTGTGTGTGTGTGTGTGTGTGTGTGTGTGTGTGTGTGTGTGTGTGTGTGTGTGTGTGTGTGTGTGTGTGTGTGTGTGTGTGTGTGTGTGTGTGTGTGTGTGTGTGTGTGTGTGAAAAGTGGTGTGGTGTGTGTGTTCGGTGAGGATTGACCGAAAAGGAAGAAAAGAGGAAAAAATAGGGTGAAATCAAGCGAGGGCCATAGAGAAAGAGAGGGGAGAAGAATCCTTGTTGGAGAAGAGAAGCAGAGGTGGCCAGACCTGGAAGTATGCTCGTGAACCCCGAGAAGAAAATGTGGAGGATGAACATCAAGTTAGTGTTCTTAACGTATAAGTTGGGAAACCGAGTTGATCATATTTACATGTTCAGGCGACCTTTGTAAGCAAAATATTTGATGTTTTAGACATAATGACATGGCTGGAGAGGAACTAGAAACCATGGCTGAAAGACCAAGAAGTTTAACTAGCATATTGAGGTAAGTTTTTCAGGTTTAAGATCATAGATCTTCTTCTGGGCATGTGTAGATGAATTTAGGTAGTTAAAATACGAAAAAAGGATGCATGAATCGTGTGTTTGAATCGTGTCGAACTCACGGGTTAGACGACCCGAAAGCCATGAAATCGGGTATGAAACTTGAGGATGATGATGAACAGTGGCTAGCGCGTGGGGACGTATACCACTGTGTTTCGAGTTACGGTCAACATACTACTTCATGTTTACGATGTTACGATGCCAACTGTACAATTTTTGAGACGATTAGACATCTTCTCGGAGCAGTTTTGTCTATCAGAAGGTTTTAGTCATTTTTTTACATTCGTTTAAATTCTCAGAAAAATTAGGGATTATAATATGAGTTATTTGGGATGAGTAAGAACCTTGAGAAGTGATTTATAAGAGGAGGTGATGTTTTCAAGAATTAAAAAAAACTACGCAATGCGGTATTGGACTACGTGGACCTTTCTTTTCATTAAACTATTATGCATGCTTATTTACAAGTTTTCAATTCTTTATTATGTGATTTATTTGATTATGGTTTGATTGGGATTTTATATGATTTTGGATGATTTTACAGAGATTATGTTAAGACACATTTTACAAGGTTTTGGGATAAAGTGTGTTTTGAGCTTTGGCTCGAATTTCGAGTTATTGTTTTGGTTAAAGAATTGATGTGAGTCATAGATATATATTTTCTCGATATCTATAATTTTTGGTTATATATGGATTGTGTGTTTTGAACAACCCTCTGCGAGATGCAACTATGATTTAAGTTCAGACGTCCAGAGCGGAGCTTTGTTTTCCTGAGCGGTTGGTTAGTATCAAATGTCCAGAACACGACTCTATTTTCATGAGACGACCATTTAAGCTGTGGCCCAGACATCCAGAGTTGTGCTTTGATTTCTTGGTTTGGTCCACACTTGGACATCAAGAGCTAGGCTCTATTTTCCCAAGTTGTTTGACCTACCTATAATGCAATTGATGTGATGGCTGATATTGTACATCGAGGATGGGTTGGATATGGATTTTATGTATGTGACAACTTTGTATTATTGATTTTGTGACAGATTTTCATATTGGGTTACTGTTGCTTATTCGTGTTTCGACGTTCATGATTTGCGTTCTGTTTTTACCGTAGAATTGATAGTGTTCGTATGCATGCATGGTTTTTGAAAATAGAGAGTAAAATAGTTATGTGTTTTAAATATGTTTTAAAAAAATCTTATTTTTGTCCACCCTCATGTTTTCTTGGCTTTTGATAACCCTCCAAAGTTATTGCACGAAATTCGAGGCTATTCGAGAGGCGGATGCAGGAGTTGAGGATGAGTACTCGTATCCCATATTTGACAACGTTGAAGAGTAAGGTTGGTATTTTGGGTTACATGTCAGAAGGGAGTAAAGCTCAGGTGTAACTTTCAGTTGTTTTAGAGACGGGTCCTGTCAACTTCGTATCAGAGCTTAGGTTCAATTTGTGCTTGCTAATAACATGCCTCTGAGATGCGAACCTCGTGCACGGCTTGGTAGTGAGACGAGGATAGGAGCCCAAGATAGTTATAAGGCTAGAAATGGATTGGATTTATCAGTTTGATTAGTGACTATTACGTATTAATAAAGGGAACGATGTGTGGGCATGGATAGTAAACGAACTCAATAGTGAAAGCCCTTATATTTGTCGTTATATTGGACATGGATGTGTTAAATGAATAATTTTCCCTGGTTAGAAAAAGTGTCTAAGGTTTAAGGTGATGAAAGTCCTTCCGTTGAATCCGACGCTTGTAGTGATGTTTTGGTTGACAATTACGTGTATCGGTAATGGTATCGATTATGAATATCAAATTAGGACTCCAATATGAGTCAGGATATCTAATAATGGTTTGGATGCGAGTTGAGAAATTGGAATAGGACTCAGGGAAAGAGTTAGAGTTGGGAAATTAGGGCTCAAGTAGAGTCGGAAGGTAGAATGTTGATACAGATTGAGTATTAAATAAGGCTTCGAGAATTGTGATCCAAACATTAAAAGTGAGTAGAAGAGAATGGTAGTTCCACAATATCCCTCTAAACAAAATGAGGCCATCATGAGTTCCTAGTAAAGTTATTTGGACTAATTAATGCCCTAGTAATATTCATGGTTGATTAAAGGTATTTTGAACGTTCTTGAGTTGATTAGTAATAAGGACGAATGCACTAAGGGAGGACTAATTGCATGCAGCGAAACAGAGATAGTGCTCCATTAGGACTAATGAAAATTAGGAAGTTTTGAGATTGGTAGGACACAACCCGAAGGATATTTATGATTTTTGTTTTGTTAATTTGAGGAAGTTGAAAATGGGAGTGAAGGAAAAAGTTCTGGACATGGGGAAATTCGAAGGAAACGAAACCCCAAAAATCACATGGTTCATCAATCAGATATGGGCCATAATATAGATTGCATTGTGCTATGAGGCCTAAGTATATTGTTACATATGCTTTGTTAGCTGGAGCATGTGAAAGTTATCAAATGTAACCATGAAATTCCACTTAGATTCTCTGGTGTTAAAGGGCTATGAATTTCTGAAGAATGTGTTATGATTGTTGTGGTTTTATTGTTTTGGTTAATGCCTTGTGTGTTTTGAAACCTGATTGCTTGTCACATATTTATACAAAATATTGAGGTCTAAATATGGAAAGATGTTGACTACGTGTTTAGAAAATTCAAACCTTATGGATTAAGATCACTCCGCACAGGACTTAGAGCCGATAATAATAATACATTCCTTAAAGGTATGAAGCTATTATCTTTATAAGGAGTAGTATAGGACTTGTACAGAATATAAGAGTTTAAAGTATTTACTCACCTAAAGGATTTAAACCAGGTGATACACTAAAACTAAGTATCAAATTAACACTCAATGAAAACGTATGCAACTTAAGCAATTTTGTGTAGATGTAACATTGGTAAATATGGATCATTCTAATCAGGGATTGTGGGTTACCTATGCATGAAACATTTGGAAAACAAAATAGGGATAAGAAAAGATTTTATAATGTCCTACAAAGTTAAGAAGTAAACTAAACCTAATCTATTATTTACAAGTGATCATCTCATTCTTTTTGCCTTACTTGTTCATAAAATATATCAACTTCAAAATCAAGGAAATTCCATAACTTTAGCTTTACGAAACACATGTATACAATAATTAGTGTGTGCTCGGGAATTGCCCTATACACATTCATTGATCTAGACTCGGGAATTGCCCTATATCTAATCAAAGCATTGAGCATAAACATACATGCTCAAAAAAACCTAAAATACTTGAACACATGGAAGATTATTGAAATCCGTATAATTTATAGAACCAGAATAATATTAATGATCAATCCACAAATATGATATTCAAGTACAAAAGAGAACTATGGAGTAAAGAGGTTGTGTTACACTTTTCTCTTTGGGAATTTCCCTATGGATGCTTAGTGTTTAGACGCTCCTTGGTGAGACACTCGAGAATTGCCCTATATATCATGGATGAAGATGATGATGGTGGTGTATGGTGTAGTTGGCCTTTGTAAGAGAAGTCTCAGATTTAAGGAGAAACTCTAGCCCTAATCTCCTTGTAGAACATGTAATCCTACACGGGGCCTGATCCTTCCCCTAGAAAACAGGAACTTCTGTCGGCCTTCTCTTATTAATGCAAGGAAATCTTCCTTGTAACTTTCATGCAAGCTTTCCTTGATTTGCACGACATACTTACTCCTTGTGGCTTGTGGAAATACTCCTTGGGACAGTTGAAACAGGCAAGAAACGCATGAGCTTGCATCTCCTAATCCAACGTGGTTTTGCACAGACACAAAAATTTTGAGTATGTGCTGGCCTAGGCCACTGGAACTTTGGTGGAAATCTGGAAATTGGGCACTGGGACTAGCTCTTGGTAGGTACTTGGACAGGCCCTCAGGCTTGTACCAAGACAGCTCCTCGGTAGGCTCTTGGACAACTCTAGGACAAGCTCCTGGCGGGCACCAGGGCTCGATAAGGGTGCCAAGGGCCATTTCCCCATTTTCTTCTCAAATTAACCTATTTACTCCATATCTTTTGGTTAGCACATTAAAGCATCAAAACAAGTTAGATAACACATTATTGAGTGTACTATCGAGTATTGTTAACAAACGCGAATGTCGTGGTCAGTACTTTGAACAATATTTTTGTGGATTCCATGTCTCAACTAATATGATGTTTTTTGAAGGGATTAAGAAGTATCAATTCTACGAGGAAGCATTGTTGGTAAGTTGGCATGAGGTAATAAGTGACAAAGCTTTTGGATGGATATCGTGTTCTGCTAGTAGGCAAAGGATGTAGTAGTGGAAGCCATATGAATGTGGCAGTTTCTTTTGATCCCTAAGTAGATGTGGGATTCACTTGATGGTGAAATTGGCATTTGAACTTCTGAGAACCAAGAGACATTGTGATGAGGGTTGGGTGATTATAGGTCGGTAGATAAGTTAGATTACATGAAATCGCAGAGTTGAATGTATTTAGCTGAAATCCAAGGATTATATGATCAGTCTAACAAGACCATCCAATTTTCAGTTCTTGGAAAACGGGATGAGGGTATTATGTTATGTCCCTGTTAATTTAGATTAGATGAGATTATTGGAAAGATAGGGCAAATAGTTGCATCCGGTGTTACCCTAAGAACCATTCTAGAGACATTTGGTATTTATAGAAACCTATGAAGTATTCATATAAAAATTATTTGTATTAAGATGGCAGTTTATTGAGTAATTGAAAGGATTAGAGATTTAAGGAACAACTTGTGCAGGTTTTAGACTGATAAGATAAGATGTGGATAACGACATTTTTTTATCTAATGACTTGACGTGTTGGTTCTATATAATCTGTTACTATTAGGCATTGGTATTTCATATATGAACTGGCTTTATGAATATCAAGTTAAGGAATAAGAAAATGAGAGAGAAGCAAATTACAAGAAAAGGGAAGAACAAAAAGTGAGGGGAAATTGGAGAAGTTGTAAGTCCTTGCTTCAGGGTATTTGGTTATGAGCTTGGAATTGAGAAAACAAGTGTTCTACCACCTTTCTGGAGACCCTACGTTTAACTAACAAGTGAACATTGACGATAATGTTTTATGTTTAGAAAATTCAGTAGTGTAACAGATTGGATATTGATTTAAGACTCAAACACGGAACTAAATATTGGATTGTGACTTGAAAGAAGTTGGAATTGAAAACTATAGTTCAGTAAGAAGCTGGGAAGTGAAATTATTGGTTATGGTTTCCCATAATAAATGGGAGTTTGGAAGGAACTCAAGTTATGGTTGTAGATCTAGGTTTTCGTTAAGTAGTTTCATCTTGGTGTTAAGTCAAGTCTTGGTAATAAATAGGTCATGTGTGGTTTGGATACGATTATTTTGTGGTACTTTATGGAAATGGCACTTTGGTTAATCTCATTTCGATAATGACTTGACTTGAAATGTGAATCAAGGGTTGAGTTGGGTTGTGGCATTGTGTGATTTAGTCCATGAATTGTGTACACTGTTATGGTGCAGAGTTTTCTCAGATGGTCGAATATAAGGAAGTTCCCAAATGGATGGTACTCAGATTGAGACTTGTTTTAGCATGGGCATATGGCTTGCATGATTTAACTTATAAGATATGCTAGTACTAATGTGATAGGTGCTTGCATGTGACATGCATAGTATTTAGCATAGTTACTTAGGTGGCTTATGCAAATTCGCTATTAAGATGAATATCTTGGTATTAAGAATTGGTTAGGTGAATTATCAACTTGAATTTGGAAATTTTGATATCTGTGTCAAGGTGGCTTGTATTGAGTTGGTACCTACAGATTTGGAAATGTGGGGCCAGATTAGTTGAGGAAGTTTATAATTGGCATGGTTCCACAGTTTATGGTTTGTTTGTTGCTTACATTTCAATCTAAGTGATGCCTAAGTTATTGAAATCATGATGAATAAGGTTTGGAATACTTGTTCCCATATAGTATCGTTGTTTATTGTAACTTGCACTTGACTTGATGATTAGTTTTGTTCGATTGGCAGAAGCCAAGACTAAAATCTATAATGAGCTTTTAGACATGTCCAGAGGTAATGAGTAGGTGCAATTTTTGGACATGGCCGGACAGTACTGAGTTTAGTTCCAGTGTGTTTATCTGAGATAATTCGATTACATGAGATTCTAAATTTTTGTATATGATTCTTTTCAAAAGAAAATCCATGGGTTAAATAACATTGAAACAACTCAGTTTTCCAATTGGAGTATGGAGATCTAGATTGGAACTGTTCTCTAATCGGGAACTTGTTGGCGATTTAGGTGTAACTGCAAGAAAACCCCACCAACCAAATTTCAAAGAAAAAATCTCTTTTAAGGGGCTAGGTTATAATGACCCCGGAAATTCAAGGAAAATAAAATTTGGAAAATTAAATGGACTTGAAAATTTTACTCTTGGAAGGTTAAACATTGACTTTTTGAACTAGGAATTTGTTGGAAGTTCTGCAAGGACCATTATGAAGGTCTTGGACTCTTGAGTTCTTAGGCAGGCAATATGTTGAAATCGGACATTGGAAGGATTCGATACAGGTCAAAACTAGCTAAGGTCAATATGGTAATTTTGTTACCAAGGGTATTTTGGTAATTTCACCATAAGATATTTTGTGAAAGGGACAAGTGTCCAGAACCATCTGGTACTTTCTCCCCACTTATTCTTTCATTGACTTAAGCATTAAATATATATATATATATATATATATATATGAAAGGTGGTGTGTTGTGTGTGTTTGGTGAGGATAAACCGAAAAAGAAGAAAAGAGGAAAAAATAAGGTGAAATCGTGAGAGGCCAAAGGGAGGAGAGGTGAGAAGAATCCTTGTTGAAGAAGAAAAGAATAGGTGGGCTGTAAGAAACAAAAAAACACCTAGACCTAGAAGTCTACTTGTGAATCCAAGAAGCAAACATGGAGGATGAACATCAAGTTGGTGTTCTCGACGTAGAAGCTTGGAAACCGAGTTCATTGATCATATTTTCATGTTCAGGCACCCTCGGTAAGCCAAAAATTTGAAGGTTTAGACGTAAGGACACGACCAGGAGAGGATCTGGAAACCATGGCCAAAAGTCAAAGAAGTTTAACTAACATATTGGGGTGAGTTTTTGTAGTTGAAAGATCATAGATCTTCTCTTGGGCATGTGTAGATGAAGTTAGGTAATTAAAACAAGGAAAAGGACACATGAATCATGCGTTTGAACCCAGTCAGACTTGCAGGTCACACGACACGAAAATAAGGTATTCGGGTATGAAATCTGAGGAAGACGATGAACAGTGGCTGGCGCGTGGCCACCACACGCATGGGAAAGTGGTGGCGCGTAGGGGCGCATGCCATCGTGTTTCGAGTTACGGTCAAAATACTTTTTCATGTTTACATTGTTACAAGTCCAACGGTACAATTTTCGAGACGATCAGACATCGTCTCGAGGCAGTTTTGAATGTCTGAAGGTTTTAGGCATTGTTTTAAATTCGTTTAAAATCTCAGAAAAAATTAAGGATTATAATATGAGTTATTTGGAATAAGTAGTAACCTTGAGAAGTGATTTATAACACGATGTGGTTATGATTGATGTTTAGACGTCTAGAGTCGGGATCTTTTTATTGAGTGGTTGGTTAGTCTCAAACATCCAGAGTATGTCTCTGTTTTCCTAAGACGGTTATTTAGGTTGTGACCCAGACGTCCAGAGTTGTGCTCTGTTTTCTTTGGTTGGTCCACACTCGGACATCCAAAGCTGAGCTCTGTTTTCTGGAGTGGTTTGGCCTACTAGTAGTGCAATTAATGTGATGACTGATATTTTGTATCAATGATGGGTTGGATATGGTTTGGTTGTATCTGATTATTGTGTTGTGGTAATTTTGTGACATATTGTTATAATTGGTTACTATTGCTTACTCGTGTTATAATGGGTTACTGTAGGTTCTGTTTTTTTCCGTAAAGTTGATGGTTTTCGTATGCATGCATGGTTTTAGAAAACGAAGGGTAAAATATTTATGTGTTTCAACTATGTTTTAAAAAATTATTATTTTTGTGCATTCACACCTTTTCTTGGTTTTGATAACCCTCCAAGGTCGTTGTATGGAATTCGAGGCATTTCGAGAAGTGGAGGCATGAGTTGAGGAAAAGTACTCGTATCCCATGTCAAAAGGGATCAAGGCTGGAGTGCAACTTTCAAGTGTTCTTAGATGAGTCACGTCATTTACAGCCCACCAGATTCTTAGATGAGGGAAGTGGAACCAAACTCCAAGTAATTTTTTTATACAGTGTATTGCTTTTAACTAGACTAGAACATTAGAGGCTGATTTGAAGGTAGCAGGTTCTACCTCTACAAGATCAGCAACAATGGAAGAAGAATGAGTGGACATATATGCCATCTTGTTTGAAATTACATTTTCCAACCTTGTTTACATAGGATGCATATTAACTCCTGAGATAGGGAGCACAACTTGTAGAAACTGAGGTTTAAAATCTGAATATAGAACACCACTTAGATGATCAACTGTGGATTCTAATTGTGAGACTGAATCTGAGTCTAGATTTGTTACAGGAGTAGACTGATTATGAGTAGGATCAATAGGAGAGCCAGACAAAGAACTAGCTGGTGAGGGAGAGCCGTAGTCATTTGGCAAGTTAGGATCAGGAATAACAAGTGAGCTAGAATCCAGATTAGGTGTAGATACCATAAATGGAGTGAGTTGAGTAGAAGAGGTGTGTTAAGGAGTTGTGTTGAAGGGTGAAGACGTGAATGGTGATGTATTTGAATTACGAAGTACAGAATCAAGGTTTGAAATAAAGGATGAAAATTTAGAGGAAGAGGAATGAAAATTAGATAAGGGAAAATAATATTCATTAAACCAAACATGCCTTGACACAAAGATTTTCTTAAGAGAGGGATCGTGACATATGTAGCCTTTATACTTTTCAGCATATCCTAAGAAAATACATTTTCTGGTTTTTGGTGTGCGTTTATTGGTGTAATATGTTTTAAGTAGTGGAAAATAGGGACATCCAATGGTTTTCAGGTGAGTTATATCAGGTGGTTTATGGAATAGAACATGAAAGGAAGATTTCATATTGAGTAGGGAACAAGGCATTCTATTGATAAGATATGTGGAGGTAGCACATGCATAGAACCAAAAATGTGCATGCAGATAGGAATTTTGAAGTACGGTAATAGCAGTTTCAAGAACATGTTTGTGTTTTCTCTCTACTAAACCTTTTTGTTCTAGGGTATGATGACATGATTGATGATGAGTAATGCCTTTTGTAAATAGAAACCTTTGAAAACTTTGGCTAATATATTCATTCCCTCCTTCAACCTGAAGAGTTTTGATAGAGATAGAAAAGTGATTGAGAACATAAGCATAAAAGTGTGTAAAGACAGATTGAATATTTGATTTATTTTTCATGGGAAAGATCCAAGTGTATCATGTACATTCATCAACCAAATTGAGATAGTATCTAAAACCTTCACAATAGGTAACAGGTGATGGACCTTATACATCTGAATGAACAATTTCAAAAGGAAAAGAAGACTTATAGCTAGAAATACAGAAAGATTGTTTTGATAGTTTCCCCTCTAGATAAGACTCACATATTCCTTGAGTTGAATCTTTTAGAGACTTAATGCTAGCTTTCTGCAAAGCCGGTATGGTTCTCGGGTTCCCCAGATGGGTTGCTTGTCTCCTCCTCCCCTCAGACTTGCTCCTCATCCCAAAATGTTTCTTCCCTCATTGACTCGGCCTCCCGTTCTTGGAAGCTGGAGACTATCAAACCCCATATTTTGGCAATGGACTGTGAGACCATTCGTTCTATCCCCCTGGGAAATCCTGAGGACAAGGACCGTTTCCTCTGGCCCCACTGTCGACTTGGTGAGTATAGTGTAAAATCTGGGTACTTCTGGCTTTGGGCCAACTCCTCACGACTGTGCCCTTTTGCCTCCTCAAGGGCCTCAAGCTCCAATATCTTTCTGACAGACCTTTGGAATACTATTTGGACATTTCAGGCAAATCCACGAGTCATTAACTTCATGTGGAAATCGTTGAGTGGATGCCTCCCCATCAGGGCTAATCTCTTCTGTCGTCATATGGGCCATTACCTTTTGTGCCTACTTTGCGAGGAACACCCTGAAACTATCGAGCATCTGTTCCTACTCTGCCCTGGGGTGGCATGTATTTAGTTTGGAGGTCTCCTTAGTTATCGAATTAACATTACTCAAGTGACTTCCTTCGAGGCCTGGTTGAGCTCCATCCTATCCCCTTCTATGGAGTTGGTTGTAATCGGGAGTGGATAGCCTCTGTTGTTGCTTTTACCTGCTGGGAAATCTGGAAGCACCAATGCAAGTTTATATTTGAGGGTCGGCCTTTCAACCTCTCGCGTATCACCCAAGCCATTTCCAAGAATTTCTCTGATTTCTGGGCTTCTATTGCTTCTCCTCGGTCCCCTATTGGGCCTCTTAATACTTCGCAAGTTGGCTCTACCTCTTGGTACCCTCCCTCGGACTCGGCTGTAAAAATCAACTTTGATGCCTCTTGGACGAGTTCGGCTGATCCTGCTAGTTTAGGAGCCATTATCAGAAATTCGAGTGGAGCATTCTGTGGGGCTATTTGTTATTCAAGTGGAGCATTCAGAAATGTCCTCATTGCGGTAGCGTGGGTTGTTCTCTCGGGTTTGGAACTTGCTCGAACTCTTGGTTTCTAGATTGTCATCATGGAGTCAGACTCCAAAGACCTTATTTTGTGTTGTGCTGGCCGTATTGGCCGCGAAAATTGGGAAATTTTCCCCATCCTTTCTCAGATCCGCATGCATCGTGCCCATTTCGAGCGAATCCGATTTCTGTGGACCCCTCGTAACACTAACAAGGTAGTTGATACCTTAACTTCTCAAGCTCGACGAAGAATGTACAGGGAAGTCTGGATTGATCGCCCTCCATCCTTTTTAGTCTTTTGTTTTAAACAACGATGGTCTTTCTTACCCCCCTAACTAAGCTATTTTTCTTTTGGGCCTAGGAGTGGACGTTTTATGGTATGCCATGCGTCTTTACTCTGATTCCCTTTCTAGTAGTTTCTTCTCGATTTTCTTACTGTTTCCTCCTTGTTGTATTTTTCTTCTAGTTTTTTCTGAATGAAATTTTTTCACTTCCTGATCAAAAAAAGAAAAGAAAAAAAGAAGACAACTTGATTAGAAAGGTGTCCTAGACATTTGTGCCAAAGTTGTTGTGAGTGAACATTCTTGCCGAAAAGAGCACATTGAGTTTTACTTAGAAAGGAAGCAAGGGTAGATTGAAGTGTAATGTGAAAAGGAAGGGGATATAGGCCATCTTTACTCACCCTTCCAATAGAGTTTCTCCTATGGCACTATCCTAAATTTGAAAAGACTAGGCATCACATATAAAGGTACAGTGATTATCTCTACACAACTAATTCACAAAGAGTAAATGAGCTTAGATATTTGGTATATGTAGTACTTTATGTAAATCAAAACAGTGCGGTAAAGGTTACTGGTCACAAGGAAAGAGTGACTAGTATGAGCTACTATCAAATCTATACCACCAGTAGTTGCAATTATATCACCAGAGGAGGATGAACTTGGCTTCTAAACTTGCGACAATTCTATATGTCATGTGAGTTGTTGCTCTAGTGTCAGCAATGCAATATTCTAACTATCGTGCACAACGGTATGCCTGAGCACTTATTGTTGTCAAGTTTGATGGAAGAGAAGCCCCTTGAAAGGAGTAGAAGAATAGTTAGGGCCTCCTTTACTGCCATTGTTCCAAGACCTTGAATTGTTGTTACCACCATTTTTTCCATAATTCCAATAGTCGTTACCACCATTTTTTCCATTATTGCACTTGCCTTTGTTCTTGCCTTTATTTCTATTGTTCTTATAACTGTTTTGAAAGTTATTGTTTGAAAAAGCATGCTGAGTGTAACCTCCATTATGAGTATATTGCTAAAAGTTTTATGTTACTTGTTGAAAGTTACCTTCTGTATTGCCACCTTGAAAATTACCTTTTGTATTTCCACCAACTGAAGAGCTTGAACCTCTATTTCCAAGGCATGATTGAGGCGTGTCAAGAACACTAGTTCTTGTAGGAAAAAGAGCAGAACCTTTCTATGAGGCCATGAGTGCAGAAAGGAAAGATGTGTGATCGGATGAATCTTTAATAACAGTTTCCTCAGCCAAAAGCTGAGACCTGAAGTCCTTGAAACTTATGGAATTTTCTCTTCTACGTATCACACAACGAAAAGTATTATATTCTGAAGGCATTCCTCTTAATGCCAAGATGACTACATCATCATCGCTAAAATGAACATACAGGATTCTAGCAGATCTTAACATCTTTTATCCTTTGCATGTACTGAGTCATATTTTTTGAGCCTTTTTTAATGTCTTGAAGATCAGCCTTTAATTGAAAATTTGTAGCTTTTGTAAGGAGGCAAACCTGTCTTTTCTGAAATTCCACATCTCTTTAGCACTTTTACAGCCAACAACACATGAGATGGCAGAAGCTGAAAGTGTACAGGTGATGAGCTGCATCAGTACTTCATCATGCTTTTTCCACACCAGGTAAGCATCAGACACCGTGCCTTCTGAGTCAGAATCAGAAGAGAGACGAGGAGGACAGTCTTGTGTACCATTAGCAAATCCAATGATCACATTTACATTATGAAGCAACTCAATCTGGAAGTTCCATGTGATGACGTTGTGATCATCAAGCTTTACTGTAACAGCATTTCCAATTGTAGGAATGAGAGAAGCAATAGGTGATTGCAAAATCAGTAATTGAGAGACTGTCACCATTGTGAATTCAAGAAAGAAGAGGAGTCTTTCAGATAATAAATCAAGAAGGATCTAAGATCAACCACTTGGTGTGAACAAGAAGATAGCAGAAACTAAGAGCAAGATTTTAAGATGAACAAAGAAAGGAGACAACAAAAGAAGAGCATAAAAGAAAGAGGATGAATTGTTGCGTCTTAATATGATCGGAAGCACCAGAATCTCTCATTTATGTTGGTTAGCCATGAATCATGATTAAAGCTTTTATACCATGTTAGGTACTAGATTAAGAGAACAAGAACGGAAGAGGGTTTCTGTTTAGTGAGAAGGAAGAGAGAGTTGAGAGGAAAGATCAGAGAGGAATTGAATTGATTACTTGATCACTTGAATTACACACATAGCACTCTATTTCTACAAGGTGTACTACACCGTCCCTTACTTAGTACTCGATTACTTAGAGACTAAGTAACCACGTAGCACATCGTTCTAACAAATAACTCCTCTAACCATGTAGTACAGCTCTGACAACAACCTAACAACCTACAGCCTGTTGCTAATATTGTTGGTTTCAGATACCCTAGAGGATCGCAGGGAAGGAAGCACGGGAGCTTGGTGCAGAGAACCTGCGATGGTGTTCTCAGTGAGGTATACTTCTCTTCTCTACTCCTTAGCTGAAATCGACTGGTTTAGGTTAGTTTTAGGCTGTGTTTACTTCTGTATTTGATTTGAATTTGAAGAGGGAAAAGTATTGATCACAGTGATGGTACTGTTCTATTGATATTTCTCAATGCACACAAAGTGTTCGTAGAAATGCATCAATCAGATTTTTCTGAGTGATCTTAATGCTCTCTCCTTCTAGAGAGAGTCACAACCGTATGTATTGATTTTCTTAATTGATTACAACACTCATTGATCCTTTTTACACTCATAGAATCATAGAAGGCCACATGGCATCATCCACACGGTTTTCTCACTTTTCTTGCTCACAAAGAAACATACACACCTCACTTGAATCAGTTAGAACAAAACTGCCATGCTGGCATTCACACACTCCCGAGTGCCTAGGACAGGTGTCACAATTTAAATGAGGCTTTAGATCAGGTGCTATGCACCATGATCAATCCTGCTGCAGTTGCAGCTTACACACTAACACTCCCTCCTAAGCTGCTAACTGTCTTAACCCCAAGCAAGGATCTTAGATAGTTAAATCTGACTTTAGGAAGTGGTTTGGTGAAGATATCAGCTAGCTGCTCCTCAGACTTGCAGTAGTTCAGCAGGATGTCACCATTTTGAATTGCTTCCCTAATGTAGTGATATTTTATGTTAATGTGTTTTGTCCTTTGATGAAACACAGGATTCTTAGCCATTGCAATTGTTGACATATTGTCACACATTAGGGCTGTAGGACTTAGGTGCTCTTCCTCGAAATCTTTTAGAACAAATCTCAGCCAAATGGCCTGAGTTGTGGCTTCTACTGCAGACACATATTCTGCTTCTGCAGTGGATAAGGCAACACTACTCTGCTTAACAGAGGCCCATGAGAAAATTCCACTGCCAAAAGTGAATGCATACCCTAAGGTACTCCTGCTGTCATCTTCTGAACCTCCCCAGTCACTATCACAATAACCAATTAGAGTAGCAGTCTGCCCTTTCCTATATTCCAGCCCATAATCCAGTGTTCCATGTATGTACCTTAGTACTCTCTTGGCTGTCCCAAGATGTTTCTTGGTAGGATTATGCATGAATCTAGATAATAGACTAGATGCATACATAATGTCAGGTCTTATTGCAGTTAAATACAATAAACTACCTACCAACTGCCTGTAGACCTGTTCATCAGCAGGCTCACTGCCATCCTCTTTCTGCAACCTCTCATTAGCTGCTAGGGGAACACTTACAGGCTTACAACCTTTCAAGCCAAATTTCTCCAGTAGTGTAGAGGCATATTTCCTCTGATGAATGTAAATTCCTGATTCAGTCTGCAGAATTCCCATTCCTAAGAAATGGTGCAACAAACCCAGATCTGTCATCTCATATTTTTCCATCATTTCCTCCTTGAAATTCTGCATCATAGACTCACTGTCACCTGTATAGATTATGTCATCTACATAGATGGATACAATCAAAGTTCCTTCATCCTGCTTGACCTTTAGGTACAAAGTTGCCTCACTTGCACTCCTTTGAAATCCACAAGACAGTAAATAGGAATTGATCTCACCATACCAGGCCCTTGGTGCCTGTTTCAAACCATATAGTGCTTTTTCCAACTTGTAGACTTTGTCTTCCTGTCCTTGTTTTTTAAATCCCTCAGGCTGGTCAACATAAACCTCTTCCTCAATCACCCCATTTAGGAAAGCTGATTTTACATCAAGCTGAAACAGTTTCCACTCCTTTTGTGCAGCTAGAGAAATCAAAGTTATGATTGTGTCTAACCTTGCAACAGGAGCAAAGGTCTCATTGAAATCAATCCCTGGTTTCTGAGCATACCCTTTTGCAACCAACCTAGCCTTGAATCTTTGAATTGAGCCATCTAAATTCAACTTGGTTTTATAAACCCATTTAACACCAGTCACCGGTTTGTCTGTTGGTCTGTCAACCAGTTTCCAGGTGTCATTCTTCTCAATCATCTCTATTTCTTCTTGCATTGCCTTCTGCCATGCTAGGTCCTTCACTGCATCTTGGTAACCTTCAGGTTCAATTATGGCTACATGACACCGTGCATAAATTTCATTCAGACTTCTCATCTTGACAGGAGTATTACTAGCCTCTGTATCACTTTCATCTTCCGGGTCTTCTTGAGTGTCTTGCACCTGATCAACATCTGTTTGATCTGTCACAGTAGGAACATCATCAGTTTCTTCAGAGTGAAGTGTCACACTGAACTCTGAACTTGTTTTCCAGTCCCAAATGGCTTTTTCTTTGAAAGTCACAATCCTAGAAACCACAATTTTCTTTGTTTCTAGGCAGTAAACCCTGTAACCCTTCTCACAACTACCATATCACATGAAAATTGCTTTTGAGGCTGAGGAATCCAGTTTCTGCCTAAGCTGATTTGGGATGTGAAAGTAGCACACTGCTCCAAAAACCCTTAGATGATTCACCCCAGGTTTCCTTCCACTATATACTTCAAATGGTGTCTTCTTCTTGATAGCTTTAGTAGGACATCTGTTAAGTAAATAAACAGCTGTGTTCACAGCTTCTGCCCAGAATTCATAGGGCACCTTCTTGTCATGAAGCATTGCTTTGGACATTTCAAAAATCGTTCTGTTTTTCCTTTCAGCCACACCATTTTGTTGTGGACTGTAGGAAACATTAGACTGTCTTTGTATTGCCAGCTCCTCACAGAAATCCAGAAACTCCTGAGACATGTATTCACCTCCTCTATCACTCCTTATCTTCTTAATTTTGCAATCAGTCTGAAGTTCAACCATGGATTTGAACTTCTTAAAGGCATTGAACACCCCAGATTTATGCCTAAGAAAGTAGACCCAGCACATTCTTGAGTAATCATCTATGAAAGTTAGAAAATACTTGTTTCCACTTTGAGTCTCAGTCTGCATAGGACCACAGACATCAGTGTGAACAAGTTCTAGTAGCCTAGTTGATCTCCAGGCTCCACTCTTGTCAAAGCTCTCAACATGGTTCTTCCCAAAAACACACCCTTCACAGCAATCCTCCTTCTTAGATAGATTAGGCAAGCCAATCACCATCTCATCTTTAACCAAAGTGCTCAAACTTGCATGGTTTAGATGCCCAAATCTTCTGTGCCATAACCAGGTGTCACCCTCTTCAACAGCAAGCTTTGCCACTGGTATGATTTGCTGGAAGGACAGTGGAAAGCATCTGTTCCCTGTCATAGCAACACATGCTATTTCTTCACCCTTATCATATATTGTGACCTTCCTTCCTTCAAACACCAGATTGTAGCCGTGTTCAACCATCTGTCCCACACTCAACAAGTTTTCATCTAAACCTGGTACCAACATCACTTCCCTGATCAGTTTGTCACCATTCTGAGTCTTGATAACCAATGTACCCTTCCCCTTGGCCTCTACCAACTCACCAGTGCCCATCTTCACTTTGCACTTCAGGGTTATATCTAGGTTTATCAAAACAGACTCATCAGAAGTCATATGGTTACTGCAGCCACTGTCAAGGTACCAAGTATCTGCATTCTTTGTGGTTGTAACCGAATGACAAGCATAGAACAGTGTTCCATCTTCCTCTGCATGTTGTGCAAGATTTGCCTTCTCCTTGCTCCTGCAATCCTTGGCATAGTGTCCCATCTTATTGCACTTGAAGCATTTCCTAGTTTTAAACCAGCAGTTTCCATAATGCCTTCTGTTGCACACACTACACATGGGTTTAGAGTCACTCCCATTTCTGTTCTCTTCTCTAGGCTGACCACAGGAACCACTTCTGGCCTGTTGATCAGACTTCTTGACCCAAGGTTTAGTGCCACTTTTAGAAAGAACTTAGGCTTGTTTGAACTGTTGGAAGCTCCTAGATGCATGCTAGAGAAATCCTTTTCCACAGTATTCTCAGAATGTAGTTCTAGCCTCTGATCATAGGCTTTTATAGAAGCAATTAGCTCCTGTACATTAACCTCATCTAAATCTTTAGTTTCTTCCAAAATCGACACTATTGGATCATAAGGTTTAGTTAAGCTAATGAGAATTTTCTGTCCCATTCTAGCTTCTTTTATATCTTCTCCATAGGTTCTCATCTGATCCACAATCATATACAATCTAGATAGGTATGTACTTAGTGATTCATCATCCTTCATTCTCATATATTCAAAATCCCTTCTTAAACCTTGAAGTTTAACTGATCTAACCTTTTGATCTCAACGAAATTCCCTCTTAAGTAGATCCCAAGCAGCCTTGGAACTTTCTTCATTTGCAATTCTTGAAAAAATAGAATCCACAACTGAGTTTTGGATAAAACCCAGTGCCTTGGCATCTCTGATCAGATCAGCCCTTATAGGCACCACCATTGCTCCATCAGCACCTTCTGGATCTGTGTTTATACCTCTGTTGACTAACTCCCACAGATCTTGTGCTCGTAGCAGAGTCCTCATTTTGATGCTCCAAAACTCATAATTGTTTCCATAAAAATTAGAAGCCCTTAGCTCATTTGTTCTAGCTCCAACCATTTCAGTTTCAGCAACAACTAAACTTTATCACACAGTCTCCGATCACGTCCCAGCACTCAGATCATAACCCTGAATGCTCTGATACCATGTTGGTTTCAGATACCCCAGAGGATCGCAGGGAAGGAAGCACGGGAGCTTGGTGCAGAGAACCTGCGATGGTGTTCTCAGTGAAGTATACTTCTCTTCTCTACTCCTTAGCTGAAATCGACTGGTTTAGGTTAGTTTTAGGCTGTGTTTACTTCTATATTTGATTTGAATTTGAAGAGGGAAAAGTATTGATCACAATGATGGTACTGTTCTATTGATATTTCTCAATGCACACAAAGTGTTCGTAGAAATGCATCAATCAGATTTTTCTGAGTGATCTTAGTGCTCTCTCCTTCTAGAGAGAGTCACAACCGTATGTATTGATTTTCTTAATTGATTACAACACTCATTGATCCTTTTTACACTCACAGAATCATAGAAGGCCACATGACATCATCCACACGGTTTTCTCACTTTTCTTGCTCACAAAGAAACACACACACACCTCACTTGAATCAGTTAGAACAAAACTGACATGCTGGCATTCACAGACTCCCTAGTGCCTAGGACAGGTGTCAAAATTTAAATGAGGCTTTAAATCAGGTGCTATGCACCATGATCAATCCTGCTGCAGTTGCAGCTTACACTAACAAATATAGTGCTGCAGTTCTGTTATAACAGCTGGAGCTCTTCAGTAGGGTGCAGTTTTAGGACCAGTGGATGCTTGGCAGCAATGTAGGATAAGAGACCGAGAGACAATGGATGATAGTGAGAGGTCCGTGTACAATTTACTACAACGAACGTCTAACGGATTTCACATCCAAATACACTAGGTACAGAAAGATTCCATTTCCTTGTATATATATGTAAATATAATGATGTTGCATGGAGCAAGGACCAGTCTATTGATGAAGAGCAACATTAGGAAGCAGGGAACCTGCATGTACAACGAAACGACAATCACACATGTCCCCACTCTCTCTTGGGCTCATATCTACGTCTTTGAAAACAAAAAATGACGGTGTAGCAGTAGAATTTTGTGACACGATATATTACAAATTCACACAAATATTTGCACATATTAATTACTAAGTTTTAGGTTCAACGTCTCCAGTTTCGGGTTCGGCTATTAAGGATTGCATACGTACATGTGCTATGAATAATTGTACAGCCTATATAAATACATATATATATATATATATATCTATATATCTTCTAATATATGAACATGTAGACATGAAAATAGTATTTGGCCATCAATCACCTTTGCAATAAGGAATTGCCTTATAATAATCAAGACAGGTTTTGTTCACTCTCCCTAATGACTTCCAACTTGCCATGTATCATAGGCATGTAGGAAGCCTTTGAGGGAGAGTGAGCAATGAAAATGTCTTGGGTGTGCGCATGTCCCCTGATTGATGATATCCACAAAGCCAAACTATCACTTAGGGTATAAATTAAGACAAACGCTTGGGCATTCCCCCCCAACGAGCTTCCTAGCCGAAAGTATACCAAGCCTACGTATCTCTTCAAAGTAAGGGTCGACCTTAAGCTGGGAAGCCCTTGAGGGAGAGTGACCAATCCATGCCTTGTTAAGTTCTATCCTTGAAGAGAGGATTGGCTTAGAAGTTTTATTCGTTGAAGAAAGAATTGGCTTAGAAGCCCTTTTATAGATCTTTAGGCCACAAAAAATACGAAAGGTTATGTGGTGAAACCCGAATATTAATGTGTCACTAGTGCATATTTATGGGGTCTACATCCCTTGGCACTTGAACTTCAGTGGAATAATCAGATCCTCGATCTTGCTTTCCTAGGGAGAAATATTAATTTGGGTAGTTCAAAAAACTAGGATGGGTATGATGCGGTTCGATACAGATATTGACAATATCCAAATTCAAACCGGATGCGGTTTGGATTTTCTAAAATTAGAAATGAAATTGTTTTGATCCAAACCGTTACTAACGGTTTGATTTGGATCGATAACGGTTATAAGAAACCGTTTAGGCATAAAAAAAAAAGTAAGGATACAAAGTTGGATCACTATTAACACAATCTGTAACAAATAACTCGAACCAATATATATAACACATCAACAAAGATCAAAAACTCTTTTTTCAATATTGTTGTTAGTTGATCGATGCTAATGCTATAGGGATATATAAGATAAGCTGTAACACAATCTTTATCTGTAACAATCTGTAGGACGCATTTTTATCTTTCAAATAACTTAATATGCTAATACTAATGAGTTTTATTAATCACAAAGACTTTTTTTTTGTTATTACTATTGATATTTTTTTTTGTTTGGTTTTTATATATTTTCTTATGTTTAATTTTGTATTATTAATAGATTTAAAAATTAATATATTCCTTAACGGTCCGATTTGGATTTAACAGATTTTCAAAATTAAAATCCAAATTCAAACCGTTACTAACGGAGCGGTTTGAATTCTCAAACCGTTTGATTTTTATCAAGCCAAATCTAAGTCATTGGATAAATAACAGTTTGAAACAGATCGGTTAATGATTTTAATGAATTCGTGCCTACCCCTACAAAAAACCATCAATAATATATATTATTATTTTATATATTATAATAATATATATATATATACAAATTAATATGTAAATCAATCTTATTACCTTTTATGGTACGTAATAAAATAATTATATACTATAATATGAGTGAAATGTTAACACTATATGAAGACGCTCTAAATTTATTTAAAATTAATTTTAAAATAATTCCTAAAGTCTAGCTTATTAAGTAAAAATAAGTAGCTAACTAGTGATCAGCATTAATCCACGTACCAATCCAAGGTCGATTCCTCCAAAAACTGTAACACTAAATCAACTATATATAAAGAAAAATGGGGGTTGTCTTTTTATTTTTTATTTTTAAATATTACGAGATAAGTCTCTACTGTTAAATAGTGAATTTAATTCTCTTTCGAAATACGGCTTGTTTCTGGTTACAAAATATTCCCGGTAAGTTTGGAGTTACCTTTTATCAAGATCGACAAGGCAATTAGGGTTATTTTCAACAAACGAATCGACTAAAGCAGGCAGCACATTTAGGCATCTCAAACCTTATCTTTGATGTTAATATGTATATAGAGGTCGATCAATGCAGATATAAATGAATTATTTAATTCCTGTTTGACATTCCTCCTCTACCACCTTCGATATCTTTAGCTTTTGCTTTATAGATCTATATATCTCCACAGAGCCAATGGCATATATATCTCAAGTTCTCAATTGGATACGCCATTTCTTCCATGTGCCAAAATGTTTTTTGTGCTACCTACCTAGCTAGTGATCATTGATATATAGCATAATCGATTAATGCATTCTACTCGGACCAAAAAAAAAAAAAAACAAAGGTATGGAACATTGTGTCAATCAAGCTATTTCTTTATAATAATTATGACATGACATGGATTTCTCAAAGTGAAATTCACATTGAATAGAAGTTACCATTTGGTTTTGCAAATGTACCTTGCATGTTTATTATTACTTTTGGCCAATGTTGGGAGATGTCATGATTTGGTTTCGAAAAGTTAGAATTTAATTTTGGATCCATTAATTGTTGATAATAATAATAATAATAATAATAATAATAATAATAATAATAATAATAATAATAATAATTTGGTGTGTGATATTTTTCTAAAGGACAATACTTGCATCTAATTTTAGAGTAATCATTTTGTACCATTTTTTTCGCTTTATCGAGTTGTCTTTATATATATTGTAACTAGAGCCGTTTATACTTTAATTCATCATGTCAAGATCATTTTACTAAAAAAAATCAATAAGAATGGATATATATATATATATATATATGTATATATATATATTATATTAACTAAATGCCATGAGGGTTTTAATTTTTACCAAAGTCATTGATTTATTTTATATATATGAATGATTAGATGACATTCAATATTGTTTATTTTTTACGAAGATGATCTTAACATGATGATTTAGAGAATGAACTGTTCCAATTATGATATATATACAAAGATAACTCAATAAATCGAAAGGGTCATATTACAAGGTACGATAAGGGTGAGACACAAGTATTTTCCTTTTTTAAATTAAATTAAAATTTCAAATATAATTTTGACTAGCTGATTAAAATATATTCTTTATTAATTATGAGTATCCTATTATTTCTACAAATGTATTTAATAAATCAACAAAAATATACAAATCATTTGCGTAGTCATGAATTTAAATCAGGAATGTCACTCAATTTGGATAAATGCTTATGTGGCTCCAATCTTGCATGCATATAATTACATGAAATGTAGGTAAATCTCCACTAACATATATATGGTAAATATAAAAATTGTGAGAGCATCACTCACCTTTCCAAAATACAAGTTCAAAAGCCCAGATATATGCATAGATGAAAACATTTTCTATATTTTTGTCGATATATCTATATGCTGGGTATTAAATATAAAAATACAAGGGGAAGAAATATCAGCGACAAGGGGTGAAATATCCGTGATATTTTCGTGAATATATTTGTATTTAAAGTCTCAACATAAAAATAGGAGAGATGAAAAATCTTCCCTCAATTTCCACGATGTAAGAAAATCTTATATAAGTATTATTGGATGTTTAAGTATTTTCCAAAATTTCATTCAAAATTTTGAATTTTCCAAAATTTCATTCAAAATTGTGAACTGTTGAACTAAATTTTCAACATTTTTTTATTGAACGTGAACGAAGTTGATATCGATGTTGAAATATCTGTCGATATTTCCATAAATTTGATTGTCGATATTTCCTAAAAAACGATATTTTCATCATTGATTATATGAGGTAAGTTGAATGCATCATCAACCGTCACATGTCACTAATGTAACTAAAGGGCAAGCCGGCCTACCCCTAACTCCTTCAACCTTGGTTGTCCATGTCTTTATCACTTTTTATGCCACTGTAAAGTTGAAAGATCACTAGATGGACACGTTGAATCTCCATATGGTTGATGATGATAGGACCCACCGGCAGAGCCAGTATGGGCCCAGGGGGTCCTGGGCCCCTAATGAATTATATATATAATATATTTTAATGTAATATATGTATAAATACATTATAATATATTTTAATAAATTAAACATGTATTAATAAATAAGAATTATTATATAATTATAATTAATTATATATTTTGGGATTCACATTCAATTTGAAAATATAATTTTAGGCTTCCTAATGCATATATATATATATATATATATAAATCGTTATCATATATGATTTATAAAAATCATAGGGATATTTTGATATAAAAGTACATCGTTCGTATTATAGTTAATTTTTTTTTTCAATTTTCAATATTCTACGAATGTATATTTTGTTTTAATACTTCAATCATAATTTATTTTGGGGATACAAGGATTTCAAACTGAGAATCCGTTGAAGACAATTGTATATGGTTGTAGTAAATTATTAGCATGATATAATTTTTTTTATATAATTTGACTAATTTGACACATGTCACCATCTCATGTGGGAGACTCAACAGTAGAAGCCAATGTCCAAAATACCCCTGGTCATTTTAGACACGTATCAAACTTATCCAAATTCTTATTTCAACATGTCATCTGTTTGCAGACTCAAGACACCAAGACCTGGTCCTTGAAAAGCATGCAAAAAGTACTCAAATAAAAAATTCAACTCTAACTGCTGATAAACACAAGGGCAAAAATGCCAATTCACAATCCAACTTCCGGAACTACATTTCCCAAATTTCAGGGCAGTTACAATCTACCCGTCAAAAAATTTCGTCCCAAAAATTCAATTAAAATATGTGGATACCGAGCCTTCATTTTTGCCTCGGGGTCCCACATGACCTCCTAATTCTTCCAGAACACTTTCATGAGGATAATAGTTTTCTTTCGTAACACCTTGTCCTTCCGATCCAAAATCCGTACAAGTTGCTCCCTAAATCATAGGCCCTCTCTAAGTTCTAAAGGCTGCTCCTTTAATACTCGAGACTCGTCATAAAGATACTTTTGAAGCATCGATACTTGAAACACATCATGAAGTCTTGAGAACTCTGAGGAGCAACACGAGGTTATAAAGCACTAGTACTATCCTCCCTGTGATCTCGTAATGCCCAATATAGTGGGGACTTAATTTCTCACGGCTGCATAACTGTACAGTAATTTTCCAAGGGGATAATTTGAAGAATACTCAGCTCCCTATCTCAAAGTCTAGGTCTCTGATCCAGTTATTGATGCAACTTTTCTAACGATCCCGAGAAGCTTTTAATCTATCTTTGATAATTCTAACATTTTCTTTTTCTATATCCATAATCTCAGGTGTCAATAATGCCCTATTTCCTACCTCAATCCACAAAACTGGCAGTGCGGCACTGCCATCCATACAGTGTCTCAAGTAGAGCCGTCCTAATACTCGATTAATAATTGTTATTGTAGGAGAACTCCATCACTGCCAAATGTGAATATCAAGTACTCTAGAATTGCCATTCGAAAGCCCTCATATAAGGATAAGATGTAGTATTGAAATGCAGCCTCGTCCTTAAGGCTCTCGGCAAACTCTACCACAACCTTGATGTAAATCTCGGGCCTTGGTATGAGATATTGACTCTAGAGTCCCATGTAGTTGAATAATCTCATCAATGAATTGTTTGGTGTACTATTCCATTCTTAAATCCTCTCGTACTTATAGTAAGTGAGCTAACTTCGTGAGTCTATCTATGATCACCTAGACTCCATCATGACCTCTTTAGGTCCTAGGGAGTTTAAACATGAAGTCCATGGTAACACGAGCCTATTTCCACTTGGAGATCGGGAGCTGTTGTAAAGCTGAGCAGGGTCACTGCCTCTCAGCCTTTACTTGCTAGTATATGAGAAATTTGCTTACAAACTATGTTATTTCCCTTTTCATGCCAGCCCACCAATAATGTTCCCTGAGAGTACGATACATCTCGATCCCACCTAGATGTATCGCATATGCTGAACTATAAGCCTCCTCAAGAATCTCCTTTTTCAGTTTTAAATCCTTAGGCACAGACAACTGAACCTCTTTCGGTAGAGATTCATTATCTCAGAGTGTAAAGTCGTACCTAAGCCCCAGCTCTCTGGAGTTCTACCAGGAAAGGAAAGTAAAATGTCCTTAGGTGAGCTATAGAACTTACAACCTTCTTGCACAAGGCATCATCTACTACATTGGCTTTTCCTGGATGTTACTCAATGTGTATTCATAATCTTTAATCAACATCAACCATCTCATTTTCTCTCAGATTCAAGCCCTTTTGAGTGAAGAAATACTTCAAACGCTGATGGTCGGTAAAATTTCTGCACTTCTTTCCATAGAGATAGTGTATTCAAACTCCGTGGGTAGTTCAAGTCATGGGATTTCAATTGTCTAGAGGCATAGGCAATAACATTCACATGCTACATCAGTACGTATCCTAAACCCTGTAAAGATGTGATAAACCTTAAACTCCTCAATATCATCAGGAAGAGTCAATATTGGAGTAGAAGTCAATCGTCTCTTTAATTCCTAAAAACTTTGCTCATAGTTCTCATCCCAGAAAAATTAACTCTTTTCCTGGTTCCCAGAAAAATTAACTCTTTTCCTGGTTGATTGGATCAAGGGACTAGCTATTGTAGAGAATCTCTCCAGGAACCATCTATAGTAACCAGCTAATCCCAAGAAACTTGTAATCTCAGATACAGTCTTTGGTTGCTCCCAGTTTGCTATTGCCACTGTTTTCAAGGGTTCCACACTAATCCCCTTAGTCGAGGTCATATGACCCAAAAAGCCTTACTGAGCTTCCCATAAAACTGATTTACCCTTAGCGTATACAACATTATCTTCAAGTGTTTTTTGTGCGCCTTCACACTCTTCGAATACACCAAAATGTCATCAATGAATGTTTTTACAAAATGGTCTAAATAAGGCTGGAATACTTGGTACATCAAATCCATAAATGTCTTCGGTGCATTAGTCAATCTACACCGTCACTTTGGATCCTCAAAACTACCCTAAGACGATGTCTGATCACCTTGAAAGATGTACCATTAGCCAACGGCCTTCCAATGTGCTGCCACACTCCTCACACACACATCCACGCTCACACACGTAGGTGTTGACTAGGCACTGACTCATCCTACCACGTGGCGACATGACATGGCCCGTTTCAAAAATGCTTTGACAACTGCACTTGATCCTACTCCCATCTGACCAAAGTACTAAAACTACTGTCAATTGTAACGACCCGTCCCGAATTCCGGGATTAGTTTAGTCACTAATCTTGATTAGTGAGGTTGAACGGTGGTTAGTAGGGCGGAATCGGACAAAATGTGCAAAATGACCGTTTTGCCCCTGGTCGTGGGCAAAATGTTGACTTTTTGATCGGGCGGTCAAACGGACTTTGACCGATGACCGTGACGTAGTTCGGGACGTCACGAGTTCATAGACAGGTGGCACGTTCGATTCCGACATTCGTAGAGAAAGTTATGGTGTTCGGAAGTTGAGGGGCATTTTGGTAATTTGGCTTGTTAGGGGCCAAATGTTGACTTTTTGACCGGGAAGTCCGATGGGCGAGGGCCAAGGACCGTTACGTAGGTATCGTCGATACGAATCCAACGACAGGCGGCATGCCGAAATCGGAGATCCGACGACGACGTTATGGTCAAGGAAACGAACTAACGAACCGAGGCCGGGATTAAAATAATATTATAATATAGAATAGTAACCGTTGACTCAGCACACCTGGATGAGTGACAAGTGTCACTCATCCCTTGAAACCAGATTCCATGTTTTGGGGTAGACATCATTATGATGTTTATTATATTTAATTAATTATTAAACCCTTTATTTTCCATTTATTTCTCTTCTGTCCTTACCCGTGTGCAAGCAAAACGCAGAGATGGGGGGAGTTCGAATTCGTCCACCATTTCCTTCCATTTCTGAACCAGAGTGTGAGGAATTGAGAGAGTATTGAGATTAACTTGGCTGGGAAACACGAGAGGCAGAGATGAAGCTGAGAATCAAAAATTTGGTTTTGGGAGGGAAATTCAAATACTGAGATTTGAGCTGTGATGATCGATTTGGAGCTTGGAAATACCTTCCTGAGGTTGAGACGTGTTGTTTCAGATCAAGAACGAGATGAATTCATGCCCAATTGGCTCTGAACGGGTTTGGTAACAGTGAGGAACGTCGAGCATGAGTCGTGGAGTTTGGGGCTATGATTGACTCAATTGTTGTGGGGAAATGATTTCTCATGATCCCACGATGCTTCTGGGATCATCAATTGAAGGAAACCGGCTGAGATCGATGAAACTCCATGGTTGCACAGTGGACGGTGTTCATACTTGAGTCGTGATCATTTACTGATCAAACGACGAAATTGATGTGGGGGAATTGTTCCTCGTGGTCCACTGATGCTTCTGGTTGAACCAATTTGGGGAAATCAATCGAGATTGAAGGAATCCCATGATTGAACAGTGACCAGATGTTCTTCGTGGATCATCATCGAATCGTGGGAATTTGGGTAAGGATTTGTGTAATTGAGTTTGCAGACTTATAATTGGACTTAAAACGAAGCTAATGGATTGATCAATTGAAGGAATTAGGATCGAATTGACAGGATTGGAACCGGGTTGTGTCGCGGGTGAATTGGACCCGTTTACCAGACAAACGGGTTGGGCTGGTGACACTGTAGCAGGCGCGTGAGTTTCACGCGCAGCCACTCACGGCGGCGCGTGACGGCGCGTGGGCATGGATCTCGAGGTGAGGTCAACATGACTTCTGTCCTATTTAATGTGACGGACATTTTGGAATTGGTTTCGTGTCGATCGGACACCGTCTCGATAGTGTTCGGGATGTCCGAAGGTTTTAAATTAAGTTTAAAAATAAGTAAAAATTCGGGAAAATTACGGGACTTTGATAGGATGTTAATAATGAGGTTAGTGACCCTCTAATGTGATTTGGACAGGATTGGGAGTCCCGGTGATAGTGGTGTGGCCCGGGAGGGCCGGTGGCACGCGTATCGAGGCACACGGTTAAAACGGTCTGTGAGTGGACTTTGGTTTTATAAATCCTATGCATGCTTAAATGTGTTATATGGTTTATATACATGATTTCTATGATGGTATTTGTGAGCATTGATTTTGGTTATGTTGCACGTATTTCGAGGTGTTTTCCGTATTTCACGTATATCGGGATTAACGGTTTATTTGTGGTTTTGTGTGCTTGTGGTTAAATAAATAATATGATGAAATGGTTTTGAAATTGGAAATATGAACTCGGGCTTGAGGCCCACTTGTTTTGGAAATTTCGGACTTGGAGTCCATTTGAGAATCGGGCCGGGGGCCCAGTTGGTTAATGAAATCGGGCCAGGGGCCCAGTTGGTATGAAATCGGGCTGAGACCCATTTGAGTTATATTATCGGGCCAGGGGCCCAGTTGATTTGTGAATTCGGGCCGTGGGCCCAGTGGGTTTATAAGTCGGGCTGCGGGCCCAGTTGGTTTACAAATCGGGCCGTGGGCCCAGTGGTTTATAAAATCGGGCATGAGGCCCAGTTGGATAATATATGTGATTTCGGGTCAGGGACCCTATATTTTATAATGGTGATTTTGGGTCAGGGACCCTAAATGGAATTATGTGGTTTTATGGAAATTTCGGGCAAGGCCCAATGGTAATAATATGATAAAAGGATTAAATAAAACTGTTTTCCATATACCATCTGGATACAAGGATATATGATGGTCTCCTCCAGATGTCTGGGACACTGGGGAAGTCACGGTGCATTGCCTGCGAGGGGTCATTATACGGAGCAGCCGGACCGTATGATGACTCAGGAGCAGGATTGCTATGATTGACGTCAGGGACGTCAGACATCAGGGATGTCAGATATATGGACCCGGAGAGACCCCGGGCAGCACGCGTAGCTTATGAAACCGTGAGACATGACGTCAGGGACGTCTAGCATCAGGGATGCTGGTGATGGTAATGGTAAAATATGAATTAATGAAATGGCTTTCCGGGTGGATTTATGATTGTGTGATTTTAATGAATTAATGTTCATTTATGGTAGTGGGTGGTGACCCACATGGTTTTAATATGTATGGTGGTGGTATTCCACGGTTTTGGGCTGAGTTCCCACACTTGGTTTTTGGTTAACGGTTTTTGGGCTAAGGCCCTAATGGCTCGGTTGAGCAAACGTTTTGGTTACTGGTTTTTGGTGGCATGCATAAGTTTTTATTGGAGGGCATAAATGTCTTATAAATGTATTTGGTAAACTTATTGGTTTTTGTCCACTCACAGCTTTTGGTTTTAATGCCCTTCAGGTTGATTACGGATGCGATTGCAGCAGAGACTGGGACATTGCACACCTCCTCCATCGGTCCTTGCGCACTCTGGATGGCCCGTTTGGGCAGTAGCTCTTGGTTATCCCTTGTCTGACACCCCTTGTTGGACGGGAGCAGGGCACATTCCATGGTAATCCCGGGGGGATTGGGATGGGTCCTGTCAACTTGGTATCAAAGCACGGTTGCTCTATTTGTGCGCGCAGGTCGAGGGTGTGATGTCTCATTGGGCTGCAATTCGTTATCAACCTGATAGATAGTTTTTGGGTTTGGATAGTGGATGGAGTGCAATTGGCCCGATACGCCGTGCGTTAATGTGATTCGACCCAAGTGGGGTTGATTGTGGTGAACTGGTATCGTGGGACCGTCGGTTCGGTCATGTGATATTGGATTGTTGTGTTGCTAGGTGCCGCCAGGTTCGGGGAACCTCACGTGAGTAATGGTCTAAAATGTGAACCCTTGTGGTGGTTTCTAGTGTGAGGGATGTTGGTTCATCGGAGTTGGCCGATGACCTAGTGGTGGAACCCACGTTGATGGGATGGTAGGATTGGATTTGACGTCTATTTGATGTCAGGACCGCGGGGTCGGTCAGGTTGGGGATTTTATATTACGGAAAACTGTTTGGTTCGGTTGAACCATAGGGTGTGATTGTGGAACCCTAGTATTAAAAAAGGTAAACCTTAATTGTGATTAGCGGGTGAGAACTTGTGTTGCGACGAGCGGCGGAGGTCATGGATGACCATGTGGATGGCTCTGGTGAGTCTAGGCAGAACTATGGGATTCGATTTACGGATACGGTTCTGAAATAAATTATGGAATCCCGTGTTGGATCGGGTATTGGTGTGATGTGTGGATGCGGATCTCGATAGCAATGACAGTTAGTCGGAAGTCATATGGAGATGACTGGCTATCGAGGGTAATTGGTATGGTTCTGATACTTGGGGATCAGGGGACGTTCGGGGAACGTTCATTTTCCTGATAGGGATTGTCAGAATAGTGGTACCCATAGTCGTGAGGTACGGGATCGTCGTTCCGTATGAACGGAGATCCAGGGTTGTCGTATTTGCACACGGTGTGCAGTATGGATGTTTGCGGGGTTGGTACTTTTGTGCTGATGCTAGTATGGATGCCTGTGTGCTGATACTAGTGTTGTTGATAGAGTGTTGGTGCTGGTACTAGCGCTGGTGCTAGTGTCGGTAATGGTGTTGACGATGAGCCACAAATTGGGGTGTGACTCCGTCATGATGAACATATGTTCGGTCTTTGAGATTCGGTAGTGGTTGAGTGATGGACTGGATGGGATCCAGTTAAGATTGTGCTGTGTTGGGATAAGTCCCAATAGTGGTGAGATAACCAGTAAGGAGTAGATTAAAAAGGGTATAATTGAGACACGAGTAATCTTGGGATGACGTCCCCTACGTCATGATAATTAAGACGAGGAAAACCATTAGTGGTATAAAGGTAGGAATTTGTAATTGAGAACTTGGAAAACCGAGTGTTGAACCTGTAAAGGTCGGGATGTGTGAACGGAACAATAACGGATTGATTGTGGACACGGGGTTGTCCAAGTGAATTGAGGAGGTAGGAAGTCTAGTGGTTAGACTTGACGTCTTGTTGGGAGCATGTCTGTTTCCAGCATGGTTGGAACCTTAAATTCGAGAAGCGTTGTGATTGGGGAACGTGAGTGGTGTTCGTTCTTGGTGATTGGTATTCCGAAGTCATTGGGGTTGACTTCTTGCTTTCTGCCCTGGCAGACATTGACTGTAGTTACCAGTACGTTGAGCGTGTATTGGTTGGTGAGCCCGTGTGTGTTGTGAGGTCATTAGGAGGAGCTACGTATTCGAAATTAGGTAAACGAGATTTCTCATTTTCTGCTTGGTGGCAGACGATGTTGGGGTACATGGCGTGGTGAGTGCAGTAAGTTTTGTTGCATCCACGTAGGATGAGTATTGGTGTCATTATTTTGGATCATCCTTGGTTTTCCTAGGTGGAATGACAAGGACTGATACAAGGTAATCCGTGAGAATCCGCAGTCTCGACGTGTCTCGTCGTTGACTGATCTGTCTAGTTGTGGGAGACGGTTGTCGATCGTTGTGGCGATCTAGGATGTTGACGTTATTGTCAGGGACAGTGTCTATCTGGGTCGTGACCTTGATGATTCAGATAGGGGGAGAGTATATCACTCTTACCTTGGTACGTGAGTCGTAAATGACGGGATTGAACTTCTTTTCGAAGGGCCCGTAGGGTATTCTACTCGGGTGAGTAGGTTTTCAAGGTAGTTGAATTTTGTCAACCTTAGACGTGTGGAGGTTGGATTGGCTTCCCTATGAAGTCAATCAAGTGTATTGAACGGGTAACCGATAGGTTCGGTTTTGGTGTGTCTTGGTAAATGTGAACGAGATTTCGGGATTTGGAATCGAATATCTGGGTGACGATTCAGGATTCGATTTTGGAACTTGAAAGTATATTTCCGGACTTGGGTACGGAATGGTTATTCCAAATGCTAGCTTACGGAATAATGATTTCGGATTCGGATTTGGAAATGAGTTAAACTGTGATGTCTGGGTTTGGATCCGGGATTTCTTACGAAATTGCGGATTTGGATTCGGAATTGGAACTAGATGTTGGGTGGAGTTTCGTTTTGTCTCATGCTGGATTGGGCAAACGTACTCCATTGTTGGAACGCGTTCGGCTATGACCTAGGCGGTTGTAGTCTGGTTATTAGGTAGATGTGTGTACTTCGTACATGGTTCGAGGTACAATACCTTGTAGACTTGTGATGTCTAGTTACGGTATACGGGATATACCCGAGGTGTGTCGGTGAACGTGTTGGTAGTCGGATTGGTTCCGATACCATGGGATTGGTTGTGGACCGGACATTACTATGCAATGGGTCATGGTAATTCCGATGTGTTTAATTACACACAGGTCGTTTGAAAGGTCGGTAATCGTTTACTAAGTTAAGTACGTTGGTGGCATGTGTAGCCACGAGTGAGTCTAGTGTCAGTTTTCGACTGACAACAACTGTGTGGTGACAGTTTGTCAGGATGTGTCAACATAGATTGTTGAGTGGGGTCAGCTGACTCCTAGTGGGAGTGGGAAAGGAACCGTCGAGTTGTTGCGTCAACGAGAGGGTTGATTTGACAAGTGGTGTCAAATTCGAAACAAGTAGTTTCAGTCATTCGACGGGGTCGAATGTAATCGTTGCGTTTTGAGTACTAGTGCAAGTTTTGTCTAAGCAGTTGGTGTACGGGTGTACACGTGTTGCGTGGTCGATTCCACTTTCCGCGGGTGTTTGTGGAATCAGGATAGTCGAGTTTCGAGAGCGAAACTTATTAAGGAGGGAAGTACTTTGAGATTAGATCGGTTGGAATTTCGAGGACGAAATTTATTAAGGAGGGAAGATTGTAACGACCCGTCCCGAATTCCGGGATTAGTTTAGTCACTAATCTTGATTAGTGAGGTTGAACGGTGGTTAGTAGGGCGGAATCGGACAAAATGTGCAAAATGACCGTTTTGCCCCTGGTCGTGGGCAAAATGTTGACTTTTTGATCGGGCGGTCAAACGGACTTTGACCGATGACCGTGACGTAGTTCGGGACGTCACGAGTTCATAGACAGGTGGCACGTTCGATTCCGACATTCGTAGAGAAAGTTATGGTGTTCGGAAGTTGAGGGGCATTTTGGTAATTTGGCTTGTTAGGGGCCAAATGTTGACTTTTTGACCGGGAAGTCCGATGGGCGAGGGCCAAGGACCGTTACGTAGGTATCGTCGATACGAATCCAACGACAGGCGGCATGCCGAAATCGGAGATCCGACGACGACGTTATGGTCAAGGAAACGAACTAACGAACCGAGGCCGGGATTAAAATAATATTATAATATAGAATAGTAACCGTTGACTCAGCACACCTGGATGAGTGACAAGTGTCACTCATCCCTTGAAACCAGATTCCATGTTTTGGGGTAGACATCATTATGATGTTTATTATATTTAATTAATTATTAAACCCTTTATTTTCCATTTATTTCTCTTCTGTCCTTACCCGTGTGCAAGCAAAACGCAGAGATGGGGGGAGTTCGAATTCGTCCACCATTTCCTTCCATTTCTGAACCAGAGTGTGAGGAATTGAGAGAGTATTGAGATTAACTTGGCTGGGAAACACGAGAGGCAGAGATGAAGCTGAGAATCGAAAATTTGGTTTTGGGAGGGAAATTCAAATACTGAGATTTGAGCTGTGATGATCGATTTGGAGCTTGGAAATACCTTCCTGAGGTTGAGACGTGTTGTTTCAGATCAAGAACGAGATGAATTCATGCCCAATTGGCTCTGAACGGGTTTGGTAACAGTGAGGAACGTCGAGCATGAGTCGTGGAGTTTGGGGCTATGATTGACTCAATTGTTGTGGGGAAATGATTTCTCATGATCCCACGATGCTTCTGGGATCATCAATTGAAGGAAACCGGCTGAGATCGATGAAACTCCATGGTTGCACAGTGGACGGTGTTCATACTTGAGTCGTGATCATTTACTGATCAAACGACGAAATTGATGTGGGGGAATTGTTCCTCGTGGTCCACTGATGCTTCTGGTTGAACCAATTTGGGGAAATCAATCGAGATTGAAGGAATCCCATGATTGAACAGTGACCGGATGTTCTTCGTGGATCATCATCGAATCGTGGGAATTTGGGTAAGGATTTGTGTAATTGAGTTTGCAGACTTATAATTGGACTTAAAACGAAGCTAATGGATTGATCAATTGAAGGAATTAGGATCGAATTGACAGGATTGGAACCGGGTTGTGTCGCGGGTGAATTGGACCCGTTTACCAGACAAACGGGTTGGGCTGGTGACACTGTAGCAGGCGCGTGAGTTTCACGCGCAGCCACTCACGGCGGCGCGTGACGGCGCGTGGGTACGGATCTCGAGGTGAGGTCAACATGACTTCTGTCCTATTTAATGTGACGGACATTTTGGAATTGGTTTCGTGTCGATCGGACACCGTCTCGATAGTGTTCGGGATGTCCGAAGGTTTTAAATTAAGTTTAAAAATAAGTAAAAATTCGGGAAAATTACGGGACTTTGATAGGATGTTAATAATGAGGTTAGTGACCCTCTAATGTGATTTGGACAGGATTGGGAGTCCCGGTGATAGTGGTGTGGCCCGGGAGGGCCGGTGGCACGCGTATCGAGGCACACGGTTAAAACGGTCTGTGAGTGGACTTTGGTTTTATAAATCCTATGCATGCTTAAATGTGTTATATGGTTTATATACATGATTTCTATGATGGTATTTGTGAGCATTGATTTTGGTTATGTTGCACGTATTTCGAGGTGTTTTCCGTATTTCACGTATATCGGGATTAACGGTTTATTTGTGGTTTTGTGTGCTTGTGGTTAAATAAATAATATGATGAAATGGTTTTGAAATTGGAAATATGAACTCGGGCTTGAGGCCCACTTGTTTTGGAAATTTCGGACTTGGAGTCCATTTGAGAATCGGGCCGGGGGCCCAGTTGGTTAATGAAATCGGGCCAGGGGCCCAGTTGGTATGAAATCGGGCTGAGACCCATTTGAGTTATATTATCGGGCCAGGGGCCCAGTTGATTTGTGAATTCGGGTCGTGGGCCCAGTGGGTTTATAAGTCGGGCTGCGGGCCCAGTTGGTTTACAAATCGGGCCGTGGGCCCAGTGGTTTATAAAATCGGGCATGAGGCCCAGTTGGATAATATATGTGATTTCGGGTCAGGGACCCTATATTTTATAATGGTGATTTTGGGTCAGGGACCCTAAATGGAATTATGTGGTTTTATGGAAATTTCGGGCAAGGCCCAATGGTAATAATATGATAAAAGGATTAAATAAAACTGTTTTCCATATACCATCTGGATACAAGGATATATGATGGTCTCCTCCAGATGTCTGGGACACTGGGGAAGTCACGGTGCATTGCCTGCGAGGGGTCATTATACGGAGCAGCCGGACCGTATGATGACTCAGGAGCAGGATTGCTATGATTGACGTCAGGGACGTCAGACATCAGGGATGTCAGATATATGGACCCGGAGAGACCCCGGGCAGCACGCGTAGCTTATGAAACCGTGAGACATGACGTCAGGGACGTCTAGCATCAGGGATGCTGGTGATGGTAATGGTAAAATATGAATTAATGAAATGGCTTTCCGGGTGGATTTATGATTGTGTGATTTTAATGAATTAATGTTCATTTATGGTAGTGGGTGGTGACCCACATGGTTTTAATATGTATGGTGGTGGTATTCCACGGTTTTGGGCTGAGTTCCCACACTTGGTTTTTGGTTAACGGTTTTTGGGCTAAGGCCCTAATGGCTCGGTTGAGCAAACGTTTTGGTTACTGGTTTTTGGTGGCATGCATAAGTTTTTATTGGAGGGCATAAATGTCTTATAAATGTATTTGGTAAACTTATTGGTTTTTGTCCACTCACAGCTTTTGGTTTTAATGCCCTTCAGGTTGATTACGGATGCGATTGCAGCAGAGACTGGGACATTGCACACCTCCTCCATCGGTCCTTGCGCACTCTGGATGGCCCGTTTGGGCAGTAGCTCTTGGTTATCCCTTGTCTGACACCCCTTGTTGGACGGGAGCAGGGCACATTCCATGGTAATCCCGGGGGGATTGGGATGGGTCCTGTCACAATACTCGTCAGATAAGGGATACATCGTACTGATTTACCTATCATGCCTCCGCCTCCTAATTAGGCCTGATTTCTGTGCAACGGTTTGGAGGGTCATAAAAAATATTAAAAAGTGTGAGTGGATGAAATAATACTTGAAAACAAATTTCGAGAAAAATGAACATTTACCCTCCAATTTTAAAAAACATGCATGCATAAAATAAAATGTAAACAATCGGATTTTAAATAAAAACAAATCATAAAATGTTGAACCACAACACTCATAAAATAACAGTAAAAATCCCATGGCCCACATTTTTTGACAAGACCCATCGCGATCCCCATGGGACCACTCGGGGATGTGTCTTGCTCCCGTCTAACAATAACTCTAAAATACCGAATTTACCCTTAACGAGATTAAAGTTTTTCAAATTAAATAAATAAATTCAAACGTACGAGTTTAGAGTTCTACACTGTCAGACCAGGGATAGTACAAATACAAAATATGAGCACAAATGTCAGGATACAAAATGGTGCTCAACTTACCGAACAGGGTGTACAGGTGAGCAACAATGAAATCTATGCCTCAGACTCCGAGTCCTCTTCCTATACCTCGGTAGCACGACCTGGAGGGTCCAATAAAACAATAAAGAGTGAGTGGGTCGAAAATAAACAATGTTTCCAAAACCAGTTTAATAATATAATAATCATAAAATTTTACCCCTCCGTTTTCAAACTTTCATGCATTGAGTCAAAACATAGGTAATCATAATTGTAATCGTATTATAAAATCATATAATTGTATATAACCGAATAGGGAAAATCAATCATAATAATAGTGCACTATAAAACCCATCCTCGACATTCCTGATGCCTGGCACACCCGATGCCTAATAATGTCACAGTCCTAAGGCTACGTGTGCCACTCGGAGTCTCAATCCCGAGTCTCCCCAGGGTCCACCCAGGTCAATGACTCGTAGATCAATGACCCTCCCTAGGATATCATCCATAATTGAACTCATGATCATGAGCTACCCCTCGGGTCAGCCCCTCTCAAGTAGTGCGCCGTGACTACTCAGGGATACTATGAGACATCCAGAAGAGACAGTAATCATAAGGTAGGTATGTACAACACAATATTATATATTTCTACCGCAATCTCTGATTGACTCCAAAAACAAATCCATATATAATCCAAACGGGTCTCGTGCCCAAAACATCGTAATACGTATAAAAAATCATAATGTAATAACGAGAATAGTCCAATCTCAATCATAAAGTGACACAGTAAAAAAAACAGTTATGCATCCAATCATTTCGAAATCAAAAGCCCACTCACACACGGTCCTTGCTATTCAAACAAACCGCCTAAACCTATCCAAACACATCCAAAGGTCACTAATGGACTTTATAAGTTCAAACATAAAACCCTAGAACAGTACCGGACCGGGAAAGCCACCCGAACACGCTTTCCGAGGCATTAAACAAAATTTTGTCCAACTTAACGATCTCCGATCGACACAAAACCACCACCATTGGATTCGTATCGTCGAAACCTTGAAAATAGTGCCAGTCCAACTTGGAAACTAGCCCTCACACGCTCCCACGTGTGCGTCAACTGAAATTCAACACTGTTGACGTCATCTAACATCACTGTTGACGTCATCTGACAGCTGTCAGGTTTGACACAAGTCAGACTCTGACAGGTGCCACGTGTCAGCTGCTGGTTGGTCCACGTCGCTGACATGTCAGTGCATATTCAGCACTGACATGTGACACGTGTCACTTCCGGAGTGACTGCTAGTCTGACAGGTCTAATATGATGACGTCAGTATGCTGACGTCATCATCCCCTACCTCTAAACGGGTCAACTCGTCAGTCTACAATCGAGTTACGCAGACCCGCGACCCTGACCTGTCTGCCATTTCCCCATTTCAAGTCCATTTTCTATCTAATTTCTTCCTACCTACTCGTCTAATCCGCAACAAGGTCTCCATCTAATTAAAAACAAGTAACACATATCATAAACGTACCTAGATCGATGAACCGTGAGCCTAAACTTCCAGCTCTGTTCCCATTCGACTCAACCGTCCAAGCTTCCTCCAAACAAGCCCAAAGCACTCGTCCCGATCCAAACAACCAAAACAATTTTTAGACGATAAACACTAAAGTTCCAAAAATGGGGTTAAACGGGCTTGCGGGTTTTAGATTTTCTTACCTCTCTGCCATGCTCAGCCTCACCATCTCGTTGTCCTCGTCTCACTGGCCTCACCCTCAGCTGGTCACAGTGGCTAATGAAGTTTATGGTGTGAGATTGTGGTGTTTGGGTCTAATGGTTGTTCAGGGTTTAGAGGAAAATGAAAGATGAAATGATGAAGATGATGGAACAGGAGGGAGAGAAATGTGAGGAATAAATTAAATAAATAGGCAAATAAGACATAGATCCACATAATAGGGAAATCCTACTAATGGGATGAGTGACACTTATCATTCATCCAAGGGCCCACAATTAATCTCCCACCAATCAGATTTTTAGGATCAATTAATTAGAATCCTGAGACGTAAAATTAACTGATTTCGATCCCGTGACCATAACTTCCTCGTCTGACATCCCGATCTACTTAATGGTCATAAGTCAGAGTCCAAAATGTATCCCATGTCAAAGTTAAATTTTTCCCCACTAGGGGCAAAATGGTCATTTTGCATTAATTAATAGAAATTAAAATAAAATAATGTTCGGGTCGTTACAATCTACCCCTTATAAAAATTTCGTCCTCAAAATTACTCAAACAGATGCGGATGTTTCTCCCTCATTTGATCCTCTAGCTCCCACGTGGTTTCCTCCACGTCGTGATTCCTCCACAACATTTTTACCAAAGGAATCGTCTTGTTTCTCAGAAACATGTCCTTCCGATCCAAAATCTGTACTGGTTGCTCCTCAAAGCTCAAATCTATCCTCAGTTCCAACAGTTGTTCCAGTAGGACATGCGATTCCTCCCGCATGTACTTCCGAAGCATCGACACATGAAACACATCATGCACTCTGGCAAGTTCTTGAGGTAAAGCTAACTGGTACGCTACTAAACTGATCCTCTCAGTAATCTCATAAGGTCCAATATAACAGGGACTCAGCTTCCCACGTCGACTAAATTGAACAATTCCTTTCCACGGAGATAACTTCAAGAATACCCAATCTCCGACTTCAAACTCCAGATCCTTGATCAGCCTATCGGCATAACTCTTCTGGCGATCCTATGCCGCCTTCAACCTTTGTTTAATAAGCTGACGCTTCTCTTAGGTTACATCCGTCAAATCTGACGTCGAAGCTTACCGTTCGCCTACCTCTATCCAACAAACAAGTGTTCTGCATTGTCGACCATACAGTGCCTTATAGGGTGCCATCCCAATTCTATCCTGATTAATTGTTGTTGTATGCAAATTCCATTAGAGGAAAATGCGTATCCTAAGAATCTTGAAACTGCAGCGCACAAGCCCTCATCATATCCTCTAGTGTCTGAATAGTCCTCTCAGGCTGACGGTTAGTCTACGGATGAAAAGCTTTGCTGGAATGTAGGTTCATACCTAGAGCCTTCTGTAGACTCCGCTAGAATCTCGAAGTAAAGCGCGGATCCCAATCTGAAACTATCGACTTCGATGTACCATGTAGTCTGATAATCTCGTCCATGAACAACTGAGCCAATCGATTAGGCTTGAACGTCTCACATACATGTAGAAAATGTGTCGACTTTGTCAATCTGTCCACTATTACTCAGATTCCGTCATAACCACTCTGTGTCCTAGGTAGTTTGAACAAAAAATCCATAGTGATGTGATCCCACTTCCACTCGGGAATCGGAAGTGGCTACATCGCCTCGTATAGTCTCTGACGTTTTGCCTTAACCTGCTGACAGGTCAAACATTTGCTGACAAGCTCAACAATATCCTTCTTCATTCCAGCCCAACAATAGTGATCTCGGAGAGTGCGGTACATCTTTGTTCCTCCCGGATGCATATAATATGCTGAATTATGGGCCTCCTCAAGAATCTCCACTCTAAGCTTTACCACTGCAGGCACACATATACAAACCTATTTCACTAGAGCTCCATCATCTCAGATGGTGAAATACTGCCGCTCACCTGCCTTAACCTTAATCCGATAAACACACAGGGTAGGATCCTAAAATTGAGGCTCAATGATCCGATCGATAAGAATTGGTCGTACATGAAAACTAGTCAACAAGACTCCCTGATCATCCATTCCCAACATGACTGCAGCCTTCCGGAGTTCCACAAGAAAAGGAAGATATATCATCCTCAGGTGTGTAATCGAACCTGCTGACTTTCTACTAAGTGCATCCGCCACCATATTCGCTTTTCCCAGATGGTATTCAATCGTGCAGTCGTAGTCCTTAATCAGCTCCAACCACTGTCTCTGTCTCAGCTCCAACCATTGATGAACACAATTAAAAACTTGTCCAAGTAGGATCGGAACACTCGGTTCATCAAGTCCATAAATGCAGCTAGTGCATTAGTCAATCCAAACAGCATTACCAAAAAGTCATAATGTTTGTACCTCGTCCGAAAAGTAGTCTTCGAAACGTCATCCTCAGCAATCCTCAGCTGATGGTAACCAGATCGAAGGTCCATCTTAGAGAAATACTTTGCTCCCCTTAACTGGTCAAACAAGTCATCGATCCTGGGTAGGGGGTACTTGTTCCTTACCGTCACTTTATTAAGTTGCCGATAGTCCACACACAACCGTAGACTACCCTCCTTCTTCTTAACAATTAACACGGGCGCTCCCCATGGTGAAGTATTGGGTCGGTTGAATCCCAAATCCACCAACTCAAGCAATAGAGATTTCAACTCTCGTAACTCCGCTGGTGCGATACAATACGACGCCTGCGATATCCGTCGCGTTTCAAGGAGTAGTTCAATCGTGAACTCAATCTCCCGCCGTGGTGGTAAACCAAGCAAGTCTTCTGGAAATACATCCGAAAACTCCCATACCACCGGTATATCCTCAGCTCTCAAAGTATCATCACTCGTCTCCACAACATAAGCTAATTAACCCTGACAACCCTTCTGTAGTAATTTAGTAGCTGTAATTGCAGAAATTACCTAATGTGGCGAGACTCCCCGCTCTCCTTGGAAAATCACCTCCGGTAAACCTGGACTCCGCATGATCACTCGCTTGTTGTAACATTCAATAATAGAATAGTTTCCTGACAGCTAATCGCCACCTGGTATGATGTCGAAGTCATGCATGTCCATAATAATCAAATCAGCTGGAAATTCCACACCTTCCACTCTCACTGAACAATCTCGCATAATTTGGTTCACTCGATAGACAACTCCCATTGGTGTATCGACACGCATCTCATCCTCAAGTGCCGACACCTCACGACCTAACAAGCTCGCACAACTTCGAGAAATAAATGAATATGTAGCCCCGGAGTCTATCAAAGCACGAACAGTAATACCAGATACAGTAAGAGTACCTGTCACAACTCCCGGAGCTGCCCTGGCTTGATGCTAGGTAATCCCATAAACTCTAGCTATGGATTCAGTCATCCAGCCACGTCCCCATGCTCTTTTATCACCACCACGTGCTCCACTCTTTCCTCGACCACCAGTAGTATTAGAAGCCAAACTCTATACTGTACTGCTGCCTCCATTCACTGATTGCCAATCCGAAGCATAATGTCCGGATCCTCCACAGGCGAAGCAAGTCAGTACCCTCTGCCTGCTGAAAGATCCACCAGAGAACCACTCATAGATGTTTGCTGAGCGCTCCCATAACGGCCAAACACTACTCGGCTACAAGAAGAAGCTCCTCCATAATGTCCCCCCTTCGAGCCCCGATGGTTGAGGGTTCCCATAATGGCCAAACCTTCCTCAGCCACGAGATGAAGAAGCTCCTCCATAATATCTCCCCTTCGAGCCCCGATGGCCCGAAGGTCCAAGGCATGGACGATCCCGATGCCATACCTCGCTGGAAGTCCGCTGTTGCTGCGGCGCCCGTCAAGTTTCTCAGGGTGGTATAAGGAGTGGCAGTCACAATAGCCTGGATGTCTCCTCTGAGTCCCAACTCGAAGCGGCGACATTTATCCTCTTCAGTACTCACAAAGGCATCAGCAAAACTGACAGGACCCACCCCTAATCCACCTGGATTAAGGGCTAAATCCTGCTCCCGTCTAACTTACGCATGACACGAAGGTTAAACCGATGTCCAACCTCCATGTGACACATAAGTCGGACAAGGGATTTTCGACTCGACCGTCCTAAAAGTGTTCGGACTTCGTAGAGTGCACCTAATCTACTGTGGATCGCGGGTGTGATGTCTTCGTCTCTCTCGACTAACAGCCCGCACCGCAACAATCTGGAGGGTATCGAAAACACGAAGAGAATGTGAGGGGACAAAAATAAATAATAAGTTCAGAAAACATTTATAAGAAAAGACACTTTATACCCTCCAATAAAAAAAAACAATACATGCATATCAAACCATTAAATAAAACCATTTTATATTCAAGTTATTTCAAAACCAATAAGAAAACCGAATTCATTTCCTTTTCTCAAATCCCGGGCCTCAGCCCTAAACCACCGAAAACCATATTATCTGGGCATAGTCCAAAACGTCGGAAAACCATGATCGAAAACCGTCATCAGCAAAACTCAGTGAAAACCAAAACATATTTGAAACCACATTTCCATCCATCGAACCTGCTGGATCTATCCGAGTCTTTAAACTCCTGAGTCTTTAAACTCAATCCAGGCCACAATATAATCTGAGTCTTTAAACTCCCGAGTCTTTAAACTCAATAGGCCTACGGGGGAAATATCAATATCCGAGTTTTTAAACTCTCGAGTCTTTAAACTCAATCCGGGTCTTTAAACCCAATCCGGGCCCGCCCCCGTCATATCATAATCCGGGTCTTTAAACCCAAAAACCAGATCCAGCAAATCCAATCCAAACCACTATCCATATCCGAATCCGAATCCGCAACCTCATCAGGATCCCGAATCCAAACCCAGAACTCATATCCATATCCATTTCCAAATCCGAGTTCGAAACCAGCATTCCGTAACCCAGCATCCGGAATAACCATTCCGAACCCAAACCCAGAATTCACTTTCAAGTCCCAAATCGAATCCCGGATCGTCATCCAAAAATCCGATTCAAAAACCCAAAATCACGTTTATCGAAACCATTTTGCTGAACTGCGCTTCAAGCCCGAAATCACTTTTCCAAAATCCATTTTAAATCATTGATATTAAATCATATTTCAAATTCCGAAATCAAATCCTCAAAACCAGATTCAAATCACAAACTTCATCGAAATCTCGTAAAACGTACTAAATCGTAAATACCTCGAAAACCGTGTAAAATCGTAAACTATCAAGATCATAAATTGAATCATAGAATCCTGTATAGAAAACGTATAAAAACATATATGTATGCATCAAGAGGTAGAAAAAAATTCCACTCACAGACCATATACGCCGTTCCCGACTAATCCACTATCATCGGTTTTCCCCAACCTGTCCAAATCCCATAATAAGGTCACTAATTACTTCATAATGATCATACTTAAGCCCTGTAATTTTTCCATTTTTTAAACTATTTTTAACCAAGGCCTAAAACCTTCGGACAACCCGAAACCTATCGAGACGATATCTTATCGACTCGAAACCAGCGCCAAAATGTTCTTTACAACAAATACTTTAAAACACGTGTTGAACGTTCCTCAAAAAGAGGGTCCACGCGCCCTCACGGGCTGCCCAATCGTCATGCGCGTGAAACTACACGTAGTTATTATTCATTGTCACTGACCTTACGTCGACCAGATTCAGACCGGGTTGGACCGGTCTTCTGCAACTCGACCGGCGTGGCCAGTTCTCGTCCAAATCTTCACCATTTTCACGCGTACGTACACATTTCAAATACATGCACCAAGTACCACCGACCAGAACCACGGTGCATACCACCAATCACACGCAAGGACAACCCTACGAGTCTTAAAGACAACAAAGATATTTTAGACTACCTCAACACAGCTCGTAGAGTATATCCTTACGTGCATTCAACGTCATCTTATGGTACGTCCACTAAGCAACCACAGCGGCATCAGCCACGTACTACGACATCCAAAGTCCAACCAACATCATCAAAGTGTTCCTGTGACCCTCATAGTGTTTCTCCAAGGCACACAAGCATCCTCGTAACCATACAGATGACCACCTGACCTCAAATCATACATGCTTCACTTTGAAGCCCATCGGTCAATCCAACCTCCAGACTTAACTACCTGTTTTCTGGGAACGTCCAACTCAAATCCCTTCCAAATCGCCCGATATCCTGGGTCTCCCGACCAATATGAGATCCACTCACAATCTTAACCACGTACACAGGGCAGACCCAACACTAAATCCAAGTCCAATATCCAAACGTATGCAACCACAGACCACATACGTCCTGCACCACTCCTACAAGACAGAGCAATCTCTTATATATCCCACATCTCCAACCTATGTCTTGTCATCTTATCCTCCTGATCCACCATATTCCAATCATGAGTCAGAAACACTCCAGTCCCGATCTACTCACACATAAGTTACTCCTACTGACTAGGTTTCAGACCACTTCAACAAATCCAATCGATCTTCTATACTGCACGTCTAGATTGTGGGTTCTTTTCTATAACCTCATATCGATCAGTTATAATCACTCCTTCTCCATTTCCTTCCGTCATCCTCTAACGGAACTCTCAATAGTCCACAACTATGACCTCACAAGTCATTTTTCCTTAATCCAACTTAGCACGATCCTATGGCACTCTCCACACAGGCCACTCCCGGTGTCACCCAGTACTCTTCCTACACCCGAACACATCCACCCGTGTTCACGAACAAGGGGGGTCACAATCCCTGAAGCTTTTTCAATGAATTGCCAAATCCACTCTAAAACATCCATCTCTCACACGCAACATCCACACCATCTCGGAATCAACACACACCTCAACATCTAAACTATAATCGCCCCTGATTCCGAGATTCTAACCATGTTGGGAGTATGTCCACCTTTTCCAACCATGGCACGCAATCCGAAACACGAATACAATCATTGGACCAACCGTTTAAACGTAAAATCCGTTACACTTAGGCAATCCACTACTCCTGTGGATCACTACCACGTGTCTGTAGCTAAATGAACTTACCCACCAACTCACCTGTCGGTTAAAACCATATATGCCCAACCAAAAGGGGTATCAATCATCAATCCTTCTGATGACCGCATCACATCCTTCCCGTGGTTCAACTCTGAGCACTTGCTAGAATACGAGTCACCAACTCCCAAATGCTCAATCCTCAATCGCTGACCTCGGACTCCCCAAGTAGCACCCTCGAAGTCGTCACTCACCAAGTGCCAACCTCGGCACCGACCGACATATGCCAACACGTCTGGGGAAAGTCTACTAAAACCAACCTCACTAGTGGTCAACCCTGACCTAGCCCGATCTAACACGAGGCCTAGGTCCACCGCGATTCCACTGCGCCACTTTGATCAACTAACCGCATCCTGACCGTTCATTCGAAACATGACCTACCAATGGTCATCACATATCCCCGTTCGGTTAGTGTTTCCTCCCAGACACTGTCACCTCACAACTGGCCACAACCTCGACTCGATGTGTCCATCCGACCATACAAGCATCCTCACTCGTGGTACATCATGCCGATCTAGTGTTCTCAGTACAACCCAATAATCCCACGGGGTTCCTCAAATCATCCCCGTCGTCTGGGTTATCCAAACCCGCAACTGCCACTGGTTCACTACAATCTTACCACTCGGGTCGTCACACCCGACTAAGACCAATACCAATCCATACTATCCTCATCCAATCGCCATCATCAATCTGCCTCCTCGGCCCACGTGTACCACCAGCTCAACAGGCTCCTACCAGGCCCCCACAAGCCTACTAGCCTATTCAATCGAAGCTCATCGGTTCCATCCAGGTTAATCACACTAGCAAACATTCGACCCTATGGTCCAACACGCTATCCTTTCTGATCCAAAACCGACAAGCAATACCTCCAATCGCGTATCGGAAACGCATCACCCTGGCCCCTATCAATCGCTGCTGACTGACCACAAAGGAGACGTACTATTACTATCGCGTCCAGGTTGCTGACGAGCTGTTCCGCGTCGAGAAATCACGTCCACAGTAGCATCACACCACCCAAGTCGAAGAACCAACGACTCTGGGAACTAAACCTCGCGCAGGACACACGAAACCTGCTCTGATACCAATTGACATGACCCACCCCTAATCCCCTGGGATTACGGGCTAAATCTTGCTCCCGTCTAACTTACGCATGACACGAAGGTTAAACCGACGTCCAACCTCCATGTGACACGTAAGTCGGACAAGGGATTGTCGATTCGATCGTCCTAAAAGTGTTCGGACTTCCTAGAGTGATCCGAAACTACTGTGGATCGCGGGTGTGATGTCTTCGTCTCTCTCGACTAACAGCCCTCACCGCAACAACCTGGAGGGTATCGAAAACACGCAGTGACTGTGAGTGAAGAAAAATAAATAATAAGTTCAGAAAACATTTATAAGAAAAGACACTTTATACCCTCCAATAAAAAAAAACCAATGAATGCATATAAAACCATTCCATAAAACCATTTTATATTCAAGTTATTTCAAAACCATTAAGAAACCCGAATTCATTTCCTTTTCTCAAATCCCAGGCCTCAGCCCCAAACCGCCGAAAACCATATTATCCGGGCATAGCCCAAAACGTAGGAAAACCATGATCGAAAACCGTGATTAGTAAATCTCGGTGAAAACCAAAACATATTTGAAACCACACTACCATCCATCGAACCTGCTGGATCTATCCGAGTCTTTAAACTCTCGAGTCTTTAAACTCAATCCAGGCCTCAATATAATCCGAGTCTTTAAACTCCCGAGTCTTTAAACTCAATAGGCCTACGGGGGAAATATCAATATTCGAGTCTTTAAACTCCTGAGTCTTTAAACTCAATCCGGGTCTTTAAACCCAATCCGGGACCACCCCCGTCATATCATAATCCGGGTCTTTAAACCCAATAATCAGATCTAGTAAATCCAATCCAAACCACTATCCATATCCGAATATGAATCCGCAATCTCATCAGGATCCCAAATCCAAACCCAGAACTCTAATCCATATCCATTTCCAAATCCGAGTTCGAAACCATCATTCCGTAAGCCAGCATCTGGAATAACCATTCCGAACCCAAACCCAAAATTCACTTTCAAGTCCCAAATCCAAAAATCCGATTCAAAAACCCGAAATCACGTTTGTCGAAACCATTTTGCTGAACTGGGCTTCAAGCCCGAAATAACTTTTTCAAAATCCATTTTAAATCATTGATATTAAATCATATTTCAAATCCATAAACCAAATCCTCAAAACCAGATTCAAATCACAAACTTGATCGAAATCTCATAAAACATACTAAACCGTAAATACCTCGAAAACCGTGCAAAATTGTAAACTATCAAGATCATAAATTGAATCATAGAATCATGTATAGAAAACTTATAAAAACATATATGCATTCATCAAGAGGTAGAAAATAAACTCCACTCACAGACCATTTCACCATCGCCTCGGTATGCATGCAGTTACGCCGTTCCCGATCAATCCGCTGTCATCGGCTTTCTCGAACCTGTCCAAATCCCATAATAAGATCACTAATTACTTCATAATGATCATACTTAAGCCCCGTAATTTTTTCTTTTTTTAACTATTTTTAACCGAGGCCTAAAACCTTCGGACAACCCGAAACCTATTGAGACGATATCCTATCGACTCGAAACCAGCGCCAAAATATTCGTTACATCAAATAATTTAAAACACGTGTTGAACGTGCCTCAAAAAGAAGGCCCACACCCCCTCACACGCTGCCAAATCCTCTTGCGCATGCAACCACGCGCAGTTACTGTTCATTATCACTGACCTTAGGTCGACCCGGTTCAGACCCGGTTGGACCGGTCTTCTGCAACTCGACTGGCGTGGCCGGTTCACGTCCAAATTTTCACCAATTTCAATCCTTTCCCCCCCTTTGTTTCGTCTAATCCTCCCCTATTAGACTACCTGATCAAAATCCTAAGAAAAGCACAATAGGTTATCTGCCAATGGAGAAATTTGATCGACCAAACTTCCTCCGCCGTGTTCTGGTGATCCTGGCCACCTTAAACCTCGATTTAAAGCTTTTTGAACTTGTCTAAACCTCCATAACCTCATTCAAATAATTAATTTGGTTATCAACAGTCACAACATCATTTACCTTATCGAATTCGAAACAGAGAACTTGTGGGTTCTTACCTCTGTTCACGGTTACAAGCACTGTCGTGCACAGCGACGGTGACCATCAGCTTCAGCTCACTTCCCTTATTAACTTTGATGAATAACCCATAAGCAAAGGAGCACAATTTCAGCTGGTTGGTTCTAGATTATCTCGCGGGTTCAGAGTGCCCTGCCTTCCACGGTGTCGTGGCCACCGTCCACGGCGGCTCGACGGCTTACCACTAACACACTCTTCTCACCTTCCTTTATCATTCTTCTTCAGACTTTTCACGACATTGGATATTTGCAACCATGATTCCTCACAATATCGCATCCCCTGTTTTCTGTTTTTCCTACATTTTCCTTCCAAATCGTGCATAACTCAAACTTAAAAATGTGTGAGAGACAGTGAGGACTTCTACCACCATCCAGAAGGGGCCAGGTATCCCAAAACCTGTGGCCAACACCCTGATGCAGCCAAGTTTCATCTGAACACTGGTCACAAATCCCCATACAATTCAAATGACCATTTTACCCTAAGTACAAAAATTACCATTTTACCCCTAGTGCTTTTAGACCAAATTTCGAACCTATCGACGTTCGATGACAACGTGCCGCCTGTCGTTGTATTCAGGAGATCGACACCTATCTAATGGTCCTTGATTTGTGTGAAAATTAATAGTCAAACAAAAAATCAACAATTTCCCTTTTTTTAACCAAATTACGAAAATGCCCTCTAACTTCCGAACGCCCTAACTTCCGAACGCCATAACTTTCTCCTCGGATGTCGGAATCGGACGTGCCACCTGTCTATGAACTTGTGACGTCCCGAACTACGTCACGGGCATCGATCAATGTCCATTTTACCGCCCGAACGAAAAAGTCAACATTTTTGCCCATTCTAGGGGCAAATCGTCATTTCGCATCGTTCGTCCGAAGTCAACCAACTAAGCACCGTTTAACTTTACTAATCCATCATTAACCACTAATCTAATCCCGGTTTATAGGACGGGTCATTACAATCTACCCCCCTTAAAGAATTTCTTCCTCGAAATTCCGAGTCTCGTACTTCCGTAACTAACTGGGGGAAATCTAACTGATCTTACACCTAGGTCTCCTACCCGGTGTCCAACACCTGCCAATCCCACGTATCCTGACAGTGCCCAAACTGCCACCACATCTCTCCCAGTGAATCAACTCAACCAACTTTTAGTTCATCAGGAGATCGTCTGAACCACACAGGGATCATCACACATCCATCTCGTTTCTGCGATAGTTCCAACACCACACCAGCCGACACTCACGGCTCAACTATCACTAGGTACGCACCACTGCCATCAGGTTCAACACTCCCTACTCCCTTCGAGTTGAGCGTACCTCATTCCAATGTCATAACACATCTTGTGAGTCCACCATCAACAACATAAATCTCAAGTACACCCACTCACCAGACGACATCTACCAATCTCGGTACTTCTATGCATCAAAATTCGTACAATGTCTCGTATAACTTCCATCAGCGATCCGCACCGACCTCACTGGAGTCAAAACGTACTCGTCTTATCCCTAACTACACCAATCCGTCCACCGGTGGTTCCACTAACCACCAACACTGTCATCATGTAGAACTTCATCCACGTCCTACACCACCTGTCTGCAACTGGACCCTACCATAACCCTGATTAACCGTGCTTATACCTCGCAATACCATGGTCCCACCAGCCGCTCATGGCTCTGAGAATCCAGCTCATGTTAGTCATCATCAACAGATCCATGCCATATGCCTTATCAAAAATCCATCATAACGGAACTATGCCGATCATCCATCTGTCCACAATATACCTCGGCACTCAGCCGATTACCAACACTTCCATCAGAACATCACGTTGCACGTGTAAGTACATCAACATGACTCCGACCACTGTAGAACCAGTACGTACACATTTCAAATACATGCACCAAGTACCACCGACCAGAACCACGGTGCATACCACCAATCACACGCAAGGACAACCCTACGAGTCTTAAAGACAACAAAGATATTTTAGACTACCTCAACACAGCTCGTAGAGTATATCCTTACGTGCATTCAACGTCATCTTATGGTACGTCCACTAAGCAACCACAGCGGCATCAGCCACGTACTACGACATCCAAAGTCCAACCAACATCATCAAAGTGTTCCTGTGACCCTCATAGTGTTTCTCCAAGGCACACAAGCATCCTCGTAACCATACAGATGACCACCTGACCTCAAATCATACATGCTTCACTTTGAAGCCCATCGGTCAATCCAACCTCCAGACTTAACTACCTGTTTTCTGGGAACGTCCAACTCAAATCCCTTCCAAATCGCCCGATATCCTGGGTCTCCCGACCAATATGAGATCCACTCACAATCTTAACCACGTACACAGGGCAGACCCAACACTAAATCCAAGTCCAATATCCAAACGTATGCAACCACAGACCACATACGTCCTGCACCACTCCTACAAGACAGAGCAATCTCTTATATATCCCACATCTCCAACCTATGTCTTGTCATCTTATCCTCCTGATCCACCATATTCCAATCATGAGTCAGAAACACTCCAGTCCCGATCTACTCACACATAAGTTACTCCTACTGACTAGGTTTCAGACCACTTCAACAAATCCAATCGATCTTCTATACTGCACGTCTAGATTGTGGGTTCTTTTCTATAACCTCATATCGATCAGTTATAATCACTCCTTCTCCATTTCCTTCCGTCATCCTCTAACGGAACTCTCAATAGTCCACAACTATGACCTCACAAGTCATTTTTCCTTAATCCAACTTAGCACGATCCTATGGCACTCTCCACACAGGCCACTCCCGGTGTCACCCAGTACTCTTCCTACACCCGAACACATCCACCCGTGTTCACGAACAAGGGGGGTCACAATCCCTGAAGCTTTTTCAATGAATTGCCAAATCCACTCTAAAACATCCATCTCTCACACGCAACATCCACACCATCTCGGAATCAACACACACCTCAACATCTAAACTATAATCGCCCCTGATTCCGAGATTCTAACCATGTTGGGAGTATGTCCACCTTTTCCAACCATGGCACGCAATCCGAAACACGAATACAATCATTGGACCAACCGTTTAAACGTAAAATCCGTTACACTTAGGCAATCCACTACTCCTGTGGATCACTACCACGTGTCTGTAGCTAAATGAACTTACCCACCAACTCACCTGTCGGTTAAAACCATATATGCCCAACCAAAAGGGGTATCAATCATCAATCCTTCTGATGACCGCATCACATCCTTCCCGTGGTTCAACTCTGAGCACTTGCTAGAATACGAGTCACCAACTCCCAAATGCTCAATCCTCAATCGCTGACCTCGGACTCCCCAAGTAGCACCCTCGAAGTCGTCACTCACCAAGTGCCAACCTCGGCACCGACCGACATATGCCAACACGTCTGGGGAAAGTCTACTAAAACCAACCTCACTAGTGGTCAACCCTGACCTAGCCCGATCTAACACGAGGCCTAGGTCCACCGCGATTCCACTGCGCCACTTTGATCAACTAACCGCATCCTGACCGTTCATTCGAAACATGACCTACCAATGGTCATCACATATCCCCGTTCGGTTAGTGTTTCCTCCCAGACACTGTCACCTCACAACTGGCCACAACCTCGACTCGATGTGTCCATCCGACCATACAAGCATCCTCACTCGTGGTACATCATGCCGATCTAGTGTTCTCAGTACAACCCAATAATCCCACGGGGTTCCTCAAATCATCCCCGTCGTCTGGGTTATCCAAACCCGCAACTGCCACTGGTTCACTACAATCTTACCACTCGGGTCGTCACACCCGACTAAGACCAATACCAATCCATACTATCCTCATCCAATCGCCATCATCAATCTGCCTCCTCGGCCCACGTGTACCACCAGCTCAACAGGCTCCTACCAGGCCCCCACAAGCCTACTAGCCTATTCAATCGAAGCTCATCGGTTCCATCCAGGTTAATCACACTAGCAAACATTCGACCCTATGGTCCAACACGCTATCCTTTCTGATCCAAAACCGACAAGCAATACCTCCAATCGCGTATCGGAAACGCATCACCCTGGCCCCTATCAATCGCTGCTGACTGACCACAAAGGAGACGTACTATTACTATCGCGTCCAGGTTGCTGACGAGCTGTTCCGCGTCGAGAAATCACGTCCACAGTAGCATCACACCACCCAAGTCGAAGAACCAACGACTCTGGGAACTAAACCTCGCGCAGGACACACGAAACCTGCTCTGATACCAATTGACATGACCCACCCCTAATCCCCTGGGATTAAGGGCTAAATCTTGCTCCCGTCTAACTTACGCATGACACGAAGGTTAAACCGACGTCCAACCTCCATGTGACACGTAAGTCGGACAAGGGATTGTCGATTCGATCGTCCTAAAAGTGTTCGGACTTCCTAGAGTGATCCGAAACTACTGTGGATCGCGGGTGTGATGTCTTCGTCTCTCTCGACTAACAGCCCTCACCGCAACAACCTGGAGGGTATCGAAAACACGCAGTGACTGTGAGTGAAGAAAAATAAATAATAAGTTCAGAAAACATTTATAAGAAAAGACACTTTATACCCTCCAATAAAAAAAAACCAATGAATGCATATAAAACCATTCCATAAAACCATTTTATATTCAAGTTATTTCAAAACCATTAAGAAACCCGAATTCATTTCCTTTTCTCAAATCCCAGGCCTCAGCCCCAAACCGCCGAAAACCATATTATCCGGGCATAGCCCAAAACGTAGGAAAACCATGATCGAAAACCGTGATTAGTAAATCTCGGTGAAAACCAAAACATATTTGAAACCACACTACCATCCATCGAACCTGCTGGATCTATCCGAGTCTTTAAACTCTCGAGTCTTTAAACTCAATCCAGGCCTCAATATAATCCGAGTCTTTAAACTCCCGAGTCTTTAAACTCAATAGGCCTACGGGGGAAATATCAATATTCGAGTCTTTAAACTCCTGAGTCTTTAAACTCAATCCGGGTCTTTAAACCCAATCCGGGACCACCCCCGTCATATCATAATCCGGGTCTTTAAACCCAATAATCAGATCTAGTAAATCCAATCCAAACCACTATCCATATCCGAATATGAATCCGCAATCTCATCAGGATCCCAAATCCAAACCCAGAACTCTAATCCATATCCATTTCCAAATCCGAGTTCGAAACCATCATTCCGTAAGCCAGCATCTGGAATAACCATTCCGAACCCAAACCCAAAATTCACTTTCAAGTCCCAAATCCAAAAATCCGATTCAAAAACCCGAAATCACGTTTGTCGAAACCATTTTGCTGAACTGGGCTTCAAGCCCGAAATAACTTTTTCAAAATCCATTTTAAATCATTGATATTAAATCATATTTCAAATCCATAAACCAAATCCTCAAAACCAGATTCAAATCACAAACTTGATCGAAATCTCATAAAACATACTAAACCGTAAATACCTCGAAAACCGTGCAAAATTGTAAACTATCAAGATCATAAATTGAATCATAGAATCATGTATAGAAAACTTATAAAAACATATATGCATTCATCAAGAGGTAGAAAATAAACTCCACTCACAGACCATTTCACCATCGCCTCGGTATGCATGCAGTTACGCCGTTCCCGATCAATCCGCTGTCATCGGCTTTCTCGAACCTGTCCAAATCCCATAATAAGATCACTAATTACTTCATAATGATCATACTTAAGCCCCGTAATTTTTTCTTTTTTTAACTATTTTTAACCGAGGCCTAAAACCTTCGGACAACCCGAAACCTATTGAGACGATATCCTATCGACTCGAAACCAGCGCCAAAATATTCGTTACATCAAATAATTTAAAACACGTGTTGAACGTGCCTCAAAAAGAAGGCCCACACCCCCTCACACGCTGCCAAATCCTCTTGCGCATGCAACCACGCGCAGTTACTGTTCATTATCACTGACCTTAGGTCGACCCGGTTCAGACCCGGTTGGACCGGTCTTCTGCAACTCGACTGGCGTGGCCGGTTCACGTCCAAATTTTCACCAATTTCAATCCTTTCCCCCCCTTTGTTTCGTCTAATCCTCCCCTATTAGACTACCTGATCAAAATCCTAAGAAAAGCACAATAGGTTATCTGCCAATGGAGAAATTTGATCGACCAAACTTCCTCCGCCGTGTTCTGGTGATCCTGGCCACCTTAAACCTCGATTTAAAGCTTTTTGAACTTGTCTAAACCTCCATAACCTCATTCAAATAATTAATTTGGTTATCAACAGTCACAACATCATTTACCTTATCAAATTCGAAACAGAGAACTTGCGAGTTCTTACCTCTGTTCACGGTTACAAGCATTGTCGTGCATAGCCACGGTGAACATCAGTTTCAGCTCACTTCCCTTATTAACTTTGGTGAACAACCCATAAGCAAAGGAGCAAAATTTCAGCTGGTTGGTTCAAGATTATCTCGCGGGTTCAGAGTGCCCTGCCTTCCACGATGTCGTGGCCACCGTCCACGGCAACTCGACGTCTTACCACCAACCCACTCTTCTCACCTTCCTTTATCATTCTTCTTCAGACTTGTCACGACATTGGATGTTTGCAACCATGATTCCTCACAATATTGCATCCCCTGTTTTCTGTTTTTCCTACACTTTCCTTCTAAATCGTGCATAACTCAAACTTAAAAACGTGTGAGAGACGGTGAGGACTTCTACCACCATCCAGAAGGGGCCAGGTGTCCCAAAACCTGTGGCCAACACCCTGATGCAGCCAAATGTCATCTGACCACTGGGCACAAATCCCCATACAATTCAAATGACCATTTTACCCTCAGTACACATATTACCATTTTACCCCTAGTGTTTTAGACCAAATTTCGAACCTATCGACGTCCGATGACAGCGTGCTGCCTGTTGTTGTATTTAGGAGATCGAGACCTATCTAACGGTCCTTGATTTGTGTGAAAATTAATGGTCAAACAAAAAGTCAACAATTTCCCTCTTTTTAACCAAATTACGAAAATGCCCTCTAACTTCCGAACGCCATAACTTTCTCCTCTGATGTCGGAATCGGACGTGCCACCTGTCTATGAACTGGTGACGTCCCGAACCACGTCACGGTCATCGATCAAAGTCCATTTGACCGCCTGAACGAAAAGTCAACATTTTTGCCCATTCCAAGGGCAAATCGTCATTTCGCACCGTCCGTCCGAAATCAGCCAACTAAGCACCGATTAACGTTACTAATCCATCATTAACCACTAATCTAATCCCGATTTACGGGACGGACCGTTTCAAAAATGAGACAGCATGAGGAAAGATTGGTCGTACTTGGCTACGGTCTTGCTCCCCTACTAGAGCTGCGGAAACTCTGTCTTGCGAGCATTGCTGAAAGATCTCGGAGACTACTGGTCAAGGAACCGCTCCCTGAAGGCCTCCCAGGTAACAATGTGGACGGTCCAACTTGACATCACCAGACTGTGCCACCCCTGGTACGCACCACCATCGAGCAGAAAAGTAGCCAATATAACACGCTCCTCAGGTGGGTAATGCATCACAGTAAAGATCCGCTCCCATCAGTTAATCCACTGGTGATCCTCAATCTGTGCTTGAGGGTCACGTCTCGGATGCATAACAAACTGTTAAGAGGCATAGAATAGTTAAATAACATCTAAAGCGTCAGTGTACAAAGTAGAGATCGTTATCCTAGTATTCTAACCACTAACCTAGTGCTTAGATACCAAGTTGACAAGACTCATCCCGATCCCCCTGGGACCATCTGGTGATGTGCCCTGCTCCCGTTTGATAATAACTCTAAAATACCGAATTTACCCTTAACATGCTTAAAGTTTTTAAAATTAAATAAAGGAAGTTAAACATACGAGTTTAGAGTTCTACACTGTCAAACCAGGGATAGTAAAAATAAAAAAATACGAGCACAAATGTCAGGTTACAAAATGGTGCTCAACATACCCAACAGGGTGTACAAGTGCGCAACAACGCAATCTATGACTCGGACTCCGGGTCCTCCTCCTATACCTCGATAGCACGGCTTGCAGGGGTCAATAAAACAATAAAGAGTGAGTGGGTCGAAAATAAACAATGTTTCCAAAACCAATTTAATAATATAATAATCATAAAGTTTTACCCCCTCCGTTTTCAAACTTACATGCATTAAGTTAAAACATAGGTCGTCTTAATCGTATGATAAAATCATATAATCTTATATAACCGAATAGGGAAAAGAAATCATAATAATAGTGCACTATAAAACCCATCCTCGACATCCCTGATGTCTGGCATCCCTGATGCCTAATAATGTCACGGTCCTAAGGCTACGCGTGCCACTCGGGATCTCAATCCTGAGTCTCCCCAAGGTCCACCCAGGTCAATGAGTCGCAGGTCAATGACCCTCCTAGGTTATCATCTATAATTGCACTCCTAATCATGAGCTACCCCTCGGATTAGCCCCTCTCAAGTAATGAGCAGTGACTACTCCAAGATACTACGAGACGTCCGGAGGTGACAGTAATCGTAAGGTAGGTATGTATAACACAATATTATATAATTCTACAGAAATCCCTAATTGACTTCGAAAACAAATCCATATATAATCCAGACAGTTCTCGTTCCCCAAACATCGTAATACGTATAAAACATTATAAAGTGACAAAGTAAAAAAAAAAGTTATCCATGCAATCATTTCGATATCAAAAGCCCACTCACACACGATCCTTACTACTCAAACAAACCGCCTAAACCTGTCCAAACACATCCAAAGGTCACTAATGGACTCTATAAGTTCAAACATAAAACCCTAGAACAGTACCGGCCCAAAAAAGCCGCCTGGCTCGCTTTCTTAGGCATTAATCCCAATTTTTACTAACTTAACGATCTCCGATTGACACGAAACCACCACTATTGGATTCGTATCGTTGAAACCTTGGAAATGGTGCCATTCCCACCTTGAAAATCGCCTTCACGCATCGGTCAACTGAAAGTCAACGTTGCTGACGACATTTAACATGTGCCACGTGTCAACAGTTGATTAGCCACGTCATGACCACATGTCAGACTCTAACAGTGCCATGTGTTAGCTGTTGGTTGGTCCACGTCACTGACATGCTAATGACATGTGGTAGCCAATGATTTGGCCACGTCACAAGCATGTCAGTGCACAGTCAGCACTGACATGTGACACGTGTCACGTCTTGAGTGGCTGCTGGTTTGACAAGTCTGACATGATGATGTCATCATCCTTTACCTCTGGACGGGTCAACCCGTCATTCTGTAACTGGGTCGCGTAGGCCCGCGACCCTGACCCAGCTGCCATTTCCCCATTTCAAGTCCATTTTTGATTTGATTTCTTTCTACGTACTTGTGTAATCCCCATCAAGGTCTACACCTAATTAAAAACAAGAAACACAGATCATAAACGTACCTAGATCGATGAACTGTGAGCCTTAACTTCCAGCTCTGTTCCCAATCGACTAAGCTATCCATGCTTCCTCCAAAAAAGCCCAAAGCACTCGTCCTGGTCCTTAGAACCACACCCAAACAACCAAAACGATTTTCAGACGTTAAACACTAAAGTTCCAAAAATGGGGTTAAACGGACTTGCAGGTTTTCAGTTTTCTCACCTCTCCGCTGTGCTCAGCCTCACCCTCAGCTGGTCGCAGTGGCTAATGAAGGTAATGGTGTAAGATTGTGGTATTTGGGTCTAATGGTTGTTCACGGTTTAGAGGAAAATGAAAGATGAAATGATGGAATGGGAGGGAGAGAGATGTGAGGAATAAATTAAATAAATGGGCCAATTAGACATAGATCCACAAAATAGGGAAACCCTGCTAATGGGGATGAGTGACACTTGTCACTCATCCAAGGGCCCACAATTAATCACCCACAAATCAGATTTTTAGGATCAATTAATTTGAATCTCGAGACGTAAAGTTAACCAATTTCGATCCCGTGACCATAACTTCCCTGTTTGATGTCCAATTTTGATGTGCCGCATTCCTAAAGGACTCGGGACATCCCGATCTACGTCACGGTCATAAGTTAGAGTCCAAAATGTATTCTAGGTCAAAGTCAACCTTTTCCCCACTAGGGGAAAAATGGTCATTTTGCATTACTTAATAGAAATTACAATAAAATATTGTTCAGATCGTTACATTTTTTCTGAAATCCATGTGAAAAACTAGGACACCAGTATCCAAAACCAATGAAAGGCCAATCAATAACCAATCATCGACTCATGTATCAGTCATGATAAACAACAGTACTACGCATAGGCTAGTAACCCGAGCTTTGGATTCCTAGGAACAATCACAATAACAATAATAGTAATCCCCAACGTCACTCATTTGGGAACACCCCTAGCTTTGGTTTCCCGAGAAACAAACGCAATCCCTGAGAATCAGCGATCTGGGAATACAACTAGTTTTGGCTGCCTGAGAAACACTAGCCGTGAGCTCAGATCGTCTTGGAAAACACTCCTAGCATCGACCATCTGGGAACTCATCACAACTACAATGGACATAATCCATGGATTAAATCCCGAACTTTCCTATCAACACCAAACCCTTTACACAAAACTAAATCAAAACACTTTCAAAACCAAGGCATGAGCAAAAATATCATTTCCATAAAATACCGTCAAATCACCGTGTCCAGAATCCATCAATAAATCCAGAAAATCATCAAATAATCATTTTGAACTCATATTCAAATAATTGCAACATAAATCTTGAAACAAAGTAATTAAAATATTTAACTATACATGCATAATAGTTTATAAAAACAAAGTCCACTCAGACACCATCCTTCCAGTTCAATTCCAAGCTGTACGTTCCTTTGTAATAACGGGAGCTGAACTGCCTGCCACAAATCACCACCAAGGGTCACTGATGTCCCAAATAATTTTACATTTAAATCCTATAATTTTTGGGATTAAACACAAATTTAAAACCCAAACATAATACTTTAGACACCCAAAATTACCCCGAGAAGATGTCTGATCGACTTGAAAATTGCATCAATGTGTACGTAACATAGTGCATCGAAAAAATGTTGTGGGTTCACCTTAAGATGACGTGGTATACACCTTCACGTGCCACCTACCTTCTCTATGATTGGGCCTCACATGCCTGCAGGTACAATTGTAGGCTCAGTCGTCGTCCTCCCTAAGTGGGTTTGCAGCTCGGGTCTTGACTTGTTTCCAATTCCCTTCGATTTTCGTCCGTATTCCACAATTAAACTAGCTAAACTACTCGAATTTAACCCAGAAACAGGTATATGGGTTCAATTCGTGGAATCCTTACCTTGAATTCTTGGATTTCCAATCAAAGCCCCCAGTCCAAATTCGAACTCTGTTCTAGGTTCATCACCGTGTGATTTTCTTCGAATTTTCAAAAGTCCTGCTTGTAATAGTCCCAAGAAGAGGTCTACAACCTCAATTTGAGTACTCAAGGTCCAAATTAACAAAATCCAATTTCAAAGTTTACGGATTTAAGCTTACCTAGGTTGTTCGAATTGTGGTTCCTTCTCCTCTTCTCTCTCTCCCTCTCTCACACTCTCTCTCCTTCCTTTTCTTTGTCTTTTCTTTCTCTTTTCTCTCTGGTCATCTCTTCCCTCCACGATCTTCTTTCTTTCAGGATTTTTTTCCGGGGTCCAACAAAAAAAAAGACATAAAACAACACACACACACACACACACACACACACACACACACACACACACTAAACACCCATAGGTTGGTGCACAAAAGATAAGGGAAGGGAGATGATAAGAATTAACACATGTCACCATCCCATGAAATCAGTAAAATATCTCCTCTTTTGAAATTATCAAAATGCCCTTAAATTAAAATTACCAAAATACCCCTAATGAATTTAGACCCGTAAGGAACTCATCCTATCTCGGATTTTGACGTGCCTACGCATTCAGGATTCCGAGGCCTACATAATAGTCCTCACAAAATGTCCAAAAATTACTCGAGATAAAAAGTTAATTTTTGACCTAAAAGAGAAAAATTGTCAATTCCCTTTTTAAAGTTTTGAAATTACCTTTTCTAAGTTTTCAAGTCGTTACACGACACGTGGCCTGATAGGTCTGCCACATGGTTGACATGGCATGACATGTGGCTCCATGTGGCATGACATATGGCGACATGTGGCATGACACTTGTTGACACATGGCACCATGTCAACATCCATGTCAGCTGCCACGTCTGTGTCGCCTTCAACCTTTTGGCAGGTCGACTCGTGAGTCTGTAACTGGTTTCAGCTCGGGTTCTGACCCATTCCCAATTTCAGCCATTCTTAGTCCGATTTTCAAATCCAATTCATCTACTTCAGTTCTAACCTACCCAAAAACAGAAAAATGTTTTCAATTCAATGAACAAACGCACCTTAATTCCTCAAAATTGTTCAAAGCTTCACAGTCCACAATTGAACACTATTCTGGGCTCATCGCTGTACTAAATCCTTCGAATTCAATGGTTATACACTTGAAGGTTCCAAAAAGATGATTTTAACCTTAGTTCTGGTGATTACAGCCTCAAAAATTGAAATTCAAATTCCAAAGGTCACTAGTTATTTTCTTCTAGGTCTCTCAAGTTTATTCCTCTTCTTCTTTGTTTCTTTCTTTCATTCTTTCTTTCATTTTTTTTTTCTCTTTTTTCAATTTTTTCTCTCCTTTCCTCACTATATTTCTCTGGGCTCATGGGTTATAAGATCAAAGTTGAGTCTTGGTTTTTGGTTTGCAACATACACAACATGCACAGAGCACACCCATACACTAGCAAGGTGGTAAGGGAGGCATGGACACTAATCTTCACTAGATGGTGATACATGTCACCATCTCATGTGGGTGACTGGTAGGATCCGTCCCTTATTTCCTTGAAAATCGAACCGGTCCTTATCCCACTTGACAACTTTTTTCAAATAAGAGATATCACCAATTTTATGCATGTTCATATCTTATTAAGTTAACCAAATTAAACCTATCCTTGTGGGATCACCACCCACGTCCAATGTACTAACCCCGTTAAGTGGTGAACATTTTACTTTTTTCGAACATTAGTTCACTAAATAACAATTTTAGAACAGTTATTCATTATAGCAACATCATTACCATCATGACGTCAAAACCTCGTATTACATCCTTATTATGCCTTATCATAATTTCATTATGGTTATCATAATTTCATTATGGTTATCATAATGTTAACTTATCATAACATACCATCACACATCACATTATCATCATATAATATTATACATAATCAATCTCAAGTACAATAAAAGCTCTTTTAAACACCTTTTCTTAATGACTAGGATATCACTCCTTCCATAACCATATTTCATCATCGTAGAACCATCATTGTCTAGATTAGTCTTAAGTTGGCAATACCCTATTTTAATAGTATTAATTATTTGATTTATATGTAACATATTATATCAAATATAAAAATTGTGCCTGTGCGACATTCAATCACCTTGAATCCTATACCATTAGATTCGTCTCAAAGAATATTACAAAAACCATGTTGAACACATCCCCATACCAAGTCAGACGCGCCGTCATGCGCCGCCTCTTCCCTCTGCACGTGGTGGCCATGCACCTCCTAGTCGTCTTCAAGCTTGGAACCGAGTTGACCCAGTTCCTGCAACTCGACTCGCTCACCCATGAACTTAACCCAACTATTACTCCGTTATTTCACGTCCAATCCCTAAGTTCTAGATATTAATTTGAATCCTTTCGAGCCCAAGAATATCTAAATATACTTAAAAGGGATAATTATAAATATGTCCAATGTTTGAGTTCAACTTATAAGTTAATCCAATATGGTAAATAGAGACAGTAAAAAATAAATAACATTTTTTTTAGTGTTTGTCAAATTATATCATTCTTTTTAGTCTATTATTTTTTAAACAATTACAAATATGTCATTACATATTATATTTATGTACCTACCAATATCTGATTCTAGACTTACAGGTAAATCAAATAATATTACATACTTAACTTTTCCATATAAATAAGATACCTATATATATAAACGTTTATTGTATCGTAATAGATATATTTTTTTATATACCTCTCTGAAAAGAAAATAAAATAAACATGTTCTTATTAATTTACCTACAAAAAGAAAGAAGATAAATAATGTACCTGTAACTCTCTGACTCTTCAAAAGTATCAGATGTTATCTGATAAAACAAATATAAAATAAATATTCTGATATTTAGTTAGAATTATCTTAATTTAATTAATTTAGAAAAATAATAATATTTGAAAATTGAAAGTTTCTCAACCGTATCTGATAAAATGGCATAAAATATATTTAAAAACTTAAAAAAAACAAAGCCATAAAAGAACACAGAAAAAATATGAAAAAAAAAAACAGTAAATGAACTATTTTATATGTTAAGTGGACTAATTTATAAGTTAGGATTAAAAATTGGGTCAATTTATAATTAGTTCTACTTAAAACAACGTAAATCGTACTAAAACTTGATAAGCTTACCTTTCATGCTTCGACCATGGTTCCAGTGTACAGCATGCAGCCTCCTACATGCTAAGCCAGGAAGATTTGGCTCTTTATGATCGCGTGAACTCAAAGAAGATGATAACAAGCTTTGCTTTGAGCTTGGATGCCCCAACAGATTTATCACATTATTGATCACATGATATGTTTCTCAGATTTAGGTATCCGGTTTTTCCCAGACCTCACATCTTCCCTATTCTTGTCCTTCGTCCTCAACTCTCCATTTCTTTCTTTTCTTTCCTTATCTGGCCTTGCTTATTTTCTTCTTCTCTATTTTTCTTTACATTCTTAATTTTCTTCTTTTTTGGTTACTCGTTGTCGAAGCCACCCACACCCCAAACTTCACACACACACACACACACACACATATATATATATATATATATATATATATGTAGTTCGGTGGAAAATTACAAAGGGAAAAGTCTAGAATTTTCTGGTCAAGCGTCACCATCCAAAAATATCTCTTAAGAAAAAAGTCCAAAATGTCATTCAAGTAAAAATTACTAAAATGCCATTAATTTCTTTTGACCCGTATTATTGTCAGTTAGTCTCTGATCTTGGCGTGCTGCTTGAATACCGATTCAGGAGTTTGAGACCTTCGTAATGGTCTTTCCAGAACGTCCAACAAATACCTGGGGGTTAAAAGTCAATGTTTGACCTTCCAAGGGCATAATCACCATTTCCATTTAATTTTCCAAATTTTATTTCTCTCAAATTTACGGGTCGTTACAGTGACTCTGCAGTAAAAGCCAATGTCCAAAATATCCTAATGTCCAAATTCCCAAAATACCCTAATGCCCAAATTACCAAAATACCCCTGTTCATTTCAGACCTGTTTCAAAGAAATCCGAATTTTGATTCCAACATGCTGCCTATCCACAAACTCAAGACTCTGAGACTTACGCAATGGTTCTCTAAAAGCATGCAAAAGTACTCCAATCTAAAAGTCGACATTGACTACTAATAAAGACAAGGGAAAAAATGCCAATTTACAATCCAAACTTCTGGAATTACATTTCCTGAATTTTTGGGCTGTTACACCTAGAGACCTTCCTTAAGGTAAAACATACGGTCTTTCAGCTGCCCAGAAAATCCAATAATTTCAATGTTCAAATACAAGGTAATCTCTTTCTCAAATCTTCTAGACTAATCTAAAGATGCAACCACAGCTTGTGCAACCCTGAGAGTATGCAAATCCTTTAGCTCCTTCTGCATATTGCTCTTCGCAGCAGCTCAACAACATTCAGAATCGTTCCTCAAACACTAAGATGTACTCAACTCTATGAATCTTGATCAATCACCAATATGGGTATAGCAAGCAATAACCCAAACCCTTCTACTCCTGATAATTTCTGAGAGACCAAGAAGATGAAGAGGACCAGATGGAGGTGGTGGCCGGCCAAGGGAACGCCGCCGTGGACGGCGGATGACAACTCGTACATAGGTATCGGTTTAACCGATTTCTTATCCATTTTCAATTCCTAGCATTATGGGTCGTTTTGGGTGATTCTAATGAATTAAATAGGTTGTTAGGGTTATAATAGGATGGTTTTGGGAAGTGGTAGAAGACCGTGAAGCCCAGGGAGAAAACAAGAAAAATTGGACCGTGAGAAATGTTGGACCAGTCGGGTTTTGAGGGTTTTAGGGGTTTTGGTTCCTAGGATCAAACCATGAAGAACAGGATCGATTAGGGAAGAAACAGATGACAATTGGACCGGGTATGAAGCTGGACCGGTCACGCCGGTCCAAGTTGCAGGGAGAACCGGGCCGGCTGATTCGGACCAGCCGCTGGAGGACAGGGACGACATTGTAGCACTGGTGTGTGGCTCCCACGCGCAGCCACTTCAGGCGGCACGAGCGGGCGCGTGGGGGAGATTCTGAGGAAGGTTTGAACATGTGAAATCATCTATTCGATGTAACGAATATTTTGGGACTGGTTTCAAGGCGATCAGAAATCGTCTCGATATAGTTCGGGTTGTTCGAACGTTTCGGTGGGAGTATAAAAATAGTTAAAAATCCCAGAAACTTAATGGGCTTTAGTGATGGGTTAATTAAGTAGTTAGTAACTCTCTAAAGTGATTTGGATAGATTTGGAAGTCCCGAAGATGACGGTTGACCCGGGAAGGTATACGGCGCACGTATCGAGGCGACAGCGCGGACGGTCTGTGAGTGGACTTTATTTCTGAAATCGATGCATACATAAATGTTTTATATATGTTTTAATATGTGTTTTGGGATGCCTTGAGTGCATTTTTTTGTGTGTTTACATATGGGCACGTATTTCGAGTTTTTCTGGTTTTATACGTGCTTATACACGCTTATGCTTTCGGTTTTCATGAAATGGTTTTGAAAAGGTAAAACCGGGCATGAGACCCAATTGGATTTGGTTTTGACTCAGGCATGAGACCATGTTGATGACCCGTAGGTCTGAGTCGTGGTCGCGACAGGTGCTGTGTGCACGGCGATGGACAACGTGACGCTCGCCTCCGGATTGGGATACGTTCCTTCTGGAGAGGTCACGATGCACGTCCCGTTGTCGAGCAGCCATTGGAGGCTCGACTTCGGAGTGACGACGGTATCGGAGATCGATCGGCGACGTGTGCACCATGGTCTTGATATGGTCGCGGCAGTGATGTGTTCACGGCGACATACTAGGATTGAGAGCGGTTCTGGATTGATGGTTGAACGCATCGCTGTGATCGGGATTGTGACTGATCCTGAGATATCGGGCTCGATGCCCAGTTTATTTATGAGTTCGGGCTCGAGTCCCAGTTGATGTGAAAACGGGCTAGAGGCCCTGTTGAGTCGTATGTTCGGGAGGCCCAGTTGCTTTATATATCTGGCGTGAGTCCCGTTTTTATGGTTTTATTTACTGGTATGTATATAACCTCCTTATGAGCTTATTGATTGGTCTCCTCCAGACGTCGACCTGGAGAGTCACGATCCACAGGCCAGTGTGGGTATCCCCATAAGGATCAGTGGGCGTTATGATGTGGTCCGGGACCAGATTCCGGAGATATGATCGGACTAGGTCCGAAGATGTGCCTCCCAGATGGAGAATTCCTAGGAGAAGACTCGGAGTGAGACCCCGAGTAGTATGCATACTTATATATATATTGAGACATCGTGACTATATCGGGGATGTGTTCCCTAGGGGCTGTGTGCCCCAAATTGGCATCTTCTCTGGAAGTGCCTAGGATGGGTTATATATGTATGTATGTATATGTGGATGAGTTTTCACTGAGATGGAATTGAGCTGAGACCCACGCGTATTGTTTTTGGGCTGAGACCCTTATGAGTTGGTTTTGGGATGAGTTCCCACGTGTTTTGGTTTGGGCGGAGGTCCCACGTATTGATTGACGGATTTCAGGCCAAGGCCCAAATGGTTTTATGGTTCATGACGGTTTATGGGTACCGAGCATGAACCCTAGAAATGGTTTTTGAATGCATGCATATGTTTTTAATGAAGGGCATAAAGGTCTTTTGTGAAATGTGTTTTTATAAAATATTTGTTTTGTGCACTCACAGCTTTTATGTTTTGAATGCTCTTCAGGTTGATCGCGGATGTGGCTGTAGCAGAGACGAGACATTACATTCCTCCTTTGGATCCTGGCGCACTCTGATAGCCTCGGTTGGACAAAGGACGAAAATATCCCTGGTCTGACACTTTGTGTCAGACGCGAACAGGCACGTCCCACGATAATCCCGAGGGATTTGGGACGGGTCCTGTCATAGTGCAACTGATTTCTGCTTGTTAGATGGCCAAGAGAATACACCAGTACCTAGTTTAAATGTGTAGCCAGCTATGCTCTTCAAGTCATCCCCACTTCCTCCCCAATCACTATCACAGGATCCAAGAAACTTTGGTTCAACATTCCTTCCATACATTATGCTAAAGTCACTTGTACCTTGAATGTATCTTAGGATCCTCTTTGCATGTCCATAGTGAACTCGAGTTGGATTAGGCATAAATCTGGACAACAAGCTTGCAGCATACAAAATATCTGGCCTAGTTGCTGTCAAATACCACAAACTCCCCACAAAGCTTTTATACACAGATTCATCAGTACTACCACTACCATCTTCTTTTTGAAACTTTTCATTTTCTACTAGAGTTGTTGCAATAGGTTTACAACCAGACATACTGAACTTCTCTAGTATAAATTTTGCATATTTCTTTTGAGAAATAAAGATACCATCATCTGGCTGACTAATACCAATACCCATAAAATAATACAACATGCCTAGATCACTCATCTTATATCTCCTCATCATATCATTCTTGAAATTCAAGATCACTACTTCCAGTATAGATCAAATCATCAACATATAAAGAAACAATGAGTATATCTGAGTTACCTTTAGTTTTGACGTAGAGGGCAGCTTCTTTTTCACTCCTTCGAAATCCCCTCTCATTGAAATATGAGTCGATCTCTCCATACCATGCTCTAGGTGCTTTCTTAAGGCCATAAAGTACCTTCTTAAGCTTGTACACTTTCTGCCCTTTTTCTTCAATAACAAACCCTTGAGGTTGTTCAACAAACACATCCTCCTTTAGGATTCCATTAGGAACACAAACTTCCAACTAGTTGGTGTAGGTACCATCCCTTTTGAGCAGAAATAGAGATTAGGCGTCTGATTGTTTCATGTGTAGCTACTGGTGTAAATGTTTCACAGAAGTCAATCCTAGGTTTCTGAGAATGCCTGTTTGCCACCAATATAGCTTGTTCCTTTGTATGGAACCATCTTCATTGAGCTTTATCTTGTATATCCACTTTACTTCTATCACATCTTTGTCAATCGCTCTATCAACCAGCTCCCATATTTTGTTCTTCACAATAACTTCAATCTCATTTTGCATTTCCACCTTCCATGTCCCATCTTTCACTCCCTCTTCAAACTTTTCTGGTTCTGTAATAAATAAATTGTAGCTTTCATAGACATCATTCAAGCTCCTCATTCGAATTGGTGTTGAACTTGGAGATGAAGGTACTGTAGAGTCTTGTTAATTTCCACTTTCAAATGATAATTGTGGACTTCCTCGCTCAATTTCAGCTTCATTTTGTTGAACATCATCTTCAATTCTGACTCCTGCAGGTTCATCTTGGATTGTTTTCTGATTCCAATCCTAAGAAGATTTCTCACAAAAGAGAACATCTCTGCATATAACCACTTTCTTTTTTCCAGATTGTAGAGCATATACCCTTTTATATGAGAAGCATAGCTTACCAAAATGCATCTTTCACATGACTCATCAAACTTTTGTCTTAGCTCCTTTGGTACATGAGCAAAGCAAGCTGAGCCAAACACCTTCAAATGATTCACAGAAGGTTTTCTTCCACTCCATGCCTCAATTCTTGCTTATGAAGTTCGCCACAATATCAAACATTTTATCTTTTAATTACATAATAAAATAAAGAAATATTAGACTTATTATTTTCATTTGTAATTTCTTTTTATCACTTTCTTATTTTTGCAAGTTTCTAATTTTTAAATTCCTTTTTTGACAATTTTCTTTTACTTCAAAATTTTCATCGAGCCATATTATGTCACTATATAGTAAACACTAGCTATTGAACCTGCGCGATGCTGCGGCATATTTCAACTGTGTCCTCTACCTAAAAACAATTAGTATGAGTACGATTCATAATCAACATCAATATCATTGCTCTGTGCATACAATTACACATTATAGAAATAACTACATTATCAAAGATGCATAAAACGAAAACCATTATAGAATAAGAAGAATTAAATAGACAATTAGCATAACATGTATTAGTCATTGCTCCAAAATAACTACATTATCTCCATTAATAGTGTTACAAAACAATAGGTGCTCCTTCCCTGGCTAATAAAAGAAATTCTAAAAAACATGGACTTATGATCACTATTGAGAAAATATAGTGAATGCCTCTATTGACTACTGATGTTCACTTCCTCTACTTGCTTTCTTCACTCATCTTTCTCATTTGGCTTGCTAGAAGAAAATGTAGGTTGATTGAATGGGTTGGTAACTTAGTAAGAAAATACTATCATGAATGAAGACTATTCATGGGCTTATTAATTCCAATTCGGAAGAGGAAAAGATAGACAACCAAATATCTATAGCTAATTGAAAGGCACAATTAAGCAAAAAAAAAAAGTGAAATAAAGTTTTTAATCCATTTCGACACCCAATGGAATGTACAGAAATGGCTATAACAGAGTTTCTGTTATTCGTATTAACAGCTACTCTAGGATGAATGTTTTTAAGCGGTGCTAACGATTTAATAACTATCTTTGTAGCTCCAGAATGTTTCAGTTTATACTCCTGCCTATTATCTGGATATACCAAGAAAGATGTACGGTCTAATGAGGCTACTATGAAGTATTTACTCATGTGTGGGGCAACATAGATGAACAACAAATATAACTGGAACAAATAAATACAAAGTGACATATCAACAAACAGTGAACATTCATGCAAAGAAAAACGCAAACCATATATGCATGAAAAATACTAAAGAGGCAAAGAGTGAACTAACCTATTGATGAAGAAAAGCTTTCTCAAGATTGAGATTTAATGCTTTTGCTACACACACCAACTGTAGACCTCTAGAAGCACTATGAATTGCAGAAATACTACAAAACTGCTCCACCTAAAGGAAAAAGAGAAAGCAGTATTTCAAGTTTAATCACTGTATGTATACACCTTTAGTTAAATTGAAACATGATCCAATTTGAGTAGGAAGAAAAGTCCTTTTGAAAGCTTCTTTTTCATTTTTGTAGGAAGAAAAGTGAAACTAAACTCTTCAGTGAGAATCATAATGATTTTAACATCACAAATTGGTTCAAATTGGTACCATGCATAATTTCTGAAAAGTTGGACAAAGCTAAATCACTTGCAATAAGTGATAATTATTTCCAACACCAGGCCGCAATGACCTAGAGATATAACAATTTTGTATGACATTTGAAATATGTCGTTGATGTTTTGCCAATCTAGCTACATCCTTATTAATTTATACTAAGCCAAATATTCTAACAAATGGGAAACAACTTTTGTGCACTTTATGAATAAAAGAAACCAATACAATCTATCTGGATTTAAACTAAAATGAACATCAGAAAATGCCAGAAATTAGAGAGAAAATAGTTTATCCGCCAACAAATCTTCAAGCCTAATATACATCCTTATTCTTCTTCTACCCTTCCTCTATTCCTGCATAAAAAATTTAAGACAAACAAACCCAGAATTTGAACAAATAAACTCATCAACATATTGGAAGATCAACCCACAAACTCAAACATAACGTGAGCAATCCAATATAAACTCTTCAATTGGACAGTTTACTTGTATTTCCTTCATTTGTTTGACATATCGTTCCCTTCATCTCACTTGTTTTATCAAAATTCTATTCCTATATGTAGAAAGGATATTAGAAAACTCAATGATTTTTTATAGAAAACTGAATAGAGAAATGAATAAAATATTCAATGATTTCAATAAAATAAAAACCTCAATGATTTCTTTGCTTCAATGCATATTGAACAACTCCAATGATTTTTTTAGAAGGATAAAATTTTCAATTCATTCAATAAAAAGAACAATGATTGTCATCAAATACAAAAGAAATTTTGATGCATAGATACTCCTTTCTGACATTGATGAAAATTAGAGGAAACCAAGACTCTTTTGACTATTAAAAATCTCAAGCACTTCCTCTTCTTTGCATATTCATATAGGGTCCTCTAAATTATGGGATTGAAAGCAATTTTCATAATAAGAGTGGAATTGAAAGAAAATCAATACCATACTCAATTCAATCCAACAATCAATTAATACCACATTAGAATGCAACTCACACACACAATAAGAGCGGATTGAAACTAAATTGAAGACAAAATTTATACAGATTTGAAAAAGAAAAAAAGAAAAAGCGGAACTAACACTAACAAAGCAACATTAGGGTCCCCCCTATCAAAGGTGGACCACATTAAAGCTGCAAGCATAAAAAAAAATCTACAATCTCATTAACTATTAATCCTTTCTTTCAGTAGAAATGCTTCATTTTTAAAAGAGCTAATTCCCAAAACCAGAAAAAAAGAAAATTATTAGCTTAAAATGCTCGATTCTTAATATATCTAGTAAAACATATAGAGATTCAAAGCGATAAAAAATATGAAAGAATGATTGTGTCTAAATTAAGTTTGAATGTAAACCTTAAATTGAGAAACAAACAGATTGTTTCCAATGTTAACTGAGAAACAAACAGATTGTTTCCAATGTTAACCCTACAACCAATTATATAGAAAAATAATAGGTTTATAAAACAATTGTCTTTTAGTTCAACTAAATTCATTTATTTCAGGTATTATCAAGCTACATAAATGCATTATAATCAGCTCATTTTAGTAAACCATGTAAGAATAACTAAAGACTGAACTTCACCTCTAAGAGCACCAAAATTAACCATTCCCATTGAATGAAATACTTTTTTCAATTACACACATACCATTGCATAAACGGTTTAATCGTCATGAACTAAAAATAAACTTGAATTCACTATGTAAGAGCAGAAGATCAAAATCAATGTTTAGGGCTAACATCCAAGTTTAACTCAGATACAATTAGTCTACATAATGTATGAAATTGGAAATGCAAGTTTGGAGAGTATATAATCAAGTATACAAAATTAGCAACTTATTAAGATGTAAAAAGGTCAAAAATAAAAGAATTAGTTTCTAAGTGAGCTTTGACATTCACAGAAGCCTGCGTCTACTAAAAATTGGCAAGGGACTCAAATTGTGAATGATCACATCAGGTACCTCACACAGCATATTAACTGACGAAAGAATAGGAGAAAAACTAAAAACTAAGCTTATCTCTTGGAAAACATTATAAACCATTGTGTTCAGTGAAATGAAAATATGAAGCTAAACATTAGTGTAAATGAACCACTGTGATCGATTATATCAGATTGCACACTCCATCAAATTCACTCCCATAATTATGAACAATGATATTATTCTTTGCTTATTAAGTAATCAATAAATTAAGAATGGATTTGATTTGATTTAATTAAGATGATCCTTCCTCTAACAATAGAAGCATGATCGAAGAGATTTTATTTTCTTTCAACAGGTGAGTGTCCCAAACCCAACCCAACAATTTCGTCCTTAATCCTTCCAACAAATGAATATGCAAAACTTTACAATCAGCCCAAAAAATTCGTCTAAATAACCCAACTCAATCATCAATTAAATAAATCCAACATTAAACAAATGCATAAACAAAACCTTACTGCAAATTTGTCGACTTCTTCTTCCGCGAAATTCATACACCAGAGGAGGGTACTCCACTTCTTAAGGCAAGGGGAAAGGATTACGTGAAGTTGAGATTGAAGCAAAGGAGTGTCGAATTCGAAAGTTACACGGGCTGAAGGAACGGAGGTCACATAAAGAAGAAAATTGCAGATTGGAGCAACCAAAATTGTCGACAGAGTGCAAACGAATTTGAAAAGCAATTTGATGTTGTAAAAGCAAATCGTTGCTCCGATGGATGTTAGGCTTGAAGGTTTGTTGGCGTGCGGAAGAAAGAGAAGAAGAAGAATAAGAAAATCGCAAGAGAAGATTGAAACAGAATACACAGACGTTTCTCGAAGAAGCAAGTGGAGTTGATATCGGAAAACATGGAGATGGGTGGGTAAAATCGCAAGACAGGAGGGGGAGGGTAAAATTGGGATTTTGATGCATGAACAATGTTTTGGATGAAAATACTGTACATGAATAGTGATTTCGACTGCTTGGACTTTAGTATAGATATAAATTTAGAACTACTCAATTTGTGAACTTTTATATCGAATACTCTTTTGGATTAGTTTAAGAAAGTTGAGATCAATCCTATCTTCAGTAAAAAGATAATCGAGTTGCATATAATCTTGTTAAACACAACTTTCCAGTGGATCTAAGTTATTGCTATATTGACTTTCTCTTAATTTTTTTGGTGTCGACAGTTGCAGACATGCATGAATCCAGAAATTAAAGATAAAAGGTGGGTTAAATTTTAGTTAGGCTAATTTTTTTATTAAATTTCGATGATATTAAGTGAATTTTATTGATTATAAAATATACCTAATTTATAAAAAGAAATAAAAAATAAATATGCAAATAAAATAAAATAATACCTAAAATTGCAACAAACTCCTCCTTTACTTGAATAAAGTATCATATAATTTTCAAAAATGTCATCACCTCTCTTATTTAAGTGTAAAATTTATTAATAAGTGAGTTGGAGCACACACCATTTCTCTTATTCAAAGATAAAAACTAACATTATATAAAATTTTATATTGACTATCAATTTTTGGTGGGCTGGAAGGCTGGAGCACACCCTAGCTCAAAACAGCAGCTTGCGCCTGGTTGCAGATGATATAGCTGGACTCACTAGGCCCAAGATCTTTACTCGTGCTCCGTATTTTACTTAATGCTAGTTTGTTCTTTTTTTTTAGCCCCAGGCCCCTTTGTTTATCCAAAAAAAAAAAACGAATAATAAAGCAATTTCCAAGTGTAAAACAAGCAGCAAAATGTTTTGGTTGATTCTCAAAATATTTTATATTTCATGTGTGGGCGTTAGTTGTTTAGTTTTTCCGTACACCCATTACACAAATACACATATTGAGATTTTCGATATATTAATTTTAATTTATTTATATGTTTGACAAGGTATAAGAGTACATTGTATGATTTGTCTTTTATATATATGAAGTATCAATTTAGAAATATGTGATTTAAGAAAATTATCTAATTTATGATATGAGGCGAAATCCTAAACAAAGCACAATTATGCATTAAATCAGGGCCTGATATCAACATGTACATATATATATATATATATATATATATATTCTTACATACACAAGTAGTGTATGTAACCTAATTATATATTTTGATGCGTATATAGTGTATGCATAATAAATTATAATTATATATTATGTGAGCATGCATGCATATGCGTATATATATATATATACATGCATGCATATATGCTTATATTCTACTGGCGGATTACCATAATAAACAAAAATTACTGACTAAAACATCGAAATTTGATAGGCCAATATGTCAGGACCCGTCCCAAATATCACCACGATACCCGGGACGAACCCTGCTCCCGTCTAACAATCACACTTAAAGTACCACAAGAACCTCAAAATAACCATAAGCATAACTATCAGACAAGGGAGTAAATATAATACAACTGTAGAACAGAGCATAGCGTTATACAAAACAGGCACAAAAGTCCTACTAGGCTAATCTTGCAAAAGAAGAACGTCGTAAGCTCTATGCCTCGATCCCTGCCTCAACGTTCACCCCAGCGTTATCACCACGACCTGGAGGGTAAATTAAAACCAAAAGTGTGAGTGGACTAAAATAAATAAGAGTTTCAAACACGATATAGAAATCAAATAAGGATGAAGAAAAACAATAAGATTTTACCCTCCGTTTTAAAATATGCATGCCTAACTAAGTATCAGAAAACCACAACATCAAACAGTATAACAAGATCATATCAGAAACCCAAATCCACCAATATCCAAGTCTAATCAAACCTGCTGGGTCTATCCGAGTCTTTAAACTCAAACCAGGCCTAAAATGTAATCCGAGTCTTTAAACTCAATAGGCCTACGGGGGTAATATCGTAAATATCCGAGTCTTTAAACTCAATCCGGGCCCGACCCCCGTCAATCACAATATCCGGGTCTTTAAACCGAATATCCAGATCCAGCAAATCCAATCCAAAAACAATTCTAAATCCATATCCAAACCTGAATCCGAAATCACTGGTCTGATGCCCTTTCGGCATCCAGAACCGTCATTCCGAACCCAAATCCGGAATTTCATTTTTCCGACTTTAAAACCAAACCTGGATTACCAAAATCATATTTCATAATCCACTTATAACCATCATAAAACAATTATAGATGGAAAACATGGAAACATAACGTCAAAATCAGAAATCCAGCTATTCCTCGAAAAACAAACAAAAACCCTAAAAATTTCTCAAAAAACGTGCAAACATATCAACCACATATAATCACCATTAAAAGCATAAAAACATACTTTAAATCATAAAACATGAATAAAAGAAGTTAGGCATGCTCGTAAGAAAAGATAGAGTCCACTCACGAATCCAAAAGTGTCAATCGCGCTCCGTGCGCTCTTCAACCGTCTCAGGCGTCTCCCGTCCTGTCAATAGGCACCAAATAGGGTCACAAATACGTCAAATATACTAACCCTAACTTCCCCAAATTTCCGGGAAGTTATACATAATTTAAACTTAAACCCTAAACCGTCCAAATCCTCGAACTATCCCGTAACATCGTCCGATTAACCCGAAAGTTACACCAATGGATTCCTTATGACATTTAGAACAAAACCCATGTTGAAAGTTTGTTGAGAATCCTCCCCACACGCCCCTACGCGCCGCCCAAAGTGGCTGCGCGTGGGCCTCGCGCGCCTGCTACAGTGCATCGTCTACCTCGAGTCACCCGGTTCAACTATGTTGAACCGGCGTGACCGGTTCTCCTCCATTCTTCCACTATTTCCGTCCAATCAAATCCTAGAAGCTTCGTCCAGTTCCCTGCAACCAAACCCAGTCCTAAAACTTGGAAATCGAAGCCTAAAACCCAGCGTCTTCATCCCTGAAACAAACTACCCGTTTGCCCTGTTTTGGCCTCCGGCCACCCAGGTCATCCCCCGTCACGGCACCAACCTCAGACGACTCCTGGGACCTTTAGGAGTCTCACCCTAACCTCCAAATCCCTCGACTCTAGCCCAAAGTCCACGACTTTCGAAAACAATCAAACGGGAAAAACAGGGGAATGGGGTCTCACCTGCGATTCTTCCTCCGCCGTCTGCACCGCCGTGTACCACGGTGTCCAATGAGTCCTCTGCGGTCGTCCTAACTCCTCCTCATCTTGGTTTGAACCACAACATGGCACAACCACCACCTCTGTCCCACGGCTTCTCTGTTTTCTCTGAAAACTCAGCCTCACCACCGCCGTGTTTCTAGCACGATCTCACCCCCAAATTCCGATCACCAGCTTCCTCTCTTCTCTCTGTAACTCTCACAATTCACCAAACTCTCACCCACACATTGAATCGATCACAAACTCTCACATCTTCACTCTCTGTTTTCTGTGTAAAATGCCCAAAATACACGGTTTAAACTTGAATGTGTTGTGGCCGTGCACACACAAATTTTCCTAGAAACCTCTAGGTCTCTCCCACGTGTCCATCATCCTATGGACAACAACATAAATATCCAAGCCCACTCAGCCACTTGCCCTTATCTGATTGGTCTTAAGAGAAAAAGACCAAATTGCCCCTAGGTTTAGAAATTACCATTTTGCCCTCAAACTTTCCAGACCCGTAACCATTTCTTCCGACGTCCGATGACAACGTGCCGCCTGTCGTTGTACTCAGGACGTCGAGACCTATCTAACGGTCCTCGGTCTACATGAAAATCACAAGTCCACTAAAAAGTAAACATTTTCTTCTAATTAATAAAAATTACGGTAACGCCCTTAATCTTTCGAATGTCATAACGTTTTTTCTGATTGTCCAAATCGGACATGCCACCTGTCTACGGACTCGTGACGTCCTAAACTACGTCACGGTCAGTGGTCAACACTCATCACACTTGTAAATCAAAAAGTCAACTTTAGTGCACTATTCACAAGGGCAAAATCGTCCTTTTATACAAATCTTTTACAAAATTACATTTATACCCTTCCTGAAGGTACGGGTTGTTACAATCTACCCCCTTAAAAAGAATTTCGTCCCCGAAATTCAGTGAAACAGGTAAGGGTACCGTTCGCGCATTAAGGCCTCGGGTTCCCAGGTAGCTTCTTCCACCTGATGGTTCCTCCACAATACTTTAACTAAGGGAACCGTCTTCCTTCGTAAGAATTTATCTTTCCGATCCAAAATCGCTACAGGCTGCTCTTCAAAGCTCAAATCCTCCCTAAGCTCAACAGGCTGTGCTTCCAAAACATGTGAATCATCCCGTATATACTTCCGAAGCATAGATACATGAAAGACATTATGTACCTTTGCCAAGTCTGCTGGTAAGGCCAATCGATAAGCAACAGGACCAATCCGCTCCAAGATCTCATAGGGTCCAATGTAATGAGGACTCAGCTTCCTTCGCCTTCCAAACCGTACGATCCCCTTCCAAGGAGATAACTTCAAGAAAACCCAGTCTCCTACTGAAAACTCCAAATCTCTGATCCTACGGTCGGCGTAACTCTTCTATCGGTCCTGTGCCGCCTTCAATATATCTCTGATCAGTGCCACTTTTTCTTGAGTAAGATCTACCAGCTCAGAAGTAGTCAATCTCCTCTCACCAACCTCGGTCCAACACAATGGATTCCGACACTGTCGCCCGTACAAAGCCTCATAAGGAGCCATCCCAATACTCTCCTGATAACTTTTATTGTAGGCGAACTCCATCAAAGGTAAATGTGACTCCCAAGTACCCTGAAAATGTAAGACACACGCTCTCATCATATCCTCGAGAATCTGGATGGTCCGCTCAGACTGCCCATCGGTCTGAGGATGAAAGGCAGTACTGAAATGCAGTTTTGTCCCAAAAGCTTCCTGTAAGCTCTGCCAAAACAGGGAAGTAAACCTCGGATCTCTGTCAGATACTATCGACTCTGGAGTACCATGCAGCCGAATAATCTCATCAATAAACAACTGTGGAAACTGCGCCAACCTGAAGTTCTCCCGTACTAGCAAGAAATGAGCAGACTTCGTAAGTCTATCCACTATCACCCACACACCATCATTCCCCTTCGGTGTCCTGGGAAGCTTGAATACAAAATCCATCGTCAGGTGATCCCATTTCCACTTGGGGATCGGCAAAGGTTGCATGGCTCCATAGGGTCTCTGCCGCTCGGCTTTCACCTGTTGAAAGATCAAGCACCTACTGACAAACTCTACAATCTCCCGTTTCATACCTGACCACCAGTAATGCTCTCGAAGTGTACGATACATCTTGGTCCCACCAGGATGCAGCGCATAGGCTGAACAGTGAGCCTCATCCAATATCTTCTTCTTCAATGTTTCATCCTCGGGTACACACAACCGTCCATCCTTAACCAAGGCTCCATCCTCGCGAATCTCAAAGTCCTGTCTCTCTCCAGCCTCGACCTCAATCCGTATGATGCCCAAAATGGGGTCCTCAAACTGACATCAATAACCTGATCAATCAAAACAGGTCGCACGTGGAAACTTGCTAGTAATGCTCCCTGACCATCCATCTTCAACTCTACTCCAAGCCTACGGAGCTCAACCAACAAAGGTAACCGGACTGTCCTCAAATGCGACAAAGAACTAGCTGATTTCCTGCTCAAAGCATCGGCTACCACATTAGCCTTTCCTGGATGATACTCGATCGTACAATCATAGTCCTTAAGCAGCTCTAACCAACGTCGCTGTCTCAGATTCAATTCCTTCTGAGTAAACAGATACTTTAAACTCTTATGGTCCGTGAAAATCCTGCACCTCTCGCCGTACAAATAATGTCGCCAAATCTTCAGTGCATGAACCACCACAGCTAGTTCCAAGTCGTGTGTAGGGTAGTTCATCTCATGGGGTTTCAACTGCCAGGAAGCATAAGTGATCACTTTCCCGTGCTGCATCAACACACAGCCCAAACCCTGTAAAGAAGCGTCACTATAAACCTCGAACTCCCCACTGTCGTCTGGAAGGGCCAACACAGGAGCCGATGTCAACCGCCTCTTAAGCTCCTGGAAACTCTGGTCACAGTTCTCATCCCAATCAAACCGAACTCTCTTTCGAGTCAGCCATGTCAACGAAGCAGCAAGAATAGAAAAACCCTCAATAAAGCGCCGGTAATAGCCTGCTAAACCCAGAAAACTCATGATCTCTGTCACTGTCTTGGGCTATTCCCAATTTGCTACCGCCTCAACCTTCTAAGGATCCACTCTGATGCCCTCGGCTGAAATCACATGTCCGAGAAATCCAACACTGGTCAACCAAAACTGGCACTTGCTCAACTTCGCATACAACTGATGCTCTTTCAGGGTCTTAAGCACTATCCTCAAATGCTTCTTGTGCGCCTTCGTACTCTTTGAATATACCAAAATGTCATCAATGAAGACAATCACAAAACGATCCAAGTATGACCGGAACACTAGGTTCATGAGATCCATAAAACCTTCTGGGGCATTAGTCAACCCAAAAGGCACCACAACAAACTCATAGTGACTGTACCTGGTCCGAAAGGCCGTCTTGGGTACATCCTCCTCTTTAACCCGTAGCTGATGATAGCCGGAGCGAAGATCAATTTTCGAAAAGTACTGTGCTCCCTTCAGTTGGTTAAACAAGTCATTAATCCGGGGAAGGGGATACTTATTCCTAATGGTTACCTTATTCAACCGTCTGTAGTCAACACACAATCTCAACCCTCCTTCCTTTTTCTTGACAAACAGTACGGGTGCTCTCCAAGGTGACATACTCGGTCGAATGAATCCCATATCGACCAACTCTTGTAACTGTGCTTTTAGTTCCCTCAATTCTGGAGGTGCCATGCAGTAAGGAGTCTGTGAAATAGGCTGTGTACCTGGAAGAAGATCAATCGTAAACTCGATGTCTCGATGAGGTGGTAATCCTGGCAACTCTTCGGGAAAAACATCGGGAAACTCCCGCACCACTGGAATATCCTCCGACCTCACTGGTGTAGCACGTGTATCCACCATGTGAGCTATGTAACCCTGGCACCCCTTCCGCAACAGCTTGCTAGCCTCAAGTGCCGAAATAACACCATTAGGAAGTGCACGCTGATCACCCTGAAACGTGGTCTCTGGTAACCCTGGACTCTGAAAGGTCACTCTCCTATCGAAACACTCGATAGAAGCATGATGTCTAGTCAACCAGTCCATACCCAGTATAACATCGAAGTCCCGTAGATCCAGCGGTAATAAGTCTGCCAATAACTCAACCTCGCCTACCATCACCGAACACTCTCTCAGAACCTGCGTCACTACCAACACCTCCCCAGTAGGTGTACTCACCCCTAAAGCACAATCCAAGGTAGACACCTCTCTCTCCGTCACCAGACTACAACTCAGAGCTATAAACAAGTGAGTAGCCCCGGGATCTATCAAAGCAAAAACAGTGTGACCAAGTATGGTGCGTGTACCTGTCACCACTCCCGGTGCTGATCTGGCCTCCTGCTGGGTCATAGCAAAAACTCGCGCCTGAGGTCCTGATGACATACTGCGCCCTCTGGAACTGCTTGTGGCACCACTACCACCTCTAGGGCCTGCCTCCCCTGACACAGATGCAGTACTCCGCCCAGGTTCTGCTGTACCTCTACCTGCTCCACCCTCCTGGGCTAACAACGGGCACTCTCTCCGAAAGTGGCCTCTCTCTCCACAATAATAGCAGACATCTCTACCGGGTCCACCAGTCTGTCTCCCAGTAGAAGCAACAGATGTCGCACTCGCCTGAGGAGTAGGGTGTGCTCTAGCTCCCCGAAATCTAGAGCCCTGAAAACTGCCTGGTCTGCCAAACCGGGCACTACCAGCCGATGAAGTACCACTATAGTTGCCCCGCTTCGGGGTCCTCTAACTCGACGCTCCAGGAAAAGAATGCTCACGGCATCGCACACTGCCCGAGTACTGTGGCCGGGCAGGCAAACTGGCCTCCACTCGCACAGCAGCGTCTGACAACTCCCTGAAAGTAGCAAATGAGCCGGCTGTCACAATGGCTCTAATCTCTCCTCGAAGATCGAACTCAAACCGACGACACTTCTCCGCCTCGGTAGCCACAAATGTAGGAGCGAATCGGGAAAACATCTGAAACCTATACTAATACTCGGCCATTGTCATGCTCCCCTGTTTCAACTGAAGGACCTCCGCCTCTTTGGCATCCCGAAAAGAGCGAGGATAATACTGGTCCAAGAACCGCTCCCGGAAAGTCTCCCAAGTCACGGTATGAGCGTCCCAACCTGACAACCACTCATACGCTGCGCCGTCTAGCAGAAAAGTAGCCAACAACACACGGTCTCCTGGAGGACAATGCATCACCCCGAAAATCCGCTCAAGCCGGGTGATCCATCGATGGGCTTCCTCTGGGTCTGCCCCACCACTGAACGTAGTAGCCCCGAGCCGCTGGGCTCGCTCTATCGACGCACTCTCTGCTTCTCTCGCCACGTCTTCAGGTCGTGGAGGGGGTTCACGTCTCGGAGGCATGGTCGAACGTACGCTGAAAGAGGCATAGATTTAGTAAAACAACCTAAATACGACCTCGTACCGACACAAACCGACAAACCTGGCTCTGATACCACTTGTCAGGACCCGTCCCAAATATCACCTCGATACCCGGGACGAACCCTGCTCCCGTCTGACAATCACACTTAAAATACCACAAGAACCTCAAAATAACCATAAGCAAAACTATCAGACAAGATAGTAAATATAATACAACTGTAGAATAGAGCATAGCGTTATACAAAACAGGCACAAAAGTCCTACTAGGCTAATCTTGCAACGGAAGAACGTCGTAAGCTCTATGCCTCGATCTCTGCCTCAACGTTCACCCCAGCGCTATCACCACGACCTGGAGGGTAAATTCAAAACAAAAGTGTGAGTGGACTAAAAGAAATAAGAGTTTCAAACATAATTTAGAAATCAAACAAGGATGAAGAAAAACAATAAGATTTTACCCTCCGTTTTAAAATATGCATGCCTAACTAAGTATCAGAAAACCACAACATCAAATAGTATAACAAGATCATATCAGAAATCCAAATCCACCAATATCCAAGTCTGATCAAACCTGCTGGGTCTATCCGAGTCTTTAAACTCAAACCAGGCGTCAAATGTAATCCGAGTCTTTAAACTCAATAGGCCTACGGGCGTAATATCGCAAATATCCGAGTCTTTAAACTCCCGAGTCTTTAAACTCAATCTGGGCCCGTCCCCCTTCAATCACAATATCCGGGTCTTTAAACCCAATATCTAGATCCAGAAAATCCAATCCAAAGCCAATTCTAAATCCATATCCAAACCTGAATCCGAAATCACTCGTCTGATGCCCTTCCGGCATCCAGAACCGTCATTCCGAACCCAAATCCAGAATTTTACTTTTCCGACTTTAAAACCAAACCTGGATTACCAAAATCATATTTCATAATCCACTTATAACCATCAGAAAAAAATTATAGATTGAAAACATGGAAACTTAACGTCAAAATCAGAAATCCAGCTTTTCCTCGAAAAACGTACAAAAACCCTAAAAATGTCTCGAAAAACGCGCAAACATATCAACAACATATAATCACCATTAAAAGCATAAAAACATACTTTAAATCATAAAACATGAATAAAAACAGTTAGGTATGCTCGTAAGAAAAGAAAGAGTCCACTCACGAATCCGAAAGTGTCAATCGCGCTCCGTGCGCTCTTCAACCGTCTCAAGCGTCTCCCGTCCTATCAATAGGCACCAAATAGGGTCACAAATACGTCAAATATACTAACCCTAATTTCCCCAAATTTCCGGGAAGTTATACATAATTTAAACTTAAACCCTAAACAGTCTGAATCCTCGAACTATCCCGTAACTTCGTCCGATTAACCCGAAAGTTACACCAATGGATTCCTTATGACATTTAGAACGAAAACCATGTTGAAAGTTTGTTGAGAATCCTCCCCACGCACCCCAACGCGCCGCCCAAAGTGGCTGCGTGTGGGCCTCACGCGCCTGCTACAGTGCATCGTCTACCTCGAGTCACCCGGTTCAACTGTGTTGAACCAGCGTGACCGGTTCTCCTCCATTCTTCCACTATTTCCGTCCAATCCAATCCCAGAAGCTTCGTCCAGTTCCCTGCAACCAAACCCAGTCCTAAAACTTGGAAATCGAAGCCTAAAACCCAGCGTCTTCATCCCTGAAACAAACTACCCGTTTGCCCTGTTTTGGCCTCCGGCCACCCAGGTCATCCCCCGTCACGGCACCAACCTCAGACGACTCCTGGGACCTTTAGGAGTCTCACCCTAACCTCCAAATCCCTCGACTCTAGCCCAAAGTCCACGACTTTCGAAAACAATCAAACGGGAAAAACAGGGGAATGGGGTCTCACCTGCGATTCTTCCTCCGCCGTCTGCACCGCCGTGTACCACGGTGTCCAATGAGTCCTCTGCGGTCGTCCTAACTCCTCCTCATCTTGGTTTGAACCACAACACGGCACAACCACCACCTCTGTCCCACGCCCTCTCTGTTTTCTCTGAAAACTCAGCCTCACCACCGCCGTGTTTCTAGCACGATCTCACCCCCAAATTCCGATCACCAGCTTCCTCTCTTCTCTCTGTCACTCTCACAATTCACCAAACTCTCACCCACACATTGAATCGATCACAAACTCTCACATCTTCACTCTTTGTTTTCTGTGTAAAATGCCCAAAATACACGGTTTAAACTTGAATGTGTTGTGGCTGTGCACACACAAATTTTCCTAGAAACCTCTAGGTCTCTCCCACGTGTCCATCATCCTATGGACAGCAACATAAATATCCAAGCCCACTCAGCCACTTGCCCTTATCTGATTGGTCTTAAGAGAAAAAGACCAAATTGCCCTTAGGTTTAGAAATTACCATTTTGCCCTCAAACTTTCCAGACCCGTAACTATTTCGTCCGACGTCCGATGACAGCGTGCCGCCTGTCGTTGTACTCAGGACGTCGAGACCTATCTAACGGTCCTTGGTCTACGTGAAAATCACAAGTCTACTAAAAAGTCAACATTTATTCTAATTAATCAAAATTACGGTAACGCCCTTAATCTTCCGAACGTCATAACTTTTTCTCCGATTGTCCAAATCGGACATGCCACCTGTCTACGGACTCGTGACGTCCTAAACTACGTCACGGTCAATGGTCAACACTCATCACACCTGTAAATCAAAAAGTCAACTTTAGTGCACTATTCACAAGGGCAAAATTGTCCTTTTATACAAATCTTTTACAAAATTACGTTTATACCCTTCCTGAATGTATGGGTTGTTACACGATACCCCATCGGTGTGAAGTACTCTTCTAATTGTCTTGTAGGTTTTCCAAACGACAAGAAAAAAGTATACCAATGTTAAGCAAGATCGTATTTCTTTTGGGATCAACCAATATATATGTATTATACCACCGTATTAATTTCCCATTCATAACCTGAGTTATACATAGGCTATTGATAGCTAGAATGAAAAATAGTAAGCTATCGCTCGTCATTTTGAAAGGAAATTCAAAAGCCACTGTGTTAATACCAAAAAAGTTATCATAGCGGAATCTGCGGTCGCCATGTAGTATAAGTAACTAGGGCGAATGGGCGGAAGGCTGGAAGCCTTGGGCCACGGTGCCGCGGGGCTGCCCCTGGCGGGCTGGTCCTGCTAATGAGACAAAGAAAATGGAAGAGGGGATGCAAACACTTAGAACATAAATTAAGTAGTTGCACTGAAGGTGAAATTACATGTGCATGGAGTAAATCATCCCTAGACTAAGCCATGAGCTAGTGTTGTTTGACAGAGATCATTAACAGATTTGAACATCCGTTGCAAATCATACCAAGAGTGTAGGCAGAGCAATAAATGACATGATGATGTCGGGGATGAGTTTGTGAGGTTGTGAGGGTGTGGGGTTCTCAAGGATTGATTGAAGACAGTTGCAGTGAGGATGATGATTCTTCAGATAAACAAAGGAAGCTTAGTCGGAAAGTAGTGGGAATGTCGGGAAATCTCCATATGCAAGCTTGGGTTGAAAGTCAGATCAGATTGAAGATTTTTGAGAGGGGTTGACAGAGAAGAACTGAGTCCAAGACTAGGTCGAGGATGCAGGTTTTGCCAAGAAGGCTAGTTTTTGAGTAACAAATAAATTTTTGAGGGTTTTGCAGTTGTTGTAATTGATTGGGTTTGATGAATTGTATTTGATAAAGTTGAGTTGGTTATCCTCTGAAAAGACGTATTCTTCTCCTTTTATAGGCGGCCTGGGGTAGTGCATGGTCGACACGTGCATTCCTGCATGCATCTTAGTTGCGACGACTTTTGTCACTTATCCCCCTGCTCCTTCAGACGATTTTTGGCGCTGTGTCAGAGTTATCGGTGACTTATTACTTGCGCTTCCCCATGATCCAACTGTGGATACTGGATGGACTTGGGCCATAAGTCGACTCGGGCCTTTAATTTCTTAGAAGCCCCTCTGAGGCCCGTAGTGGTATTTTTCGGGTGTAAACATTACCCCCTGAATTCGAAAGCTTTTTTTACTAGAAAAGCTTTCGGATTCAAGTTGCCCACGACTTTGCGATTCTGTTGTTTTAGCAGTTGAACACGCTTCCTCTTCTTTCTGACGTTCCAACTGCAAATTCAATAAAATTTCCTTTTCCCTTTGTTACTTTTAACAAAACGTATGACCTCAGTTTCATCTTCCAGAAAGAGAAATAAGGAAGAAAATATCTTTTTGACACTTGGACCAACTACTACCTCACCAAGGATCTGTGGCCTATCTTTGAAGCAAGATGTCGATGTTTCTCGAGGTGGCCTTTGTAACGACCCGTCCATAATTTTAAGGGTTAATTAAGATTTAATGACGGATTAGTGAGCCCAATTGGGAATTAGCAGAGGATTTACGGAAGTTCAGGGCAAAATTACGATTTTGCCCCTTAATGAGGGCAAAAAGTTGACTTTTGATTTAGGAGGTCCGATGGCCGAGGGTCGAGGATCGTTATGTAGATCTAACCGATACGAATTCGTAGAAAGGTGGCACGTCGAATTTGGATGTTCGATGGAAAAGTTACTGTTCACGGAAGTTCGAACGAACTATTGCACGTTTTACGAGACGGATGCCATTTGTCATTAAGTGGGGCCCATATATTTTGGAGAGGTCCAATGGATGAGTGACAAGTGTCACCCATCCATTGCCCATCTCAAACAGACACTTGCATATCCAGCCCTTCCCTTTTGTTCGATCATCTCTCATTTCCACCAACCCGATCAACCTTTCGATCCAATCCAAACCCTTCCCCCATCTGATCATCTGTGAAGCCAAGAGAGTGGGGTGAGGGCGGTTTGGTGATGGCCGATCAAGAACAGCGCCGTCGTGGACGGCGAAGGAACGTCGTGCAAGGTAACCCAGTTATACTCGAATTTTCATATTTTTGGATTTGGAAGTTATGGACGGTTTTAGTTGATTAGGACAGGTTTAATGGATTGTTAGGAGTGTCTCGGGATGGTTTTGGGTGGTGGTTGATGGCTGAACAGTCCAGGGAGAAAGATGGAAAAACTGAACCGTGAGGAAGGTTTTGAACCGATAAGGTTTTAAAGGGTTTTTCGTGATTCTAATTGCATAGATAGGTTTCTAGGCATTACATAGGAAGATTGGAATTGGATTGGAAGTAAACGGACAAAAATTGAAGGAGGAATAGCCCTGGATCAGTCACGCCTATCTAGTTGGACCGGATTACAGAGACTGAATCGGACTGGCCTGTCGGACCCGGTTGGCTGGAGGTCAGGGATGACCTTGTGCAGGCGCTTGAAGCCCACGCGCAGGGCCTTCAGGCGGCATGTGATGGCACATGGGGAGGTTTTTGGGGAAACTTCCAACATGTGAAATCATCTATTCGATGTAACGATTATTTTGGGACTGGTTTCGAGTCGATCGGACATCGTCTCGATATAGTTCGGGTTGTCCGAAAGTTTAGGATCGCGTTTAAAAATAGTTAAAAATTTGGGAAAATTACGGGGCTTCACCGAGTGGTTAATGAGGTTGTTAATAACCCTCTATTACAATTTGGACAAGTTTGGGAAACCTAGAGACAGTGATTGGCTTTAGAAGGCGTACGGCGCGCATATCGAAGCGGAAACTCGTATGGTCTGTGAGTGGACTTTTTTTTATGAATCGATGCATGCATACATGTTTTATAAGTGTTTTAATACATGTCTTGTGATGCCATGAGTGCATTTGTCTGTGTTTACGTATTTGTACGTATTTTGAGATTTACAGTTTTATGTCGTGTATATACGTGCCGTGTTTTCTGTGGGGATTTGATGGAAAGGTTTTGAATTTAGAAATATGAAATTGAGCATGAGACCCATTTGGTTTTAACTTTGACTCGGGCATATGGCCCTATTGATGACCTACAGGTCTGAGTCGTGGTCGCGTCGGGTGTTGTGTGCACGGCCACGGACGACATGACGCTCGCCTCCGAACTGGGGATGTGTTCCCTCCGATGAGGTCACGATACACGTCCCGTTTTCGAGCAGCCACTGGAGACTTGACTTCGAAGTGCTAACGGTATAGGAGATCAATCGGCGATGTGTGCACTCTGATCTAGAGGTGGTCGCGGTAGAGATATGTTCATGGCGACATACTAGGATTCAGAGTGGTCTTGGACTGATGGTTGCACGCATCACCATGATCGGGATCGTGACTGGCCCTGAGGTATCGGGCTCGAGGCCCAATTAAATTGTGAAATCGGGCTAAAGGCCCTGTTAAGTCATACGTTCGGGCTGGAGGCCTAGTTGACTTGTGGTATCTGGCGTGAGTCCCCTTTGTGGTTTTTCATACTAGTATGTATATACCCTCATTTATGAGCGTATTGGTCTCCTCCAAACATCGTTGATCTTGGATTGTCACGATCCACTGCTTGGAATGAATGACTCCAAGAGGGAGCACATTCCAAGAGTGAAAGATATGGTATAGTCTCGGACTGGGTCCACAAACCGTCCTCCAGAAGTCGTAGATCCTTAATTTTGGATGATTCCTCCCAGATGTCGTAGATCCTGGAGGTAGGCTCGGAGGAGACCCCGAGTAGTGTGCACACTTAGAGATATCGTGACAGGTTATTGATTGGGCACATGAGGTGCCGAGGATGGGTTATATATATATATGTTTGTATGAGTTTTCACTGAGACGGTGTTGGGCTGAGACCCACGTGTGTCGGATTTGGGCTGAGTTCCCACTTGATTTGGTTTGGGCTGAATTCCCAGGTGCTTTGATTGGATTTTGGGCCAAGGCCCTAAGGAATGTTTTAAAGAAATGGTTTTTGAATGCATGCATGTTTTTAATGAAGGGCATAAATGTCGTTTTATGAAATATTTTTATAAATTACTTGTTTTGTCCACTCACAGCTTTCGATGTTTTGAATGCCCTTCAGGTTGATCGCGGATGCGGGGTGTAACAGAGACCGAGACATCACATTTCTCCTCCGGATCCTAGCGTAATCTAGAAGCCCCGAGTGGGCTGAAGCAGGAATTTCCCTAGTCTAACACTTCGTGTAAGACGGGATAAGGCACGTCCCACGTTAATCCCGGGGGATTTGGGATGGGTCCTGACAACCTTTCTTATTATGAGACCAATGGCGACATTATCCAAGACCCGTACTTCATGGTTGATTCAGAGCGCTAATTCGCCTTGGGCCGTTGCTGGCGTGGTTCCATCCCGATCGTGGCTGACTGACAGGACCCACCCCGATTATCACCTCGATAATCGGGAAGAACCCTGCTCCCATCTAACAACCGAACGCAATTACCAAAATAACCACAAAACATACATTGTCAGACCAAGGATAACTTACGATACATCTTACTGTATAATAAGTCAACAGTATCACAGAGCATAGTTAACAGTACAAGATAAGAACAAAACCCTACTTTGTGAGCTAACTACACACGCAACGGGAAAACTTTATGTCTCTGCCTCTCCCTCGGCGTCAGCCCCAAAACTTGCACCACGACCTGGAGGGTGTTAAAAACATTAAAAGTGTGAGTGGACTAAAAATAATAGTTATGAAAAATAATTGTAGAGAAAACAAGGGTTCACCCTCCTTGTTTAAAAACATGCATGCATAACCTAATGCCGGAAAAACAATGATATGAACAATGTGAAAATAGTATAGAAAACGATCATGAAATCATGTAAGTCCAAATAGAACATCAAGGAAACGAACCTGCTGGATCTCATATCAACGAGTCTTTAAACTCAAAACAACATATCAAGCCTTCCCGGGATATCAACGAGTCTTTAAACTCAAAACACAAACAATAGGCCTTGGGAGGTATCACAATAACGAGTCCTTAAATTCACGAGTCATTAAACTCAAAACATATCAATCAAGGGCCCTCCCCCGTCATCAATCAACCGGGTCTTTAAATCCAAAACCAGATCCAGCAATAACAACGGGTCTTTAAACCCAAAACCATTTTCAAATCATACAAAATCCATAAAACCATCGAAATCCAAGTTCCAAAACCAAATACGAAATCATCATTTGAAATTGCGAAATCACATTAAAATCGAAATCCGAAATTTTTAGAAACTGAAATCACACCGATAAACACGGCCTCAAGCCCAAAATCACTTTCCGAAATCCATTTATAATTCTTTGAAATCAAACCATAATTCAAATTCCAAATCATGTCATCGCAACCATTATCAACGCATAATACGTATGAACAATATAAATCATCAAGGTATAATATAAACCATATTCTCAAAATACGTATAAATACGATAAACCACATCGAAAAATGTGCAATCATGTAAATCAAAATACCATAATCATAAGCATGGAAGCATAAATTGAAAACACATAATAAGTATGTAAAAACAGGTATGCATGCACGGTTAGAAAACAAAAAGTCCACTCACTAAGTCTGAATGCGTCAATCGGGTCCTCCACACTCTCCGGACTCCTCAGGAATGTCCTGGCCTGTAAAAAATCATATTTTTAGGTCAAAATTACTTTAATTTAGCTCATATTAATTTCCCTAATTTTTTTCCGAATTTTAAAACGTAATTAAACTAAACTCTAAACCTTCAGACACCCAAAACTACCCCGAAACGGTATCCGAGTGACTCTAAACTTGTCCCAAAATGTTCATTACGTCGAAAGGATAAAATAGTATGTTGACCTTGACTGGAGACATGGCCCACGTGCCCTCACGTGCCGCCCAAAGGGGCTGCGCGTGAAAGCCACGCGTCGCACCGTTCATCATCCCCTACCTCTCGCAGACCCGATTTAGATCGGTTCGGACCGGCCCGATCCAACCAAACCAGCGAGGCCAATTTTCATCCATTTTTAGCCTGATTCCAACCTTATTCCTACCATTAACTTCGTCCCTTCATTTCCCATCTATCCATGGGTTCAAAACGTAAAACTACACAAGAACGTACCTTCTCGACTTGCAGAACAACCGGATGTTCCTCGACCTCTGTCTCCGGCCACCACAGACGTCCTCCGGCCACAGTTCCACGTTCTCTGGACTCGTCTTAGTCTCCAGAAGCTAAACTAGCCAACCAACTCGTGTATTAATCACTAAATCCCAAGTTACCAATTATGAACAAAGACAGAGCAACACAAGTTTCTAAAAATGGCTTACCTTCACTTTGTTACTTTGTCATAGCCTCCACCACAATCCTCACGTCTCCTAGTTCCTTTTTTGCTCATTGATCACCTCCAACAGACGAGGTTCACCAAGGTTTGAACGTTTTGAGTTTCACGGCCTAAAAATGTTCACGGTTTCAAACTCTTCTTCTCTCGATCCACTTCTCTTTCCCTCCTCTCTGTTATCCTCACTCTCACACCACCATTCACCTCTGGTTTTCACTCAGTCACACTCACAACAATAATCTCTCTCTTGGTTAAAACCACCAACCGACTAACACGACTACTCTCCCCTATTTAATCGATCATTTTGTGAGATAGGGCTGGAACCAACTAGAAACTGGACAGATGTCCACATCTCACTGCTCCTAGGTGAAAATATCCAACTAATCAGGGACAGATGTCCCCATCTCCTATCCTCCATTTAACTATTAGTAAAAAACCATTTTACCATTGGCTCAACAAATGACCATTTTGCCCCTAGAATGTTTAGACCAAAACCCGAGCCATCCGAAGTCCGATGACAGCGTGCCGCCTGTCGTTGTACTCAAGGGATCAAGACCTACCTAATGGTCCCTGAAATACATGAACAACACATGTCATATAAAAGTCAACATTTACTACACTATTCACAAGGGTAAAAATGTCATTTTTACACAAAAGGTTCCCGAATTTGCATTTTTGCCCTTTTTGACGTTCCAGGACGTTACACTGACGTTCTTAGTTCTTCACTGAAGAGTCTTTGGGCTTTCCCAATCTATCAGAGAGAACCCTTTCCGTGTGAAGAGCTTAGGGAAGACTGGGAGCCCCTTTTACCTTCGGCGGTTCGTCTTGATTGTTTAGAAATTTGGTAACTATGGGTCCAATGGATAAAACACCGGTATCCGGATGAGCTCTGGAGTAATTGAATTTATGAACTGGTTAGTCTTTCTATGATTGCTTCATTTTCCCTTGATGTCCATCTTATTGCAGCCACCACCTGCTTTTGGGATACTTGTACCAACACTTTTAATTTTCATGCTGGTCTGATGACCCTAACCATGTTGGATATGTCCGCTCTTTTCGGGTTAACTGTTTCATGCCATTTAGCTGATTTTCCCCTATCTTTCCCTCAACTAGATTCTGGCCCCTAGATAGTGAGGTTGCCTTCACTAGCTGCCAGTGATCTTTCTGTTCGAGAATTTATTGAATCTTTTTCCCCTTTTCATACCAATGGCAGTTCTTGCGTGGAGAAAAATTTCAAGAATTTCGACTTCGAGGATGGGTATCTGGGATCCGCCTTTGAGAAAATTCAATTCTACCGTTTTTGGTTAGATTGGTTTGTGTTCCCTAGTGTTAAGAAGTTTTTGTCGAAGAAATGGATCCCCTTGGCTGAAACCTTAGCTTCCTACTCCAATGTAGTCGTGGGGCCATTACTTTTGGCCAATTGTACGATCTGCTCAGGAACATCACCTGCAGGCCTTTGCGGTTCTTTCTGTTGGATGACTCTCTGTGGATGCTTCAAGCGTGGCTAGATTGGTTGTTCCTTCTATTCCTGGGGTGTGAGACCGTTTATCCTGAGGAAATGATCCCAGTTCAATCGTTGATTTCTTTGCCTTCAGTCTCTCTTTCCATAAATGATTACTTGATATTCTTCCATACCTTGTCCTCCCAACCTAGTACTTATTGGAAGGCTAGCATAGTTAAGGAATAACCTTGGTTTCCTGAAAACATCTTCAGGTTTCGAAGTGTATCAACTGAATTTCTGCGCTCGTCAGTTTGTCTTTTGTCAAGCCATACCAATCCCTTTTTTTAGAGGAGTTACTGAGGGTACTTTATATCACCATCACAACTTTGGTGACATAGACATTTTGACTACTCGGGATATTCTTCGATCCACACCCTTGCATATTCCAAATTGCATGATGGTCTGTTATAGTTGTACGACCTAATTTGCTACATGGTGGGCCACCCAATTCAAAACCATATTTTCGGCCTCATTTCAACAGCTTGGAACGAACAATTTAAGCTTTTGGACCACTATTCGGATTGTCACCAGTTCATCTAAGTTATACTTCCACACTACATTTCAGAAGCTAATGAGGTTCCTTTAATAGGTATGTTCCTTTCGAGAGACGTCCTTTATTCCTTTCTTCATTACTTTTCTCTAGTTTGGTGTCTTTAGTGGAGTATCCTGAAACATGCCTGCCGGTGGTGAGGATTGGTGATCCTTTGATTCTGATGGAGGATGCCCCTTATAACCTAGACGTCCTAAATCGTTTGGAATTCATAGCAGACCTGTCCATCTCAAGTGAAAAAGGAGCTCGGTCATTTCAGTAAGCTCTAGCCCTTCCTCCCGCATATTTGTCAATTCCGGCTTCGGGTCTTCCCTTGTCAACGGGGATACCACGAATTGATACCCAGAGTTAATTACTCTGTTCTAAACTTGGTGAGGATGTATGCTCGCATGAGCCAACAATGGAGCTTCCTTCTTCCGTGGCACATTTCCTAGAATCCTTTTATGACCTTAGGTTGGGGCGCGTGCTAGTATTTCTTCATTCATTCATTGGCTTCAATTACAGCTCATTGCTCCCAATATAACTGAAGCTGATCCATCATCTTCCCAGGTATCCTCCCTACCAAATCTTGCTTTGTTTGATCAAGAATTTGACTCTTTAGCTTCAACGACTAAAAATGGATTTCTTGCTGATTCCCCTTTTCTTAGTTATCCACTGCAAGGGATATAGTTATGTCCTTTGTAAATACTGGTGAAGCTCAGGATGTGGGGTAGTTGATGCGTACCGTATGTGTTCTTTTAAACTATTCTTCTATTCCAGCTGATTCTATGGATTTGGTTTGCCTCTTGCTGGATTATTATTAGAGAGATGTTTTTCGTCAACAGCCAACTTCCCCTTTAACAACGAGCACACATGTAGTGATGTTGGCGGAGCTCTTTCACGAGTGGTCTTCCCGTGTTGAAGATTGCATCTGTTGTGGCCAAGCCCTACAAAAAGCACTCTAAGAACTACAAATTCTAAGAGCTCAAATTTCTGAGGTACGATCTGAACTGGCCTTGTCCTGTCAAGAGTGTGATCTGGCTCTGTCTGCGTATATTGAGGCATCAAGAGACTATCGAGATAAAACTCTACGCGTCCGTAGTGGTTCGACCCGGACCTCATTCTTATCTAAGGAGGCTCACTCTCGTCGTTTGGGCTTTCGTTGTGCACTTGGTAAAGTGTTGGGCTCACTAAAGAAATAGAGCTTGTAATAATGAACTTTATTCAGGCCTAGATTCACTAAAATTTTCAGATTTAATCATTGTTTGATGGCAGTTAGGTAACTGATTGTAACCTCAGGCTCGATTTGGTAAAATTCCTCATGGAACTTAGTCTCAATTTGCCCCCCAAGTGTGTATGGAGGCTTATGGTAACGAAGTGTACCATGAGAATGCATCCCCAACTAAAGAACTGTTGAACATGCGTAGCTTGAGATAGGAATTATCCTCAAGAGCTACATACTGGAACGAGAACCTCCATATATGTTCTAGGGATGGCGTACTGCCATCTCCACTAAATAGTGAAAAACCTGGCAGTTTGAAGTTCCTGGGAAAAGGATTATCTTACTCCACGTACATGGGATAAGGCTTCTTGTATGTCGGGACATTGGCTCTCCGAAGAGGCACTGGTTGTCCATGGATCACACGTCTTATCTCGGTCATTTGAGTCATTATGGCCTGATTCTCGACTACACGAAGTGGCCTTTTGTTAGGCCTGAATTCCTCTTCTGACCCCGTGTTGTCAAATCTTCTCCAGTTTTCAAAGTTGCCTTTGATTCCACTAGGGACACCCTCGGCCACTTTCAGTCTCGACTCTTCTCAAAATGGTAGCTCGCTACAAACGTGTATTATTCAGCATGTTCGAATACTAAATCAGAGCACGACGATGACGATGGTTCTACGGTTTAAGCAGCCTATAAAACCATTGGTTGGTATTTTCCAATTATCGAAGCCAAGACTTGGAAGAGCTAATGAGGCAAAGAAAGGGGAAGAGGGGATGCAAACACTTAGAACATAAATTAAGTAGTTGCATTGAAGGTGGAATTACATGTACGTTGAGTAAATCATTCCTAGACTAAGCCATGAGCTGGCACTGGTCGACAGAGATCATCAATATAGATGAACATCCATTGGAATTTGTACCAAGGGTCTTGGCAGAGCAATAAAAATATATGATCATGTCGGGGATGAGTTTGTAAGGTTGTGAGGGTGTGGGGGTCTCAAGATACTGATTGAAGGCAGACACAGTGAAGATGATGATTTTTCAAACAAGCAGAGGAAGCTTAGTCGGAATGTAGTGTGAATGTCGGAAAATCTGCAGATGCGAGCTTTGGTTGCAAGTCGGATTGGATTTAAGGCTTTTGAGAGTGGTTGAGAGAGAAGAACTGAGTGCAGGACTTGATCGAGGATATAAGTTTTGACAAGAAGGCTAGGTTTTTAGTAACAAAAAAAACTTTTTAGGGTTTTGCAGTTGTTATAATTGGTTGGGTTTGATGAATTGTATTTGTTTGAGTTAAGTTGGTGGTCCTTTGAGAAGAGGTCTTCTTCTCCTTTTATAGGTGTCCTGGAGTAGTGGATGGTCGACATGTGCATTCTTGCGTGCATCTCAGTTACGACGACTTTGGTCACTTGTCCCTTTATCCCTTCTGACGTTTTTTGGCGCTGTGTCAGAGTTATATGTGAGTCATTGCTCACGATTCCCCATGATCTAGCTGCGATACTGGCCAAGTTTCGGCCTGAAGTCGGATTAGGTCTTTAATTTCATAGAAGGCCCTTCAAGTCCTATTGTGGTATTTTTCGGGTGTAAACACAATGAACTCCATATATAATCACCATCAAATGCATTGTGCTTGATAATATTCAAGACACTTTCTATTCACTCTCTCCAAAGGCTTCGAGTTCACCATGAATATATATGTTATTGCCAGAAGCCATTGAGGGAGAGTGAGCAACAGAAATGCCTAGGTGTTGATCGACCGCATGACTTTCTTACAGCCAATAATACACGTTCATCATCACTCTTAATTAAGGCAAAATCTTGGCCATTCCCCCTCACGAGGTTCATAGCCCAATATATATATATATATATATATATATATATATACCAAATTCCCTTGACACTAAGGTCCAACATATATGGTATAAAACGATTTCGTCCGTAAGCTAAGAAGCCCTTGAGGTCAATCAATGCCTAGTAATAAGTCCTTCCTACCTCATCGGCTAGTTGGCTTAGTTTGCCTTATTCTTGAAGAAGAGGAATGGCTCACAAGTCCATTTATAGATCTTTACGTGGTGAAAAGTTGAAATCAAACGACAATATTAGTGTATATATATATATACCCACACGTATGTGATTAGTCAATATTCGTGGGGTGTACAAATTTTGGCACTTCAACTTTATATTTTAGTGGAAAAACAGATCTTCCTGCTTCCTAAGACTTGATAATATCTGTACATATATTCCATCTTGATTAAATAAGATTAGAGATCAGCAATGCACCAATCCAAGATGGATTTCCCCAAAAACTGTTAACACTATCAATTTGAGATTGGGCTTCACATCTCCTAACCAATCAAATTTGTACAAGTAGAAGCTTCTTTGATGATAAAAAAAATTCAAAAGGAAAAGGGGGTTGGCTCTTAAGAACCTTCACAAGGCAATTAGCTAGGCTAATCTATCTTTAAACAAAAGAATCGATTCAAGCAGCTAGCCAAGCCTAGGTATATCTCAAACGTACGTACCTTATCTTTGATCTTATTCATGGACGATAATTGAGTTAAAGTCGTCAATTAGTGCAGATATAAGTTCAATTCCTGTTTGACATTCCTCCTTTATTCTATTCTTTGCCACCTTCTTGAGTAATTTTAGCTTTTGCTTTCTATCTCCACAACCAATGCCTTATGGCTGGCATATGTATCCCAGTTGGATACCGTTTTTATATAGCAGTTTTAGCACGTGTCAAAATGCTTTGTATGCTACTCATGATACATAGAAAAATACCGCCTTACAATGCAATCTACTGTGACACTAAGCTGGGGGCAAAAAATAATAGCGTTATTATGAATACATTCATCATTTAATAATCACAAATCAATAAAATAAATGTAATAAAAAACCTCAATTAAATCTGGCCGTTGGATTATTAAAGGCTGCGTCATGGAATCATAACCCCCCAAGCAATAAACCTTATTAATTTCTACTTATTGATTTTGTTTGGATTTACTTCATTTTATGTCTTAAAAAAACATGAGGGCATGAGAAAAAAGAGAAAAATGAAAATTACGGACCCGTTTTGTATAGTTTTATAAGTCGGTTTTTAAAATATCGTTTTGTAAAATTAAAATAACAAATAGGATTTTTGTTTTTAATATTAGAAAATGTTTGATAGTTTACCCTAAATGTAACGACTCAGGAATTCGAGAAAAGTAGAAAATTAGAAAATATTAAATAAAAATGACGGTTTTGCCCTTAGAAAGTCAAAGATTGAGTTTTTACTTGGATACTTTTTGGACGTTCTGCGAGGACTGTTATGAAGGTTTCGGACTCCAGGATCCATAGATAAACAGTATGCCAAAATCAGAGATCGAATAGGTTTGCACAGGTCAAAAGTGACTAGACGTAATGATATTTTGGTAATCTTGCTAGAAGGACCTAGGACACCCTAGAATTTTCTCCATTTTCCCTCCCTTATCATTTGCTCCCACCGAATTAGCCTTGTGCTATTATATATGTGTGTGTTGATGGTGTGGAGGGTGTTCGGGTGGTGGTAGCCGAAAAAAAATTAACTAACAAACCAACCCGTGAAGGCGAAGAAAGTCACGAAGAAAGAAGAGAAAAGAGAAAAGAAGAAGAAGAAGAAGAAGAAAAGAAGAGGAATAGAGGGAAGAAAGAAAAAAAAAGTGAAGAAAGGGAAGAAACCCAGAAACTAGAAAAAACAAAGTTGTTGCATCGTGAGTACCAAGAAAGTTTGACAAGCCCAACATCGAATATGAGGATCCTATCAACCTCTATAAGCTCCTAGGAATTCAAAGCAATGATAAACATGGAGTTCGGTACACGGAAAGGAAAGGAAACTACCAAGGAGAACTGGACCGAAAATATGGATTTCAAGTTGAAGATTGAGGTAAGTTTTTCTTGGGTTTAAAGCCATGGACTCGTTTCTAGGGTAAATTCGATGAAGTTAGGATGTTATACCAAAGAAAACAGTGAAAAAATGGATAGTTTCCAGTCGAGTCAAGGTCGAACGTCCGATGAGCCGAATTACAGGAAAACGAGTGGCGTTTGGCAGTAGACGACAACCATTGTAGCAGGCACATGACCATCAAGCGCAGAGAGCCTTACCAGCGCTTGGGGGTGCTTACGGTGGTCCTTCGTTGTCCGTCCAACATGCTTTTTCATGTTTACGATGTTGCAAATTCAATGGTACAGTTTTGAGACAATTACACATCATCTCGAGGTAGTTTCGACTGTTCGAAGTATTATACACATTTTAAAATTAATATTTAAATTTATAAAATTGGATAATTTAAATATAAGACTAATTTGGATGTTAATGATTTATAATAGTAAAATTATGATGAACGAAGAATTTTAAAGAAATTATAAGAAGGTCGTGCAGCTAAGGATTTGATTATAAACGGGGTATGTGAACGACCTATAAATTAATTACGTAGATTTATTATTATTTTAATAACTTAATTAGATAATTGACATTGAAAATAGATTTAATTGTAATAATGGAGGTAAGGCTTAAAAAAAAGTTAAATTAGCAGATTCCACTGCTTGACAGGGTTAGTGAGATATATAAGGGTGGTTACCCCGCAAAGGGTGGACTCTGTTTGGTTAACCTAACATGATGTGAATACAGTTAAATTCAGAAAAATCCCTTCTCTCACGAGGATTAAGAGTAGGTATTAGTAAGTTCCGGATTGATGTTAGACGGGAGTAGGACTGGAAAAATTATCAAAGTAGTTTAGGGGCGGATCCTATCAACTTGGTATCAGAGCATGGTTATTGAACATCTTGTCTCTGAGATGTGAGCTCCGACCACAAGACTACCAATAAGATGAGTAAGCATGTTCGGATAGACTTAGGGCTAAAACGTACCCTCGATTGTTGAGTCGGATATTGGGATAGTTCGTTAAGTGGATTATTATGCATGCATATTTTATTTTTTATTTTTCTAACTTTTTATGGCAGGATTTGAGTAGTAAACATTTAATATGATTTTTTTTGGTAAATTTTTGGATTTATTGAATAATTTTTTGACACATTCTATTTTATGGTGTTTGGGCTGAAGCCCAGTTTGGAATTTGGGTTTGACTTGGAATGTGAATCAAGGATATTGTATGATTTATGTGACAATTATTTGAATTTGGTTTTCAAATGATTATTGATGATTTTCGAGAATTTTTCATTGATTTTGAGTACATGTTTTACATGGTTTTATGAGAATTGTGTTTAGGTTTGCGCTCAGATTTCAAAATGATGATTTGGTTTTTAAGGAATGGATATATGTTGTAAATGTGTTTCCTCTATATTTGAGATTTTTTTGTGCAGGGTTAACGATCCTCGGACATTGTGCGCACCCATACATTTTCCTAGGGCTGGATATTTGGGTTAGCGCTTGGACATTCAGAGTTGGACTCTGTTTTCCTGAACCAGTTATCGGTCAGTCTCAGATGTCTTAGTGCTGGGTTCTGTTTCCTGAGACTAGTGTTATGCTGACGACTCAGCCGTCCTAGAGCTGAGCTCTATTTTTTGAGTCGGCTTTCACTCGGATATCCTAGAGCTAGGCTCTGTTTACCGAGTTGTTTATATGTGGATAGGGCTCAAATTCTATATCCCTGAGTGGGTACGGATGTTGTATTCCCGAGTAGTTTTGACAACTGGTAGTACAAATATAATCTGAATGGTGTGTTAAATGCAGTTCCTGGACTTGACTCAAGTGTTATTTGGAGTAATGGCCTATGTGTAGTGCCGTTTTTTGTTACGATCGGTACTTGAGTTGATGATTGGTTAAGCCTAGTTTTGGGACTGGGGTGATTTAGCACATGAGCTATGTTTTGTACTATTGTGATAAGTTCTTGAACATGACACATACAATATCTATTGCAGTTCACAAGGTTGCTTATACAGAATGATTTTCAAGAGTCGTATCTAGGTATCAATGATTGGTTGGCTGATGTATTGATTATTAGTTGCTTAGTTGATGTAATGTGATTTGAAGAATGTGAACTCAAAAAGGTAAGCATAGCCTCCATACTAGTTTGTCTAAAATTTCGAGATCAAATTTTTTTTAAGTGGGGAAGTTTGTAGCATACCGAAAACTCGAGAAAAGTAAAAATTAAATAAGATTAAACAGAAATGACGACTTTACCTTTAGAAGGTTAAAGGTTGACTTTTTTACTTGGACACATTTTGGACATTTTACGAGGACTATTACGAAGGTCTCGGACTCCTGAGTCCATGGACATGCAATATGCCAAAATCGGAGATTGAATTGGTTTCAAACAGGTCAAAAGTGACTAGGGGCATTTTGGTAATTTTTGACATAAGGGTATTTTGGTAATTTTGCTAGACGAACCTAGGATATTCTAGAATTTTCTTCGTTTTCCCCTCCCTTATCTTTTGCTCCCACTGACTTAGCCTTATGCTATTATATATGTGTGTGTTGATAGTGTGGAGAATGTTTGTGTAATGTTAGCCGAAAAGAAAAATAACCACCAAAACCAACATGTGAAGGCGAGGAAAGTCAAGAAGAAAAAAGAGAAAAGAGAAAAGAAGAAGAAGATGAAAGGAAAGGGAGGAGAAGGAATAAAACAACGAGGAAGAGAAGAAATGGAGGAAACCCGATAGTTGTAAAAACAAAGTTGTTGCATTGTGAGTACCAAGACAGTTCGAAAGTCAAACTTCAAATTTGAGGATCATATAAACCTTTATAAGCTCTGAGGAACTCAAAGCAATGAAAAATAAGGAGTTTGGTATACAGGAAGGCATAGAAACCTCGAAGGAAAACTGGACAAAAAATATGGATTTCAAGTCAAAGCTTGAGGTAAGTTTTTCTTGGTTTTAAAGCCATGGATGACAGGACCCATCCCTACTTGCTTTGGAATTCGAGTCGATCCTACTCCCATCTGACAACTTTGTCAAATAACAGATATTACCAAACTAACCAAACTAAACTCACCCTTGGGGGGTTACCGCCCATCTCCAACCCACTAACCCTCATTAAATAGAGAATTCTGTTATCTCATCTTTTACATGCCCATCATCTTCACATTACCATAGATTCATCATCATCATTATTATCAAAATAGTAAAATCATTAAACATGTAGATTACTACGTTCTTATAGAATTACCAAGCATAAGTAATCTTAGGAAAAAAACAATCATTTTGTCACTTCTTTCTTGTATAGATAAATCCTCATGCCTTCCTTAACCCTTCTATGCCATCCTTATTTAATAATTAACTTATTAAAAAAAACAAAAAGCATTAGGCCTAATTCTCATAATTTCCATTAAAATTAGATACACATTAAAAACTATTACATATTAAGTTAAACTAAAAACATTGTACTCAAATGACAATCAATAAACTCATACTTTGTATCATTAAATTCATAAAATCGGGAGGAACAACTTTTGTGTTGTTCGGACCGCCAGGGGCCACCGCACTGGCCGCCATGAGCCAAGGCAAGGCCTATGGCGTGGCGGCCACGCGCCTATCAGGGTTACACCTTACCTCCAGTGGATCTAGCCTGTTTATCTAGTTTCGGGTCGACTTGACCCGCACTGGTGACCCGGCCTTTTCACGGCCATTACACATCCGTTTTCAACATTCCAACCCTTACCTATGAGGTTAAAAAAGGAGAAACACTTACCTATACTCATGGTTCGAGCTTGCCAACCATTCTGCCTTGGCTGCCATTAACCATCCTGCAGCTTTCTCACGCCCAATCCTCTTCCTATTTGTCTCAGAATGCCCTTAAAACCTTCAGCGATGAGCATGCATCCTTGATCCCCATTTTGCAACCTCAACAAGAACCTATGGGTTCTTTAGTTTTTCTTTTCCTCTTTCTTACAGTTTTCTCCCATTTCCTCCTTAACGCTCTGCCTTTCTTTCTCCTTTCATCTCCCTCTCTGGTTCTATTTCCTTGTTTCTTCCCCTTCCCCTCTTCCCTCTCATTTCTCTCTTCTTATTTTTCTCCTAATTTCAGCCAAGCACCACCCAACACACCTATGCACACACCACACCTCTATATATATATGAAGAGTATGTCGGTGGGAAGGGTCAGGAAAGGGAGGGAAATTTGGAGAATTTTCTAGAAAAATTCATATGGTTCACATGTTTCAAAACGTTAAAGTATCAAATTACTCCTAAAGCCGAAATTACCATAATACCCATGATCTTTCTAGACCCATAACGAATATACCCAAACTCTATTTCTAGCATGCAGCTTATATATGCATTCAGGAGCTCGTGCCCTTCATAACGCTCCTTTCAAAATGTCCAAAAGGTTTCTCGATAAAAAAGTTAACGTTTTGACCTTACAAGAGCAAAATCATCATTTTACTTTTTTTTTTTCAAATGTCTAGGGTGTTGCAAACTACTCACCTTAAAAAAATTTTGTACTCGAAATTTTGATCAGTGGGATTTCTTTGCAATTGCGGTTAAAATACTAAAACCCGTAGATCTTAGCTTATTACAACTGCTTATATACATAAATGTTAAAATCGACCTCAACAAGTCACCTAAGTGATTTCTTGAATTGATACTTGAATACTAAGCTTATAAATTCATTTGAAATTACCTTGACCGTATCATGATTTTTCCCAAAATCCTTTTTAAAACTAAATCCTCGATTCTGTCACTGAATAAATACTTCGAAGATTCATACTATTTCTGCTACTAAGTTTCTTGTCTACTTGCCTATCACGATGCTTATCTTATACTTCATTCAAGACCTCTAGAATTTCAGAAACATGGAGGCACATAATAAACTACATGCCAACAGACCATCAAATTTCAAATCTCAAAGCAATAATTCTAAGACTGGTACTATTATAACTTCCTTTTCCTACATGCATATCTTCATATTTCGAAGTGTAGTCAAGCAAATAATCAAGTATTCAAATTGCATAATTTTATTGACCATGAGACCACAATATTCGGAAACTCACTCTTAATCAATCTATGACTCTTAATATGAAGTAATCAATTTCAGTTATATCCATTAACCTCCATATATTTATTTTCTGATTTGATTAGTTACTTCCTTAATTTTACTGGGGTTTATACTGGTTACATCAACCGATACCACGTGCTATAAGAATTTCCACAAATTTTCCAATATCGCTGTGTTCACTATTCACAACAATTTCTCTACTCAATCCATAATTATTACTAAGGCATGAATTACTTCAAGTAACACTAATATATGTCGGATCTGAGACATGAGGCTTTTTGCTGTTTCGAGCCTCAACTTTGACTCTAACTGGAAAACATTTTTATTTACCACATTCGGGTCCGATTTACGGACAACTACTATGTTTTCCATTACTGGGTTGACTTATTATCTGGCCCCTCCTTAGCATTCACTTCCAACCCTCTTAAGTATTTTGGGCTTATATACTTGTCTCACTAACAAGCCACGCATAATGTGGAACCCAAAAATCACCCGGAAATTGTGAAGCTGCCACGTGGCCCATAATTTCCAAAATGACCAAATTGCCCCTGGCAATAACACTAGACATTTGAAAACACCCACACATTAAATAATCTATTTACCAGCTAAATACGTTATTTAATCGGGCTAAAATCTCCGTAATATTAATATTCTCCCCGAGAGTTAATTGTCATTATTCTTAGTAACGGACAATTAATATTAATATTAAAACACAATAATTATCATTATTATCATAATGAGTTATTATTATAATTATTAAATAATATATTTAATTAATAATATATTATTTATTAATTACAAATTCAACCGACCAATCAGAACGCTCCGAGGCTTCCAAGATTTTCCTATAAATAGCGGAACATATTTCATTTCCAAGGTACGTCGATTCTTCGCTTCGAAGTATATCCTTTTCCTCTCTCAAAGCTAACTTAGGCATCAGAGTGTTCTTGGTCGAACAACCCCCCGGGTAAATCGATCGAGGCAACGATAGCTGATTGTTTGCTGTTTGCAGGAATTGTGAGGACTTTTCGCGGCGGGTTCGATAATTGATTCAACAATTGGTGCTTTCATTGAGAGCTATTGAGTTATACTCAGAAGAAGCTCTCTCATTTGTTCATCGTTCATCTTTCTTCGTTCGTCTTTCATCGACATTGTTCGAAGATTTTGAACGTTGTTCATCACTCATCAAGAATTCGTTCATCGTTCATCTTTCTTCGTTCGTCGTTTATCGACATTGTTCGAAGATTTTGAACATAGTTCATCGTTCATCTTTCTTCGTTCGTCGTTCATCGACATTGTTCGAAGATTTTGAACGTTGTTCAAATCATCCATCAACAAGCTTTTCAGCTCAAGATTCTTTGTTTCGACATGGCTAGGGTTCGTCGATCCGCTCGCTCAGCTGGAGAAGGTGTTTCCGCCTCAACTGCTCAGACCAGGAATGAGGCTCGCATAGAAACTCTGGAGGAGCGGCCAATTCGACCCAGGCGTATGTCCATAGAAGCGCCCATGGAAACGCTCAGAGGGAGGCCAACCTTCAGCTTTGGAGCATTCCCCTCTCCAGCTAACCAAGTGCCTGCACTAGGGGAAGGAACTTCGGCTTTGCAACAGGCAGGCGGGCGGATGATGGGAAGTGCATCACTGCATGATCAGCCCACGACAAACATGGACCTAAGGAAATTTCTGGATGGGCGTCACGACATCTCAGGGAGAAGACACCATCAACCTCTCCAGGACAACTTGGCACAGCAAGTTGAAAGGTTGAGCAGCCAAGTTCAACTCCAGTCGGAACTCTTGCAGCGACTCCTGGCGGAAAGACCAGTCCAAGAGCCAGACAGACATTCCACATCACGTGGGAGACAAGAGAATGCTCCAAGGCGTCCTGGGAAAGAAGCGGTATGCTGCCGAACGATGTCACGAGACACTTCACTAAGTGACTCTGGTGAAGAAAGTCACGCTCGTCGAGCAAAAAGCCCACAACCCCTAAGGCCATCGGTACATGAGCGGTTGGGAAGTAGGATTGGGGCTACTTCACAGGTGGAGCGCTCACAGCGCTCACATGGGAGTAGGGGGCAACTTCAGGCTCTACGCAAAGACCCAAAACGATCTGCCCATGGCAGTGAGAGGGAAGATGAAGTCTACTCTCCTGCACGATCCCAGAGATCAAGGGGAGAAGCTCAAGGAGGTTTTCGGCGATTAGCACGGAATGACTCACCCCCTCAGCAAGGTGCGTTGCGGGCTGATGATGTTCAAAAAATGCTGGACAGGCACCTTCGTGCTCAACGAGATGGCGATCTAGAGGACGATCTACGTCGCCAGATACAGCTCTCAACTCCTTTCGTAAGGGATATTGAGGAAGAGCCATTCCCCCAAAGGTTTGTGACGCCAAACTTCACTCCGTTCAAAGGAGCCTCTGACCCGGTAAAACACATAGATTATTACCGGGGAGTCATGGTCCCCCACAGGCATAACGATGCGCTCATGTGCAAAGTTTTTCAAGCTTCTCTTCAAGGCCAAGCCATGACTTGGTTCAATCATCTCCCCCGGAGGTCGATTGCATCCTTTGAAGAGTTGGCTCTAGCATTTGTGAAGGAGTACGCACAACTTCGGACAATCGAGGTGAAGGATGACCATCTTTTCTCTGTCCGAAAGAGAGCAAAAGAAACCCTGCGTCAATACATACGAAGATTTTGCGAAGATAAGTCTCGGATTGTTGGCTGTAGCGAACTTGTTGCGGCAATGGCATTTAAACAAGGACTTTCCCGGGACAGCCAGCTTTACGGGGACATCGTCATGAGTAATGCACGAAGTCTCACCAAAATGCTTTCGCTAGCAGAGCGACATGCAAGCTGGGAGGACGAGAAGAACGCCACTCATACCCAGGACCGTGCTGGGTGTAACACCCCGAAAATTCGAGGATTCCCATATTGTAATTTATTGTATGATTTGACGATTTTACCCTTGTGATTGGTATGGTCAAATGTTGACTTTTTGATTGATGAACTAAATGGACTTTGACCTATGACCGTGACGTAGTTTGGGACGTCACGAGTTCATAGACAGGTGGCACGTCCAATTCGAACGATCAGGGTAAAAGTTATGACTTTCGGAAGTTCAGGGGCATTACCGTAATTTGGACTCTCGGGGGAAAATTTTGACTTTTCTTTTGACAACTAATTTTCAGTTGACTCAAGGACCGTTGGGTAGGCCTCGACGTCCTGAGTCCGTAGACAGGCGGCACGCCGAAATCGGACTTCGTACGAGGAAGTTATGGTCAGAAACGTGAATTCGAGAAGTTCGTGTCTCGGTTTTCGTGTCGAATATTAAATTCAGGAAATCTGATTGGAGGACACCTGGTGAGTGACAAGTGTCACTCACCCATTGGCTAGATTGGATCAGATCCACTATTGGATTAATTAACATTTGAATCAGCTTTAAATTCCAGCCTTTGGATTGAAAACCCCAGATCTGATCTCAGCCCTTGATCTCATTTTGAGATTCAATCTGGGCCGTTCAATTCTTTGAGCAGCTTTCCCTCCATTTCTATATAATTCTCACCCGAACCCACACACTGCCCATTTCATCCATCACACCCGCACTACTCCCTGTCCCTGTGTCTGTGTGTTGCTGGACTCACGGGGAAGGACGGAGGCACGGCGGTGGACGGCGGCAGACGGCGGCAAGGTGAGCTGTTTTTCAAAACCCGAAACCGTTTTAAAAACTCAGAATTTGGAAGCTTGTTTCCAGCATGTGTTGTCGAGTTCTAGTGTCCCTAATCGACTCTCTGGATTAGTAGGAAACTTTGGGACGTGTTTGTGTGACCGGAGGTGACCTGAACGGAGTTTGAACAACGACGGGAACCGGCTCTGTTCTTCGAGGTAGGCCTTCGAACCTGTCTGTGTTTGTCAATTTTGATTAGCTAGAACCCTTTCTGGGTTTAAGACGAGTAGTTAGGAACAAACCTGAACGAAAATGATTGAGAAATGGTGAAATGGTGACCGGGTCTTGATCGCGGGTCTGATCGACCCGAGTTGCAGAAATACGGGTCAACCCGTCTGAGGACAGAGGTGATGACGTGGCACCCTGTCAGCCTGTCAGATGACGTGGACCAACCGTGAGCCGACACGTGTCACATGTCAGTGCACAGTCAGCACTGACATGTCAGTGACGTGGCCCAATCAGGGACTGCCACGTGTCACTGACATGTCAGTGACGTGGACCAGTGCCGTGCTGACACGTGGCACATGTCAGATCTGACACGTGGCCTGACAGATCAGTGAGGTGGACCATTCAGATGTTGACACGTGGCACCTGTCAGGTCTGACATGTCAGACCTGACAGCTGTCAGATGACGTCAGCATGACGTCAAGCTGACGTCAGCAGTGACGTCAGCAATGACGTCAGCAGGAACTGTTCCTGCGTTGACCGCCGTGTTGACCGGCGCGTGGGGGCGCGTGTGAACAGTGTTTCTGGTGGGACCACCACCATTCTTTAGGTTTCGACGATCCGGATTCAATGGCGGTGGTTTCGGGTCGATCGGAGATCTTTAAGTTGGTCAAAATAAGGGTTATTGCCTTGGAAAGCGCGTTCGGGCGGCTTTCCCGGGTCGGTTTCGACCTAGGTTTTCATGGTTGAATGTTGGGGGTTTAATTTGACCTTTACGAATACTTGGACTTGACAGGGATTGTACATTTGTACCAGGACGAGGGTATACGTTCGGTTTCTAGCAGGACTGTACTGTGAGTGGGCCATTTTCTTAAACCCTTGTGTGCATAAATGTTTTCTGGTTTTATTATACTGATTCACATGCTAAAACAATGATGGTTTTGATGATATGGAAAATATGGTTATGGCACGTTTCACGGTATTTGGGCTTGAGACCCGTCCGATGAAACTGAATGATTGGTTCGGATTCTATCTATGTTTATATATGTTTGCATGTGGATATCAATAAAATGTATTTGTTACTGCACTGTATAGATCCTTCCATATTGTATTGTCTCCTCCGGATGAGGTACCCCGGAGAGGTCACGGACGTCTAGAACGTCCAGCGTCTATGACGCTAAGCATCGGGGATGCTGTACCCGAACGGGGTTCGGGGATTGAACTCGGAAATTGAGACCCGAGTGGCACGCGTAGCCTTGAGATTGTGACCTTATTGGACGTCAGGGACGTCAGACATCAGGGATGTCGGGATTGGAGTGTATAGTGCAGCAACTAAAATTATGGTTATGGTTTTATTATATGCCTTATGGTTCATATTATATGGTTTATGATTTTGAATTATGATGCACGCATGTTTGGAAAACGGAGGGGTAAATTATATGTTTTACTTATCAAACGATTTCATAAACTTGAGTTTCGGTCCACTCACCCTTTAATGTTTTTGATAACCCCTCCAGGTCGGGAAACTGAGGTAGAGGAGGAACCAGAGGCTGAGGCATAGATCTACTTCTGCGTACCTGAACCCCTGCTGGGCGGTGTACCCGCAGGTTTACTGTAGAGTCGTGCTCGCAAATTTGTAATTTTGGATTATATCCCTTGTCTGACATTCGTTTAATTCGGATTTTATGTATGACTTTAATTTGGTTATTTATGCTTTTAAATGTTTTGAGGTTAAAATTGGTATGAATTATTGGGTGTCAGACGGGAGCAGGGCACGTCCCCTTGTGGTCCCTGTGGGATCGGGGCGGGTCCTGTCACTGGGGCTGGTGAAAAGGCCTCCAATAAAGAAGAATCCCATGGAAAGTTTGCGGCTGGAAAATCCAACAAGCGCAAGGAGGGACAACCTTCCCAAACACCGGCTATGGGAAAGCCTAACTTGCAGCTATCTTTGCCAGTCCATCAGATCCACAATGAAATTAAGGACAAACCGTGGTTCAAGAAGCCGAAGCCAGTCAAAGGTGATCAAGAGAAGGCTGATAAAACGAAGTGGTGTGCCTACCATGAATGCTACGGGCACAACATTGGAAAATGCATATCTTTCGAGAGATATCTCCGGAACCTCATCAAAGAAGGGCATTGCACTGAGTACGTCAAAGGGAAGCCTGTGGATCGACCCGCTGACAAAGGGCCGAAAGAACCTGCAGCAAAGATGATTCGCATCAACACCATTATAGCTGAATCGGAGTTGCTAGGAACCACCTCCAAGCAAAAGAAGAGAAAGATCCGAGATGCACTAGCCGTCTCTCAAGTCTCCCATGTTTCCACCCCAGGGGTGGCCAACGACCTTGTCGTTGGTTTCTCTTTGAAGGACAAGGTAGGACTTGACTGGCCGCATGACGATGCATTAGTCGTGTCCATCCAAATCGCTCATGCTCAAGTTGATCGGATTCACGTTGATGAAGGGAGTGCAGCAAATATCCTCAACTTGGATGCAGTGCGCAAGATGGGGTTAGAAAGCCTCACAACAAAAAGGGCTGTCCCGCTCCGAGGTTTCAATGGGTCGACCAGCATGACCGTAGGCACTCTCCAGCTGGATGTACATTCTGATCCTGTAGTCACGTCCCAGACTTTCTACATCATGGATGAATACTCTCCATACAATGGAATTTTGGGAAGGCCATGGCTTCACAAGATCCTCGCAACCACGTCAAGCCTTTACCAGAAAATTCGGTTCCCTATTCCCGGTGGTGGAATCGGGGAGATTAAAGGCGATCAGGCGATGGCTCGACGGTGCCTTACTGAAGGGCTAAAGGAGGTCAAGGAAGCAGAGTTTGTTCCCCAAACAGGATCATCCATTGGGGGCAAGCTTTCTTCTTCGTCTCCCAAATAGCAACTAATCACAGGTCAAGATCCAGACATTCATGAGGAACCATCAACTCCAGAAGGATGGCAGCCGGAGGATGACGTCACCCTCATCCAACTTGACCCTCAATATCCTGAGCGAGAGGCCCGCATAGGTGCTCGGTTGTGTGACACGGAAAAAGAAGAACTCATAGCTTTCTTGCGTGAAGAGAGAGAAGTTTTCGCTTGGTCTCCGTCTGACATGTCGGGGATTGATCCCACCATCGCTTGCCACAAGCTGCACGTCAATCCCAACCACAAGCCGGTCAAGCAGAAAAGACGTAATTTTTCCCCCGAGAAAATTGCTATCATTCAGGAGGAGATTGACAAGTTACTCGTTGCTGGATCCATTGAAGAAGTTCCGCACTCTGAATGGCTAGCAAACGTCGTACTTGTCAAGAAAAAGGAGGCAGGACGATGGAGAGTTTGTGTTGATTACACCGATCTCAATCTTGCGTGCCCAAAGGATAACTATCCTCTACCCAGGATCGATCTCTTAGTGGACTCAACTGCAGGAAATGAGCTCCTAAGCTTCCTGGATGCATACTCGGGCTATAATCAAATTTCCATGTATGAAAAAGACAAGGACAAAACTGCCTTCGTCTTCGATCGAGGTGTGTACTGCTACAAGGTCATGCCATTTGGCCTCAAAAATGCGGGTGCAACGTACCAGAGACTCGTTAATCGGATGTTCAAAGATCTCATTGGCAAAACCATGGAGGTCTACGTGGATGACATCATGGTCAAAGGAGAAAGACGAGGGGATCATATCACCAACTTGCGAGAGACCTTCAACTTGCTGAAGAAGTACAAAATGAAGCTCAACCCTCTAAAGTGTACATTTGGGGTATCAGCAGGGAAGTTCTTGGGGTACCTTGTGACTCAGCGTGGGATCGAAGCAAATCCAAAGCAAATCAAGGCAATTCTCGAGATGAAGTCCCCATCAAGTCTAAAGGAGATTCAAAGTCTCACTGGACGAGCAGCAGCATTGAACAGGTTCCTGTCCAAGTCAACCGACCGGTGTCGACCTTTCTTCCAAGCGGTAAAGAAAGCATCCAGAGATAAATGGGATGAAGGTTGTGAGAAAGCATTTCAAGATCTCAAGGCCTACTTGACGTCTCCACCGCTGCTATCAAAACCCAAAGAAAACGAGGACCTGTTCCTGTATCTGGGGGTCTCTAATGTTGCTGTAAGCTCTGCACTTGTCCGAGAAGAGAATGGGATTCAACTGCCTGTGTTCTGCACGTCCAAAGCCCTTCTTGATGCTGAGACACGATATCCAAAATTTGAAAAGCTGATTCTCGCGTTACTGGTTACCACAAAGAAGTTGAGGCCTTACTTTCAAGCTCATCGGGTAATCGTCATAACGGAGTATCCACTCCGTTCATTACTTCATGCGCCTGATGCATCGACACGGGTAATGAAATGGGCCATAGAGTTGAGTCAGCATGATTTGCTCTATCGTCCACGAACAGCTATCAAAGGCCAAGCCTTAGCGGATTTTGTTGTGGAGTTCACACCAGCATCACTTGAAGGAAGAAATGACGATAAGTTCGGCGATGCACCCAGGGCCGTCGACGCTTCCTTGTCACGAGCTCATGGCGACAGTTTCTCTTCTCTGCAACCCTCAACTTCCAATCATCTATGGAAGCTCTTTGTTGATGGTTCCTCGAACTAGAAGGGGGCAGGAGCAGGGATTGTCCTTATCACTCCTGATGGCTCGATAATGGAACAGGCAGTACAGTTTGGATTCAAAGCCTCTAACAATGAAGCGGAGTATGAAGCTTTAATTTGTGGGCTCACACTTGCTAAGGAGTTGGGGGTGAAAAAACTTGCTATTCATTCAGATTCGCAGCTGATCACTAACCAATCGATCGGTGAATATGCTGCGCGTGATGCACGGATGCTCAGATATAATAACAAGGTCCAGGAAATGCTTGCTTTTTTCTCGGTTTTCACTTTTCATCAACTTCCACGAGCCGAAAATACACAAGCAGATGCGTTGGCCAATCTAGCATCATCACTTGACTTTCGTTTCAAGCGTTCAATCCCGATTGAGTATCTCGAGCAGAGGAGTATTGATGTGAAGGAGATTGAAGTAAGACAAATTGATTCATCACCAAGTTGGCAAGATCCTTTTATCAACTATCTAGAGCATGGAACATTGCCTGATGAACGATTAGAAGCCCGCAAAGTCCAGATGAAGGCCGCACGGTACTATGTCGACAAGGGCCGACTCTTTCGAAAGAGCTTCACAGGGCCAAACTTGTTATGCTTGAAGCATCCTGAAACATTGAAAGTCTTGGCTGAGATTCATGAAGGACATTGTGGAAATCATTCCGGTGGAAGATTGCTTGCTCAAAAGACGCTTAGTGCAGGATTTTACTGGCCTACTTTACGCCAGGAAGCTCTGCAGTATGCCCAGAAATGCGACAAATGTCAAAGGTTCAAGCCTAACCAATTGGCGCCACCAGAAGAGCTGCATGCACAGACGAGCCCTTGGCCATTCATGCAATGGGGAATTGACATCGTTGGACCACTCCCAAGCACTCCAGTTCCTAGCAAGAAGTATTTGATTGTTGCCACTGACTACTTCACCAAATGGGTGGAGGCAAAGGCCCTGGCCACCATAACTCAGGCCTATGTTCAAAAATTCATCTGGAGCCAGATCATATGCCGATTTGGACTTCCCAAAGTCATCCTAACAGACAATGGAACTCAGTTCACCGGTGCCATAATCAATGAGTTCTTTGAGTCATGGAAGATCAAGCATTTCACTTCAACTGCGTATTACCCCCAGGGTAATGGCCAGGCAGAAGCTTCAAACAAGACGATCCTTGACTGTATTAAGAAGCGACTTGATGATAAGAAAGGCTTGTGGGAGGAGGAGTTGGATGGCACGCTTTGGGCTTACCGCACCACTCCGCGTCGTGCGACAGGAGAATCTCCGTTCACCCTTGCATACGGAACTGACGCAGTCATTCCTCCACATGTTGTTGTTCCAGCGCCCTTTTCCGAGCTGGATGATCCAGCAGTCAACTCCATTGCTCTAAGAACTTCACTTGATCTCAGCGAGGAATTAAGAGAGCAAGTGGTGAAGCGTATCTCCAGCTACCAGCAGCAAGTGAGGAGTTCCTACAACAAAAAGGCCCGACTCAGGCACTTTCTCCCAGGTGACCTTGTTCTCAAGAAAAAGTTTGCAACGCCCAATCGTCCAGGGTCTCAAAAACTCAAGTCCCCGTGGGAAGGACCCTACCGAGTCTACCAAGTAGGCGGAAAGGGAAGCTACACCTTAGAGATAATGGATGGAAAGTTGGTGAGTGGTTCTATGAACGCTCATCACCTCCGGAAATATTATGTGTAATGCAAACTAGAGCTCAAAAGCTAAGCTAGTCTTTGTTTTGTGACAAATCTAGACTTTATTTTTAAGAATGATGTATTTAGACTTATCAATAAAGCTATCAAGTCATTCCTAGTTCACATATTTGTTATTGAACTTACAACAAGGTTCTTGAAGCCTTCCGCCGGGAAGCACTCAAGCCTTCCTCCGGGAAGCATCCAAAGCCTTCCGACGGGAAGCACTCAATCCTTCCTCCGGGAAGCATCCAAAGCCTTCTTCCGAGAAGCACTAAAGCCTTCTTCCAAGAAGCGCTCAAGCCTTCCTTCGGGAAGCATCCAAAGCCTTCCATCAGGGAGCGCCCAAAGACTTCCTTTTCGAAGCACCCTAAGCCTTTCTCTTGGAAGCACCTTAAGCCTTCCTCATGGAAGCACTTCAAGCCTTCTCTTAAGAAGCACAAGCCCTTCCTTGAAGGCAACATACCAACAACTTAATTATCTAACGCCACAAGTTATTTGGAACTCGCCGTTGTGCACACATGGTTGCAGTGGGGGCATATGGATAAGTCTATTCGAACTCATTGACAAGCATTTGAAAGTATTCCTTTCAACGCATTGAAAGGTGGATAAAAAAAAGTTAACACTTGCGTTCCAAAAATTGTTCCAAACAATTCAGCATAAAGGCTTTTTTTATTTATTCATTTGGCGGGTGTTTGGCAAATCACATGTCGATTGCTCACACCAGTTATTCACTATTGAATGAAAATCACAAACGAAAGGGAAATGACATGAAAAGCTATGGATGCAGATCTTCAAAACCCATTGTTTTTCTAAACTCTTCCCATTCTTCTTCTGAAAGTAGGGAAGTGTCGTTAAACAATGATTCAGCAGTCTCAGGAGCAGCCTCCTTTCTGGTCACAGTCTCAGGCTCTGGGTCAGGTTCCGGTATAGGCTCGTACTCTTTCTCCAGCTCTGGTTCCCGCTCTTTGGTGGTGATCCCACTGCAGCTTGCAATATCCAACTTTTGCGCCTCATTTTCTTTTTGGCTCAAAGTTGTGGGGGCATGTGGTGGCAGTAAGTGGTCGTGCCTCGGAAGCCTTTCAGTCTTCAGACTCTGGATTTCCACTTCCAAAAGTTTGATTCTCTCATCTGAGTCCTGTAAATTTCTGCGCAGCAAAGTGACCTCGTCTCGGGCAACATCTCGTTCATTCTCTACCAACATCCTTTCTGCATGGCTTGTCTCCAGCTCACCCACTTTGCCCTCCAATGTATGGATTCTCCCGACCAAGGCTTCATTGTTCCGTCTAGAGTGATCTCGGGCTTCTCGAAGGCGTTTGCATTCGCTCTTCATTCCCTTGTTTTCATCTTCGAGACTGGCATTTCCACGAAGCATGTCAACCAACTTGCGGGCCCCAGCTTTTGCAATCCTAAGGTCTCGGACTACCTTGTCGTAAGCTCCTGGTGGAACCGTCTTTTCATTTTCCTTTGCTAGGGAGGGAGCACCTATCACATCAGGAGTCTTGGATGACGACCGTGTCTCTTCCACTAATCGGACTGGTCCTTCATCTCTCAACGCTTCAATTACTTCAGGGGGAGGTGGGAATCGCCTTCAGCTTCTTAAGTTGTATGGCTGCATCTTCGCAAGGCCCGTCTGAGGTTTTGCGCTTGCTAGATGACTCTGCAGGACTGGAACAGTTGGGCTTAGAAGGACCTTGAGGATCATGCTTTCTCTCCAAATAGTCGTTGGGCCCTTGCTTGTTGTTTTTCTTCTGGGTAACGGGTTTTTTCAAGCGCAGTGGAGCGTTCAACCACTCTTTAATTAGGGTGTCCGAAGGCCTCCCGCCATTCATGTCTCTGAGAGGAGAGAGTAGCCAGCTCATGTCTCGAAACTCTGGAGGAATTTTTAGGGCCATGTCAATCTTTTTGAGATCAGGATGACCTTCAAACCCGCTGTACAGCTCATCAAACATGCGGAAGTGCGAGGCAATCCTCAGGTCCGGGGAGGCGTGTTTGTCCCATGCGCCACCAATTTCGATGCAGTTGAATCTGTACGAGTTGTCATCAAACTTCGTCCTCATGAATAGCTCCACCTTGGGTACGACTCGAGAAAGACGACCGCCGGTGATTCCGTTGTGCGACACGGAATAACAATGCCAGAATTCGTCTTCAGTGAGTCCCAAGCCAAAGAACTTGTTCATCTTCTCAAAACACATGATGTGTCGGTAGGCATCGACGTCTAGTTGAGCGGGGCTGCATCCCATCCGGCCAATAATCTTGGAGAAGAACTTCGTGAACGGGAACTTAAAACCCCACCCAATGATCAAAGGGTGGAATTTAGTCCATCGACCGCCGACAGGGTTTTTTCCTCTTCCATGCTTAAGAGCCTTCATGGAAGAACATCTATCGCCAAGCTCCACAAAGACGTCATCCGGAAAAGCAATCTGATTACGAGCTTTCCACTCCATGAAGTCTTCAGGCTTCTCGAACTCCATATCTTTCCCTCGGAATGGACTTTGGCTACGAGAACCGCCACGCTCCCACAGTGCAAGCCTGCTAGGTCTCTCGAGAAGTGCACCTTGATGCATCTTGAAATGACCGCCTCGAACAAATAAAGTAATCACCGTTTGAATCGTATCCAACGGACGTCCTGAACTCCCGGAACGAGCAAACGTGTTCACCTACGTTGAAGGAACAAAAACTTATTTAGTTCCTAAAATATATATTCCAAACATATACGAACTAGAATATATACACATATGGAAATCCGAAATGCATACGTTATAATCAAATACATATTAATAGCATTAATATATTAAATACACATTTTAATATATTAATATATTAAATACATACTTAAATGCATTAAAATGTATAAATATATATATGTTAATACCGTTAATTAAACATATGAATACCAAGACAAATAAACATAATAAAAATAATAATAATAAACAAATGCATATTTGTATATATTGAAGCTTCGGCGGGGTGCGTTAAGACCCCTCGCTGGTCACCGTCGCTCCGTGACAGACGGGCCAAAATCTCCCACACGGCGCGAATCAAGAGCCCCACCGACAGCCAAGGGCCCCAGTTCCTGCATCACCTGTCGGCGCTTTCCACGTGGCGTGCCCGGCGCACTCAGCAGGCGAACGCGGGAACGAATCCTTCGCGGACGCGTGGCAAGCCCAGAGCGGCACTAACAGGGCCACCGACAGAGGTGGGCCCCGCCTACCTAGCAAGCCAATCAGCGACTGGGACGTGTCCCGCTTTCTGCAGCAGACGCCGGCAGCTCCTGCAGGCGCAGCTGACCCTCCAATCGGCGTCACGCGTGTGCCATCCTTTCCGATTGCACGCGGAAAACCGCTTGACGCCTCCAGTTGTGCTTGCCAATCAAAGGCCAACACGTGGACGATTTCTCTGCTGCAGCTCAGACAGGCGGGTCCCGCATGCTGGGCTCTCCAATCGGTGGCTGCCACACGGATGGTCTCTCAACAACTTGCCTGCTTCCCATCCAACCCCAACAGCTTCATTGCTTCTTCCATCAAATGTGAGGCGTGGAGAGCTAATTATGGGCACTAACAAGCACCACATTACATGTGGGCTCGCCTGCCAGTTAGCTAGCCCATCAGGTTGCACCTCCAGTCCATCTCTCAGCCAACTCAATTGGAGCATCAGGTGTGTGCATGATCAAACAATTACAGTAGATACACTATTGGCCATCTCTCAGCCACTGGCCAACCCATCAGTATATGTCTGTGCATGGCGCAGGTGCGCCAAATGCAGCCACGGGTTCAACCAAACCAATCCCACAAACGACAAAACCACAGCAAAAACTTCACAACATGCCACCCGAAATAAGTGCAAAATAAACAAAAAAGAAAATTCAAGTCATACCTTGACAAATAGCTTCTTTTCTCCAAAAAGCTTTTCCTTTGTTCTTAAAATATATACAGCAAACGCAAAAGAACTCCTCCCCTCTTGTAGCTATTTAAGCAAAAGGGAAACTGTGAACCTACGAATTTCATTTAATTTTTACTTAATTGAAATTTAATTTGTTTAATTGAAATAAATTTCATTAACACTAAAATTAATTCTGTTTAATTAAAATAAATCTCAATTAATTACGCATAACTGAAATCAATTATGTTTAATTAAAATAAATTTCATTTAATCAAATTTAATTGAAATTAACTTTGTTTACCTTAAACAAATCTCAATAGGTTAAGGTTGATTAAATTTGTTTTCCATGAAGGTTTAGCTCAAAGCAAAAATGGCAACGTTTCAGACTCCTGCACAAATATATATATATATATATATATATATATATATGAATATGTTTATACGTAAACATGTATGGAAGGTATGAATAAACCCTGTCAAATTTATTTATATAAGCTCAGCGTTCTTCCTTAACACGGAGAAAGAGCGAAGATAAAAAATTCCAACAATATACATCCCTTCGGATTTCATGAATTCCGAAGCGATGTGGGGGCATTTGTGGAACCCAAAAATCACCCGGAAATTGTGAAGCTGCCACGTGGCCCATAATTCCCAAAATGACCAAATTGCCCCTGGCAATAACACTAGACATTTGAAAACACCCACACATTAAATAATATATTTACCAGCTAAATACGTTATTTAATCGGGCTAAAATCTCCGTAATATTAATATTCTCCCCGAGAGTTAATTGTCATTATTCTTAGTAACGGACAATTAATATTAATATTAAAACACAATAATTATCATTATTATCATAATGAGTTATTATTATAATTATTAAATAATATATTTAATTAATAATATATTATTTATTAATTACAAATTCAACCGACCAATCAGAACGCTCCGAGGCTTCCAAGATTTTCCTATAAATAGCGGAACATATTTCATTTCCAAGGTACGTCGATTCCTCGCTTCGAAGTATATCCTTTTCCTCTCTCAAAGCTAACTTAGGCATCGGAGTGTTCTTGGTCGAACAACCCCCCGGGTAAATCGATCGAGGCAACGATAGCTGATTGTTTGCTGTTTGCAGGAATTGTGAGGACTTTTCGCGGCGGGTTCGATAATTGATTCAACACATAAGGTTTTGCATCTCAGTGGCATGACCTTAACAACACAACAGTAGCACTCATAGCTCATGAGCTAAAACATACCATTTTCATAACCAATCTTAGCCAGTTAATTCCTCAATTTCCATTCATAATGGCACTACGTGTAGACCACAACCACAATCACTATTTAGTACCAAACACTATCCAAACATATATTTTCCCCCTGGGTTATATCTAAACTACTAGTAGCCACTCGGGAATTCAATCCTTGATCGACGTCCGAGTGTAGCCTCACTCAGGAAATAGAGCCATCCCCGATGTCTATGTGAGCACTGACTCAGGAACTGGAGCCTCGATCGCTCGACGTTTGAGTCATCACAACACTAGTCTTAGGGACTGGAGCCAAGCTCGATGTCTAAGACTAACTATCACAATACCTCCCTCGAGAACTGCAGCCCCCCTTGATGTCTGAGACCAACCAATCACTACTGACTCAGGAACTGGAGCCTAACTCAACGTGTGAGTCGTCACCTCACCATGCTAGTCTCAAAAACGGGAGCCTTGCTCGACTTCTGAGACTGACTACCAACGACATCTATCCATAAACACATTGACACAATATCAAACAACAAATACTTGTAATATATAAATTTCTCAAACAATTTCAATTTTACCCATACCACATCCATTTATTCTAAAATTCGAAAAATTCATAATTAATCATTTAATTCTTAAAATGCATCAATAATTATTTGGAAAACCAATTATGAGTCATAACCATTGTCACAAAAATTACACCATAACCGTGACTCTTAAGTCAAATTGAATTTTACAAACCGATTGTTAGTCCAAAACACCGTTTATAATAAACCTCGTAACTCATATACTTTATATATTTCCATAAGATTGTCAAATCCTTTTAAAATCTCAATTGACCAATATATAAATCATGAAGTAAAAAATTTAAAATTTCCAAAAATTTTCGATAATCATGTGAAATTCATATTCAATTTATAGTCAAGACCGACTTTGACCTTAGCAACCACCATTTAAAACCCAAATTCAATCATGGCTACATAAAGCATACAATTTCCTTAACTCAATTCTAAATGTTGGTTCCAACACAAAAAATCAGAAAACGTGCTTTTTCGAGTCTATACCAAAAACAACCTTTAATGAAATTTCGTAAAACGTACAATAAACAATTTTAAATACCCCATGAAAATCACTATTAACCATATATCACAAAAAGCATACAGGAAACACACTTAATATATTTACAAATGTTATACTTAAGTTAGGAGTAATTAATACCTTTGCTATGATACCAAATTGACAGGACCCAACCTTATTTCCTTTGGAAATCAAGCCGGTCATGTTCTTGTCTGACAACTTTGTTCGACAAGGGATATTATGAAACTAACCAAACTATACTCACCATTGTAAGGTTACTACCCACCTTCAACCCACTAACACCAGACAAGGAGAGAATTCCGTTATGTCATCTTTTACATGCCTATCATCATCACATTATCATAGATTCTCATCATCATTATTATCAAAATAGTAAAACCATTAAACATGTAGATTGCTACGTTCTTGTAAAATTAGCAAGCTTAAGTAATCTTAGCCAAAAACAATAATTTTGTCACTTCTTTCTTTTATAGCCAAATCCTCATGCCTTCCTTAACCCTTCTACGTCATCACTATTTACTAATTAACTTATTAAAAACAACAAAAACATTTAGGCTTAATTCCAGTAATTTCCATTAAAATTAGATAGACATTTAAAACCAATACATATTAAATTAAACTCCAAAAACTGTACACAAATGACAACCAATAGACTCATACTTTGTACCACTAAATTCATAAAATCAGGTGGAACACCTTTTGTGTTGATCAGACCACCAAGGGCTGCCGTATGCGCCACCACGCGCCGGGGGAAGGTCCCTACATGTGGTCGAAACATGCCTATTAGGGTTACCCCCTACATCTAGCGAGTAGAGCCTGTTTTTTTGGTTTCAAGTCGGCCCAACCCGCAATGGTGACCTGACCTTTTCACGACCATTACACGTCCATTTTGAACGTTCCATTAACCAGCCTGCAGCTTTCTCACGCCCAATCCTCTTCATATTTGTATCAGAATGCCCTTAGAATCTTCATGGAGGAGCTTGCATCCTTGATCCCTAGTTTCCTGATCCAAAACCTGTAGCCTAAACAAGAACATATGGGTTCCTTAGTTTTTGCTTTCCTTTTTCTTATAGTTTTATCCCCTTTCCACCTCAACTCTCTGCCTTTCTTTCTCATTTCATCTCCCTCTCTTGTTCTATTTCCTTGGTTCTCCCCTTTCTCCTCTTCCCTCTTCCCTCTCATTTCTCTCTTTCTTATTTTTCTCCAAGTTTCGGCCAAGCACTACCCATCACACTTATGTACACACCACACCATATATATGAAGAGTATGTCGGTGGGGAAGGAGAGAGAAATTTGGTGAATTTTATAGACAAATTCATATGATTCACATGTTTCAAAATGTTAAAGCATCAAATTACTCCTAAAGCCAAAATTATCATAATACCCTTGATCTTTCTAGATCCATTACGAATTTACCCAAAATCCATTTCCAGCGTGGTGCCTGTCTATGTATTTAGGAGCTAGTGACCTTCATAATGCTCTATTCAAAATTTCTAAAAGGTTTCTCGATATAAAAGTTAACATTTTGACCTTATAACGGCAAGATCGCCATTTTACTTTTTCTTTTCAAACGTTGATGACGTTACAATGGACTCATTTGTAGGGCCAATTAGATGAAGATAGGTTGTTAAATCAATGAAAACGGTGAAGAAATGGATAAATTCCAATCGGGTCAGGGTCGTAGGTCGGGCGACCCCAACTATAGGAAAACATGTCACGTCTGGAGGTAGATGATGACCATTGTAGTGGGCGTGTGGCCTCCATGAGCACAGAGCCTCTTGGCACGTGGGCGCGTGTGTGGGGATTCTCTGCCGTCCGTCCAACATGATTTTTCATGTTTTCGATGATAAAAGTTTCAATGGTACAATTTTTGAGACGATTGGATATCATCTCGGTGTAGTTTGAACTATTCGAAGTATTATACACATTTTAAAATTAATATTTTTATTTATAAAGTTTGATAATTTAAATATAAGACTAATTTGGATGTTAATGATTTATAATCATAAATTTATGATGAATGTAGTATATTCCACTACATGACGTGGTTAATGGGCTGGATGTAGGCGGTTACCCCGCAAGGAATGGTGTAATGGCCCGGATCCCAAGGAAACATAAATTTTGGGGGAAATTAGAGTTAAAAGGCTATTTTACCCTTAAAAAATTCAAAATGTTGACTTTTTGGTATGAACCTCCTTTGAGAATTCTTGGAAGACCGTTGTGAAGGTCTCAGGATGTTGTGTTAGTAGATAGGTGACACGTTAAAATCGGAGATCGTTTGAGGTTATTTCAGGTCAAAAATCCCAAAGGGCATTTTGGTAAATTTTCCATGAAGGCATTTTGGTAAATTTTCCATGAAGGAATTTTGGTCATTTTGCAACAAGGGCTATGGCATGTTGACAAGTGTCCAGCTCTAGAAGGGTTTGAAGTTTTGGCCCTTCCACCGACTCTCTTTCCTCTATTTATGAGTGATGTGCTGATGTGGGGATTTCAGTGAGACTAGGTTGAACACCATGAATGGTGTTGGGCAAAGATGTGTGATACAGGGTAATGAGAGGGTGTCACTAGGGAGGAAGGAAAAGAATAACATGGGAAGAATGAATAGAAACAGAGAAGGTGACAAGAGTTAAAGGTGACAAGAGAGCAGGTGATATTGGATATGCTTATTATGCTTTGATCTGATTGTGGATTGGGATATGTCGTGGAAACCCTCCTCGGGCCGCCAATTGGTTGGATGGTCTCAGACGTCGAGGTAATACTCCGTAATTCCTGAGACCCGTGAGTAGTCTTAGACGTCAAGCAGGGCTCCTCGATTTCTAAGACTAGGACTGTGACTCAGACGTTAAGTTGGGCTCTGTAATTCCTGAGCCGGTCCACACTCGAATGTCGAGTTGGGCTCCGTAATACCCGAGTGACTTGGCTTACTGGTAGTGCACATTGACATGATGATTCAGGTTGTAAGCATTGTGGTTGGGTCGGTTGATATGATTGGTTGATTTTATATATTGGTGGGTGCAATGTGATCGTTATGGTTATGGGTTGGTATGATCGTGTTTTTATTGATATTTGATCTGATTTTTATAGTTTTCTTGGTTTATATTATTACTAGATTTCTGAATATTTGTTGTACTTTGAGGTTTCAGAGTTTTACTTTATGTTTATCTAGAATAAAGAATTTCTCTTTATACATGCACAGTTTTCCAAAACGGAGGTTAAATGGTATGCTTTCGAATATGATATTTTTAAAACCATTATTTTCGCCGACTCACACATTTTGATTGGTTTTGAAACCCTTTAGGGTCATTGCATGAGAATCGATGCTACTTTCAAACGGAGGCATAAGTTCACGAGTATACAAGTATCCCTTGTCTAACGAGTTTTTTGTGTACTTTTGATATCTTAGGTTACCGGTCCGATGGGAGTAGGACCCGAGTACGTTGTACATAGTATTTTCTGGGTTGGGTCATGTTAACTTAGTATCAGAGCCTGGATTCTGATATGTGCTTGAAATTTTTATGCCTTCGAGATGTGAGCCTCGTGCATGGCCTAGTAGTGAGATGAGAATAGGAGCCCCAGGGTAGTTTTGAGACTAGATTCGAATCAGTTATATGTAATACGTGTTGTTTATGTGACTCACTTGGATTAGTTAAGGTGATATAGGTGTTGTGAAACAATGTATTTTCTTGATATCCGTGTTGTTAGATTGGATTAATGGTGTGACTAATAAATGTCACGTATTGATAAAGAGGGAAAGAGTTGTATGATTTCAGACAACAAGTGAGCTCACTAGTAGAAGTGAGTGTAATTTTAGTATGTTGGATCTAGATGAGAAGAGTGAATATGTTTCCCTATTCTGACTAAGTGTTTGAGAGCTAATGTGATGATAGGTCCTTTATCGGATCCGATGTGTGTGGTATGTTTGGGGTAATAAAGATAGGTATTAGTATTTGGTTTGTTACGAATCTCAAATGGAACTCCAATGGGAGTCCGAATATCGGGTTATGGTTGAGAGGTGAATTGCATGGCAGGAACGACACTTACGAAGGGTCGAAAAGCGAATACATTATATTTTAGTGGAAAAGATGACGTTGATGTTGGACTGTATAAGATACAGTTGCATAAGGATTTTGTGTAATTAATAAGTGGTAGTACGAAAAGAACACCCCCTGCCTTGGATAAGAAATATGTTTAAATAGTTAAGAAAGGTTAGACGGTTTTTGGTAATTGCCTTATGATTCATAAGTGGAATATAGAGGGGTAAGTGTTTCTAATGGTCCCCCATATGAATAGGGTCATAATACATTGTTAGTGATGTTGTTTGGATTAACTAATGCTTTATAATGAATTGGGAATTAGTAAGGGTATTTCGATTTCCTTTGACTTGTTTGTGATAAGGATCTTACCCCAATAGATTTTGTGGTATATATCTTATACGTGTTCCTTTAATTGCTAATGTAATTCTTTGGGATTGAGAGAGTATCATTGTAAGACTATATGAATACAATGTACAGTCTGTTGAAGGGAACTTGAAAATAAGGAGAAAGGAAAGTATTGGACATAAAGAATTGTTCAGGAAGTGAACCCGGAAGTAGGTAGGTTCATAAGTTGGATAATGGGCCGTAGGATGGACTGCCTCGTGATTGGAGCCCATATCTACAATTGTGTGATGGTTTCTATGGTCTCATGATTCTTGACTTGTGTAACATAGAGATTGATTTTTGCGTTTCAGTATATGACTATGTTTATGCCTTATAAAATAGATTATCTTACAGTTGAGTTGGGATGGTAGATTGGATTGGTGATATTGATATCGTATTCGAATTCTCGATTTATGAGATGTATGTTAGTTGGTGTTGTCTAAAGAAGAGTGGGGAAACTGGCACTCCAACTTCTAAATACCTAGAGAAATGGCAGTAAGAATTGAGGATTGGGTATGTTTTTTATTGTCGATGTGTGTGTCTAGATATTTATCTCATGATTTGATTGAAATTAATTGACTAACGATTCGATATACTTTAAAGAATTCTGGATTTAGGAAATGATTTATGGACACTGTTTTACGATGGTTTTGGTGGAAACTATTTTTGGGGAAGCCATGATTTGAGCACAGACCCTATTGAAAGTTTTGACTCGATTTGATAACTGTTTCCCACATGTACCCTCCTCCAGTATGTTATTGTTTCTCTTCGGACGTCTGGTGATTCCGGAGAGGTCGTATTTACGCTGCTTGGAGATGGGTATCTCCGCGGGAGACTAAGTCTTGGGAGTGTGAGGTTATGATCTCGTCCGAATATCGTGGATTCCCGAGATGTTCTTGGATGTGGGGATCTCTAGTTATATCAGCGATTGATGTGCGGATATTGAGGATTGAAGATCATTAGATAAGTTAACTACATGAAGTGATAACATTAAATATGTTTAGTTGGCATTTAAGGAAGTATATGATCAGTTTAATAAGACTGCCCAATTTTTGGGAAAGCTTAAGGAGGGTATAGTTTGGAATCCCTGTTCGTATAGGACCTTATGGAATTGTTGAAAGGATAGAGTAAATTGGAAAGTGAGAATCAACGTAGTTATGAGACTGTATGTGATTAATGTGCTTGGGATATGGACTTAAGGATGATAGTGTTAATTTAGTGTTATTTGTTTCTTGGTATGACATAATGTGTGGGTTATTTTATTATCATTGTGATATGTACTTCAATGTGATTCGGACAGTATGTAAAATCATTTTCAAAGTGCTTTATGTGATTCGGTTATTTAGATTAGCATGTTTGTAGTACAGGTTTATGTATTATGATGTTGTTTATCATAATGCAGGCCTGGGTTAGTAATTCGTTTAGCTTGGATGGCAGATGTCAGGCTTAATGGGGTAATTAAATTTCAGACGTACCTAAAGGTACTGAGTAATTTTGCTGCATGGCTAAACGATGTTAAGTTCGGTCCCTCGATAGTTTATACATGAAAAAAACTTGTGATACCTTAGGATACTTTGGATGAAATCTATGTACGTTAGTGGATATTATATATAGATAAAATGATGATTTGGTTTTGTGATTGTGGATATGTGTCTGAATAATGTGTGTGCAGTTTCCGGACGTGGCTCAGACGATGTGTGAGTGCAGTCCCTGAGCTGGCCTATGCATAGTATTGATATTGTGATTTATGTTAGTGTGTTGACGAGTAGTAGTGTTTGATCAATCGTGATTGATGTTTGGTATTAATGATTGATTGTCATCGACGCTGATGGTTATAACTTAGGTGCTAATCCGCGTACTTTTGGGGGTTAGTTTGTTTATGATAGATGATTTTCGAACATGGGTGGAAGAACATAGTAGGGTGACTCTTGTGTTGATTTGAGGGAATTATTATTATTATTACTGTTCGATTCCATATTCTAGGGGATGCAATTTCTTGAGTGTGTTAATTCGGGAGTTGCTTGTATGATGGAAAAGCCATTATGGAGTGTTGAAGTGCAAGTTGTGCCTCGAGTTGTAATCATTGTAATTCAGGCTAGAGATGATAAGTAATTTTGTTTGAACAATAGAGTATGGCCAAGAAGGAGTAATTGAATTGTAGTCATGTCCAAAAGTACTTGGGGTGGTTTTCGACGTGGTCAAACAGTGTTGATTTGCTTTTTGGGTCAGTTATATGTAATTGTGTTATATTAAGGCACTTGGAAGTGAGGCATTTGTGGGCATTACTAAATGATGTTATTGTTGAAGAGATAACCACATGAATATCATTTGGACTTTAACTTTTGTGGGGGTTTTCGAGATTCAGATTATGGTCTTGGTTGTGGGTATATTCTACGTATGAGTATGTTGAAAGAGTAAGTTATCTAAAGAAATAACTAATTGAGATATTTAAATGACGGAAATGTTCTTTATAGAATTTGATGTGAGTCAGTAATATTTATGGTATTCGCCTATTCGTAGAACCGTAATATCAGGTTTTGGATGCTTAAGAAAATGTGTTGGTTATGAAAAGATCCATTTCTAATCCCCTTAGATTAACGTGGGAGGACCTACTCCCGTCTGACACCACGTGTCAGACCAGGGATAATACTGTGACCCAAACATGGTTTCTAGAGTACACAGCTTCATGTGATGTCTCGGTCTCTATTATGCCCAGTATCCGCGATCAACCTGAAGGGTATCAAAAACCATTAAAAAGTGTGAGTGGACAAAAATAAACATTTTCAAAACATTTCGGAAAAATACATCTGTACTTTCCAAGTAAAAGCATTCTTGGGCCCACACATAGTTTCCACCAAATCTCAGCCCAAAACATAGTTTCCACCAAATCTCATAAAACAGTGTCCATCACTCATTTTGTAAATCACAACATTTCTTTCAAATTCACATGGGCTCACACTCGAAGTCAAACATCTTTCTAACAAGATCACAAGCCTTAAACATCATTTCATAAATCTGAAAAACCATTTCAGATCCCAATATTCAAATCCAAAAATCATCATTCAAAAAATAATGAAAACCTTTCATTTTCAAACCATCATTCAAATCACTATTCAAATCACCTTTAGTGAAATCTCAAGCACATAGAAAACTCGGCCTAAGCCAAAAGTTTAACATATGCACAATAACATTTTCCACCAAAAATGATCAACAATAATACTTAAATCATTATGCAATCATTTCATTTCAAATCATGATCATAAGACATTTAAAACATTTATGCATGCATAACATTTATAAAACAAGGTCCACTCACACATGGCCCACGATGCGCGCTCAAAACGCGCATCGTAAACCAATCTGAAGCCTCCGGATCGTTCGAGCCTGTCCAAATCACACCAAAGGGTTACTGTCAACCTATACAAGTCCATACAATATGCCCTTAAAAACCTTGGAACTGAAAACACATCCCAAACAGGTTTCCCGAGGGGACAAACCTCCAAAACAACAATCAAACGATCTCTGATCGACCTGAAACAACCACTAATGGATTCAGAACATCAAAACCTTTCAAATAAAATTGGGTTGACCTCAAAATTCGTGTCCATACTATAACGACCCGTCCCGAAATTCGGGATTAGATTAGTGACTAATCACGATTAGTGAGGTTAATCGGTGATTAGTTGAGCGAAATCGGATGAACGTTGAAAAATGACCATTTTGCCCTTGAAATGGGTAAAATGTTGACTTTTCATTCTGGCGGTCAAATGGACTTTGGCCGATGACCGTGACGTATTTTGTGACGTCACGAGTTCATAGACAGGTGGCACGTTCAATTCTGACATTCGAGGAAGAAGTTATGATGTTCGGAACTTCAAGGGCATTTTGGTAATTATGGTTAAAAAAGGGCAAATGTTGACTTTTGGACCGGGAGGTCCGATGGCCGAGGGCTGAGGACCGGGAGGTCTGATGGTCCGATGGCCGAGGGATGAGGACCGTTACGTAGATCGGGACGATACGAATCCGTAGGTAGATGGCACGTCGAATTCGGACGTTCGACGGCGACGTTACAGTTCAAGAAAGTTTCGGGGAAATATTGCACGTTTTACGAAACGACTTAACTTTTGGATTCTAGTGGGCCCCAGATATTTAATCCCTGCCCAATGGATGAGTGACAAGTGTCACCCATCCACAGGCCATCCTTATACCTTCATGCATCGACCATCTCATTCTTTGTTTTTCAAACCAAACCCGATCTCACCATTTCATTCATCTCTGTGCAACCCAAACCATTCCTTTCACATGGTTCAACCTGAGTTTGAGGCAGAGAGGGAGACTGAGGACTAAGGGGAGGTTGCAGGACGGCCAGAACCGCCGTGGACGGCGGCGTGGAGGAGAAACCCGACGAGGTACTCGGTTTGCTCCTTTCTCTTTGATTTTTGAATTATCATGTTGGACTTGGTGTTTAGTGATTGCAATGGATTTGTTGGGTCACTTAGGAGGTATAGAGAAGGTATTTGATGGGTTTTAATGGATGTGAAGCCTGGGAACAAAATGGAGGTTTTGGACCAAAAAGGGGTAATCTGGTTCAATGGATTTTTGTACGTTTTTCTTAATTTTTTTAATAGGAATGGATGGGAATTGAAAAACTAGGAATAATGGAATTCAAATGGAGTGAAAACGGACCAAACTGAAGGAGGAACCAGGCCGGACCAATCAAGCCGGTCCAGGTAAACCTGCTGCACAGGAAAACCGGGTTGGACCGGTTCAGCAGAGCTTGAAGATGAAGCAACAGTACCCAGCGCAAGGGGTCACGCGCAGGAGGTTCCATGGGCGCATACGGGAGCTTGAGGCGTGATTTGGGGAAAGTTCTAACACGTGAAATCTTCTATTCGATGTAACGAATATTTTGGGACTGGGTTCGTGTCGATTGGACACCATCTCGATAATGTTCAGGGCATCAGAAGGTTTCGGATCGGGATTTAGAATAGTTAAAAATTCTGAAAAATTACGGGGCTTTAGTGGGATGTTAATTAAGTATTTAGTAACCATCTATTACAGTTTGGACCGGTTTGGGAGAACCGGTGACGGTGATTGGCTCGGGAGAGCCGTATAGCATGCAAATCGAGGTGACAGCTCGGACGGTCTGTGAGTGGACCTTATTTTCTAAATTGGTGCATGCATAAATGTTTATTATATGTTTTAATACATGTTTCGTGATGCCATGAGTGCATTTGGTTGTGGTTACGTATATGCACGTATTTCAAGGTTTCAGCCTTATACGGTGCCCATACGGGTCTGTATTTCTTTGATGGTCTAAATGAAATGGATTTGGATTTCCAAAAGGATAAACTCGAGTATGAGACCCATTTGTTTTTGTCTCGGGCATATGACCCTATTGATGACCTACAAGTCTGAATCGTGGTCGCGGCGAGTATAGCGTGCACGGCGACAGACGATACGACGCTCGCCTCCAGGTTGGGATGTGTTCCTTCCGGAGAGGTCACGATGCACGATCTGTTGTCGGGTAGCCGATGGAGGCTCGACTTCGGAGTGCTAACGGTTCAGGATATCGATCGGAGATGAGTGCACCATGATCTTGTGGTGGTCGCATCGGTTGATTCGTTCACGGCGACATACCAGGATTAAGGGCGGTCCTGGATGGATGGTTGCACGCATCACTACGATCGGAGTCATGACTGACCATTATATATCAGGCACGATGCCCAGCAGATGTCATATGTTCAGGCACGAGACCCAGTCGTTTTACGTTGATGATTTCGGGTCAGGGACCCTAGGTGGATTTCCAAGCTCATGGCGGTTTATGGAAACTGGCATGAACCCTAGAAAGGTTATTGTGGTACATGACGGTTTATGGGAACCTGGCATGAACCCTTAAATGGATGTAATAGATCATGATGGTTCAGGGGGACCGGGCATGAATGTTTATATTATGTATATATATGCATTCATATACCTTCCTTTACTTGTACTATCTCCTCAGGGGAGGGTCGTTGACCTGGGTGCACCCCGGAGTAGTCACGGAGAACCGACTGAGTGGAGTTGCCCCCAGTTGGGTTCCTTACTCTCAGGAAGGCATGGATCGTAACCTCAGGACTGGTCATTGGTCTACGGACATTGACCTTGGACTCTTAGAGACTTGGGTTTGAGACCCCGGGTAGCACGAGCGTAGCTTTGGAAACCGTGACAGGATTGGTTGTGTGAATTATATGTATGTATGATGTATGACGTATATGATATATGGTTATGAGATATGCTATGTGATATGCACAGGTTTTGGGCAGTGGCCCGTGTACTTGGTTTCTTTATGATTTGGGCTGAGTCCCGCATGGATTTGGGCAGTGGCCCGTACGGTTGATTCTTTATGATTCTTTCATTATGATTTTGGGCTTAGTTCCCACATGCGGTTTATTTGGTTAAATGGTTTTCGAATGCATGCAGGCTTTTTAGTGAAGAGTACAAATGTCTTTCGATAAACTGTTTTTATAAACTCTTTGTTTTGTCCACTCACAGCTTTCAATGTTTTGACTGCCCTTCAGGTTGATAACGGATGTGGACTGTAGCAGAGATCGAGATATGACATACCTCCTCCTGATCCTTGCGTACTCTGATTTCCCGAGAGGGCAAAGGTTGGAAATATCTCTTGTCTAACACTTCGTGTCAGACGGGAGCAGGGTCATCCCGCATTAATCCTAGGGTGATTGGGATGGGTCCTGTCATCGTTGTATCAGAGCTCGGCTAGCTCATAGGATCCTCAGAATGCTCTGATATTGTTAGTGTGGTATCAGAGCATAAGATTGCTTATCATAGATGGGGTGTCTCTATTCGAGCAACCGGGTAGCTCTTGGAGTAATGCACAAGTCGAGGATGTGATATCTCAATGGACTACAGTTCGTTATCAACCTGATAGTTAGGATACCGATACAATAGCTAGTAGGATTGAATCTTGGATTGTCTTGGTTTGGCATTTGATGCCGGGGTTGACATAGTTCTGTCATGGTTGGCAGTGTGTGACCCTACGAAAGGATGAATGTAACAGTACTTTAGTGTTGTGATCGTGTGACGGTTAGTTGGGATCGTCTTTCACGATGTCGTAGGATCGATTCCGACGACTGGTTGGGAGTTATGACCATTCGATGGTCGGATATTGTTGAGTTAGAAGGATATACTGCTGGGAGTAGTCGGGTTCGAGGAATCCTAGTGGATCTTACGGTAGGATTGGATTGACATCCTTGCGATGTGGGGACCGCGAGGTCGGTTAGATTGTGGATTTTACTGCTTTCCGCAGTTGGGTTCAGGGAGACCCTAGGTGTGATCGTGGAACCCTAAGGTAGTGTGTATGGTTCGGAAAGGTGAGTTGGAGAATGGTTAGACTTTGACGTTTTTACGATGTAGAGACCGTCAGTTGGTCATGTAACGACCCGTCCAGGAAATTAGGGTTAAGACCGTGATTAAGATTAGATTAGTGAGCTTAATGGGTGGTTAGTTGGTCCCAATAAGGTCGTTAGCCTAGAATGATGATTTTGCCCCTAGTTCGGGTAAAAAGTTGACTTTTAGTTCAAGCGGTCAATTAGGTTTTGACCGATGACCAGGACGCAGTTTAGGACGTCATGAATCCGTAGATAGGTGGCACACCCGATTCCGACATCCGAGGAGGAAGTTATGATGTTCGGAAGGTTGAGAGCATAACCGTAATTTGGTTAAAATAGGGGGAAAAGTTGACTTTTCGTATGATCGGGTTTTGACACATTGACCTAGGATGGTTAGCTAGATCCCATCGTCCTGAGTTCGATGACAGGCGGCACGTATTCATCAGACTTACGATGTGTGAGATACGGGTGTAGAAAGGTAGTGGCATAACGGTAATTTTGACTTAAAATGAGGGGTATTTTGGTCTTTGCACATGGGGATTTGTGCAACAGAGAGGGAAATTGGAGGGCTGAGATTAAGCCACTTGTGAGAAGGCTGAAGTGATGGTGACACGTGTAGGGGTTCTGGTTGGTTCTAGGGAACACGGTCCCAATTATTTGGGGTACCCGTGTGTGTTAATGTGTGTTCTTCGAACTAGACAGAAACAAAGGGAGAGAGTTGGGAGAATTGGACGGTGGTGGTGTGTGTGTGTTGTGTGACTTGATGAGTGAAGAGTGATCAGAGATTGAGAGGGAGATAGTGAGAAGGTTGGGAGGTGAGGAATCAGTGTGTGGGTGAGCTGAGAGCCACGGGAAAACCAGGGGGAAAAATCAGAGAAAAACAGGGAGGAATTGAGAGATCGTGGGGGTGGTGTGGCCGTGTACGGTGCAATTGGACTCGTGGTGGTGTCGTGAGGGATGAGAGGAGTCGACTAGCCCCAGCGGAGCTCGTGACGGCGACCGCAGGACAGGTAATTCCTCATCGCCATTAACTTGCTCTGTTTTTCCGTTTAGGTTCAGAAGCCAAGTCGTGGCTTTTGGGGTTGAATCGAGGAGTCTAGTGAGGTCTAGGGAATTCAGTAGGGTCCTAGGTGTCTTCTGGTTGTGCAGCCGTGGCGGAGGAGTGCACGGCGGAGTCCAGAACGACGGAGAGTATCCGCCGTTCTCTGTTTTTCCGTTTTGTTTCAACCGTTGAGTCGTGAAGTCTGGGATTGAGTCGACGGTTCTGGTGAGTTGGGTGAGACTCAGTGAGGTCCTAGGATTGGTTTAAGGTAGCCACTGTGACGGGGGAAGACCTGGGTGGCTGGAGAAGAGAACAGGGGAAGAATACGGGTTTCTATTCGAGCTGGAGTCGACAGGTTTTAGGCCGTGTCGAGGTGTTTGACTGAGGGGACTGGATTGCTGAGGATGGGAAGATGAAGATGGTGAAGAGAGGAATTGATTTGGTGCAGGTACGGCGGTGAACCGGTCACACCGGTTCGATTTGTAGGAACTATTTCGAACCGGGTCGGCTTGAGGTAGACGATGCACTGTAGCTGGCACGTGAGGGCCACGCGCAGCCACTTTGGGCGGCGCGTGGGGGCGCGTGCGGCGGTGGTTGAGGAAGTTGTCAACATAGTTTTTGGTCTAGGTGTTTTGACGAGTCTAATGGGATTTGTTTCGGGTTGTTCGGACGTCGATTCGATGTAGTTCCGCGAGGGTGAAGGTTTAGGGTTTCAGTTCGTTACCATTAGGACCCGGGAATTTTTGGGGAAAATTAGGAGAGTCTTAGTAGACGTGTTAGTAACGTACTTTGGCGGTTATTGACAGGATCGGGACTTCCCGAGGAAGCAGAGGAATGTACGAGACGTTCGGAACGCGATTGAGGGCTTGGTACTATGAGTGGACCCCTTCTCTAAACATAAGCATGCATAACTATTTTTCTATAATATTTTTATGATTTTACATGTGATTTCATGATTGTTGAATATGTTTCGAGAAATAACGTATTTGGCACGTTTTACGAGAAAGGTCGATTTCTGTGTATAATGCCATGTTTTGGGGATTTCAAATGATTAATGATTTTCAATGATTATAAATAGATTTTGGAACGTGATTTCGGTGATCAAGGGTTTACGGTTTTAGAATTGGATTTCGGAAAGTGGAATTTGGTTTTAAAGTTGAAAAGTGGATTTCTGGATTTGGGTTCAGAATGACGATTCTGGATGCCGGAAGAGCTTCGGACCAGTGATTTCGGATTCGGGTTTGGATGTGGAATGATAAATGATTTTCAAATGGTTTTGGATTGGATTTGCTGGATCTGGTTATTGGATTTAACGACCCGGATATTGTGATTGACGGGGGACGGGCCCGGATTGGGTTTAAAGACCCAGATTGAGTTTAATGACTCGGGAGTTTAAAGACTCGGATATATTGATATTTCCCCCGTAGGCCTGTTGAGTTTAAAGACTCGGGAGTTTAAAGACTCGGATATTATTGAGGCTTGGATTGAGTTTAAAGACTCGGGAGTTTAAAGACTCGGATAGATCCAGCAGGTTTGATCGGTTGGAAATGCTTGGTTTTATGTTTTTATGATACAGTTTTATGACGCTGATGATACGATTTCTACAACTGTGTTTGTAATGTTTCTGTTTTTATGATGAGGTTTATGTGAACTATAACTGTTTTAATAACTAGGTTATGCATGTGGTTTCAAAACGGACGGCCAAACCCAGTTTTTCTTATAAATGGTTTTGGAAACTTTTCTTTTATTTATGGTCCACTCACACTTTTCTGGTTTTAAATTGCCCTCCAGGTCGTGGAGCTAGAGCGGGGTTTCGGCATCGAGGCAGCGTCTGAGGCATAGAAGTCGCGGAGGGGATCCCGGAGTGTTTCAATTTTCCGTAGTGTGTGTACTCTTTGTATCGATTTTCTTTCTTTTGTATTCCGAACTATGCTCTATAAAACTTGCCTTCGGGATGTGTTATAGTTTCTCCTGCGTCTGACTGGGTACTTTGGTGGCTTCGGGTTTTGGGGTGAAACCGGGGTGGGTCCTGACAATTGGTATCAGAGCATCGGTTTGTCGAGTTTGTTGGGTTTGTCGGTCTGTGAGGTTGTGTTTAGGTTGTTTGACTGTTTCTATGCCTCTTTCACTGTGCGTTTGACGATGCCTCCGAGACGTAGACCCTCTCCACGACCTGAAGACGAATCAGCTAGGGGACAGAGAGTGTTACGATTGAGCGGGCCCAGCGGCTCGGGGCTACTACTTTTGGTGGCGGGGCAGATCTTGAGGAAGCCCAGAGGTGGATTACGAGACTTGAGCGGATCTTTGCAGTGATGCATTGTCCACTGGAGGATCGAGTGTTACTGGCTACGTTTTTACTGGATGGTGCGGCGTACGAGTGGTGGTATACCCTCGAGTTGTCTGGCTGGGATGCCCACACTTTGACCTGGGAGACGTTTCGGGAGAGGTTTCTAGATCAGTATTATCCTCGTTCTTTCCGAGATGCCAGGGAGGCAGAGTTTCTGCAGCTTCAACAGGGGAATCTGAGTGTGGCTGAGTATGAGCAGAAGTTTCAGATGTTGTCTCGGTTTGCTCCTGCGTTTGTGGCTACTCAAGACGAGAAGTGTCGTAGGTTTGAGTTGGGTCTGCGATGTGAGATTCGAGCCATAGTGACAGGTGGATCGTTTACTACCCTCCGAGAGTTGTCGGACGCTGCGGTGAGGGTTGAGGCTAGTTTGCCGGTGCGACGCCGGGAACCATTTTTTTTCTGGAGCTTCGAATCAGAGGACACCGAAGAGAGGTAACTTTAGTGGAGCGTCGTCGCCGGGCGATGATCGTTTCGGTAGACCTGGTAGTTTCCAGAGTTCAGGATTTCGTGGTTACCAAGCACAGCTGACTCCACAAGTTAGTGCGACATCTGTTGCGTCGACGGGGAGATCGAGTGGTGGACCTGGTCGGGATGTTTGTTTCTATTGCGGGGAGCGAGGTCATTTCTGACGTGAGTGTCCACTGTTAACACAGTAAGGTGGTGTAGGTCGAGGATCGGAGGAGCCTGGACAGAGTACAACGTCAGGAACAGCGGGCACTAGAGGAGGTGGTGGTGCCACTAGTAGTTCGAGGGGACGTGGTAGAGCGTCGGGATCTCAGGCCCGAGTGTTTCGATGACTCAGCAGGAGGTCCAGTCGACACCAGGTGCGAGGACAGGTATTTTTTCTATCCTTGGTTGTGTTGTACTTACCTTGTTGTTGGATTTCGGGGTAGAGTCTAGGATGTTTTCTAGGTACCTGGAGTGTTACGGTGAGTTCCGCTGAAGGATGACGGAAGAAACGAGGAAGGGAGCGACTATATCTGATCGATATGAGGTTATTGAAGGAGAGAACCCACAATCTAGAGTTTGCCTTTAGGACTTTGTAGATTTATCCGACAAGTGGTCGTAGCAGCAGCCGAGGGACGTGTTAGCGAGGGAGTGAGCCAGTAGGTAGGTTTTCCTGTTTGGCCTAGATTTTCCTGGGCAGGAGTTGAGAGGGGTTTCTGGGAAGTGAGGTGGTAGTACGTGAGGATGTACTCTATGGATTCTGTTGGGTACTCCATATGAGGTATTTTACAATACCTTTGTTTTCTGTTCATAGAGTTTCCCTTGCATACACCATGAAGTGTAACTAGTAGTTGGGGATGGAGTGAAATACCCAAGGTGGAGATGATAGACAGGAAACCCAGGGATGGTTGTTGTCACCGGGTAGGAGACCCCTAGTATTGGGAACTAGCTGTGGAATTTCGGGGACGAAATTCTTTTTAGCTGGGTAGGTTGTAACGACCCGTCCCGAAAATTAGGGTTAAGACCGTGATTAAGATTAGATTAGTGAGCTTAATGGGTGGCTAGTTGGTCCCGATAAAGTCGTTAGCCTAGAATGACGATTTTTCCCCTGGTTCAGGCAAAAAGTTGACTTTTAGTTCGAGCGGTCAATTAGGTTTTGACCGATGACCAGGACATAGTTTAGGACGTCACGAATCCGTAGACAGGTGGCACGCCCGATTCCGACATCCGAGGAAAATGTTATGATGTTCGGAAGGTTGAGGGCATAACCGTAATTTGGTTAAAATAGGGGGAGACTCAGTGAGGTCCTAGGATTGGTTTAAGGTAGCCATTGTGATGGGGGAAGACCTGGGTGGCCGGAGAAGAGAACAGGGGAAGAATACGAGTTTCTATTCGAGCTGTAGTCGACAGGTTTTAGGCCGTGTCGAGGTGTTTGAGTGAGGGGACTGGATTACTGAGGATGGGACGATGAAGATGGTGAAGAGAGGAATTGATTTGGTGCAGGTACGGTGGTGAACCGGTCATGCCGGTTCGATTTGCAGGAACTGTTTCAAACCAGGTCGGCTTGAGGTAGACGATGCACTGTAGCTGGCGCGTGAGGGCCACGAGCAGCCACTTTGGGTGGCGCGTGGGGTCGCGTGCGGCGGCGGTTGAGGAAGTTGTCAACATAGTTTTTGGTCTAGGTGTTGTGACGAGTCTAATGGGATTGGTTTCGGGTTGTTCGGACGTCGATTCGATGTAGTTCTGCGAGGGTGAAGGTTAAGGATTTCGGTTCTTTACGATTAGGACCCGGGGATTTTTGGGAAAAATTAGGAGAGTCTTAGTAGACGTGTTAGTAACGTACTTTGGCGGTTGTTGACAGGATCGGGACTTCCCGAGGAAGCAGAGGAACGAACGAGACGTTCGGGACGCGATTGAGGGCTTGGTACTGTGGGTGGACCCCTTCTCTAAACTTAAGCATACATAACTGTTTTCTATAATTGTTTTATGATTTTACATGTGATTTCATGATTGTTGAATATGTTTCGAGAAATAACGTATTTGGCACGTTTTACGAGAAAGGTCGATTTCTGTGTATAATGCCATGTTTTGGGGATTTCAAATGATTAATGATTTTCAATGATTATAAATGGATTTTGGAACGTGATTTCGGTGATCAAGGGTATTCGGTTTTAGAATTGGATGTCGGAAAGTGGAATTTGGTTTTAAAGTTGAAAAGTGGATTTCTGGATTTGGGTTCGGAATGACGATTCTGGATGCCGGAAGAGCTTCGGACCAGTGATTTCGGATTCGGGCTTGGATGTGGAATGATAAATGGTTTTCAAATGGTTTTGGATTGGATTTTCTGGATCTAGTTATTGGGTTTAAAGACCCGGATATTGTGATTGACGGGGGACGGGCCCGAATTGGGTTTAAAGACCTGGATTGAGTTTAAAGACTCGGGAGTTTAAAGACTCGGATATATTTATATTTCCCCCGTAGGCCTGTTGAGTTTAAAGACTCGGGAGTTTAAAGACTCAGATATTATTGAGGCCTTGATTGAGTTTAAAGATTCGGGAGTTTAAAGACTCTGATAGATCCAGCAGGTTTGATCGGTTGGAAATGCTTGGTTTTATGTTTTATGATACAGTTTTATGACGCTGATGATATGATTTCTACAACTGTGTTTGTAGTGTTTCTGTTTTTATGATGAGGTTTATGTGAACTATAATTGTTTTAATAACTAGGTTATGCATGTGGTTTCAAAACGGACGGCCAAACCCGGTTTTTCTTATAAATGGTTTTGGAAACTTTTCTTTTATTTATGGTCCACTCACACTTTTCTGGTGTAAATTGCCCTCCAGGTCGTGGAGCTAGAGCGGAGTTTCGGCGTCGAGGCAGCGTCTGAGGCATAGAAGTCGCCGAGGGGATCCCGGAGTGTTTCAATTTTTCGTAGTGCGTGTACTCTTTGTATCGGTTTTCTTTCTTTTGTATTCCGAACTATGCTCTGTAAAACTTGCCTTCGGGATGTGTTATAGTTTCTCCTGTGACTGACCCGAAATCACCATTATAATCCAATTGGGCCTCATGCCCGATTTTATGAACCACTGGGCCCACGGCCCGATTTGTAAACCAACTAGGCCCGTAGCCCGACTTATAAACCTAATGGGCCCACGGCCCGAGTTCGTAAATCAACTGGGCCCATGGCCCGATAACATAACTCAAATGGGTCTCAGCCCGATTTCATATCAACTGGGCCTGTGGCCCGATTTCATTAACCAACTGGGCCCCCGGCCCGATTCTCAAATGGACTCCAAGTCCGAAATTTCCAAAACGAGCCCGAGTTCATATTTCCAATTTCAAAACCATTTCATCATATTATATCCAAGTCATAAATATGGAAAATCCATGTAAAACCAGAAACCTCGATTTACGTGCAAGCACGTAAATCGCCTCGAAATACGTGAAACCATACAATTTACCAACAACCAAATCAACATCACACAATCACAACCATAATCCATATAAAACATTTAAGCATGCATAGAATTTATAAAACCAAAGTCCACTCACAGACCGTTTTAACGGTATGCCTCGATACGCGTGACACCGGCCCTCCCGGGCCTCACCTCTATCACCGGGACTCCCAATCCTGTCCAAATCACATTAGAGGGTCACTAACCTCATCATTAACATCCTATCAAAGTCCCGTAATTTTCCCGAATTTTTAATTATTTTTAACCTTAATTTAAAACTTTCGGACATCCCGAACAATATCGAGACGGTGTCCGATCGACACGAAACCAATTCCAAAATGTCTGTGACATTAAATAGGACAGAAGTCATGTTGACCTCACTTCGAGATTCGTGCCCACGCGCCGTCACGCGCCGCCGTGAGTGGCTGCGCGTGAAATCCACGCGCCTGCTATAGTGCATCGTCCTAACCCGTATGTCTGTTAAACGGGTCCAAACTGCCCGCGACACGACCCGGTTCGTATTCTGTCAATTCGATCCTAATTCCTTCAATTGATCAATCAGTTAGTTTCGTTTTAAGTCCAATTACAGGTCTGTAAACTCAATTACACAAATCCTTACCCAGATTCCATCGATTCCACGATGAACACGAAGAACACTCCGGTCACTGTTCAATCATGGAATTCCCTCAATGGCTGCAGGTTTCATCCAATTGATGATCCCAGAAGCATCAACGGACCCTGAGGAACAATTTCCCCACATCAATTGCATTAATCCTGTGCTCAATCGTCACGACTCAAGCTCGAACACCGTCACTGTTCAACCATGGAGTTCTTTCAACCACAGCCGTTTTCTTTCAATTGATGAACCCAGAAGCATCGTGGGATCATGAGAAGCAGTTTCCCCACCTCAATTTCATCGTCTAAACACTCCACGATCACGACTCAACCTCGATTTTCCTCCTCTGTCACCAAGTGTGATCAGAGCCAAAACAGCACCAATTCCCTTCGTTCTTTCGATGATTCTGATCGTTGTGATCCCAGGAAGCTGAAGGTAATCTCCAATTCGATCCTCACGGCCTAATTCTTCCATTTCGAATTTTTCCCCCAATTTTCCCGAAATCCAAAATCCAAAATTCAATACTCTCTCAACCCCTCGTGTTTCCCCGTTAATTCAATCATCTTAGTCTCTCATTTTTCTCTCAAGAACGGCAGAGAGAGGGAGCCAATTCTCCCAATTCTCCCACACTGATTTTGCTCACGGTTTGCAGTACACAGAGAAGAAAATGGAGGATTAAGGGTGATTAATTAAGGGAGATGGTGGATTAGTGATGATGATGTAGTAATGATGATGTTGGGAGGGAAACAAGGAGCTGGAAACAAGGGATGGGTGACACTTGTCACTCATCCAGAGGTGCACAGTCAATGGTCACTATTTATTATTATATTATTATTTTAATCTGAGCCTCGGTTCGTAAATTCGTTTCCTTACCATAACGTTGTCGTCGAATCTCCGATTTCGGCATGTCGCCTGTCGTTGGATTCGTATCAACGATACCTGCGCAACGGTCCTTGGCCCTCGTCCATCGGACCTCCCGGTCAAAAAGTCAACATTTGGCCCCCTATTATGTCAAATTACCAAAATACCCCTCAACTTCCGAACACCAAAACTTTCTCTACGAATGCCGGAAGCGAACGTGCCACCTGTATATGAACTCGTGACGTCCCGAACTACGTCACGGTCCTCGGTCAAAGTCCGTTTGACCGCCCGATCAAAAAGTCAACATTTTGCCCACGACCAGGGGCAAAACGGTCATTTTGCACAATTTGTCCGATTTCGCCCTACTAACCACCGTTCAACCTCACTAATCAAGATTAGTCACTAATCTAATCCCGGAATTCGGGACGGGTCGTTACAATCTTCCCTCCTTAATAAATTTCGTCCTCGAAATTCTAACCGCTCTAATCTCAACGTACTTCCTTCCTTAATTAGTTTCGCTCTCGAAACTCGACTACCCTGATTCCACAAACACCCCGTGGAAAGTGGAATCGTCCACACAACACGTGTACACCCGTACACCAACTACTTAGACAAAACTTGTCTACATCCAAACGTACCACTAGTACTCAAAACGCAACGACTACATTCGACCCCGTCGAATGACTGAAACTACTTGTTTCGAATTTGACACCACTTGTCCAAACTACCCTCTCGTTGATGCAACAACTCGACGGTTCCTTTCCCACTCCCACTAGGAGTCAGCTGACCCCACTCAACAATCTATGTTGACACATCCTGACAATCTGTCACCACACAGTTGTTGTCAGTCGAAAACTGACACTTGACTCACTCGTGGCTACACATGCCACCACCGTACTTAACTTAGTAAACAATTACCGACCTTTCACACGACCTGTGTGTAATTAAACACATCGGAATTACCATGACCCATTGCATAGTAATGTCCGGTCCACAACCAATCCCATGGTATCGGAACCAATCCGACTACCAACACGTTCACCAACACACCTCGGGTATATCCCGTATACCGTAACTGGACATCACAATTCTACAAGGTATTGTACCTCGAACCATGTACGAAGTACACACATCTACCTAATAACCAGACTACAACCACCTAGGTCATAGCCGAACGCGTTCCAATAATGGAGTACGTTTTCCCAATCCAGCATGAGACAAATCGAAACTCCACCCAACATCTAGTTCCAATTCCGAATCTGAATCCGCAATTTTGTAAGAAATCCCGGATCCAAGCCTAGATATCACATTTTTAACTCATTTCCAAATCCGAATCCGAAATCATTATTCCGTAAGCTAGCATTTGGAATAATCATTCCGTACCCAAATCCGGAAATATGCTTTCAAGTTCCAAAATCGAATCCTGAATCGTCATCCAGAAATTCGATTCCAAATCCCGAAATCTCGTTCATATTTACCAAGACACACCCAAAACCGAACCTATCGGTCACCTGCTCAATACCTCCAATTGACTTCATAGGGAAGCCAATCCAACCTCCACAAGTCTAAGGTTGACAAAATTCTACTACCTTCAAAACCTACTCACCCGAGTAGAATACCATACGGGCCCCACTTCGAAAAGAAGTTCAACCCCGCCGTTTACGACTCACACACCCAAGTTCGTATCGATCCTTGTCATTCCACCTAGGAAAAACCAAGGATGATCCAAAAATGATGACGCCAATACTCATCCTACGTGGATGCAACAAAACTCACTGCACTCACCATGCCATGTGACACCACATCGTCTGCCACCAAGCAGAAAATGAGAAATCTCGTTTACCTAATTTCGAATACGTAGCTCCTCCTAATGACCCACAAATACACATGGGCCCACCAACCAATACACGCTCAATGTACTGGTAACTACACTCAACGTCTGCCAGGGCAGAAAACAAGAAGTCAACCCCTATGACTTCGGAATACCAATCACCCAAAAACGAGCACCACTTTCGTTCCCCAATCACAACTTTCCTCAAAACTAAGGTTCCAACCATGTTGGAAACAAACATGCTCCCAACGAGATGTCAAGTCTAACCCCTAGACTTCCTACCTCCTCAATTCACTTGGACAACCACGTCTCCACAATCAATCTGTTATTATCCCGTTCGCACATCCCAACCTTTACAGATTCAACACTCGGTTTTCCAAGTTCTCAATTATAACTTTTTAATCCACTCCTTACTAGTTATCTTACCACCATTGGGACTTATCCCAACACATTACAATCTTAACTGGATCCCATCCAGTCCATCACTCAACCACTACCGAATTTCAAAGACCGAACATATGTTCATCATGACGGAGTCACACCCCAACTGTGGCTCATCGTCAACACCATCAACGACGCTAGCACCAGCGCTAGTACCAGCACCAACACACTATCAACAACACTAGTATCAGCACACAGGCATCCATACTAGCATCAGCACAAAAGTACCAACCCACAAACATTCATACTTGCACACCGTGTGCAAATACGACAACCCTGGATCTCCGTTCATACTGAACGACGATCCCGTACCTCACGACTATGGGTACCACTATTCTGACAATCCACATACGGAAAATGAACGTTCCCTGAACGTCCCCTGATCCCCAAGTATTATAACCACACTAATTACCCTCGATAGCCAGTCATCTCCATATGACTACCGACTAACTGTCATTGCTATCGAGATCCGCATCCATACCTCACACTAATACCCGATCCAACACAGGATTCCATAATTTATCTCATAACAGTATCCGTAAATCGAATCCCATAGTTCTGACTAGACTCACCAGAGCCATCCACATGGTCAACCATGACCTCAGCCGCTCGTCGCAGCACAAGTTCTCATCCACTAGCCACAATTAAGGTTTACCTTTTTAATACTAGGGTTCCACAATCACACCCTATGGTTCAACCGAACCAAACAGCTTTCCGTAATATAAAATCCACAACCTGACCGACCCCGCGGTCCTGACATCGAATAGACGTCAAATCCAATCCTACCATCCCATCAACGTGGGTTCCACCACTAGGTCATCGGCCAACTCCGATGAATCAACATCCCTCACACTAGGAACCACCACAAGGGTTCACATTTTTAAACCATTACTCACATGAGGTTCCCCGAACCTAGCTGCACCTAGCAGCACAAAGTTTAATATTACATGACCGAACCGCCGGTCCCACAATACCAGTTCATCACAATCAACCCCACTTGGGTTGAATCACATTAATGCACGGCGTATCGGGCCAATCACACTCCATCCACTATCTAAACCCAAAAACTACCTATCAGGTTGATAACGAATTGCAGCCCAATGAGACATCACACCCTCGACCTGCGCGCACAAAAGAGCAACCGTGCTCTGATACCAAGTTGACAGGACCCATCCCAATCCCCCTGGAATTACCGTGGAATATGCCCTGCTCCCATCCAACAAGGAGTGTCAGACAAGGGATAACCAAGAGCCACTGCCCAAAGCCATAAATATAAATCCATAAATCCAAAATCATTTAGGGTCCCTGACCCGATATACCATTTCATAACCAATAATCCATTTTTACCACATAACACATATCCAACCGAAAAGCCATTTCATAGATCCATTAATCCATATTTTACCATTACCATCACCAGCATCCCAGATGCTTAGCGTCCCAGACGCTTGACGTCCCTGACATCATATCTCACAGTTTCATAAGCTACGCGTGCTGCCCGGGGTCTCTCCGGGTCCATCTATCTGACATCCCTGATGTCTGACGTCCCTGACGTCAATCATAGCAATCCTGCTCCTGAGTCATCATACGGTCCGGCTGCTCCGTATAATGACCCCTCGCAGGCAATGCACCGTGACTTCCCCAGTGTCCCAGAAATCTGGAGGAGACCATCATATATCCATGTATCCAGATGGTATATGGAAAAACAGTTTTATTAAATCCTTTTATCACATCATTACCATTGGGCCCTGCCCGAAATTTCCATAAAACCATGTAATTCCATTTAGGGTCCTTGACCCAAAATCACAATTATTAAACATAGGGTCCCTGACCCGAAATCACCATTATAATCCAATTGGGCCTCATGCCCGATTTTATGAACCACTGGGCCCACGGCCCGATTTGTAAACCAACTGGGCCCGCAGCCCGACTTATAAACCCACTAGGCCCACGGCCCGAATTCGTAAATCAACTGGGCCCCTGGCCCGATAACAGAACTCAAATGGGTCTCAGCCCGATTTCATATCAACTGGGCCCCTGGCCCGATTTCATTAACCAACTGGGCCCCTGGCCCGATTCTCAAATGGACTCCAAGTCCGAAATTTCCAAAACAAGTGGGCCTCAAGCCCGAGTTCATATTTCCAATTTCAAAACCATTTCATCATATTATTTCCAAGTCATAAATATGGAAAATCCATGTAAAACCGAAAACCTTGATTTACGTGCAAGCACGTAAATCGCCTCGAAATACATGAAACCGTACAATTTACCAACAACCAAATCAACATCACACAATCACAGCCATAATCCATATAAAACATTTAAGCATGCATAGAATTTATAAAACCAAAGTCCACTCACAGACCGTTTTAACGGTATGCCTCGATACGCGTGACACCGGCCCTCCCGGGCCTCACCTCTATCACCGGGACTCCCAATCCTGTCCAAATCACATTAGAGGGTCACTAACCTCATCATTAACATCCTATCAAAGTCCCGTAATTTTCCCAAATTTTTAATTATTTTTAACCTTAATTTAAAACCTTCGGACATCCCGAACAATATCGAGACGGTGTCCGATCGACACGAAACCAATTCCAAAATGTCTGTTACATTAAATAGGACAGAAGTCATGTTGACCTCACCTCGCGATTCGTGCCCACGCACCGTCACGCGCCGCCGTGAGTGGTTGCGCGTGAAATCCACGCGCCTGCTACAGTGCATCGTCCTAACCCGTATGTCTGGTAAACGGGTCCAAACTGCCCGCGACACGACCCGATTTGTATTCTGTCAATTCGATCCTAATTCCTTCAATTGATCAATCAGTTAGTTTCGTTTTAAGTCCAATTACAGGTCTGTAAACTCAATTACACAAATCCTTACCCAGATTCCATCGATTCCACGATGAACACGAAGAACACTCTGGTCACTGTTCAATCATGGAATTCCCTCAATGGCTGCAGGTTTCATCCAATTGATGATCCCAGAAGCATCAACGGACCCTGAGGAACAATTCCCCCACATCAATTGCATCAATCCTGTGCTCAATCGTCACGACTCAAGCTCGAACACCGTCACTGTTCAACCATGGAGTTCTGTCAACCACAGCCGTTTTCTTTCAATTGATGAACCCAGAAGCATCGTGGGATCATGAGAAGCAGTTTCCCCACCTCAATTTCATCGTCTAAACACTCCACGATCACGACTCAACCTCGATTTTCCTCCTCTGTCACCAAGTGTGATCAGAGCCAAAACAGCACCAATTCCCTTCGTTCTTTCGACGATTCTGATCGTTGTGATCCCAGGAAGCTGAAGGTAATCTCCAATTCGATCCTCACGGCCTAATTCTTCCATTTCGAATTTTCCCCCCAATTTTCCCGAAATCCAAAATCCAAAATTCAATACTCTCTCAATCCCTCGTGTTTCCCCCTTAATTCAATCATCTTAGTCTCTCATTTTTCTCTCAAGAACGGCAGAGAGAGGGAGCCAATTCTCCCAATTCTCCCACACTGATTTTGCTCACGATTTGCAATACACAGAGAAGAAAATGGAGGATTAAGGGTGATTAATTAAGGGAGATGGTGGATTAGTGATGATGATGTAGTAATGATGATGTTGGGAGGGAAACATGGAGCTGGAAACAAGGGATGGGTGATACTTGTCACTCATCCGGAGGTGCACAGTCAACGGTCACTATTCATTATTATATTATTATTTTAATCCGAGTCTCGGTTCGTAAATTCGTTTCCTTGACCATAACGTTGTCGTCGAATCTCCAATTTCGGCATGTCGCCTGTCGTTGGATTCGTATCGACGATACCTACGTAACGGTCCTTGGCCCTCGTCCATCGGACCTCCCGGTCAAAAAGTCAACATTTGGTCCCTATTATGTCAAATTACCAAAATACCCCTCAACTTCCAAACACCAAAACTTTCTCTACGAATGTCGGAATCGAACGGTGCCACCTGTCTATGAACTCGTGACGTCCCGAACTACGTCACGGTCATCGGTCAAAGTCCGTTTGACCGCCCGATCAAAAAGTCAACATTTTGCCCACGACTAGGGGCAAAACAGTCATTTTGCACAATTTGTCTGATTCCGCCCTACTAACCACCGTTCAACCTCACTAATCAAGATTAGTCACTAATCTAATCCCGGAATTCGGGACGGGTCGTTACACTTTCCCTGGCTGGATATTTGGGTTAGAGCTCAGACGTCCAGAGCTTGGCTCTATTTCGCTTAGTAGGTTATCAATCAGTCTCAAACATCCTTAAGCTAGGCTCCTTTTCCTTAGAATGGTGTTGTGGTCACGACTCAAACGTCCTACAACTAGGTTCTGTTTCCTGAGTAAATTTTCACTTAGACGTCCTAGAACTGGGCTCTATTTCCCTTGTAATTTACATATGGATAGCCCTTAGATGGTGTATCCCTAAGTGGGCACTCAAATGTTGTCTCCCTATATGGTTTTGCCTACTGGTAGTGCATATATAATTTGGATGGTGAGTTAAGTGCAGTTCCTTGACTTGACTCAGAAGATGATTTGGCTAATGGCCTATGCATAGTGTCGTTGTTTATTACAATCTGTAGTTGAGTTAATGATTGGTTAAGCCTAGTTATAGGACTTGGGTGATTTCGCTCATGAGCTATGTTTGGTACTATTGTGGTAAGTTTCTGAATGTGACACAGACAATATCTATTGCAGTTCCCGAGGTTTCTTACATATATTGATTTTCAAGATTAGTATCCAAGTATCAAAGATTGGTTGACTGATCTGTTGATTATTTGTCGCTTAGTTGATGTAATGTGATTTGATGAATGTAACCTAGGAAAGGTAAGCTCTCCATACTGGTTTGTCTAAAATTTCGAGGATGAATTTTTTTAAGGGAGGATGGTTATAACGGCCCGAAAATGAGAGAAAGGTAAACATTGGAAGACTAAATAGAAATACGGTGTTGCCCTTAGATGGTCAAAGGCTGATTTTTTTTTACCTGGACCCTTTTCAAACATTCTGCGAGGACTGTTACGAAGGTGTCGGACTCCTGATAACATAGACAAGTGGTATACCAAAATCAGAGATCGAATAGGTTTGAAACAGATCAAAAGGGGCTACACGCATTTTTGTAATTTTGGACATAAGTGTATTTTGGTATTTTGGTAAGAAGGACGTAGGATATTGTTGAATTTTTGTCCTTTTTCTCTCACTTATCTTTTGCTCCCACCGACTTAGCCTTGTGCTATTATATATATGTGTGTTTATAGTGTGGACGGTGTTGGGGTGGTGGTAACCGATAAGAAAAATAATCACCAAAACCAACCCGTGAAGGAGAAGAAAGTCACGAAGAAAGAAGATAAAAGAGAAAAGAAGAAAGGAAGAGGAATATAGGGGAGAAAAATTGAGGGGAAGAGAAGAAAATGAGGAAACCCAGAAACACGAAAAACAAAGTTGTTGTACCATGAGTACCAAAGCAGTTTAAGAAGCCCAACATTAAATATGAGGATCCTATCAACCTCTATAAGCTCCCAGGAACTCAAAGGAATGAAAAACATGGAGTTAAGGCTCAAATGGAGTTAAATTAGCAGATTCCACTACTACATGGGGTTAATGGGCTAGATGTGGGCGGTTACCTCTCAGGGGATGGACTATGTTTGGTTAACCTATCTAGATGTGAATACGATTAATTTTAGGAAAATATCTTATTCTAACAAGGAAGCGTTATTCTTAGTAAGTTCGAGATTGTTGTCAGATACAAGGAAGCGTTATTCTTAGTAAGTTTGAGATTGTTGTCAGATAGGAGCAGGACCAACATGATTATCAAAGTAGTTTAAGGGCGGATCCTATCAACTTGGTATCAGAGCATGGTTATTGAATGCTTGTCTTTGAGATGTGAGCCCCATGCACAAGCCTACGAATAAGATGAGTAAGCAAGTCCAGTTAGACTTAGGCTAAAACAGACCCTGGATTGTTGGGTCGAATATTGTGTTAGTTCAGTATGTGGATTATTTTGCATGCATATTTAATTATTTTAATTATTTTATTGCAGGATATGAGTTGTTAACATTTAATATGCTTTTTTCTATGATTTTTTGGACTTAATGAATGGTTTTTGGGCACAGTCTACTTTATGGTGTTTGGGCTAAAGCTCAGTTTGGAATTTGGGTTTAACATGGAATGTGTGACACGACCCATCCCAATCTCCCTAGATGATCGTGGGATGTGCCTGCTCCCGTCTGACACCACGTGCTAGAAAATAGATAAAACTGTAACCCGCTTGGGGTTATCCAGAGTAAGCAAATATCTGTGGGGTTGCGCATCGGCATGTGATGTCTCGATCTATACTACAACCCACATTCGCAATCAAACTGAAGGGTATCAAAACATTAAAAGCTGTGAGTGGACAAAAATAAACAGTTTCTAAAATCATTTATATCGAAAGGACTTTTATATCCTTCACGTAAAAGCATGCATGCATCAGAAAACAAATATTTCAAATACTTTTCTCAAAAGCAAATCATATTGCTTTTCAAATCAAAAGATAGTGAAAAATGTTTCTCAGTCAGCCATTTCTTTAGTATGGTCTCAACCCAAAACCAAATCATACAGGGTCTCAGCCCAAAATATAAACCACATGGGACCTCAACCCAAATATGAAACCATGTTGGATCTCAGCCCATCATCATCAGTGAAAACCACTGTGCACACAACACCCATCGAAAACAAACGTAAACAATCCTCGTATCCAACATCAGTCACGATATCCCAACAACGCGGGCCCAATAGCTCTAGGACTGCTCCAATCTGAGCACGTAATCGTGAACATATCACCGGCCAACATTCTAGATCACCGTGAACATACCATTGATCGATCTCCATATAATACCCGCACTCCTGAGTTGAGTCTCCCCCGGCTGCAAGACAACATGTAGTGCTTCATGACCTCTCCGGGCGAACACATCCCATCCTGGAGGCGAGCATTATCACCAGGACTTCTCCGAGCAAACACATTCCTACCGGAGACCCACAACCATATCAATCTAACGAGGATGGTCTCAGTGAAAACAGTAATCAAATCACGTAGGGACTCAACCTAAAATCATCTCAATATGGTCTATGCTTGGATATAATTTCATCAAATCAGTTTCCACAAAACCATCATAAAAATAGTGTCTAACAACACTCCATAAATCAAGAATTCCCCAAATCTTATCAAAACCACAACTGGGTTCCATGCCAAAATATCTTTCATAAATCCTAACTAGGTCATAGCCCGATGTCAATTCCTCGTATTTACATGTACTTTAAGTCAAACCGTAAATCAACTAGGACACATGCACAAAATACATTTCCAAATTCGAAAACCATTTCTGTAACGACCCGTCTCGAGAGCTAGGATTAGTACAGTGATTAGTAATGGATTAGTGAGTCTAATCGGTGTTTAGTTGGTTACTGTTGGCTCGTTAGTGTAGAATGACGATTTTGCCACTAGTTTGGGCAAAATGTTGACTTTGTGTTCGGGTGGTCAATTGGATATTGACCGGTGACCGTGACGTAGTTCAGGACGTCACGAATTCGTAGACAGGTGGCACGTCCGATTCCGACATCCGAGGAGGAAGTTATGATGTTCGGAAGGTTGAGGGCACTTTCGTAATTTGGTTAAAATAGGGGGAAAAGTTGACTTTTCGTACGATCGGGTTTTTACACGTAGACCGAGGACCGTTAGATAGGTCTCGACGTCCTGAGTACAACGACAGGCGACATGCTTTCATCGAACATTGGACGGGCAAGATACGGGTCTAGAACGACGAAGGGCAAAATGGTAATTTTATTTCATAAGGGCATTTTGGTCTTTTGGTGCATTGGGATTTGGGCCAATCAGATAAGGCCAAGTGGTTTTGTGCAATTGGATATTTATTTTTGGGACCAGAGAGAATTGGACACGTGGGTTGACACTGGAGGCTTCTAGGAAGGCTTAGTGTGTACACGGTCACAAATTGTCCAATTTTAACCGTGCATTTGGGTTTGAAGAACAAAAACAGGGAGAGGAAATTGTGAGGATTCTTGATCGATTCTGAGAGTGTGTGAGGTTTAGTGACTTGGTGAGAGTGAGCAGGGAAAAGAGAGAAGCTGGTGAGGGGATTGGGAGTGGAAATCGTGCAAAGAACAACGAGGGTGCGAGGTTTGAATTCTTTGGGAAACAGAGAGGTGTCGAGGGAGCTGGTGGTGGTTGTACCGTGTGTCGATCCAATCAAGGCTGAGAGGAAGCTAGGACGGCTGAGGGAGACCCAGTGGACACAGAGGTGCACGGCGATGCGAACAGCGGAGATAAAATCGACAGTAATCCCAATCTCCCCTATTTTTCCCGTTTTGTTCAATTCAAAAGTCGTGGCTTTTGAGGCTGAGTGGATGGTTTCTGTGCATTTTGTAAGACTCAGTAGGTCCCTAGGAGTCGATTAAGGTCAACACCGTGATGGGGGAGTACACGGGTGGCCGGGAGGAAGAACAGTGTTTTGGGAGGTTACGGGTTCGAGTTAGGGAGGTGTGTTTTAGGTCGTGATGTTGAGTTTTTAAGGTTGGATTGAATTGCTTAGGATAGGACGAAGCTAGGGGAGGAAAAATGGAGGAAAATAGATGGACAGACGGCGAAGAACTGGCCACGCCGGTCCAGAACAGTGCACGGGTCGAGAGGTTGAAGATGAACAGTGACTGTGCAGGGGCGTGAGGCCCACGCGCAGCCACTTTGGGCGGCGCGTGGAGGCTCGTGCGGCGGTTTCTGGGGAAACTGTCAACTAGGTTTTTGGTCTAAATGTTATAACGGATCTTTTGGGATAGGTTTCGGGTTAATCGGACGTCGTTTGAGGTTAGTTCGACAAGGTTGAAGGTTTAGGGTCTCGGTTCGTTATGTTTAGAAGTTCGGGAAAATTGGGGAAAAAATTAGGAGAATCTTAGTGGACGTGTTAGTGACGTATTTTGGTGACTGTTTACAGGATCGGGAATCCCCGAGGAGGCTGTGGAACGTACGGGACGTAAAGGACGCGAGTGACGTACCCGGTATCTGTGAGTGGACCCCTTCTTTATAACTGAGCATGCATAACTGCTTTTCTATAATTGTTTTATGGTTTTACATGTGATTTCATGATTGTTTGAGTATGCTATAACTGTTTTACATTATTGCATGTTTTTCGAGCAATTACTTATTTGGCACGTTTTACGAGAAATGCTTGCTTTCTGATTATGATGCCGGGATTTTGGGATTTCAAACGATAAGTGATTTTCAATGATTATAAGTGGATTTTGATACATGATTTGATGATCAAGGTTTCGGTTTTAGAATCGGATTTCGGAAAGCAGAATTTGGTTTTAAAGTTGAAAAGTGGATTTCCGGATTTGGGTTCGGAATGACGGTTCTGGATGCCGGAAGGGCTTCGAGCCAGTGATTTCGGATTCAGGTTTGGATATGGATTTAGAAAAGGTTTTCAAACGGTTTTGGATTGGATTTGCTGGATCTGGTTATTGGGTTTAAAGACCCGGATATTGTGATTGACGGGGGATGGGCCCGGATTGGGTATAAACACCCGGATTGAGTTTAAAGACTCGGAGTTTAAAGACTCCGATATATTGATATTTCCCCCGTAGGCCTGTTGAGTTTAAAGACTCGGATTTTAAAGACTCGGATATTATTGAGGCCTGGATTGAGTTTAAAGACTCGGGAATTTAAAGACTCGGATAGGTCCAGCAGGTTTGATCGGATTGCTTGGTATTTATGCTTTATGATGTGGTTTTATCATGTTTCTGACGTGATTTCTATAACTGGTTTTATGATGATTCTGCAATTATTTTTATGACGATCCTTATGTAATTTATGACTATTTTCAACTAATGGGTTATGCATGTATGTTTTCAAAACGGAGGGCTAAAACCCTGGTTTGCTTATGAAATGGTTTTTGAAAACTATTATTTTTATTTATGGTCCACTCACACTTTTCTGTTTTTAATTGCCCTCCAGGTCGTGGAGCTAGCGCGGGGGTTGACGTTGAGGCAGCGTCGGAGGCATAGAATACTCGAGAGTGACCCCGGAGTGATTTAAGTTTTCCGGTGTGCGTATATTCTGTATATCGGCTTGTTTTCCTTAAGTTGGTACTATGCTCTGTATAACTGCTGACTCTGGGATGTTTTAAATTCTCCTGCGTTTGACAGTGTAATTGTGGTTTTCGTGAGGTTGTTTCAATCTTTCGTTTTTGGGTTGTCAGACGGGAGCAGGGTTTAGTCCCTAATCTTGGGGGATTAGGGGTGGGCCCTGACAATTTCATTGTTCAAAATCATCTTTGACTATCATCCGAGTCAAAGTCTACATCAACTGGGTCCCATGCCCGAAACAACATTTCACGCATCTCCGTGAAATCATTCAAAATCGACAATCAATTCCTCGATTTCATGCCTCTCCGTGAAACCATCAAAATCACATAAAACATGCACGTAAACTACTCGGCCTAAGCCCAAGTATCATATAAAACATAAATCTCGAACTACGTGCAATATCACATTTTCTAAAAAATGCCAAATCAACAATATAAACCATATTTGAATCATACACACTCAAGGCGCCTCAAATCAAGTCCATAAAACATTTAAAACAACATTTATGCTTGCATCATTTCATAAAACAAAGTGTCCACTCTGAGGCTAAACCATAATCTCTGAGACATCTGGAGCTGTCCAAATCATACTTAACGGTTACTTTCAACCTATACAAGTCCATATCAAAGACCCTCAAAACTCCTGGAACAATCAACATGTCCTGAACACGCTTCCGAGGCTAAAAACCTCTAAATGACCTATCAAACAATCTCAGATCAACTTGAAACCACCACCATTGGATTCAGACCGTCGAAACCTTTTGAATAAGACTGGTTTAAGCTCGAAATGCTTGCCCATGCACCCTCATGCGCCTGTCAAATTGCCCACGCAAAAACTAAGCATTAAAGTAAACACAAAGCCACACTCAATACTTAAGGAAACGTATGCAATTAAAAACCCTTTTTTGTAGATATAGCATTGGTAAATAAGGATCGTTCTTAACCGAGGATTGAGGGTACCTAAGCATGATTATCGTTTGATTAGTTAATTGGGGGGTAAAAAGATTGATTTAAAAATTCCTAAGTAATTAAACTAATCTAAACTAACCTAGTCTAACATTTACATGGTCAACTCATCTTTTACATAACTCATTCATAAATCATACCAATTTCCATAATCAAGGAAATTTAAAAACCTTAGTTTAATGAAATACATGTACATTATCTTAAGTACGTGCTCAGGAATACGCCCTATACACTTTCAATGATCTAGACTTGGGAATACGCCCTATATCTAATCAAGCATTAAGCATAAACATAGCATGAAAGATTATTGAAATCAACATAAAATATAGAACCATAATAAAATTAATGATCAATCCAATAAACACGATATTCTAGTACAAAGAGAAAACTACTGGGTTAAGAGGTTGAGTTACACTTTGAATCCTCGGGAATACGCCCTATAGATGCTAGGTGGTTCGACACTCGTGGTGAGACACTCGGGAATACGCCTTATATGTCAATGGAGGATTGATGAATTAAGGAGGATGGTGTAGTTTACTTTTGTACAAGAAATCTCAAATATATTGAAAAGAGAAAATGGGTTACTTAGAGCTTTGGTACAAAAATGGGCGACCTTTTACAAATAACTTAAGTCCCTCTATTTATAAGAGAAAATTAATCATCAAATAAATAGGAGTTCACAATTTAAATCCTAAAAGAAAAATGATTATTCTATTTAAATTAAAGTCCTAAAGGAAAAAGGTAATAAAAGTCTTAATTAAAAAAGTTTTCTAAATAAAAAGAAAACAAATCCAACATTGAAATGGACATTCAAGCTTGAGATGCGGTGGTCAACGGCGTAGTCAACTGCGTTGGCTACGCCATTGAACAGGAATTTCGGTGGTTAACGGCGTAGTCAACGCGGAAAGAAAGAGGAAGGAAGTTCGGCAAACGCTAGCCAAAATAGGGCAAGGACGATCGGTAAACGCGCGTTGAGGAAGGGGCAGGGAGGTTCAGTACACTCGTCGAACCTCGTTTCACCAGGTCAGTTGCGCCTGGCCGAATGCCTTGTTGGGCTGTTTATGGGGATTCGGTAGCCCCTACCAAAACTTCTAGCTCTTTTTGGTGGCCTCCTTTGTTTCAATCATAACTTCTTCAGTATAACTCCGATTGAGGTGATTCTTTCGCCTAAATTCTCGTAATTCCAAACTCTATCCAATTCTTCACATTTCTCTCAAAATATATTATTTTCTACAAATTTTTTTTATTTAAAAATTAAAAAATAAGCATAAAAGGTATCAAAAGATGCTTAATTCAAGGCTTAACAAATACGCTCACACTTAAACTTTACTAGTCCCTAGAAAATACCAAAACAAGCTAAGAATTTACAACACAATTTTTTTTTATTGTTCTTTTTAAAACAACTAATTAAAAAAAACTAAGCCCCAATTGATTTTAAAAACAACAAACCCAGATTGACTCCCCTAGACTTAAACGTTGCTAGACCCTTAGCAAAACAAAAGAAAACAAACAAACAAAGACTCAAAAGATTTTTTTTTAAATTTAGGAAAACAACTCTATAGCCCTTGACCAAATGTCTCCGGAATTATTCTAAGTATATGACATTATGATATCTAACAAATATGCATAGGGAATTCAAAGGATAATAGAAATATAATCATGCCATGAACAAGTAAGACTTGGAGAAAACAATGGTGAAATTAAGTCTGTGCATGCTTCGAACAAGTTAAGATCACCTCAAAATGGATGCACTCATAGTCTGTTTCACTCATGAAATAGGGTTTCACTCAAACATATGTGAAACAATTGCTCACATATTTCAACAATAAAAGCACTTAAACAATACCACATGAATAGAATGAATTACTTGCACAAATGAACCCAAACCATATGCTTACTCACACAACTTACTCAACAGATCAAAAGCTACTTATCTCATGGATCATAAATGTCTTGATGTATGAGTTGTAATGGGGCTAGGATTAAGGCATTCGAAGTTTTGGATATATGGTGGTAAAGAACATTCCAAAGACTTAGTCATTGCACCAAGACTTATCAATTACAAGAACATCTTTTTCCAAAACGTCACCAAGAGCATGCGAGAAGAATGGGAGCCAAATTTCATCTTGTAACAATCCAAAGACTTACGTTCAAAACAAAATTGCCGGAGAGCTAAATATTTTTTTTCTTTTGAAACTCTTTCTTGCTCTCATATTCATTTATTTTTATTTTTTTCACTTTTTTTTTCTTTTTCGATCTTTTTTGTTTTTGCTTTTTTTTCGGCAATCACACAATACATCAAGTAATTGGGACAAGCCTATTCCCATGCACACATCATCACCTCGACTAGATGTCTTCATGCCATCCTCACGTCTGCTAGCTTCGAAATCTTCAACCAAGTCATTAGAACAATGGTAAGGATACCTATACTAGGCTAAGAGTTTAGACATGCATGGTAAATAAAGAAAATGCGAAAAATATGGGCTCAAAAGGTTTAATTAGTGGTGTCGCAACTCGTGCGCACAAAATGGGCACATGGCTATTTGGCAAAGGGGTGGAAAACCTAAGTGCCTTCAATCATATCCACAATCAAAGTATGTATTGACTATAAGCTTTGCAAATTAATATGAATAAGTTCTAGAAATCTCTAGTTCATTAAAACTATTGCAAGTAATCATATGAGGCATATATAAGCTATAAATGATTTACACTCAAGAAAAAAAGAACATATAGCTCAAAAGCTCACAAAGGTTTATGCGATTCAAAACATAATTTTAACATGCGAATTCTGTACCAAGTTTTATAAACCATATCTACTACAAGCCAAAGCACTCAAAATATCTCAATTAGTAAAAAAATTCCAACAAAGTGACATACAAATGGCATAATATTCTTGTTTGTTATTCCAATTCATCATTAACTAGTTAAGGGCATCCTAAGACTTTAAAAACAAAACAAAAACTTAAAACACACAAATTTTTTTTATTTTAATTAGTATTTTTTTTATTTTTATGGAAGTAACAAAAAAAAAACAATTTTATTTAAAAAAACGAAATTCTTTTTATGTTAATTTGGAAAAAAAATTAAAAAATTTGAAAACAACCTTTTTTTTAACGACATGTAAAAAAATAAAATCAAGTAAAAGCATAGAATTAAAAAAATAAAAATAAAAATTCAAAATTGTAAACCTCTCCCCCACACTTAAATCCAACATTATTCTCGATGTATCAAAGTAAAAGCATAGAATCAAGTATGAGATAGAGTTTAACAAGAATAACAGCCAACAAAATTAAAAGATAAGGAAAGAGAATGCAAATCTATTGTAGACTCCTCCATTGGGTTGTCTCCCAACAAGCGCTTAAATTTAACGTCTTTAGCCGAGACGAAGTGCTTCAATCAACTCATTCTATCCAAGGTCTATGCACTCTTCCGAACTCCACATCGTGCTCACCAATTGTCTCTAGGTAAGGCATCAATCCATCTTGAATCTGAGGGTCAAGTTCATGCGCTATCTCCTTGGAAAGGGCGATCACAAGTCTAGTTCATGGGCCTTAGATTAAATGAATTGCATATTGAGGGTTCCTTTAAGAGAGTTGGGTGAGAATATGTACATGAAAAGAAGACGAATATAGAAAAGAATATACATAAGAAATTGAGAATATTTATAAGTAAGTATGGTATTTATGCACAAGTAAGATATTTACATTATAAACATATTTAAACAATCAAAATCACACAAAAGATTTTTCAAACCCCAGCAACGGCACCAAAAATTGATAAGCAAAAACTAAGCATTAAAGTAAACACAAAGTCACACTCAACACTTAAGGAAACGTATGCAATTAAAACGCTTTTTTTTTTGTAGATGTAGCATACCAATTTAAAAATTCTTAAGTAATTAAACTAATCTAAACTAACCTAATCTAATATTTACATGGTCAACTCATCTTTAACCTAACTCATTCATAAATCATACCAATTTCCATAATCAAGGAAATTGAAAAGCCTTAGTTTAATGAAATATATGTACATTATCTTAAGTACGTGCTTGGGAATACGCCCTATACACTTTCAATGATCTAGACTCTGGAATACGCCCTATATCTAATCAAGCATTAAGCATAAACATAGCATGTAAGATTATTTAAATCAATACAAAATATAGAACCATAATAAAATTAATGATCAATCCAATAAACATGATATTCAAGTACAAAGAGAAAATTATGGGGTTAAGAGCTTGAGTTACACTTTGAATCCTTGGGAATACGCCCTATAGATGCTAGGTGGTTCGACACTCTTGGTGAGACACTTAGGAATACGCCTTATATGTCAATGGAGGATTGGTGAATTATGGAGGATGCTGTAATTTACTTTTGCACAAGAAATCTCGAATTTATTGAAAAGAGAAAATGGGTTACTTAAAGCTTTGGTACAAAAATGGGCGACCTTTTACAAATAACCTAAGTCTCTCTATTTATAAGAGAAAATTAATCCTCAAATAAGTAGGAGTTCGCAATTTAAATCCTAAAAGAAAAATGATTAAAACTAATTAAATTGAAGTCCTAAAGGAAAAAGGTAATAAAATTCTTAATTAAAAAGGTTTCCTAAATAAAAAGGAAACAAATCCAAGCTTAAAATGGACAATTTTCCTCAAAAATGAAGGAAAAAGTTGCTGGAATTGAACAGGAATCGCGCGGGCCGAAGTTCAAACTTGAGATTCGGTGGTTAACGGCGTAGTCAACGTAGAAGGAGGGAGGAAGGAAGTTCGGCAGACGCTGGCTGAACTGGGGCAAGGACGGTCGGTAAATGCGCGCTGAGGAAGAGGCAGAGAGGTTCGGTGCACGCGCGCCGAACCTTAATTCACCAGGTCAGTTGCGCCTGGCCGAATGCCTTGTTGGGCTGTTTATGGGATTCGGTAGCCCCCTATCGAAACTCCTAGCTTTTTTTGGTAGCCTCTTTTGTTTCAATCATAACTTCTTCAATATAACTCCGATTGAGGTGATTCTTTCGCCTAAATTCTCGTAATTCCAAGCTCTAGCCAATTCTGCACATTTATCACAAAATATATTATTTTCTACAATTTTTTTTGTATTTAAACATTAAAATATAAGCATAAAAGGTATAAAATGATGTTTAATTCAAGACTTATCAACTATACTCTTAAGTCAAATCGTAAATCAACTAGGACACAAGCCTGAAATACATTTCCAAATCCAAAAACTATTTTGTTGTTCAAAATCACCTTTGACTATCATCTGAGTCAAAGTCTACATCAACTGAGACCCATGCCCAAAACAGCATTTCACGCATCTCCGTGAAATCATTCAAAACCGACAATCAATTCCTCAGTTTCATGCCTCTCCGTGAAACCATCAAAATCACATAAAACATGCACGTAGACTACTCGGCTTAAGCCCGAGTATCATATAAAACATAAATCTCGAACTAAGTGTAATATCGCATTTTCTACGAAATGCCAAATCAACAATATAAACCATATTTAAATCATATGCACTCAAGGGGTCTCAAATCATGTCCATAAAACATTTAAAACAACATTTATGCTTGCATCATTTCATAAAACTAAGTGTCCACTCACAAACCATCCAAACTGCGTGCCTGCAAGCTTTACTGTAAGCCATTCTGAGTCTAAATCACAATCTCTGAGATGTCTAGACCTATCCAAATCATATTCAAAGGTTACTATCAACATATACAAGTCCATATCAAATTGCCTCAAAACTCCCGGAAAGGTCAACGTGTCATGAACGGTCAACGTGTCCTGAACACGCTTCCGGAGCTAAAAACCTCTAAATGACCTATCAAACGATCTATGGTCAACCAGAAACTACCACCATTGGATTCAGAACGTCAAAACCTTTCGAACAAGATCAATTTAACCTCAAAATTCGTGCCCACGCGCCCTCATGCGCCTATCAAATTTCCCACGCGCTGGTTAACGATGTTCAACGCATGTCAACGACGGTCAACACTAACGTCATATACTGACATCATACTGACGTTATCTTCTGACATCACCTACTGACATCAACCTGATAGGTCTGACAACCTACCACGTGGCACACCCTGGTTGGTGCCACATGTCATATCTGACAATCTAACACACTGCCACGCGGCGCCATCTTATTGGTCCACGAAGTCTGACAATACTGATGTGGACCTGCCACGGCACTTGCAACATCACCTGACGCGCTTTGACTTGCTACCACATGGCACAACCTCACTGGTCCACGTCACAGCTGACCTGACCTAACACCTGGCCACGTGTCACCCTTTGATTTGCCACGTGGCGTGACAGGTCTGACAGGTGATGACGTGGACTGGCACGTCATCATCGTCAGTCCATCATCGTCAACCTCTAGCTAGGTCGACCCATTTAACTGTAACAGGTCGTTTGACCGGTGACCTTGACCAGGTTCTAGCTTCTTCATTTCTCAACCATTTTCCACCATTTTTCCACCCAAGTGATCGTCTTCCTCCTAGGAAGAGATCCATGACCTCAAAACAGGAAGAATAGGCTTAGAATTTACCTGATCAATCTCGAAATCCCACGACCAACTTCCAGCCTCCTCCGAGGGCGATTCTGTCATCCATTCTCCTCGATTCTTGAGCCTACAAACTCGTCCAACCTCAGAAAATACAACCCAATTATCAGAATGAACCCCAAACGTCTAAAACCCAATTTCAAAAATTCAAACATAAATGGGTTTCTGGTTTTAGTTGGGTTCTGGGTTTCTAGCCACCGATGTGGCTCCAACGCGGCCCTTTCCGTCTCCTAGTCTCTCAATCTCACTCCCAATCTCTATCAGCCTCTCTGTGGTCCTCAAACTAGATCAAAAGCAAAGGGCAAAAGGAGGGGTTTCAGGGTGGTTCGAAATGAAAAGGGAATGGGCGAGATGCATGAATGAAAGATGAGGAGTAATGGATGAGTGACACTTGTCACTCATCCATTGGGCCTGAACACAAATATATGGCACACTAGAAACAAAAGTCCATTTGCCTCGTAATTCGTGTAATCGTACCACGAGTCATTCTAGACCTGTAACTTTCCCGTATGATGTCCGATTTCGACTTACCGCTGTCTACAGACTCGTATCATCTCTGTCATGACTCGATTTCGACTCACGTGCAACTTCCCAGAGTCACCCATCTTGGGATTGCACCAGCCTCTACTCGCTTAACTTTGGAGTTCCCTAAGAATCTAAAGCTAGTGAGCTCCCGAAAGGCCTCATATTGGATATGTGCACCCACACATATAAGGCACATCCCCTAGATCCCTCCGAGCGATGTGGGATTGCTAACCATGCCACCAAGGCACGAGTCCTCATATATAAGGCGCATCCCCCAGAGCCCCCATGCAATGTAGGATTACTAACCATGCCACCAAGGCACGGGTCCTCACAATCCACCCCTCTTGGGGCCCAGGGTCTTCGCTAGCACACTCAATGCCAGCCGTGGTTGGGCTCTGATACCAAATTTTCATGACCCAAACTTCTCTACAGGATATTGTCCGCTTTGGACCCAGTCCTCACGATTTTGTTCTCAGGAGCTCACGTGCAACTTCCTAGTGGGTCCCCCTATCTTGCGATTACCCTAGCCTCTCTCGCTTAACTTTGGAGTTCCCTATGAATCTAAAGTTAGTGAGCTCCCAGAAAGCCTCCTATTGGATATGCACGCCCACACATATAAGGCACATTCCTCAGATCCCCCGGGCGATGTGGGATTTCTAACCATGCCACCAAGGCACGGGTCCTCACATATAAGGCGCATACCCCAGATCCCCCAGGCGATGTGAGATTGCTAACCATGCCACCAAGACACGGGTCCTCACAATCCACCTCTCTTGGGGCCTAGAGTCCTCGCTGACACACTCAATTCTAGTCGTGGTTGGGCCCTGATACCAAATTGTCATAACCCGACCTTCTACAATAGGATATTGTTCGTTTTGGGCTCAGGCCTCACGGTTTTGTTCTCGGGAGCTCACGTGCAACTTCCTAGTGAGTCACCTATCTTGGGATTGCACTAGTCATTACTCGCTTAACTTTGGAGTTCCCCAGGAATCCAAAGCCAGTGAGCTCCCAAAATGCCTCTTGTTGGATATGCACGGCCACACATATAAGGCGCATCCATCAGATCCCCGGGCGATGTGGGATTGCTAACCATGCCACCAAGGTACAAGTCCTCACATATAAGGCGCATCCCCCAAATCCCCCAGGTGATGTGGGATTGCTAACCATGCCACCAAGGCACGGGTCCTCACAGTCTCGATCTACGTAATGGACCTCGATCCACCTGCATTTGACTTTTGGGTCAAAAGTCAACTTTTTCAACCTTTCCATGGGAAAAATTGTCTTTTTCCCAAATCGTCTGATAATTCATCATTAACCTTAATTAATCCCGTATAATCGGGACGGGTCATTACAATGTGAGTCAAGACTATTGTATGATTTATGTGACAATTATTTGAATTTAGTTTTCAAATGATTATTGATGTTTTTTGGGAATTTCTAATTGTTTTTTAGTACACGTTTTGCAAGGTTTTATGAGAATGCTATTTGGGCTTAGGCTCAAATTTCGAAATGATGATTCGGTTTTTTAAGGATTGGTTATATGTTGTAAATGTTTTTTCCTTGATATTTGAGAATTATTTGTGCAGGGTTAACCATCCTTGGACATGGTCGGCGCTTAGAAGTCTAGAGGCTGGTTATTTTGGTTAGCGCTCAGATGTCCAGAGCTGGGCTCTGTTTCTTTGAGCGGGTTATCGATCAGTCTCAGATGTCCTAGAGTTGAGCTCTGTTTCCTAAGACTAGTGTTGTGATGACGACTCAAACATTCTAAAGTTGGGATCTACTTCCTGAGTTGGTTTTCACTCGGACGACCTAGAACTGGGCACCGTTTCCCAAGTGGTTTATATGCGGATAACACTCAGATATTGTATCCTTGAGCGGGCACTAGGATGCTATATCCCCGAGTGTGTTTTCCTATTGGTGGGGCGAATATAATTCGGATTGTGCATTACGTGTCAAGGCCCACCCCTAATTCCCCAGAATTAGGGACTAAACCCTGCTCCCATCTGACACCCCAAAAACGAAAGACCGGAACAACCTCAAGACTACATTGTCAAATGCAGGAGAATTTAAAACAACCCCAGAGTCAACATTATATAGAGCATAGTACCAAACTAAGAAAATCAAAAACCGCTAAACAAAGTACACGCACAACGGAAAATCGGAAACACTCCGGGAAACTCTCGAGTACTCTATGCCTCCGACGCTGCCTCAACGTCAACCCCCGCACTAGCTCCACGACCTGAAGGGCAATTAAAAACAGAAAGTGTGAGTGGACCATAAATAAAAATAATAGTTTCGAAAACCGTTTAATAACCAAACCAGGGTTTTAGCCCTCCGTTTTGAAAATATACATGCATAACCCATTAGTTGAAAACAGTTATAAATCACATAAGGATCGTCATAAAACCAGTTTCAGAATCAGCATAAAAACAGTTATAGAAATCACGTCATAAGCATCATAAAACCGTATCATAAAACATAAAACCGTATCATAAAACATAAAACCAAGCATTCATTATCCGATCAAACCTGCTGGACCTATCCGAGTCTTTAAACTTCCAAGTCTTTAAACTCCGAGTCTTTAAACTCAATCCGGATCTTTAAACCCAATCCGGGCCCGTCCCCCGTCAATCACAATATCCGGATCTTTAAACCCAATAACCAGATCCAGCAAATCTAATTCAAAACCATTTGAAAACCATTTCTAAATCCATATCCAAACCCAAATCCGAAATCACTGATCCGAAGCTTTTCCGGCATCCAGAACCGTCATTCCGAACCCAAATCCGGAAATCCACTTTTCAACTTTAAAACCAAATTCTGCTTTCCGAAACCCGATTCTAAAACCGAAAACCTTGATCATCGAAATCATGTTCCAAAATCCCTTTATAATCATTGAAAATCATTTATTGTTTGAAATCCCAAAACCATGGCATCATAATCAGAAATCAAGCCTTTCTCGTAAAACATGTCAAATACGTTATTTCTCGAAAAACGTGCAATTAAGTAAAACAGTTATAGCATATTCAAATGACCATGAAATCACATATAAAACCATAAAACAAGTAATTAAAAGCAGTTATGCATGCTCAGTTATAGAGAAGGGGTCCACTCACTGATACCGGGCACGTCACTCGCGTCCCGTGTGTCCCGTACGTTCCTCAGCTTCCTCGGGGATTCCCGCTCCTATCAACAGTCACCAAAATATGTTACTAACACGTCTACTAAGGTCCTAATTTTCCCCAATTTTCCCGAACTACTAAACATAACAAACCAAGACCCTAAACCTTCAACCTAGTCTAACTAACCTCAAACGACGTCTGATTAACTCGAAACCTATCCCAAAAGATCCGTTACAACCTATAGACCAAAAACCTAGTTGGAACTTTCCCCAGAAAATACCCCACGCGCCCCCACGCGACTCCCAAAGTGGCTGCGCGTGGGCCTCACGCGCTTGCACGCAGACTACTGTTCATCGTCTTCCTCAGCTACTCGACCAGTCTGAACCGGCGAGAGCGGTTCTCTGCCGTCGGTCCACCATTTCTGCTCCTCTTTTCACCAAACTCTTCGTCCTCTTCCCAGTAATCAGTTCCCCTACTCCAAACACTTCAACACAATCTCTAACTCGTCGTCCCTAGCTCGAAACCAAACCCGTTCAATACAAATTAGTTGGAAACAGTTATAACCAAACTAGGGTTTTAGCCCTCGTAATTTCGCCATGAACGTCCGTTAATCCTCGGCTAATTCCCGATTAGCCCCACTAATTTGTAATTAGTCTTAATTAATCCTTTAAATTTGGGACTGGTCGTTACAAAATACCCTCTAATTCTTCCTCGGATGGCAGCTACATCATGCATACTCTTCTTCAAAATCTTCATCTAAATCTTCATGTGCCAAGTTCTCAAATGCATTATCTTTCAGTGGGTGTTCTTGAACTAAACTTGCTTTAAGTTCATCTCGTTTCTTTCTCATTTTTTTCCTGCAATATAAAACCAAACAATGCAACAATTATTTTAGCATTATTGCTCATTCTTGCTCGTTTTGTTCATTGTTTCAGCATTATTTCAAGACAAAATGATAGAATGGCAGTATTAAGGCCAACGCAGGAAAAAAAGTAGTCGCTAGAAAACAGCATAATTCCACCAGAAATAGAAAACAACAAACATCAAGCATAAAACAGCAAACAACAAACACCACGAAACTGAAAACAGAAAACCAAGTTAAATTAAATGACCCATTCTTGCTCATTTTGTTCATTGTTGACTTACGTGTTTTGCCATCCTTTAACCAGAAAAAGAAAAACCAAGCGAGCTACAATGGCAATTGAAAGAATTCATGGCATCAACTTCAATTGAATTAAGCAACCAAACTTAAGGCAAATGTTATTTTGAAAATCTGAAAATCTGGTATTCACAAAAAGACAGCCATGCATTAAACACTTAGTTTTAAACAAAATCTGTACTCAATATATATTCTTCAATATATCTAGAAAAATTGGATATCCTCATTCTCTCGGCTTGCAATAGTAATAATCCTGTCGGATAACATCTTTCTAATGAGATACGAATTTCACCATCCACCGTTTCTTAAGATAGATATTTGAATTTGATAAAAAGGCTAAATCAGTTGTTCAGACTATTACAATTTAGTATATTAAGAATTGGGATTTTCATATGATTATTTAAACAAGAGGAAAAATGAACCAAATAAATGAAATTCAAATGCCTTTGTGTATTCACTCATTTTGAGTCCCTCCTCTTTTCCAAAGAAGAAATTTCGACTCTGGCTTAGAAGCAGTACATCGTCAGTATTTAGTTATCTAGAATGCATTCAATCTATTGTTTTCTAGTTTTCTGTAACAAATTTTTCCTTATTATCAGTTTAAAATCCAAATTCGTATCTAAACCAACAACTCTTATAAAGGGAATTGTGATAAGCACTCCAATAAAGTCATTATGCACTTCTTGATATATTGATGGTGATGATGTCAATTCAATTAAGGGCATGCTAGTAGCTAGAGTAACAAATTATTACATTTTATATCGACGGTGATCTGCATCACCATACATTAGAATACAGTCGCATCAATCAATCCTCATTATCAATAGCACTAACTTATGGATTTTGTATAATAATCCATATTTTTATTGTATCATAGGAAAGTGATGAAACACCATATTTGAACTAGTATGAACAAAAACACACATGATTTCCCAAGTTTAAAACACAAAGTCTGAACAGCATCTAGATAACAATATGTATGAATCATGATAGCAAACCAATTGTACTATTTTGAACAAAAATGTTCTGCTATAATACTACCAATGAGAAACAACACTTATCAATGAGGATTCATACCTCAGCAAGCAGAGAGCGTTCCAAACCAACTGATGGGTTGCAGTGGCAGTAGGGATGACTACAATGCTTGATAATAGATGATAATAGATGAAAAAAGAATTAGAAATTACATTAGACCAAAAAAAAAGGAGGAAAAAAAAAAGATCATAAAACAAGAAGTTGGGGATCATAAATATGAGGACCTGCCATATACTATATGATCATAAAGTAGATCATATAGTGATTCAAACAAGAAGTTGCAGATTTAATCAGTTTTTTCAAACTTTTTCATATAATCTTGGACTTTGCACACCTTACCAATAGCACATTCATTCTAGATATAAGTACATCAAAAGATTTTGAGATCTCTAAGATACAAGAATACTTATTCAAATCCCACTTTTGCTCCCATCTGATAGGGCAGTATCCTACAATTTTTCATGCATTTTGTCCTAGTGATGATTTACTTAATGGTTGAATAACCCAAGAATTAGATGAATACATAGCATCAAGTGCAACAGAAATAAGTCAGATTTCTGCTTAAAGAAAGAGAATGAGTATGTCCAAATACTTCACTAGAGGACTGACTAGAGTATCTGCAACTCAGGTGATTGAATGTTCAATCTTTAGGTTAAAGAGAAAAAGCAGGAAATTACTAAACAAAGTTGAAACGCCAAGAAATAATCTTGTTCGGTTAAAACCTTAATAATTTATGTATAAGACAGATTTTCCTCATAAATTATGTAAATTTTAAAAAACTAAACAAATACATATTGATGGATTGATTGGAATTCGAGATCTATATCAAGCAAATGAATCAACCTTCAAATCTCAAACATTGATTAACTAACTCGAAGAAGGTATATGAATGTAGGTTGTTCGGGTTTTCTTGGAACATGTATATATATATATCACCATGGTTAGCCTTGGGAGAGCCAGCAGAGCCACAATGCAAACAGATGTTCTGGTCTCACATTTTAGCTGTTCATCTGAACAAAGATATGTATGGGATAAGAAGGGAATACACATTTAAGTTGTAGTAAAATTAAATATACATTCTTGAGAGCACTGCCCTCCATGAAAGGGTGTACGTAGCGTGAAGCTAGTATATTGATTGGTGATTAATACTATAATTCTTCCACTAATTCTTTTGCGATTGCTGATTAAAATTATAATTCTTCCACCACTCAATTCTTTCTTAAATCATCCACAAAGAAATACTAGTTGGAAGAACCATCCCCGCTGAAATAATAGTTAGAAAATATGTATATGGAATGCAATTTGGATTGGAGTTGGAAAACAATTAGAATTTTGGAAATATTCATGGGATGCGATTACTTTCTGGTGATTCAAATCCAAAATTAACCAATATATGGCCGGAACAAAACAACTGACACACTACAAACAAAACAATGAGATACACTTACTAATAAGCGATTACTAGATACACTACATACTAATAAGCAATTACTTTCTCAAGATTCAAATTCTTCCACTGCAATTTCATAGATTTATATTTATATATTTATATGTTGTAAGTAAGGTAAGGGACTGCTCCAATATTCCACTCCAAATTTTGAATAAGATCTCAAGCACAAAATCAGATGATCAAGTGATAACTTATACACAATTAACAATTTCATATGCTCAATTCAAAGAAATTCTTGGGCAAAAGCAATAAGGCAATCAATCTATAAAATGAAACTAAAGGGTTCATCAGTATGTTCTATGTTCATTCTTACACCAATTATAAAGATGGTCAGAGTGCCAGACAAAAGTGAACCAAAATAAAATTTTGAAAAACTGGCCAACATAGAGAAACACAGTAACCACATTTAAACACGGCAACATTGACCTGTTACAAATACATAATAGGACTAGAACATTGTGTGTGAACTAATCTCTAGTTAGCGAACCGAGAAAATAAGGAGGGAAAATATTTACCTTCCACCCAACCTAAGTCTCAATTGTGCCTCCAAGGTCAATGTTGAATAAAAGAAACAACTTTCCTCTGTTCCAAATTTTGAATAAGATCTCAAGCACAAAAGCAGATGATCAAGTGATAACTTATACACAATTAACAATTTCATATGCTCAATTCAAAGAAATTCTTGGGCAAAAGCAATAAGGCAATCAATCTATAAAATGAAACTAAAGGGTTCATCAGTATGTTCTATGTTCATTCTTACACCAATTATAAAGATGGTCAGAGTGCCAGACAAAAGTGAACCAAAATAAAATTTTGAAAAACTGGCCAACATAGAGAAACACAGTAACCACATTTAAACACGGCAACATTGACCTGTTACAAATACATAATAGGACTAGAACATTGTGTGTGAACTAATCTCTAGTTAGCGAACCGAGAAAATAAGGAGGGAAAATATTTACCTTCCACCCAACCTAAGTCTCAATTGTGCCTCCAAGGTCAATGTTGAATAAAAGAAACAACTTTCCTCTGTTTTCACAGAAACCCTACAATGCAATGCCACGAGGATTGGGGGCTTTCAAACTGAAAACTAAAAAGTTTGGGATTTTCTTATTCCCAACTAGACGAAAATCAAATTGTTAAACACACAGACGAGAAAATGAGGAAAAAAATCTAGGATTTCACCTGTTTTTCATTCAACCATTCAACACCGATTGGGCCAAATCACGCAACCTCTTCCCCCCCCCCCCCCCCCCCCCCCCCCCCCCCCCCCCCCCCCCCCCCCCACCCCAAATCGAGTAAACACCCTCTAACATGAATTTGTTTCTGCCAACTGATGGGTTGTGTTGGATGACCACTATGTATGATAATAGATGAAAAATAATTAGAAAATACATTAAACTAAAAACAAAATTATGAAAAGGTTAATTTGTACCCATTCGGTGTGCAGTTCCAGCCGATGGTAGAATAGAAAATAGCCTAGTAAGTCCTTTTCGGTTTGGGTACTTTAGGAGAGAGTTGAGGCGACGATACTCTAGGGTATTTTAGAGGGAATATCTTAAAAATCAAATGGTTTTGGGCATTTCAAAGAGAATTGAGGTAAAGGGGTTTGAATATTTTAGAGGATTGAGAAATGTCTTTTGTGGTGAATACTTGAAATAAAAGAGAAGAAAACGAAGACACATCACCTTAGCTTCACACGCAGTAAGAAGGCATCAGAAGCCCACTGAACGAAGGCAACATCCAATTCAGTGAAGCCATTAGCCACCTAGGTTAATTTGGGTATTTCAATTTGATTTCAGAACTGTGAGAGAGAAGAGAAGGTAATATTTGGGATTCTTCATCTTCATCAGCTTCACATTTGGATAACAAGGCTTTGTCTGTGATTCTTTTCAGATTTTTTTCAAAAAAGCTTTGTCTGTTACTGCCCCGAAATTGAGTTTGCAACCAACTCAATCTGATTACCTCAAATTAAAATACCCAAAATACCCCAACGATTCGTTGCTTTATTTCACAACTATTGTTACTTTTCTTTTACACAATAGAGACAAATCCTTGCATATTAACTCTTAAGAGTTTTTTTTTTTTGTTAAATCATTAACTCTTAAGAGTTGTTGCCCATTGAAAAACAATGGTTTCCTTTCACATCATGCAACAATTTTTTGTTCTTACATTAAATAATATACAACCCTTAGACAAGTCGTTGCTTATAATTTTTTTTCATTATGGCGGCAAGGTTTCCCCACTCACTAGATTAGCAATAACTTCCAAATATCAAAAGCGCCAATTATTTGCCTCGTGAATTATTGCAAGATTAAGCAACAACTTTTGTAAGTTGTTGCCTATTATTACTATAGGCAAGAAAATTTAGGACGCTGCGTATTGTTTCGTTGCTGAATTCATGTTTTCTTATAGTGAGCAGAGCTTTAGAGTGTCATGAATAACTTTCCCCTTCCCCTTCTCATAGTACTTTCTTGGACGTACGACATGCGCGTATTCATAACCACCCTTCCACCATTCAATGTTAATCATGGTCAGTTGGAATAGATGTAACGCGAGAAGCAATGATAATTTCGAGAACATTCCGAGGCTAGCTTAACTAAGGCATATACTCCATTGGTGTTCCCTTTCTTAATCCAAAACTTGTCACCAATCATAACCCTCCTAGACACTATGACCAACCGATGGAAGATTTAGTGAATTACCAAACCCAAGTGTTTACGAACTCCGCCCCAACCTCATATCCATAGATTCGAGTCTAAGGTGTGTGGTGATGAAATCCACACATCATGAAGGGTTAATGAGAAAGTAAACTAGAGGGGCACTACCTGTTCTCGAAAGTAAGATTTTGAAGAAAAAATGGGCATTGAGATTCATGCAACTCTAAAACATTTAATAGGAAACAATATTTACATGTTGAGAAAGTCAAAGATATATATAGTTCCTTTTTTTTTAGTTTACAAAAACAAATATATAATAAATATAAAATAACAATAGAATAAAATAAAATGAACAAGCATAATATACAATTCATGAACTAATACATTATGGGCATTAAGTACAATTTATGAACAAATTAATTATGAACATTGTGAACTAATATAATATGACAAGCATAAAGATAAAAGTTATGAACAAAAATGTATACACAAGTATGAACAATTTGAATCAAGTATGCACAAGTAAAATATGAACAAGTTCAAAAATAAACAAGTATGATGGGAGTTTAACTTTACCTAAACAAGTATCACAAGAACATGTATAGACATTTTTATGATAACACATAAGAAAATGTATGAACATTTTTATGTATAGGCAATTATAAATAAGTAGGAACATTTACAAACATAGTAAATATGAACATTTAATATATATACACTTACACATTATCAAATCAAGTATGCACAATTATAAAAAAAAAAAATTAAATCTAGACTAAATTTTTTTTTCTATTTTTTTAATTTAAATTTAGAGTTTATCAAAACATAAACAAACAAATAAATAAGAATAAAATAAAATAATTGTGAACAAATAATATACATGTATAAAATGAAAGTGAACAAATAAAATATGAACAGCTATAACTATAATATGAACAAGTAGAAACATATAAACAAATATAATGGAATCAAGTGTAAAAATAAAAGTTAAGAACATTTACAATATGTACACTTTATTCACAAGTATGAACATTTTACATATAAACAATTTTATACATACTAACACATTAAGAATGATTTTTAATTTCACTGGCAACGGTGCCAAAAATTGATAACGCTCAAACTACGCATTAAATTAAACACGTAATTTGAGTTTTATGCATATTTTAAACCCTTTTTGTGTCATTTTAGTATTGGTAAATATGGATCGTTCTTAATAGGGGAAATTAGGGAATATTAATAATGTTTAGTGAGAAAGACTAAAAGAATAAGATGGGGGAGGTTTGAGTAAAGTGTAATTATAAAAGTACAAGTAAAAACAAGTATAAAACTAATTCTACTTCTACTTTAACCTATGTACAAGTGGACTTTCTTTTAACACAAAATTCACCAACACTCTAGCATTTGCATATATTTGAATCAATCACGAAATCATACCTTCACAAACTCATATTCCTTCAAACATTTTTCATATTATAAATGCACCGAACAGCGGATTTTTACTTATAATACAATTTAGCTTAAGTTTGTGATTTAATGCGCAGAACAACGGTCATACATTAAATCTCTTTAACTCTAATCTAAATGCCCCGAACAGTGGATCAACATTTAGTTTCGAAATGAAGATTAAGCTCTACAATGTAAGAAATAAATTATTTTTAGAAAATAAAACACATAGAGATTGTATTCAATTTTACAAAAGATGGGAAGGAAAAACTAACACATATATTGCATTATAAATATAACCAATAACAAATAAAAGAGCGTGAGAAGATGGAGAGGAAATGTCACACTTTCAGAATGGATGAGAAAAATGGATTGTTTTTCACAAGGATCACCGAACAGCGGCATGAACCTTGTGAAGATGGGAAAGATAAAACAAGGGAAATTCGGACTTGCACTCTTAAATTTTGTATTGGAAATATTTTTCCATAGTTTCTCCTAAGGAAGGCTCAAAGTGTGCCTCAAAGAAGAGCCCCTAAACAAGGAAAATGAACCCCTATTTATAGGAAAGAAAAGCTATTTAAACTCTAACAAAATAAATAAAAAATACAATAAAATTTTAATTAGAGATGTAAGACCCGTGTCCTGGAGGGAATGGTGAACACTCCCACATTCCTGCGAGGGGGGAATGGTCTGGGAAGGGAATGGTGGTGTGCCTTAAAGGTGTAGGCACACACCTATCTAGCATGAGGCCTTTTGGGAGCTCAGTGGCTTTGGGGGGGATTGGAAACCCAAAATTAAGCGAGTTGAGGCTGGTGCAATTCCAGATGGGTGACCCCCTGGGAAGTTGCACCGTGAGCTCCCGAAAACAAAACTGTGAGGGCAAGGGCAAGGAGGCCCAAAGCGGACAATATCGTGCTAGATGAATCGGGACTTGACAGAAGAGGGTCGGGTCCTGACAAGAGAAATGATGACTTAGTGGCTAATTTGGGTGAAATCATTGTGAAAACCTGCCCAAAAAGGTGCTGGTTTGATGCGGAAAATTCAGGCCATGGAGGAGTCATTCAATCGGCAAAGAGCAGCTGGAAAGAGCAGAGCAGTTCGGCGCGCAGCAGCTGGTCAGGGAAGGACAGGTCGGCGGCTGCAGCGCTGACAGGGGCCAAACCATCAGCGCACGCATGCTGAGATGGAGAAGTAATCTTTGGCAGGCTCACTCCGAAGCGATAATGAGCGGTTCGGTGCCACGCCTCGAAGTCCTCGCGGCTGATGGATGGGGACGTGCTGGGATGGGCTGCGCGAGTTTTGGGCTGGGCCGAACAGGTGGACTGGGCCTGGCTCAGGTTGACGCGGGTTGGGCTTCTGGAATCTATTGGATTGGGCCACATGGTTGGATTTGTGGGCTTTAGTAGCTTCCCACCGAAATTGTAAGATATTTTCGATGGCCTCACTTCTTTCAGTCATATCTTTTTCATTAACACTCCGATTGGGATGATTCTTTCACCAAAATGCTCAGAATTCGATATTTTATTTATTTTTGCAAAAATCCCACCAAATATATTATTTTCTCCAATTTTTTATTATTTTAATATTAAAATTCAAGTATAATGAGTATAAAATAATATAAAATAATGCTTAATTGAAGACCTATCATTACACAACACCACTACGAGTAGGCCATCACCACTGACATCATTTAAATAAATCTGAAAAGAGTACCCATTGAAAACAATACCAATATCTCACCAACCAATATTTCGCCCGGGGGGTATTTATATTACCAATAGATCATCCACTCAGGATTCGGAGCCCAGCTTGATGTCTGAGACTCTAAGACTAACCAACATCCACATACACCACTCAGGATTCAGAGCCCTACTCGACGTCAAAGTGTATACTAACTCAGGATTCGGAGCCTTGCTCGACGTATGAGCCAGCACCAGTCTCAGGATTCAGAGCCCTACTCGACGCCTGAGACTAACTCACCACCACTCACTTAGGAATCAGAGCCTAACTCGACGTCTGAAATTGATCCATCATCATCTGTTCACAACACAATAATACCATACCGAAAACATATACAAGTTCATAATAACAACATAACATCGCTCAACACATATTTCTACCATATCTTACTTCCATGAATCAAATCCACAATTCAAATTCTGGGCCTATGTCTAGGGCACAAATTATGCCAAATCTCGGAAAACGCATCATTGAAATGATTCGTAAAACCATATAAATCTCAATTAATCAAATATTCTCAAAGCATATGGAAAAGTAATTTCAAATTTAGAACCAATTTCCAAAATTCAATTTAAAGCCAGAACATGGTATAACAATTTCCTCGTAATCTAGTTACTTCTCATATATAGATACATCATCATATCATGTCATCATGCCATCCTTATCATCTTTTCATACCATGTCATCACGTTCCACATATATTTTCATCAAAACATGACATTATTTCAAACTATTCTACCATCAATTCATCCCTTAAAAATTAGATTATCATTTCACGTTTAGAATTTAAACTCAACATAATTTTCGTTAAAACCTCGTAACTCATCTGCCCAAAATTTAATCAAATATAATCTATTTATTTCTTATAAATCATATTAGAACACGATGCTCAACTTACCAGAATAACATATCTCACACTCAAGCCCTGATACCAATTGCCACGACCCGTCCCTAAATCTTATGAAAACTAGACCAGCCTTGCTTCTGTCTGGCAACTCTTTTTCAGACAACGGATATTACCAGTTTCACTCATGTTCTCATTTTATTATATTAACCAAACTAAGTCCGTTCTAGCGAGGTTACCGCCCACGTCCAACCTACTAACCCCATCAAGGAAATAAATTTGCCAATCTGACTTGGTCAATCCGTACTGAAACTGTCTTATGTTCATAATTATCATTTACACGAATTGAAATGTCACACATAATCACAAATGAAATATTAAAACACATCCAGTTACCACATCTTATCTTATTGACTTGTAACCTTGTTCAAGATAAACCATGAGCACGTGTAATTTGTACGCATGCAGATAGAGGTTTGTATATTAGGAAAATCATCTCATAACATAGTAATCTTATCGTTTCTCACCATTGCATCATAGAATTCATATCGTCATGAACATAAGCATTTATCAGATGTTACTATATCATGACGGTCATTAAGGGAATGCTTAAATCAATCCATCATCATATATCTTTATCTAATTCAATTGTAGTTCCTTAAGTATAAATTACCAATATAAGGTCTTATTTAGACACAATAATAACCGCAATTTTTTTTATAGAAATATTGATGTCTAACTTCAATCATTTATCCTAAAATACACCCTTTACTTCCAATTCTTAATCCTATTTATGTTTCATAAAAAAATACTGTTCAATAAATTAGTCTTTACTCCTACAGTTTATTCCACACACTTTGTAACATCAATTCTAGAACTTAATTATGAAAGTCATTATTAAAGTAATCATTTGTTTAATATACACAAATATGTTCCTAACCAAATAACATGACATTACAAAACACCTAAACTATTTTCATATTCACCCATATGAAAATTTTGTGCAAACTACCAATACACAATAATTCAGTAATAATGTTTGTAACCTCTGCATATACTTAATACACCTTAAAAGGGTTTTTAAGTAACCATATATCACTAAACATCATTTTATAATTATTAGATATAACTTATTTCATTGGAAATTCGAAAAGAAATTCAAATGGAGTTCAATTAACTCAAATCTAATACCACTAAACTCCGAATAAAATTATAAACATTTTTCGTGTTGAAACCATCTCGAGAAAACATTGTACCCGCCACCACCAACCTCTACACATGGTGGTCAAGTGCCAGCCACAGGGGTCGTCTTCCAGACCCGTTTATCTAATTTTCGGGTCGCCCAACCGTCGATGGCGACCCGGCCGTTTCTCGGCCATTTCACATTTATTTTACACATTCTAACCACCAAACTTCATCTAACCTAGCTATGGAGACGATCTATGAGGTTAAAAATGGAAAAAAAAAAATACTTACGTAAACTCATCGTTCAAGCTTACCATATTTCGGCTATGGCTTCCCAGCAATGTTCTGAACCTTTCCCCCATCCAAGCTTCTGTTCAATTGTCCTAATATGACCGCAGAACCTTCAAGATGACCTTATCACCCCTATTTCCGAGTTTCCTGGCTTGGAATTGGGAACCGGAAGAAGGATCTTCACGGGTTTCACGTTGTCCTCACTATTATCCGTTTTCTCCTCTTTCCTTACTAACAGTTTTCTCTTCTATTTTGTCATCACTTCCTCTCTTCTTTCTTAGTTTCCCCTTATTCCCTCATTAACCCCTTTTTCTCTCTCTCTCTCTCTCTCTCTCTCTCTCTCTCTCTCTCTCTCTCTCTCTCTCTCCTCTCTCTCTCTCTCTCTCTCTCTCTCTCTCGTTTTTTCATGTTTTTCCTCCCATTTCTTCACGTTCGGCCACCAAGCCTGAACTCCCCATGGATACACACACACACACACACACACACACACACACACACACACACACACACACACACACACACACACACAGATACACACACACACACACACACACACACACACACACACACACACACACACACACACACACACACACACACACATATATATAACCAAGTGAGTCGGTGGGGATATTTGGGAGAGATTGATGGAGAATTCTCTAGAAAGTCGCACATGTTTCACATGCCAAATGAGTAAAATTACCAAATTTCCCTTCAAGCTACCAAAATACCTCTAAACATTCTTGACCCGTATCAACTTGATTTAAACTAGTTTTTGACATGTCACTTTTCATTGTACTCAGAAGGTTGAGACCTTCGTAACAGTCTTTTTGAATTATATAAAAGATGTCCTCATCCAAAAGTCAACACTTTGTCTTTTGGCCAAAAAGTCAACCCTTTGATTTTCAAGGGCAAAATGGTCATTTCCTTTTTAACTTTCCAATTTTACCCATATCGAGGGTACGGGCCATTACAGTTAGGAAGAAAGAAGAGAAAAGAGAAAAGAAGAAGAAGATGAAAGGAAGAGGAAGAGAGGAAGAGAAGAAAAGGAGGAAACTAGAAAACTCGAAAAACAAAGTTGTTGCACTGTGAGTACCGAGGTAGTTTGAGAGCTTCAACTTCGAACATAAGGATCATATCAACCTCTAGTTTCCAGTCGGGTCAGGGTCCCAGGTCGGCGACCCGAATACAAGAAAACAGGTTGCATCTGGGGGTAGACGATGACCACTATAATAGGCGTATGGTCACCAAGCGCAGAGAGCCTCACCAACACATGAGGGCGCATGTGGTGGTCCTCCACCATCTGTCTAACAAGTTTTTTCATGTTTTAAATGATACAAATTCAATGATGTAACTTTCGAGACAATTAGACATCGTCTTTGGGTAGTTTGCACTATTCAAAGTATTATGCATTACAATTAATATTTTAATTTAGAAAATTGGATAATTTAAATATAAGACAATCTTGGATGTTAATGATTTATAATAGTAATATTATGATGAACAAAGAATTTTACGGAAATTATATGAAGGGTGTGCAGCTAAGGATTTGATTATAAACGGGGGTATGTGAACGTCCTATAAATTAATTATGTAGTTTTATTATTATTTTAAAAACTTTATTATATGATTGACAATGTAAATATTGTTAATTGCAATAATGGAGTTAAGGCTCAAACAGAGTTAAATTAGCATATTCCATTGCTTGACGGGTTAGTGGGCTGAATGTGGACAGTTACCTCGCAAGATAGGGACTCGGTTTGTTAACCTATCATGATGTGAATACGGTTAAATTCAAAAAAATCTCTTATTTGACAAAGATTAATAGTAAGTCTTAGTAAGTTTGAGATTATTGGCAAATGGGATTAGAATCGGCACGATTATCAAAGTAGTTTATCAAAGTAGTTTTACGGTGGGTCCCGTAAGTAAATATGATTTTGCATTTTAAACGTGGTAGGAAAAAATTACTTTTCCTTAATTGTGAATTTGCATTTTGATCTTTGCAGTAGGTTCATAATTTGTCAACTTGGAGGGACCCTTGTACCCCACATAGTAAGCTCCATTTCGGGATTACATAATAATGACATTCAAAAATAAGTCTGAACCTCATCTTCATTTTTATTATATTAACGAGTTCAATAATTTCTTTTATTACATTTTTTTTCCATTATATAGGATCCAAATATATAAAATAAAAAATATAGAAATACATAAATAGGGTCAAGGAAATCACCAATTTAAGTTTTTTTTTTCTTGAAGCCCGAGTAATTAAGGATTTCAGAAGAATATTTACCAATGATTTTAACTTGATATGGTTACCACTTTGTCAATTAAGTGTGGATTATAAAATAAGCTGTTTTTTTTCATTAAGTAAGCGTTTGTCCTTTGTGGCTGATTGCTATTACATAATCTCAAACTATAGGTTGTTTATTGAAAATTAGAGGTGTGTTTTCCACAAGCGATTGTTAATGTTACATAATGGTAAGATTGGAAGAGCCCTATTTGTCCAACTGCTTGAAAAAAAAAAAGTTATGTTAAGCAAAGAATTAGCAAACAAACTCTAAATATCTGACTCTTGAATGATGCCTTTATTTCATAAATATATAGATATCTTATTCCCCGTAGTCCATGAGTCGTCAATCTTACTAAGGGCAGTGTATTAAATTCAGATATATACAGATAATTGTATAATTTTTTCAAGCGATTGAGTTTTACAAATTCATTGATTGACTTTTTACTCAAGACGTCCTCTAAACATTAAGTGACAGGATCCGTCCCCAAATTTACTTAAAAATTGAACCGGTCCTATTCCCATCTGACAACTCCTACTCGATTACGGATTTTTTTTTAACTTAGTCTGTTCCTATGTCATATCAGGATAACCAAACTAAACCCACCCTTACGGAATTACCGCTCATGCCCAACCCATAAACCCCGTCAAGAGGTAGAAACTTCAGACTTTACTTAAGCCAAACCTTTTTATTGTTAACAAATTTAATAATATTATTATTATTAAAATTTAGTAATATTCAAATATAATCACCTACATCAAATATAATCACCAACATTCAACCCTTTAATCTCATTCTCCTCACACATTTTCCATCAATCATCATATTCATCATACTACCATAACATCACATTATCATGTCATAACGTCATCATCACATATGTCATTATAGATTTATATATATATATATATATATATATATAACATCAAGTCATCATCTTCATGTCCTCATTTTCATGTCAGCATCTTATCATCATTAACATAATCATCATCATCTCATATAAGCATCTCATCATCCTTAACATCAACAAATCATGACTATCTCATTTCATCACATCATCGTACCATTATCATTTGAACACCATGGCTCATATTATCATATAGGTATGTCATATCATCATATTACCATCATATATATATATATACATATATATCATCTATTCATCATTTTGTATATATATATATATATATCATATATATCATCTATTTATCATCTATTCATCATAACTCAAATGATCTCTTAACTCGATTAATTGCTCCTTCAATATATGTGATTCATCAAATAGATACTTGAGGAGCATTGAGACATGGATTACGTCGTGAACTTAAGATAGTTCTAGTGGTAAGGTAAGTCTATAAGCCACTAGGCCTATCATCACAACAATCTTATAGGGCCCAATATAATGAGGACTCAACTTCCCACGTCTACTAAACCTCACCACTTCCTTCTAAGGGGATAATTTCAAGAAGACTCAATCTCCGAACTCAAACTTGACATCTCGAATTCCTTAGCCTGCATGATTTTCTGGCAATCATGAGCTGCCTTTCAATCTTTTCCTAATACTTCTGGTATTAGCCCTTTCCTGATAATGCTGATATGTTCCTCTGTTATTTCGACATCTAATTCTAGACTAAAAAAAATTATTGTAGGAAAACTCCATCAAAGCCAAGTATGAATCCCAATTCTCTTTAAATTGTAATATGCAAGCTCTTATCATATCCTCTAGAATCTAAATTGTTTTCTCTAATTGGCCATCAGTTTGGGGACGAAAGACGTGTTGAAATGTAGTTTAGCTCCAAAAGCCCCATCATCTCTAAAGGCAAAGTCTTTCCTATTACAGTTTCCTATTCCATCCTAACAATGCACATATTTGGATCCTGGAGCTAAGCTTCTATAACCCGGTTAATCCAAAAAGGGCTCACATAGAAGCTTGCTAACAAAACTCCATGGTTAACCATCCTAAGTATGATTCCCACTCTTTGGATCTCCACAAACAATGGTAAGTAACCAATGCACAGATGCACCAAGGAACCTAGAGATTTTCTACTCAAAGTATTTGTCGCCCATTGGCCATCCCTAGATGATACTCAATGGTACAATCATAATCCTCAATCAATTCTAACCACCTCTTCTGCCTTAAGTTCAAATCCTTCTGTGTGAAGAAGTACTGCAAACTCTGGTAATCCGTAAAGATTCAACATGTTTCACACGTTCCTTGGCATTCTTTGAACATACCAAACATCATCAATGAGCAGAATCACAAACGAATCCAGATACCATCGGAACACTCTGCTTTTTAAGTCCATAAGCACTGATGGTGCATTAGTCAAGCAAAGGGCATCACCAAGAACTCATAATGGTCATAGTACGTCCTTAATTATTTTTTTTTTTAAAATATCTTCTTTACGGACTCAGTGGCTAACCCTTATGAAGGTGCCAACTCAATGGCACCCTCATCTTGATCAACGCCCCCGTGGAAACCACTATACCTCATATGCATGGCATACTCATGGTCTTCTTGAATGTAAGCATCCACAGTGTGTGTCAGAGAATTCATGCATTGTGCCAACAACCATAGCTTGGAATGTAGGGTATGAAATAAGGTCAAGGGCTCCATGAACACAAGCATTAACGTTTTGTGCTATAGCCTCGACCAAAAGAATGGAGTTTAGGATATGGGTCGAGGTCAGGAGCTATTTGTGTGGTGTTCTATGTGTAATTACACTAATCGCACTACCCGAGATTATATGGATCTGGACATTCTTAATAATGTTATCCTGACGGATTGCTCCACTCTTGGTTAAATGGAAATGAGTAGGGTTTGCGCCAAGGCCCCATATCCATGTAAAAGTGATCCGTATGTACAAATAAAGAATTAGAAACTAAGTTAGTATACAATATAAATTAAATCTATACAATTTATACAAAATGAGTTAAGTAAATATGAGTTAGAAAGATCTAAACAACTTGGACACCGTTGAGGAAAAAGTCCTCGACAATGGCACCAAAAACCTATTGATGAAAATAAAGTACATGAATATGGACTCTATTCGAAATTAAAACCTTACAAGCGTACAAATCGAAAGATAGTATAGTAGTTTAGCAAGGATCAATCCCACAAGGACCATGTATCAATATTATTCTCATTAAGTCTAGATCAATTCAACGTAAAGAATTAAGGTGATTGATTTATTTTATAACTACGGCGAATTAAGGCTTACTTTCCACTTTAACTGATTATACTCATTAACTGGATTTTGTTGGCCTAATTATTATGCAATTCTGAATTAGGTGCCCACGCAAAGGACCTGATGTTTGTTCACTCCACGATTTCATCCTTTCTTAATTGGCATGTTCTAACATGATGTTTACCTAGAACGTCTTTCACCTACCATTTAAAATGAGGCCTTAAGTGCTAAGGGGATTTCATGACACCACACTCGCCTAGGGAAATGATGTGCATTCCTTGAGTGTCATGAGTTCCAATTATAATATTGTTTCTTAACCTCTATCTCTTGATGCTATGAATTATAGGATGATATAGTGCTCCATCAAGCAATTCCATCTATAGTTTATGCAAAAAAGGTAGGTAATCTTATAGGCATAAAAGAGTAGTAGTTAAAGCGATAATTAGAACTAACTCAACATGCACAGATATCAAAATAAAGAGCCAAAATCTAACTAATCATACATCATGGATAGGGCTTCAAGCAGCCGTAATCCTAAGAAAATTACTCACATAGTAATGCAATTGAAATTTACATAATTGAGTTCATTGAATTAAAAGAAATACGGAAGAGATACAACGAGTTTATCAAGACAAGCATAGTAGGTGACCACACCAAAGCTTGTCCTCCCACTACTCATGTTCAATAACTCTGAAGAATCCAAATTTGTTTGAAAAATAAAAGCTTAAGAAAAATTACTATGATTTGTGGCTAGGAAAAGAGATAAAAATTGGGAACCCTTAAGTTAAAAGGGCTTATATAATTTGTAGGGTTTCTTTGAAATTAGGAGATAAAATAGGGAAAGAAATAAATAGGGATTCATTGTCCAAAATTGAAAGGAGAAGGTTTCCCCATTTCACAATTTAGGACTTTATCTTATGTGGTAGTCCAAATCTAGATTGGACTCCCCTTATTACGTGGCTAGGAAGCATCAAATACCTTGCTAGCATTTGCATTGTTGAACAAGATTAGTTGGGCCAAGCCTTGAACAACCAGACACTACTAGCCTGTGGGCAAGACTGCGGGTGCCAGGACCTATCTCATCTAGCATCATATTGTCCGCTTTGGACCTCGCCCTCACGGTTTTGTTTTCGAGAGCTCACGTGTAACTTCCCAGTGGGTCACCCATCATGGGATTGCACTAGCCTCAACTCACTTAACTTTGGAGTTTCAACCGAACTCAAAGCCAGTGAGCTCTCAAAAGTCCTAGTTTAGATCAGAGTTGCACAGTGGCCCACTCTATCTAACACTATATTGTACCTCTAAACTCGCTGGCTGAAACAGTCCAACCCGTAAGGTTTTGTTCCCGGGAGCTCACGATGCAACTTCCCGGTAGGTCACTTATCCTAGGATTGCACTAGCCTCAACTCACTTAACATTGGATTTCCAACCGAGCCCAAAGACACTGAGCTCCCAAAAGGCCTTGTGTTAGATATATATGTGTCCACACATATAAGGTACTTCACCTTTCCCTCCCCGAGCGATGTGGGATTGTTCACCAATCTTACCTATCCAAGCTCACGGGTCTTGCTCACCATTCTTGCTTCCAAGATCGAGTATTACAATCCATCCCCTATTGGGACCCAGCGTCCTTGTTGGCACACTTCCAGTCGGGGTCCAGCTCTAATACCATTATGTCATGACCCGACCCATCTAGCACAATATTGTCCGCTTTGGACCTTACCCTCACGATTTTGTTTTTGAAAGCTCACGTGCAACTTCTCAGTGGGTCACCCATCTTGGGATTGCACCAGCCTCAACTCGCTTAACTTTGGAGTTCCAACCGAACTCAAAGCTAGTGAGCTCCCAAAAGGCCTAGTGCTAGATAGGTGTATGCCTACACCTTTAAGGCACACCACCATTCCCTTCCCAGATCATTCCCCCCTTACAGGAATGTGGGATCGTTCACCATTCCCTCGAGGTCATGGGTCTTACAATCCACCCCGGGTCTTACAATCCACCCCACTTAGAGCCCAGCGTCCTCGCTAGCATACTTCTCGGTCGGGGTTTATCTCTGATACCATTCTACTAGGACCTGTCCCATCTAGCACCATATTTTCTGCTTTAGACCTCGCCCTCACGATTTTATTTTCGGGAGCTCATGTACAACTTCCCAGTGGGTCACCCATCATGGGATTGCACCAGCCTCAACTCACTTAACTTTGGAGTTCCAACCAAACTCAAAGCCAGTGAGCTCCCAAGAGGCCTAGTGCTAGATAGGTATGTGCCTACACATATAAGGCACATCACCATTCCCCTCGTAGGAATGTGGGATATTTCATCATTCCCTCCAAGACACGGGTCTTACAATCCACCCCCCTTAGGGCCCAGCATCCTCGCTGGCACACTTCCCGGTCAGGGTCTAGCTCTAATACCATTCTGTCACGACCCGACCCATCTAGCACAATATTGTCCACTTTGAGCCCAGCTCTTACGGTTTTGTTCTCGGGAGCTCATGTGCAACTTCCCAGTAAATCAACCATCCTAGGATTGCAGTAGCCTCAACTTACTTAACTTTGGAGTTCCCAAGGAATCTAAAGCCCATGAGCTTTCAAAAGGCCTTGTGTTAGATAGATACGTGCCACACATATAAGGCACTTCATCTTTCCCTCCCCGAGCGATGTAGGATTTTTCATCGATCTTATCTTTCCAAGCTCATGGGTCTTGTTCACCGTTCTCGCTTCCAACGCCCCAAGGGGGGTGGATTGTAATACCCGATCTTGGAAGCAAGAACGGTGAGTAAGACCCGTGAGCTTGGAAAGGTAAGACAGTGAACAATCCGACATCACTCGGGGAGGGAAAGGTGAAGTGTCTTATATGTATGGGCACGTATCTATCTAACACAAGGCCTTTTGTGTAACGACCCATACCGAATTAGCGGGATTCATTAAGGATTAATGACAGATTAGCAAGGCTAATTAAGGATTAACGGACGTTCAGGGCGAAATGACAGTTTTGGCCTTAGAATGGGCGAAACGTTGACTTTTTTCAGGCGGTCAAATGGACTTTGGCCAATGATTGTGACGTAGTTCGAGACATCACGAGTTCATAGACAGGTGGTACGTCTGATTCTGACATTCGAGGAAGAAGTTATGACGATCGGAAGTTCGAGGGTATTTTGGTAATTTGGTTGAATTGGGGAAAACAAATGACTGTTGACCTAGGAGGTCAGATGGCTGAGGGCCGAAGACCGTTGCGTAGATTGGGACGATACAAATCCGTAGACAGGCAGCACGTCGAATTCGGACGTTCGACGGAGAAGTTACGGTTCACAGAAGTTCGAACGTACTATTACACGTTTTACGAGACGGGGGCTATTTGGCAGCAAGTGGGCCGCAGCTTTTTGGACAGGCCCAATGGATGAGTGACAAGTGTCACCCATCCATTGCCCAGCCTAAACACGGTCATGCATATCCCTTCCCTTTTTTCTTGTTCGATCATTTTCCCCAAACCCAAACCCGATCAACCATTCCAAATCCAATCCAAACCCTTAACCCCTATGACCATGATTGAGACCCAGAGAGCATGAAATGAGGACTTGAGGAAGGTGGTGGCCATCCAAGGCAGCACCGCCGTGGACGGCGGAGGCCAACTCGAACCAAGATAATCGGTTTGCTCAATTTTCTCCATTTTTCAATTTTAATCATTATGGGCCATTTTGGGTGATTGGAATGAGTTAAATAGGTTACTAGGGATGTGTTCGGGCTGTACGAAGGTTTCGAAGCGCATTTAAAAATAGTTAAAAATCCCGGAAAATTAGGGGGCTTTAGTGAGGGGTTAATTAAGTAGTTATTAACCCCCTAATGTGATTTCGACAGGTTTGGGAACTTCGAAAACGACGATTGACCCGGGAAGGCGTACGACGCACATATCGAGGCAGCAGCGCTGACTGTCTATGAGTGGAATTTCTTTATGAAATCGATGCATGCATAAATGTTTTATATATGTTTTAATATGTGTTGTGGGATGCCTTGAGTGCATTTTGTGTGTGTGTTTACGTATGGGCACATACTTCGAGGTTTTTGGTTTTATACGTGCTTATGCTTTCAGTTTTAATGAAATGGTTTTGAAAAGGTAAAACCGGGCATGAGGCCCATTTTGATTTGGTTTTGACTCGGACATTAGACCCTATTGATGACCTACGGGTCTGAGTCGTGGTCGTGACAGGTGCTATGTGCACGGCGACGAACGACGTGCCGCTCGCCTCCGAATTGGGATACGTCCCATCCGGAGAGGTCACTATGCACGTCCCATTGTCGAGCAGTCACTAGAGGCTCAACTTTGGAGTGCTGACGGTTTAGAGGATTGATCAGCGACATGTACACCATGATCTCGAGATGGTCACGGAAGTGATGTGTTCACGGTGACATACAAGGATTGAGAGCGGGCGTGGATTGATGGTTGCACGCATCGCTATTGACAGGACCCACCCCGATTATCCACTCCCCCCCCCCCTCCCCCGATAACCGGGACAAACCTTGCTCCCGTCTGACAAACCAACGCCAAAGACCAAAACGACCTCACAAAAACGCACAAGTAATACATTGCCAGACCAGGGAGAATTTAAAATCCAACAAGTCAACAGTTATACAGAGCATAGTACAGTATAGGGTAAGACAGAAATCCTACTAAAAACAGGCTACACGCGCAACGGGAAAACTCGTAACGAAAAACTCTATGCCCCTGCCTCTGCCTCAACGTTAGCCCCAGCGCTAGCACCACGACCTGGATGGTATTTAAAAACCAGAAAGGTGTGAATGGACTAAAAATAAATAAGAGTTTCAAAAACAATTTAATAAACAAACTAGGATTTTTCCCTCCATTTTAAAAACAATGCATGCATAACTCAGTATCTGAACATAACAATATAACATTATCATCAAAACATGAAAATACCAAATATTACCCGATCAAACCTGCTAGATCTATCCGAGTCTTTAAACTCAATCGAGGCCTCAAATATGATCCGAGTCTTTAAACTCCCAAGTATTTAAACTCAACAGGACTACGGGGGAAAATCATAATATCCGAGTCTTTAAACTCCCGAGTCTTTATACTCAATCCGGTTCTTTAAACCCAATTCGGGCCCGCCCCCGTTCTATCATAATCCAGGTCTTTAAACCTAATAACCAGATCTAGCAAATCCAATCCAAAACCGTTTAAAAACCATTTTTTAATTCCAAGTCCAAACCCGAATTCAAAATCACTAGTCTGAAGCCATGTCGGCGTTCAGAACCGTCATTCCGAACCCAAATCCGGGAATCCCTTTTTCAAGCTTTAAAACCAAATCTCGATTTCTGAAATTCGATTCTAAAACCGAAAACTTTGATTATCGAATCGTGTTTCAAAACTCATTTATAATCATTGAAAACCAATTATAGATTTAAAGCCCAAAATCATAGCATCACATTCATAATCAAACCATAACTCGTAAAAAGTGCCGAAATACGTATAATTCTAAGAAATTCCTCAAAAAATGTGCAATTATGTAAAACAAATAAAGCATAATTCGAAACACGAAACCATAGTTAGAAGCATGAGAAATAATAGATTAAAAAATCTATGCATGCTCAGTTAGAAAAATAAAAGTCCACTCACAGTTCCGGGCACGTCACTCGCGTCCCGTACGTTCCACGGTTGCCTCAGGGATGTCCCGACCTGTCAAAAGTCACCAATTCGGGTCACAAACACTTCGTTTAAGCTTACCCTAATTTCCCCAAATTTTTCGGATTTTACACGTAATTTAAACAAACCTCTAAACCTTCGAACACTCAAAACTATCTCAATCCTGTGTTCGATCGATACGAAACTTGTCCTAAAATGTTCGTTACATCGATTAGAGTGAAAACCGTGTTGAAAGTTTCCCCAGAACAGTCCCGACGCGCCCTCACGCGCTGCCCAAAGGGGCTGCGCGTGGGCTTCACGCGCTTGCACTGTTCATCATCCCCTACCTCCAGCCAACCCGGTTCAGACCAGTCCGATCGAATCGAGTCGGCGAGGCCGGTTTTCACGTTTTTTCAGTCCAATCTCTGTCCATTCAATCCCATTAGTTTCGTCCTAGGTTGTATGATCGATTCCCTTAACTAAAACATGAAATAAAGCACGAAAACTCACCTCCTAACCTTCGAACCAGACCCCTGAAATTCTAGTCACGGTTTTCTGGCCACCCGTCGTCTTCTCAGCCATTGGTTCGACTCCTCAGTCTACTAGGAACTTCCTACACCTATTAGAATCGAAAGAACGGCTCAGCTAAGCTCCAAAACCCACGACTTTGAACTAAAACGAGAAAACAGGGGAACCAGGGGAAACTCACCCGTCCTGTGCACCGCCGTGAACTCCGCCGTGGCCCTGCCCATCCTAGAGTCTCTCCTCCGTCCACTGAACACCTCCACAAACCCAAACTCGAATGGTTTGATCGATTACGGTTGCACCACGGCCCACGACTCCTTCTCTGTTTTTTTGCGAATTCTCACCTCATACACACACAACCTCACTCCAGTTCATCCCTCTGCTTACTCTCACTTGATCACCAAAACTCACACACTCAGAAACCGATCAATTTTTCCTCACGGTCACAGTCTCTCTGTTTTTCTCTCAACTGATCGAATCCAAATTAAAACCTTGTAACCGTGAGAGAAATAGGCTAGAATCCACTAGAATGAGGCCAAGTGTCCTCCATTCTGTGGTCCAGGCTCAAAATATCCAATTAACCCTATCCAACTGGCCTTATCTGATTGCACATTTCCCCATGTTGTAAAAAGACCAAAATGCCCCTAATTGTTCAAATTACGATTTTACCCTTCACTTCCTAGACCCATATCTCACTCGTCCGACGTCCGATAAAGGCGTGCTGCCTGTCGTTGTACTCAGGACGTCGAGACCTGTCTAATGGTCCTCGGTTTGCGTGAAACTAATGGTCAAACAAAAAGTCAATAAATTCCCCTCTTTTAATCAATTTACAAAAATGCCCTCGACCTTCCGAACATCATAACTTCCTCCTCGGATGTCGAAATCGGGCGTGCCACCTGTCTACAGACTCGTGACGTCCCAAACTACGTCACGATCATCGGTCAAAGTCCTCTTGACCGTCCGAACTAAAATTCAACATTTTTCCCATTCTAGGGGCAAAATCGTCATTCTGCTCCGACTGTCCAAAAGTATCCAACTCATCACCGATTCTCTTCGTTAATTCGTCATTAACTACTAAGCTAATCCCGACTTCCGGGACGGGTCGTTATAGCTATGCTCGAGATCGTGACTGACCCTGAGATATCGGACTCGATGCCCAGTTGATTTGAGTTCGGGCTCGATGCCTAGTTATTGTGAAATCGGGCTAGAGGCCCTGTTGAGTCATATGTTCGGGCTGGAGGTCCAGTTGCTTTATGTTATCGGACGTGAGTCTCGTTTTTATGGTTTGCTATACTAGTATGTATATACCTTTCGTACGAGCCTATTGATTGGTCTCCTCCAGACGTCGACCTGCAGAGTCACGATCCACAGACCAAAGTGGGTATCCCCATAAGAATCCCGTTCCAAGAGTGGGCGTTATGATATGGTCCCCGACCAGATTCTGAAGAGATGATCGGACTAGGTTCAAAGATAGAGCCTCCCAGATGGAGAATTCCTGCGAGAAGACTCGGAGTGAGACCCCGAGTAGTATGAATACTTATATATAGAGAGAAATCGTGACATATATTGGGGATGTGTTCCCTAGGGGTTGTGTGCCCCGAGTTGGCATCTTCTCAGGAAGTGCCTAGGATGGGTTATATATGTATATATGTATATGTGTATGAGTTTTCACTGAGATGGCGTTGGGCTGAGACCCACGTGTATTGGTTTTGGGCTGAGACCCATATGAGCTGGATTTGGGACGAGTTCTCACGTGTTTTGGTTTGGGATGAGGTCCCATATATTGATTTAAGGATTTCAGACCAAGTCCCAAATGGTTTTATGGTTCATGACGGTTTATGGGGACTGGGCATGAACCCTAGAAATGGTTTTCAAATGCATGCATATGTTTTTAATGAAGGGCATAAAGGTCTTTTATGAAATGTTTTTATAAAATATTTGTTTTGTCCACTCACAACTTTTGTATTTTGAATGCCCTTCAGGTTGATCGCGGATGCGGGCTGTAGCAGAGACGAGACATCACATACCTCCTTCGGATCCTGGTGCCCTCTGATAGTTCAAGTTGGGCAATGGACGAAAATATCCCTAGTTTGGAACTTCGTGTCAGACTCGAGCAGGCAAGTCCCACACAAATCCCGAGGGATTTGGGACGGGTCCTGTCTTTTGGGAGCTCACTAACTTTGGATTCCTTGGGAACTCCAAAGTTAAGTAAGTTGAAGCTGGTGCAATCTTAGGATGAGTGACCTACTGGGAAGTTGCACGTGAGCTCCCGAGAACAAAACCGTGAGGGCTAGGCCCAAAGCGGACAATATTGTGCTAGATGGGTCGGGTCGTGACAGCAAGCTGGGCCACAAGCTGCTCCGCGAGCTTGGAATGCTTTTGGGCTAGACAAGGCCTGAGTCTCAGGTTCTCGCTCCTGGGTAGATTTTGGCGTGCGATGGACTTATTTTAGATGGTCCTCAAACACATGTCTTGGACCATGAAGGACAAGTCCTCGGGACTTTGGTTTTGCACTCCAAGAGATCCCTGGACGTGTCCTAGACCATGTACAGTGTCAGGACCCACCCCGGTTTCACCCCGAAACCCGAGGTAAATCCTGCTCCCGTCTGACACCCTGACACAAAACCAAAGTAAACTCACTCGAAGCCACCAAAGTACTCAGTCAGACGCAGGAGAAACTATATCACATCTCGAAGGCAAGTTTTACAGAGCATAGTTCGGAATACAAAAGAAAGAAAACGGATACAAAGAGTACACGCACTACGGAAAATTGAAACACTCCGGGATCCCCTCCGCGACTTCTATGCCTCAGACGCTGCCTCGACGCCGAAACCCCGCTCTAGCTCCATGACCTGGAGGGCAATTTAAAACCAGAAAAGTGTGTGTGGACCATAAATAAAAGAAAAGTTTTCAAAACCATTTATAAGAAAAACCGGGTTTGGCCCTCCGTTTTGAAACCACATGCATAACCTAGTTATTAAAACAATTATAGTTCACATAAACCTCATCATAAAAACAGAAACATTACAAACACAATTGTAGAAATCATATCATCAGCGTCATAAAACTGTATCATAAAACATAAAACCAAGCATTTCCAACCGATGAAACCTGTTGGATCTATCCGAGTCTTTAAACTCCCGAGTCTTTAAACTCAATCCAGGCCTCAATAGTATCCGAGTCTTTAAACTCCCGAGTCTTTAAACTCAACAGGCCTACGGGGGAAATATCAATATATCCGAGTGTTTAAACTCCCGAGTCTTTAAACTCAATCCGGGTCTTTAAACCCAATCCGGGCCCGTCCCCCGTCAATCACAATATCCCGGGTCTTTAAACCCAATAACCAGATCCAGAAAATCCAATCCAAAACCATTTGAAAACCATTTATCATTCCACATCCAAACCCGAATCTGAAATCACTGGTCCGAAGCTCTTCCGGCATCCAGAACCATCATTCCGAACCCAAATCCGGAAATCCACTTTTCAAATTTAAAACCAAATTCCACTTTCCGAAATCCAATTATAAAACCGAAAACCCTTGATCACTGAAATCACGTTCCAAAATCCATTTATAATCATTGAAAATCATTAATCATTTGAAATCCCCAAAACATGGCATTATACCCAGAAATCGACATTTCTCGTAAAACGTGCCAAATACGTTATTTCTCGAAACATATTCAACAATCATGAAATCACATGTAAAATCTTAAAATAATTATAGAAAAACAGTTATGCATGCTTAAGTTTAGAGAAGGGGTCCACTCACAGTACCAAGCCCTCAATCGCGTCCCGAACGTCTCGTACGTTCCTCTGCTTCCTCGGGAAGTCCCGATCCTGTCAACAACCGCCAAAGTACGTTACTAACACATTTACTAAGACTCTCCTAATTTTCCAAAAAAATCCCCGGGTCTTAATCGTAACAAACCGAAACCCTAAACCTTCACCCTCGCGGAACTACATCGAATCGACGTCCGAACAACCCGAAACCAATCCCATTAGACTCGTCACAACACCTAGACCAAAAATTGTGTTGACAACTTCCTCAACCGCCGCCGCACGCGCCCCCACGCGCCGCCCAAAGTGGCTACGCGTGGCCCTCATGCGCCAGCTACAGTGCATCGTCTACCTCAAGCCGACCCGGTTCGAAACAGTTCCTACAAATCAAACCGGCGTGACTGGTTCACCGCCGTACCTGGACCAAATCAATTCCTCTCTTTACCATCTTCATCGTCCCATCCTCAGCAATCCAGTCCCCTCACTCAAACACCTCGACACGGCCTAAAACCTGTCGACTCCAGCTAGAATAGAAACCCGTATTCTTCCCATGTTCTCTTCTCCGGCCACCCAGGTCTTCCCCCGTCACAGTGGCTACCTTAAACCAATCCTAGGACTTCACTGAGTCTCACCCAACTCACCAGAACCATCGACTCAATCCCAGACTTCACGACTCAACGGTTGAAACAAAACGGAAAAGGAGAGAACGGCGGATACTCTCTGTCGTTCTGGACTCCGCCGTGCACTCCTCCTCCACGGCTGCACAACCAGAAGACACCTAGGACCATACTGAATTCCCTAGACCTCACTAGATTCCTCTAATCAACCCCAAAAGCCACGACTTGGCGTTTGAACCTAAACGGCAAAACAGAGCAAGCTAATGGGGATGAGGAATTACCTGTCCTCCGGTCGCCGTCACGAGCTCCGCTGGGGCTAGTCGACTCCTCTCACCCCTCACAACACCACCACGAGTCCAATTTCACCGTACACAGCCACACCACCCCCGCGATCTCTCAATTCCTCCCTGTTTTTCTCTGTTTTTTCCCCCTGGTTTTCCCGTGGCTCTCAACTCACCCACACACTGATTCCTCACCTCCCAACCTTCTCACTATCTCCCTCTCAATCTCTGATCACACTTCACTCATCAAGTCACACAACACACACACCACCACTGTCCAATTCTCCCAACTCTCTCCCTCTGTTTCTGTCTAGTTCGAAGAACACACATGAACACACACGGGTACCCCAAATAATTGGGACCGTGTTCCCTAGAACCAACCAGAACCCCTACACGTGTCACCATCACTTCAGCCTTCTCACAAGTAGCTCAATCTCAGCCCTCCAATTTCCCTCTCTATTGTACAGATCCCCATGTGCAAATACCAAAATACCCCTCATTTTAAGTTAAAATTACCGTTATGCCACTACCTTTCTACACCCGTATCTCACACATCGTAAGTCCGATGAATACGTGCCGCCTGTCATCGAACTCAGGACGATGAGATCTAGCTAACCATCCTAGGTCAATGTGTCAAAACCCGATCATACGAAAAGTCAACTTTTCCCCCTATTTTAACCAAATTACGGTTATGCCCTTAACCTTCCAAACATCATAACTTCCTCCTCGGATGTCGGAATCGGGCGTGCCACCTTTCTACAGATTCGTGACGTCCTAAACTACATCCTGGTCATTGGTCAAAACCTAATTGACCACTCGAACTAAAAGTCAACTTTTTACCCGAACTAGGGGAAAAATCGTCATTCTAGGCTAACGACCTTATCGGGACCAACTAACCACCCATTAAGCTCACTAATCTAATCTTAATCACGGTCTTAACCCTAATTTCCGGGACGGGTCGTTACATCCAGGGCCTATCTTGGACTGAGTTTAGGGCCTGATATTGAACTCTGAATATCTTTGTCATCACAACTCCGTTTGGTGCCATTCTTTTTGTGTTCTTCCCAAAATTCACCTCTCTTTCTAAATTTGCACACAATTCTCACAAGATCGATCATTTTCTCCAATTGGTGGCATGAAATGACTCAAAAGATATGTAAAAATGGTGTTGATGACATCTAAATGATGCATAAATAATGATTGAAAACCATATTTACTTGGTCACCTAGATGGCACCTCATAACCTCAAAAACTTGCTTCAAAGTGTAATCCACTCATCTACATTGTAACGACCCGTCCTGAATATCGGGATTTAATAATATTTAATGGTGATTTACTAATCTGGGATTAGTTGGGCGATTTCAGACGAGTTGTGCGAAATGACCGTTTTGCCCCTGGGCATGGGCAAAACGTTGACTTTTAATTCGGATGGTCAAATGGACTTTGACCGATGACCGTGACGTAGTTCGGGACGTCACGAGTTCATAGACAGGTGGCACGTTCGATTCCGATGTTCGTGGTGAAAGTTATGATGTACGGAAGTCTAGGGGCGTTTTCGTAATTTGGACGATATAAGGGGTAAATGTTGACTTTTCGATCGGGATGTCCGATGGCCGAGGGCCAAGGACCGTTACGTAGGTATCGTCGATACGAATCCAATGACAGGCGGCACGCATCAATCGGAGTCCGTATGACCGAGTTACGGGTCAGGATGCGTGAGGGGCATTTTTGGTAATTTTCTGCACAAGGGCAGAAATGTAATTTCACATGGGTCACTGTTTCATTGAACTGGCCGTGTGGTGGATGCCTTGTGCGATCGATCCCATGTTTGTTTATCAATTAAATGATGGAATTGGACCGGTTTGGGGTGGATTTGCACATGGGAATGAGTTGGCATCGATTGCACGACATGGGCACTGGGTTTTTCTATGATTTTCGGGTCAGTGCGGGAGCCTTTACACAGTGGATTGAGGACGGTTTTGGACGCCTTTAACGGCTAAATTGAATTAAAAGAATGAAGAGTGTGTCGAGGGCAGTTCACTGAGATTGAGAGATGGAGAAATGGAGTGGAAATGGTGGAGGAATGCTCAAAAACCCGAAACTGGGTTCTGGGAAATTCAAATTCGAATTTCCAGTTTTAGGCCAGCCCAAGCCTAATTGATGGTGGATTGAGCTTTCTGGAACTTCAACGTATCGAACCAGATCAAATGGAGCAAGCTTTGGGGCTCCTAGGGCCGTGGACGGACGAGGTGGACGGCCGGAAAACTCGAGCTTGAGTTGTGACGATTGAGGTATTGTCGAGTTCAATTAATCATGGTAATTGGTTCGTATTAGTCCTTATTAGCTTCCTGTGAAGTTAATTTGATAATGGTTGAGGATTGGAGGAGTTTTGGTGATCGACCCGTTTTGGGTGATCACGGGTTGTTGACTTGATTAGGGAATGGTTGATGCTAATCATGGACACAGAACTGAAATTGGTGGATTGATGATTGTTGTAGGATCAATAACGGATTGAATTGATATCGAATTGAGGGTGATTGAACCGGATCCTATCGCGGGCTTTCCAACCCGTTTACCAGACAAACGGGTGAAGAAGGAACACTGTAGCAGTCACTGTAGCAGGCGCGTGGCTTTCACGCGCAGCCACCCACGGCGGCGCGTGACGGCGCGTGGACACGAATCTCGAGGTGAGGTCAACATGACTTTTATCCTATACATTGTAACGAACATTTTGGGATTGATTTCGTGTCGATCGGACACCGTCTCGATATTGTTCGGGATGTCCGAAGGTTTTAAATCCAGTTTAAAAATACTTAAAAATTCGGGAAAATTACGGGACTTGAATAGGATGTTAATGATGAGGTTAGTGATCCTCTAATGTGTTTTGAACAGGATTGGGAGTCCCGGTGTTAGTGGTGTGGCCCGGGAAGGCCTATGGCACGCGTATCGAGGCGCTCGGTTAAACGGTCTGTGAGTGGACATTGGTTTTATAAATTCGATGCATGCATGACTGTTTCGTGATTTTTATAATTGTGATTATATGATTTATGTTGGATATCAGTGAATTTATATGTTTTCACGCATTTCGAGGCAATTTACGTGTTTGTACGTGAATCAAGGTTTTCTGGATTTGCACTGAGTTCCATAAATGTGGTTGGATATGATTTCATGAAACGGTTACGGATTTGTTAAAATGAATCGGGCCAGGGGCCCAGTTAACTTATAAATCGGGCCAGGGGTCCAGTTAACTTATGAATCGGGCCAGGGGCCCAGTTGACTTATATATGTGATTTCGGGTCGGGGACCCTAAAATGGAATGGAATAAACTATTTCGGATTTGATTCAACTATTTGGACTTATAACGGTTTTATGGAAATTCGGGGCAGGGCCCTTGTGATATTTTGGAATTGAATAATTGAATGTGTTCCATAAAACCATCTCGATATGAGGATATTTATATCCTGGTCTCCTCCAAGTGTCGGGGACACTGGAGAAGTCACGGTGCATTGCCTGCGAGGGCTCATTGTACGGAGCTACCGGACCGTATAGTGATCCAGGAGCAGGATTGTTGGACGTCATGGACGTCAGACATCGGGGATGTCAGAGATATGGACCCGGTGAGACCCCGGGCAGCACGCGTTGCTTAATACCGTGAGATATGACGTCTGGAACGTCAAGCGTCTAGGACGCTAGGCATCGGGGATGCCGGAGATGGAAAAATGATAAATGAATATTACTGGATTGATGAAATAACTCTTGGATTTACTTTTGGAAATTGAAACTATGCTTTGGTTTCCGGGCTAAGGCCCTAATGGTTATTTCTAAATAAATATGGGATTATTGGTTTTGGTGCATGCATTTGATTTTACTGAGGGGCATAAATGTCTTATAAATGTTTTAAGCAGACTTGTTTATTTTCGTCCACTCACAGCTTTTGTTTTCAATGCCCTTCAGGTTGATTCCGAATACGACTGCAGCAGAGACTTGAGCATCGCACACCTCCTCCATCGATCCTTACGCACTCTGGAAGCCCGTTTGGGCAATGTCAATCGGTTATCCCTTGTCTGACGCCTCTTGTCAGACGAGAGCACGTCACATTCCATGGTAATCCCGGGGGGATTGGGATGGGTCGTGTCATACATCTTCTGGGCCTAAGTCGCCCATAAATAACGTAGCCCTAAGCCATTGGCCTCGCTCTATATCATGCACCTTGGAAGTACCTTTATTCTCGACCCAATTAATCCAAGGTCTACCTCAAATCAGGCTCTAAGACGGGGTCTTATGCACCCATAGTTCCTTCACTTCATCGTCGTGCATGCATCTAGGAGGCATTTTGAATAAATATGGCATTCTAAATAAATATGGGATTATTGGTTTTGGTGCATGCATTTGATTTTACTGAGGGGCATAAATGTCTTATAAATGTTTTAAGCAGACTTGTTTATTTTCGTCCACTCACAGCTTTTGTTTTCAATGCCCTTCAGGTTGATTCCGAATACGACTGCAGCAGAGACTTGAGCATCGCACACCTCCTCCATCGATCCTTACGCACTCTGGAAGCCCGTTTGGGCAATGTCAATCGGTTATCCCTTGTCTGACGCCTCTTGTCAGACGAGAGCACGTCACATTCCATGGTAATCCCGGGGGGATTGGGATGGGTCGTGTCATACATCTTCTGGGCCTAAGTCGCCCATAAATAACGTAGCCCTAAGCCATTGGCCTCGCTCTATATCATGCACCTTGGAAGTACCTTTATTCTCGACCCAATTAATCCAAGGTCTACCTCAAATCAGGCTCTAAGACGGGGTCTTATGCACCCATAGTTCCTTCACTTCATCGTCGTGCATGCATCTAGGAGGCATTTTGAATAAATATGGCATTCTAAATAAATATGGGATTATTGGTTTTGGTGCATGCATTTGATTTTACTGAGGGGCATAAATGTCTTATAAATGTTTTAAGCAGACTTGTTTATTTTCGTCCACTCACAGCTTTTGTTTTCAATGCCCTTCAGGTTGATTCCGAATACGACTGCAGCAGAGACTTGAGCATCGCACACCTCCTCCATCGATCCTTACGCACTCTGGAAGCCCGTTTGGGCAATGTCAATCGGTTATCCCTTGTCTGACGCCTCTTGTCAGACGAGAGCACGTCACATTCCATGGTAATCCCGGGGGGATTGGGATGGGTCGTGTCATACATCTTCTGGGCCTAAGTCGCCCATAAATAACGTAGCCCTAAGCCATTGGCCTCGCTCTATATCATGCACCTTGGAAGTACCTTTATTCTCGACCCAATTAATCCAAGGTCTACCTCAAATCAGGCTCTAAGACGGGGTCTTATGCACCCATAGTTCCTTCACTTCATCGTCGTGCATGCATCTAGGAGGCATTTTGATGAAAAGTATCTAAACTTATCAGTGACACATAAAACATACATAGCAATTCTGTGGTCTTCCAGAATTTAAACCAAGAGCTCTAATACAAAATTGATTGAATCCTTCCTAAATTTCCCCTTCAAATCCATGAAAAACCCTACTCATGTCAGATAAATTGAGACAATTACTAAGTTACCCTTATGGCTCACAAATAGTTTGGACAATTGTACCGAAAATCTGACATAATCTCCCCTATAAAATGTTTATATCATCTTTTACCTAACAGAAGAAGGCTATACTACCAAAACACATCCACAAAATCATAATTTAAAATAAGTCCAAAAAGTCTAGAAGAACAACTAGCTTGGAAAGATAAATATACAAGCCTAATAAAACCTACTTGAAGCTAGTAGGTAGTAGTGCAGTCGAACAAAGGCATGCCTCTGCCTCAACAAAAGTCCTCGTCAACTTTAATGATCTAAAAGGGTTACAAAACAATGAAATTTGTGAGTGAACAAAATGATCATTGAAAACACGAATTTTAGAGGAAAACGTACATTTCTCTCTCCATAAGTAAAACATGCATGCATAATATAAACTCATTTTTTCAAACAAGTATGTTATAAAGATAATACAAAAGCTTACTGGAAAATCCATTTTTCAGTTTAAAATTTGGTAGGACCCACGAAAATGCGAGAAATAAAATATTCTTGGGATCACAACCATACTTGAAAACCTAGACAGAACATTTTAACAAAATACCTCATCATCCTCGAAGCGAACCTTCCTAGACATGGAACACGGGGACAAGCTCATCTAACCACTTTTAAAGATACCTCGAAGTAATGGCTAGGTCCAACCCAGAAACCTATTCCCCACCTATCTAAAGATACCTCGAAGATAAGCAGATGTACTCTACTACTACGCGCGTAGTGAAACTCAACAAGCACATGACCGCGTAGAGAAACTCAATGAGCACATGACCAAAGATACCAAACATACACCAACGTGACCGAAGATACCTCGAAGTTGCAGGGTGGCATGGCCGGAGATACCTCGAAGTCATGCTATTGGCAATCATACTCTTATTAATGGGGGCGTAGTCATAACAAACAAGAAAGTAGTATAAATCTACTTTTGAAATCCTTATTGATTCAAGCCAAAAACCATCGTAAAATCGGGACTAAAGCCCAAAACGTTGTTTTCAATACGTTATTGAAAATTTGTGTCCATATATGCATTTTAAAAATAATTATTCTAAATTCCCAAAACTTGCCAACATTAGTAATCATTCATTAGTAATCATTCAAGAATAATGGTTTCATTTATCGAAATTCGTATTTAATAAAAAATCATTCAATGTATATGTTAATGCATGCATTATAAATTACAAAAATCAAAATCCACTCATTAGAAGTCCTAATAAGCTCAAAACGAGTTGTGCACTCCTTTGTAGTCCTTGGAGTGGTATCTCTTGCCAAAAGTAATAATCTGGGTTACTACCGATAATCAAAAACCTATATTTGAACTCCCTAAACTCTAGAAGCTACACACGCATCTTAACTAAAAATGCAGCAACTTTGGATGTCCAAAACTACACTAAATGATATATGATTAACCTGAAACCTGTGCCTAAATGTGCGGAATGTCAAAAACATAAAATAACACGTTCATCAAAATCTGGGAATTGGCTCCACACCGGTGATCATAACCTGAAACCTGTGCCTAAATGTGCGGAATGTCGAAAACATAAAATAACACGTTCATCAAAATCTGGGAATTGGTTCCACACCGGTGGCTGGACAAGAGTCGCAGCTCATGCGCGATAGTAGGCTTATTCGTCTATAACCTTCACCTCGTTAGTGCCGCCGCTGGTCCGGCTAAAATCCACCATTTCTAACTAGCTTTTTAATAGTCTAAATTCATCAACTTGAATCCAACAATCTGAATCCAAGGTCCAAATCGAGATTCATTTCATGTGGTGGTAGGAAAACGGCACGAAAGTTGCGGCGGTACTGTTCACCATCAAACCTCCTCCCTCCAGCGTTGCCAACTTTGATGGTTGGCATGGTTGGGCTTAGAACGAGGAGCGGAAGATGATGGTCTGACTTTTTGTCGTGATTTGGCCTAAAATTTAATCTCACGTCTTGGGGAGTTTAGTTTTCTTCTTTCCCTAAGGACAATTGTGAGAGGAGAGAAAGTGTGAGGACTAATTTGAAGAAAAACCTGGATTTAGGGTATAAAATATCTAGCCTGTAAAACTACTAAAATTCCTTTACGAGTTTTTCCACCCATAATTCCCTCATGGATCTCCATTTTACGCATGCCACTTGTCTTCAAACTCGCAGGTTTTTGAGACCTATGTGATGGCCGAAGAAAAGCTTACAAAAGTGTCCCTGAATAAAAAGTAGCTTCTAGGCCCTTACTAACCAAAGGGTAAAACTATCATGCTCTAAATTGATTTGGAAAAATACATATTAAATAAACGGTTTGCTATAGGATTCCTTCATACACTCAGTAAGGTGTGAGCTATGACAAGGAGGATTGCCTCATATTCATGGTGAGGTATGTCATGGAGGATTCGATCATACACTTGATGTGATGTGAGCTATGTCATGTAAGATTCCCTATTGGTCATGTGCTTGGTGAGGGTTCATATATCTTGAGGCATTATCAGCTGTGTCGAGAGTACGTCATGAGGTTAGACCTCTCGGGTTCTAGCCATGGGATGTTGTGTCAGGTTTTCAGTAGAGTTTTCTTACGGTGTTTATTAAGTAGTAAGGGTAATTCTTGTGTATTATTGAGTTGTTAGCAGTTATCACATGAGAGGAGGGCCTTTCATAATTTTCGAAGGGAAATTTTGGAAGGATCTTGTCCGGTAGGATAGAAGTAAGGAATTTCAATTGGCACCCATAACATTATTCAAATCCACGCTAACAATAACGAAAGTCCCGATGTTTCATTGAATTCATGTGTACCCAACAAGAAACTTAAGCGCCTTCGTTCCTCAGTTCCATTAGGATGCTCCTATTGTACGACAAGTAGTTGCCACCATCGCTGTGGATTAGACCAATTTGCTCCAAGCAGATGCTGATTCATCCCAGCTAATTCCCTGAACAACAGACTCATGATCAGGTTCTTGGGTGATGTTATAGCACCAAGATTCGCATCCACAACCTCGATTCCCCTGGGGTTCAGACCCAGATAGGTTTTGTGTATTGAGTAGCCATTAAGGGATATACCCCAAACTGTAGTAGAGATCTAAATGATCTTTTCTTATCTCTTCTCTTTTAATGGCACTTTAATCCTTTCTTAGTGTTGGTTGGTTTGTTTTGAATTTTATTACTCAATTTGAATAATAAATGCACCATGTTATGATCCTATCTTTATTTCGTTAACAATTTTCATTGAAATTTTATGAATTCTCAAATTTTATCGAGTTTTTAAACACCCATAACAATCTAATATCTGCATGATCTGGAAATTTTTGTGCTGCTATATTTCTTTGGTAATGCTCATGGCACGTTCATTTGTATATTACAAAGTTTTTGGGAAAAGGGTTACGATGATTCAAAAAATTTGGTCACCAAACACCACTTGCAGTAATGAGTGTTTTCAGAGGCAATTGACGGAGGCTTGTGGCTGTTGTTAGCAGTCCGAGGAAGTTGAGGGTAGTTCTCTGATGGTTATGTACTCATGGAAAGTTTTTTCACATTTGTAATTCTTACAGTTATCTATATCATTTATTATTACTATTAATGCCATCAATAAGAAAAAAAAAGGAAAAAAAAAATGTCTTGTAAGACTTGTGCAGATTTAAACAGATAGGTAAATTCTGATAAGAATACAAAATAAAGGGCTCAAATCGGAGTTCAAATGAAGGAGATGTCTTAAGTTTATCAAGTAAAATCCTGGAGCAGCCATGCGCCATATTTAGGATTAGAACCAAGAACCTCAAATCGAGCCATGGGTCCTGAATCCATGTCTGAGCACCTGCAGATCTACCTCAAGGGGAGTCAAGGTTCATGCCAAGACATGTCCCTGACATGTCTCAAAGATATCTCATATGTGCCCCAAATCGAATCCTAGAACTAGCCTTAGATAAGCCATGGCAAGTCCTTCAAAGATCTCAGCGAAGTCCTATTCATCCTCCTCGAATGCTCCAAGCCCGCGACCTAGCCCACAGCCTAGAATGTGTCCCTGCCAGACTAGGTAACTAGTTTTAGCGTTTCATTAAAGGCCTTTTGGTCCTTTATTTTTGGTTTTCAATTCCTAGATTTTAGGGGAAGCTCTAGGAGTATGTAGAGGATTCTTTAACTTAAGTTGTCTGTGCTGAGTTTTAGTTCTTCATTGAGAGAGTTTGACTTGAGCATTGGAGAAAAAGCCCTGGCGTGGTCTTCAACTGTGGTCCATTGTCAATTATCTCTTCTGTATCTCTACTTTTATTACTTTTACTATAATGAATTCATTATGTTTTTGTCATTTTCAATAATGTGTGAGTAGTCTCTTTTAGGAGCTAATTAGATTTTTGGATCTTGATTATAATTGATATGCATACTAAATAAGTTGGATTACTATGGATAATGAACTTAATTTATGCCTATAAATCTTGCTAATTTGTTTGCATATAATTATTGACGTAATTTCTTAAGTGATCGTCATATCATCTTCTGATTTGTAATGTCAATGGTAGGAGGTAAGATGCCTATCTATAATCTTAACTCATGACGACCAAGGATTGCATGTCACTTTTTTAGACTATTGTGGTGTCGTTAAATTCTCTTAGTACATCATGCATTATCTTAAACGGAAGACAATAGACTTTCTAGGCATATGCCCTCTCTAAGAAATGCTAAGTAAAAGGAAATAAGATGTGTTTAGTGAACCAACGCCAACACCAGGACCTAGGCACAGGCACCTAGTTTAGAGAATACATAGTAATTAGGTCATGAAAATCTTATTGGTAACTATAATTAGTTAGAGTGAATAGTAAGCCCTACTTCGCTTTAGCTAATCAAGTTCAATCAATCAACTTTCTTGCGTTTTTTTCTTGTTTTAACTTGATCGTGTGAAACTTTAAAATCATAAAACCCCAATATGGCATGTGTGTGTGTTTTTATATTCTGTTTCAATCCAAGTTATTCTCAAATCTGAACTTAATTTGAATATTATCGTTGAAGGAGTCCTCAATGGATTGACCTTAGCTTGCTATGGCATAATCGATTTTGTGCACTTGCAAAGTTACAACTAGTGGAAATAAAGTTAATCTTTATTGTGTTTGATATTTCTTCTATCAAGTTTTTGTCGTCGGGGACTTGTCCCTTAATTTTTTCCATTTTGTTTTTATTCATTAACTTAGTTTTATTTTTACTTTCTTTTGCTAGGTACCCCTTTCATGTCATCAAGTGGATTTGTCCACAGCTATATTCACGATTCAAACACTACCATCTTCACGAGGATTTTCTGCTCACAGAAACACACCACCAAGCCCAGGACAGATGGAGGAGGAACGAGCAGATCAAGGAAGGGAAAATGCCCTCGTTCCCAAACCCCCACGACTCCTACGGACTTTGCTGCACCACATGTGCTAGAGGATCAATTCCCTATCGGCTTTTCTACATCTATCGTGGAGAACTTCGAACTAAAATCTGGAACCATCCACATGCTACCCACATTTCATGGATTTCAAGGGAGGATATCATCTTCAAATCAAGGAATTTTTCTAAGTCTACTCCACCTTGTGCTTAAACAGTGTGATAGAAGATGAAATTCGACTAAGGCTTTTTCTCTATAGTCTGAAGGATCATGACAAGGCCTGCTTCAATCAATTCATGGAGGGACTTGTCTTCCTAGTTCCTGGCCCAATACTACCCTATGGAGAAGACAAATGAGTGGAGAGCAAAGATCATGAACCCACATAAAGCTATAGATGAGACTTTCTACAAGTTTTGGGAGCGCTTCAATAAAATGTTAAGTGCTTGCCCTCACTATGACATCGATGATCATCACTTGATATTATACTTTTATGGAGGCTTGAAAACAGGTGATTGGACTATGCTGAACTTTCAATCCCAAGGGATCTTGAATGGCATAGTTATCGAGGTGTGATGTGTCTTTGAGAACATTGCTCAAAGGGAGAAGCGATTTAGCTACCGAGGTCACTCTTCTAAAGCTCTTTCCGAGGTACACAGATGACAAGGATGACGCCATTATTCAACTAACAACAATTGTAAATAAATTGTGTAATGAGAAAGCCAATGGAGTCCAAAGTTGTGAAGTATATTCAATTCAAGGCTAGACTACACAAGAGTGACCTCTGGTGGAAGACCGCAACTATGCAGGTGGATTCAACAACTCTTCTTGACCTCAATGATCCGTTTTCCAACAGATGCAATCGGGAGTGGAAAGACCATATGAACTTCCATTGGAGCAACACCTAAACACGAAAAACCCCTTGCTACCCCTTGGATTTTAGCAACAACCACAGCTCCTCAAGTGAATGATCAAGGCCCTTCATCAAGTCAGAAAGGCGGCAACAAGTCCTAGGAAGATGCTTCAACACGATGGCTCAATAGGACATTTAGTTCATACAGACAACCAATACCTTCATTCATGATAGTTGGGGTCATCGGGTCAAGACATATAATTCAATTGAAAACTTGGATCGGCAGTTAGGACACATTGCAAATCTATTAAATCAGCGGGAACATGGTGAATCCTAAGGACCTTCAACATCCAAGTGTGAATGTCATCTCATTACGCAGCGGAACACACTTCTAATGCCCAACATATGCTACCTACGAGGTCATCATGGCAAAACCTAACAATGATGAGGATGACTACACCATGACATACTCAAAGCATTGTCCTACCATGACTCAACTTGAGTTGCGAGTTAAGGCTATGGCCTATTTGCTGCTATAGACTTGGAATAGCTCTACACCACCTATCATGTTCATGCTCCAGTAGGCATTGCCACAAGAAGGGTTGGACCATGCGCCTCAATCAACTTTGCTAAGAACCAAAGACAGCATGCCGCTGAACATGACATAACCGTATGCACAAAACCTGCCCATTAAGCTGCCAAGTACCATGCTGCAAGCCGCGAGTATAGACCCATCTGCATGCGCAGGCTCCACATAGGTGCATACTATGCCAAGGGCCTTGTACAAGGCCCTTCCGTAGCCAAATTCCAGTGTAGTCGAGGACTCCAACATGTGCCAAACTGCGCCCAACCATTATGATCAGACCACGACAATAATTCAATCTGCTCCTATAGCCAAACCGTGGCATTCCAATCATTCTCACTCTAGCTCTCAAAATTCAAGTCCTAAAACAACTAAAAGGTTACTTTTGAGTTAGATAATACCATTGATATTTCAATCCTTGCTTGTTCCAAAACAAGAACAAGGAAAAGAATAAGTTCAAGGAAGAGATGGAATGAATGCTGCGCAAGCTTGAGATTACATTTCCATTCAATAAACTCGTCAAACATATGCCAATTTTTGCAAAAATTTTGAAGGACTTAGTTTCTAGAAAGCATGGATCTAAGCCAAAAATCATCATAGACAACAATTCAGCCAATCTCAGTGTGGTACATGGCATGCCACTCAAGGTTGGCGACCTAGGCCTTCCATCACTCCTCTGTGTCATTGAACAAAAATGATTTAACCTTTGCCTTTGTGATACAGGGTCGGCAATAAGTATTATTCCCTACCATGCTTTTAAATCTTTACATTTAGGACCGATAACACCTGCTGAGCTTTGCATTAAATTGGCGGATTCCTCGATTACAAGTATAAATGGTGTGATTGAGGATGTTAGCGTGTAGATAGGGGATGTTAGCATTGCTGCAGATTTCTATGTCCTAAGGATGGAGAAATAGTGTCCGAGTGAAGATTCACAACTAATTTTTGGTAGAGCCATTTTGGCCACAGTGAATTGTGACATCAATATTAAGCGAAGGAACGTGGCTATCAAAGTTTTGGAGAAGTTGCGAATTTTCAATAGCCATGATCTCACTTGGTACCTTGCTAAACCCATTATTGATATATCTTTAGAACTAATGGATCATTTATTACAAGATACAGTCGGAGGGTCATGCGGTAAGGACTCCATTACCAAGGATATCACACGCCTCTAGAAGAATATGAGTGCCACGGAAAGGCTAGATTCAGCTTACCCCAAGTTGCGTCATCTCTAACCTATGCTTCCAAAGATGATATCCCACTCACGACCAAAGACCCTAGGCCTTCCATCAAAGACCACACTCCAATTCAATGGGAACCACAGACACCATGGTAGGATATGGCTACTCACGAGCTTTAAATAAAGTGTACCTAAGAGGCAATCTAGCCCTGTTTTACTATTTATGTCCTTTATTTCTATCGAAATTTTACTCTCTTGCCCTACAACATACTTATCACATTGGGGAAAATGTTCATTTTAGGTATAGGGTGTGGATTTAAAGTTTCACATGTTGAAACAACTAGGTTTGGTGCTGATACATGGCCAGAAAGTGTTAATGTCTATTTTTAACTTGTTTGTTAAGTTCTGCCAGTATTAGTATCATAAGCTGTTAATAGGGATGTACATACTAAGTTAACTGTCTTTTCCCTACTAAGAGTCAAGTCATAGTCAATTAGTTCATAATCTACAATTCATAATGCCATGTTTTAAATTATTAAGTTAACAAAGCAACAGAATATAGGTGAGCCTTAGAAAATTAATGGATACTTCTTTGTGAGATCTTTAAGCCTAAATTCCATATTTTAAGCCTTAAAAACTATCGATTTTGTTCATAATTACTGATCTCATTACATCACTTTGCATTGATTTTTAAAGAAATAGCATCATATAGATACTATTGATTTGAAGTGTGGTTTGGCATAAGAAGTGATGCAGGCTATGTGCATGTAACTCTAATGGATTTATCCTAACCAATTGCATGCTCCTTAAGCCAAATTTGAAGCCAAACACTCATTCTTTTATTTAATCACCCAAGGTGTAACCTAACCCAAAGTACTCAACCATTCGTTTATACCATACCCTATCATTTGAGCTCGTCTTAAGGTTGCCTTAAATGAGAATCATGGGGGGAATGAGAAGCGTAAAAGAAAGTGTTGTCCATTTCCAGGACATTCACATGTTTTTATCAAAGAATGAAATAAGGAAGTTCAAAGTTTCATGAAGTACAAGTAAAAGCTATTTAAAAGCTGAGGAAATCATTGCATGATCTTGGTTCAGTTCAAAAGAAAAAGAAATTCAGAAAAGATGGAGAAAAAATCAAGAAAAAAAAAACTTTGAGAAAGTGAAAAACAAGTGAATTGAGCCAAGTAAGCAAAGAGCCTCAAGGTCAGCCATCAAGAAGGCATAATGTTGTGGGTCTTAAGCAAGGATTTAGCTCATAAATTTTAAGTTCAAGTCATGACTTATCATACCTTGGCACAACTCAGGTTATTTGAATCCTATCCTTACTTTCTAAATCCCAAGGCTTAGCCTCATTTTTAACGACCTGGAATTTTGAGGAAAATTAAAATAAAATTACGGTTTTCCCCTAAAGGCCAAAAGGTTGATTATTTGACCTAGAAATTTTCTGGACAATCGGTGAGGACCTTGCATAGGTCTCAGCGCCCTGAGTCTATAGATGAGTAGTATGCTGAAATCGAAGGTCGAATGGTTTCAATACGGGTCTAAAAAGATCAGGGGCATTCTAGTAATTTTGGAAAAAGGATAATTTGGTACTTTTACAAGTTTACATGTGATTCACGTGTACATGTGTCTAGAGAAATTTGAATTTTCCCTCCCTTTTTTCCCTACGGACATACCCTAAGTACTTATATGTAACAACCCGTACCTTCGGGAAGGGTAAAACTGTAATTTGGTAAAGTTTTGTATATAAAGGACGATTTTGCCCTTGTGAATAGTAGGCTAAAAGTTGACTTTTTGAATTACCGATTGGATGAGTGTTGACCCTTAACCGTGACGTAGGTTAGGATGTTACGAGTCCGTAGACAGGTGGCAGGTTCGATTTGGACAACCAGAGGAAAAGTTATGACGTTCGGAAGATTGGGGCGTTACCGTAATTTTGATTAAATGAGGAAAATGTTGACTTTTTGGAGGACTTGTGATTTTCACGTAGACCGAGGACCGTTGGATAGGTCACGACGTCCTGAGTTCAACGACAGGCGGCACGCTGTCATCGGACGTCGGACGGAAAAGATACGGGTCTAGAACGTTCGAGGGCAAAACGGTAATTAATTATACAAGGGGTATTTTGGATATTTTCTTTCAGCCAATTGGATCAGGACAAGTGGCAGAAGTGGGCTGGGATATTTTGTGCTGAGCCCTTGGATGTTGGACACGTGTGGGTGACTGGATGGTTCTAGGACGATCGAGTGTGTGCACGGCCACATTTTGTTCATTTTTGAACCGTGCAATCCTTCGACAAACGCAGAAAACAGAGAGAAGAGTGTGGAGAGGCGGTGATCGATTCAGTGCAAGGGAGAGTGAAGAGAGAGTTGAGAGAAGGACATTGAGGCAAGGAGGTGCTGGTGATCGCGGTTTGGAACTGCAACCGTGCACGGAGGTGATACGGTGGACGGCTAGATTTTTGGCAAAAACAGAGAAGGCAGTGGTCTGTGGTGGCTGTTGTGCCGTGTGGTGGATCGATTAAAGCCACTAGGAGACTCAGGAGACTACGGGGAGTCCAACCAGCACCGTGGTAAGCGGCGGTGCCCACGGCGACGACAGAATCGAAGGGTAAGTTCCTTTCCCCTGTTTTCCCGTGGATTTTAAATTCAAAAGTCGTGAAGGTAGGATGAGAATCGAGGGGATTGGTGAGTGCAGTGGTGTTTAGGGAGGTTCTAGGAGTGGGGTAGAACGGTCGCCGTGACGGGGGCGTACACGGCGGAGCTCAGTCGACGGAGAGTACTCTGTACTCTGTTTGGCCGTGAAGTTCAAATGCAAAGTCGTGGAGTTGGGCGTTGAGTCGAGGGATTAGGAGGTTAGGATGAAGTTCAGGAAGGTCCTAGGCGTTGATTAAGATGAACGCCGTGACGGGGGAGGACCTGGGCGGCCGGCGGCCAAAACAGGGGCTACGGGCCGTCTGTTTCGAGGCCGTGAACGGTGGGTTTCCGGCTGTGATTCTTCAAGGTTAGGACATGGTTAGGTTGCTTAGGATGGGACGAAGAGAATGGGATTGGATTGGACTGGAATGGTGGTCGGATTACAGAGAACCGGTCACGCCGGTTCACCTGTGTTGAACCGGGTGACTCGAGGAAGGAGATGCACTGTAGCAAGCGCGTAAGGCCCACACGCAGCCACTTTGGGCGGCGCGTGGAGGCGCGTGGGGAGGAATCCGGCCAAGCTTCCAACATGAGTTTAGTCCTAAATGTTCTAAGGAATCCAATGGTATAGTTTTCGGGTTAACTGGACGGTGTTACGGAGTTGTTCGGGAATCCAGACGGTTACGGGTTTAGGATTAAAATATTATTTAATTCCCGAAAAATTGGGGAAATTAGGATTAGGATCCTTGATGTAGTTGTGACCCTATTTGGTGCATTTTGACAGGACGGGAGGCACCCGAGACGGTCGAGGAGCGCACGGAGCGCGACTGACTTGCTCAGATTTGTGAGTGGACTCTTTCCTACTTCCGAGCATGCCTAACTGTTTTTATCAATTTTTTATGATATTATGTGTGTTTTTATGTTTTCCGTGCTGGTTATACGTGATTGAAATGTTTGCATGTTTTTTTGAGACGTTTCCGGGTTTTTGCACGTTTTTCGAGAAAAAGCCGGTTTTCAACTTTTGATGCCATATTTGAGAAATTCAACCTATAAACGTTTTCTAATGATGGTAAATGAGTTATGAAACATGATTTGGAGATTTCCTATGGTTTTGGTATGGAAATGGATTTTCCGGATTTGGGTTCGGAATGTCGGTTTTGAACGCCGGTAGGGCTTCGGACCGGGGATTCCGAATTCGAGTTGAATAGGGAGTTAGAAATGGTTTTCAAATGGATTGGATTTGCTGGATCTGGATATGGGTTTAAAGACCCGGATTCTAATTGACGGGGGGACGGGCCCGGATTGAGTTTAAAGACTCGGGAGTTTAAAGACTCGGATATTTATGATATTACCCCCATAGGCCTATTGAGTTTAAAGACTCGGGAGTTTAAAGACTCGGATTTATATTTGAGGCCTGGTTGAGTTTAAAGACTCGGATAGGTCCAGCAGGTTTGATCGAAAAAGATGGTTTAATGCTCGTGCTCTGGTTTCTATACCAGTTTTATAGTGTATCTGTTTCTTATGATGTTTTATAGTGTATCTGTTTCTTATGATGTTTTATAGTGTATCTGTTTCTTATGATGTTTTATAGTGTTTCTGTTTCTTATGATGTTCCATATTATGATTTTTCTAATACTTCGTTTGGCATGCCTGTTTTCAAAATGGAGGGAACAACTTATTACTTTTCCTTAACTCTGATTTGATGAGAAACTGTTTTGGAACTGCTATTTATTCCAGTCCACTCACACCTTTTGTTTTTTTTAAATTCCCCTCCAGGTCGTGGTGATAGCGCTGGGGTGAACGTTGAGGCAGATATCGAGAGGCATAGAGCTTACGACGTTCTTCCGTTACGGACTTAGAATTGTAGGACTTTTTGTGCCCATTTTGTAGAACTATGCTCCGACTTACTGTTGTATATATTGACTCCTTCGTCTGATAGTTGTGCTTATAGTTGGATTAAGGTTATCTTTGGTCCTGTAAGTGTGATTGTCAGACGGGAGCGGGGTTCGTCCCGGGTACCGAGGTGATATTTGGGACGGGTCCTGACAATTGGTATCAGAGCATAGGTTGTGTCGATTTGTGTTGGGTCTAGGTTGGTTGACTAACTCTATTCCTCTTTCAGTGTACGACTGATCATGCCTCCGCGACGTGAACCCCCTCCACGACCTGAAGATGAAGCGGCGAGAGGGACTGAGAGCACTTCGATCGAGAGAGCCTAGAGGCTTGGGGCTACTACGTTCAGCGGTGGGGCCGATCCCGAGGAAGCTCATTGATGGATCACCCGGCTCGAACGTATTTTTGGGGTGATGCACTGTCCTCATGAGGATCGGGTTTTGTTAGCTACTTTTCTGTTGGATGGAGCTGCATACGAGTGGTGGTATACGTTGGAACTGTCCGGCTGGGATGCACATACTGTGACATGGGAGACTTTCCGGGAGCGGTTTCTTGATCAGTACTATCCCCGTTCTTTCAGGGATGCAAAGGAGGCAGAATTTCTTCACTTGAAGCAAGGGAACTTGACAGTTGCTGAGTATGAGCAGAGATTTCAGATGCTGTCCCGATTTGCTCCTGCATTTGTAGCGACCGAGGCGGAGAAGTGCCGCCGGTTTGAGTTGGGCCTCCGAGGAGAGATCAGGGCTATCGTGACAGCTGGCTCTTTTGCTACATTCCGAGAGTTGTCTGATGCTGCTGTCAGGGTGGAGGCCAGTTTACCTGCTAGACCACAGTACTCGGGTAGTGTTCGACGCCGAGAGCATTCATTTCCAGGAGCATCGAGTCAGAGGCCCCCGAAACGGGAAAATTTTGGTGGATCGTCATCGGCTGGTGGAGCCCAGTATGGCAGACCAGGCAGTTTTCAGGGCTCTAGTTTTCGAGGAGCTAGGTCACAGCCGACTCCTCAGGCGAGTGCGACTTCAGTGGCTTCTACGGGGAGATATACCGGTGGACCCGGTAGGGATACTTGCTTCTATTGCGGAGAGCGAGGACACTTCCGGCGGGAGTGCCCATTGTTAGCTCCGGAGGGTGGAGCAGGCAGAGGTGCAGCAGAACCCGGGCGGAGTACGGCTTCAGTATCAGGGGCGGCAGGCCCTAGGGGTGGCGGTGGTGCCACGAGTAGTTCCAGAGGGTGCGGTAGGTCATCGGGACCTCAGGCGCGAGTTTTTGCTATGACTCAGCAGGATGCCAGGTCGGCACCTAGAGTGGTGACAGGTACACTCACCATACTTGGTCACACTGTTTTTGTTTTGATAGATCCCGGGGCTACCCATTCTTTTGTAGCTCGGAGTTGTCGTTTGGTTAAGGAGAGGGAGGTGTCTACTTTGGATTGTGCGTTAGGAGTGAGTACACCTACGGGGGAGGTGTTGGTAGTGACTCAGGTGTTGAGAGAGTGCCCGGTGATGGTAGGCGAGGTAGAGTTACTGGCGGATTTGTTACTGTTGGATCTCCAGGACTTTGATGTTATTTTGGGTATGGACTGGTTGACGAGACATCATGCTTCTATCGACTGTTTCGATAGGAGAGTTACTTTTCGGAGTCCCGGGTTAGTAGAGACTACGTTTCAGGGGGATCAGCGTGCACTTCCTACTGGAGTTATTTCGGCACTTGAGGCTAGCAAGTTGTTGCGTAAGGGATGCCAAGGTTACATAGCTCATTTGGTGGATACGCGTGCTACGCCAGTGAGGGCAGATGATATACCAGTGGTACGGGAGTTTCCTGATGTTTTTCCCGAGGAGTTGCCAGGACTACCCCCACACCGAGATCTTGAGTTCACGATTGATCTTCTTCCAGGTACACAGCCTATTTCACAGACTCCTTATCGTATGGCACCTACAGAATTGAGGGAACTTAAGGCCCAGTTGCAAGAGTTGGTCGATATAGGATACATTCGACCGAGTATGTCACCTTGGGGAGCACCTGTTTTGTTTGTTAAGAAAAAGGACGGAGGATTGAGATTGTGTGTGGATTACAGACAACTGAATAAGGTAACTATTCGGAATAAGTATCCCCTACCCCGGATTGATGATTTGTTCGACCAATTGAAGGGAGCTCGGTATTTTTCGAAGATTGATCTTCGCTCCGGTTATCATCAGTTAAGGGTTAAAGAAGAGGATGTACCGAAGACAGCCTTTCGGACTAGGTACGGTCATTATGAGTTTGTTCTGATGCCTTTTGGTTTGACTAATGCCCCAGCAGCTTTTATGGACCTTATGAACCGAGTGTTCCGGCCATACTTGGATCGTTTTGTGATTGTCTTCATTGATGACATTTTGGTGTATTCAAAGAGTGCGAAGACACATGAGAAACATCTGCGAATCGTGCTTAAAACTTTGAGGGAGCATCAGTTGTATGCGAAGCTCAGTAAGTGTCAGTTTTGGTTGACCAGTGTGGGATTTCTGGGTCATGTGATTTCGGCCGAGGGCATCAGCGTGGATCCTCAGAAAGTTGAGGCGGTAGCCAATTGGGAACAGCCTAAGACGGTGACGGAGATCCGGAGTTTTCTGGGTTTAGCAGGCAATTATCGGCGTTTCATTGAGGGTTTTTCGATTTTAGCCGCTCCTTTGACCCGACTAACTCGGAAGGGAGTTCGATTTGAGTGGGACGAAAACTGTGAACAGAGTTTCGAGGAGCTTAAAAGGCGGTTGACATCTGCTCCTGTGTTAGCCCTTCTAGATGATAGTGGAGAGTTTGAGGTGTACAGTGATGCTTCTTTGCAAGGCTTGGGTTGTGTCTTGATGCAGCATGGGAGAGTGATTGCTTATGCTTCCCGGCAATTGAAACCCCATGAGGTGAACTACCCTACACATGATTTGGAACTAGCAGCGGTGGTTCATGCACTGAAGATTTGGCGGCATTACTTATATGGAGAGAAGTGCAGGATTTTCACGGACCACAAGAGCTTAAAGTATTTGTTCACTCAGAAGGAACTGAATCTGAGACAGCGTCGTTGGTTGGAGTTACTTAAGGATTACGACTGTACTATTGAGTATCACCCAGGGAAGGCTAATGTGGTCGCCGATGCTCTGAGCAGGAAGTCAGCTAGTTCTTTGTCACATTTGAGGACAGTACGGTTACCATTGTTGGTTGAGCTCCGCAGGTTGGGAGTAGAGTTGACTGTGGATACTCAGGGAGCACTCCTAGCGAGTTTCCATGTGCGACCTGTTTTGATTGATCAGGTTATTGATGCCCAATTTGAGGACCCTGTTCTGGGCATCATTCGGATTGAGGTCGAGGCTGGAGAGAGACAGGACTTTGAGATCCGCGAGGATGGAGCCTTGGTTAAGGGTGGACGGTTGTGCGTACCTGAGGATGACGCATTGAAGAAAGTGATACTGGATGAGGCTCATTGTTCAGCCTATGCGATGCATCCTAGTGGGACCAAGATGTATCGTACACTTCGAGAGCATTACTGGTGGTCGGGAATGAAACGTGAGATTGCGGAATATGTCAGTAGATGCTTGATCTGTCAGCAGGTGAAAGCCGAGCGGCAAAGACCCTATGGAGCAATGCAACCTTTGCCGATCCCCGAGTGGAAATGGGATCACCTGACGATGGATTTTGTGTTCAAGCTTCCGAGAACACCGAAGGGACACGATGGTGTGTGGGTTATTGTGGATCGACTTACGAAGTCTGCTCATTTCTTGCCAGTACGGGAAAACTTCAGGTTGGCGCAGTTTGCACAGTTGTTCATAGATGAGATTATTCGGTTGCATGGGACTCCAGAGTCGATAGTATCTGACAGATATCCGAGATTCACTTCCCGATTTTGGCAGAGCTTACAGGAAGCTTTTGGGACTAAGTTGCATTTCAGTACTGCATTTCATCCTCAGACTGATGGACAGTCGGAGCAGACTATTCAGACTCTCGAGGATATGATGCGAGCTTGTGTTTTACAGTTCCAGGGTACGTGGGAGTCTCATCTACCTTTGATGGAATTTGCCTATAACAACAGTTATCAGGAGAGCATTGGGATGGCTCCTTATGAGACTTTGTACGGGCGACAGTGTCGGACTCCATTGTGTTGGACTGAGGTTGGTGAGCGGAGATTGACTACGTCTGAGCTGGTAGATCTTACACAGGAAAAGGTGGCACTGATCAGGGATCGATTGAAGGCAGCGCAGGACCGCCAGAAGAGTTACGCCGACCGTAGGATTAGAGATTTGGAGTTTGCAGTAGGAGACTGGGTTTTCTTGAAGTTATCTCCTTGGAAGGGAATTGTACGGTTTGGAAGACGAGGGAAGTTGAGTCCTCGTTACATTGGACCTTATGAGATCTTGGAACAGATTGGTCCTGTTGCATATCGATTGGCCTTACCAGCAGACTTGGAAAAGGTACATAATGTCTTTCATGTCTCTATGCTTCGGAAGTATATTCGAGATGATTCGCATGTTTTGGAGGCACAACCAGTGGAACTGAGGGAAGACTTGAGTTTCGAAGAGCAGCCTGTTGCGATCTTGGATCGGAAGGATAAGGTTTTGCGAAGAAAGACGGTTCCTTTGGTTAAAGTATTGTGGAGGAATCATCAAGTGGAAGAAGCTACTTGGGAACCTGAGGCCTTGATGCGTGAACAGTACCCTTATTTGTTTCACTGAATTTCGGGGACGAAATTCTTTTTAGGGGGGTAGATTGTAACAACCCGTACCTTCGGGAAGGGTAAAACTGTAATTTGGTAAAGTTTTGTATATAAAGGACGATTTTGCCCTTGTGAATAGTAGGCTAAAAGTTGACTTTTTGAATTACCGATTGGATGAGTGTTGACCCTTAACCGTGACGTAGGTTAGGACGTTACGAGTCCGTAGACAGGTGGCAGGTTCGATTTGGACAACCGGAGGAAAAGTTATGACGTTCGGAAGATTGGGGGCGTTACCGTAATTTTGATTAAATGAGGAAAATGTTGACTTTTTGGAGGACTTGTGATTTTCACGTAGATCGAGGACCGTTGGATAGGTCACGACGTCCTGAGTTCAACGACAGGCGGCACGCTGTCATCGGACGTCGGACGGGAAAGATACGGGTCTAGAACGTTCGAGGGCAAAACGGTAATTAATTATACAAGGGGTATTTTGGATATTTTCTTTCAGCCAATTGGATCAGGACAAGTGGCAGAAGTGGTCTGGGATATTTTGTGCTGAGCCCTTGGATGTTGGACACGTGTGGGTGACTGGATGGTTCTAGGACGATCGAGTGTGTGCACGGCCACATTTTGTTCATTTTTGAACCGTGCAATCCTTCGACAAACGCAGAAAACAGAGAGAAGAGTGTGGAGAGGCGGTGATCGATTCAGTGCAAGGGAGAGTGAAGAGAGAGTTGAGAGAAGGATAGTGAGGCAAGGAGGTGCTGGTGATCGCGGTTTGGAACTGCAACCGTGCACGGAGGCGATACGGTGGACGGCTAGATTTTTGGCAAAAACAGAGAAGGCAGTGGTCTGTGGTGGCTGTTGTGCCGTGTGGTGGATCGATTCGAGCCACTAGGAGACTCAGGAGACTACGGGGAGTCCAACCAGCACCGTGGTAAGCGGCGGTGCCCACGGCGACGACAGAATCGAAGGGTAAGTTCCTTTCCCTTGTTTTCCCGTGGATTTTAAATTCAAAAGTCGTGAAGGTAGGATGAGAATCGAGGGGATTAGTGAGTGCAGTGGTGTTTAGGGAGGTTCTAGGAGTGGGGTAGAACGGTCGCCGTGACGGGGGCGTACACGGCGGAGCTGAGTCGACGGAGAGTACTCTGTACTCTGTTTGGTCGTGAAGTTCAAATGCAAAGTCGTGGAGTTGGGCGTTGAGTCGAGGGATTAGGAGGTTAGGATGAAGTTCAGGAAGGTCCTAGGCGTCGATTAAGATGAACGCCGTGACGGGGGAGGACCTGGGCGGCCGGCGGCCAAAACAGGGGCTACGGGCCGTCTGTTTCGAGGCCGTGAACGGTGGGTTTCCGGCCGTGATTCTTCAAGGTTAGGACATGGTTAGGTTGCTTAGGATGGGACGAAGAGAATGGGATTGGATTGGACTGGAATGGTGGTCGGATTACAGAGAACCGGTCACGCCGGTTCACCTGTGTTGAACCGGGTGACTCGAGGAAGGAGATGCACTGTAGCAAGCGCGTGAGGCCCACGCGCAGCCACTTTGGGCGGCGCGTGGAGGCGCGTGGGGAGGAATCCGGCCAAGCTTCCAACATCAGTTTAGTCCTAAATGTTCTAAGGAATCCAATGGTATAGTTTTCGGGTTAACCGGACGGTGTTACGGAGTTGTTCGGGAATCCAGACGGTTACGGGTTTAGGATTAAAATATTATTTAATTCCCGAAAAATTGGGGAAATTAGGATTAGGATCCTTGATGTAGTTGTGACCCTATTTGGTGCATTTTGACAGGACGGGAGGCACCCGAGACGGTCGAGGAGCGCACGGAGCGCGACTGACTTGCTCAGATTTGTGAGTGGACTCTTTCCTACTTCCGAGCATGCCTAACTGTTTTTATCAATGTTTTATGATATTATGTGTGTTTTTATGTTTTCCATGCTGGTTATACGTGATTGAAATGTTTGCATGTTTTTTTGAGACGTTTCCGGGTTTTTGCACATTTTTCGAGAAAAAGCCGGTTTTCAGCTTTTGATGCCATATTTGAGAAATTCAACCTATAAACGTTTTCTAATGATGGTAAATGAGTTATGAAACATGATTTGGAGATTTCCTATGGTTTTGGTATGGAAATGGATTTTCCGGATTTGGGTTCGGAATGTCGGTTTTGAACGCCTGTAGGGCTTCGAACCGGGGATTCCGAATTCGAGTTGAATAGGGAGTTAGAAATGGTTTTCAAATGGATTGGATTTGCTGGATCTGGATATGGGTTTAAAGACCCGGATTCTAATTGACGGGGGGACGGGCCCGGATTGAGTTTAAAGACTCGGGAGTTTAAAGACTCGGATATTTATGATATTACCCCCATAGGCCTATTGAGTTTAAAGACTCGGGAGTAGACTCGGATTTATATTTGAGACCTGGTTGAGTTTAAAGACTCGGATAGGTCCAGCAGGTTTGATCGGAAAAGATGGTTTAATGCTCGTGCTCTGGTTTCTATACCAGTTTTATAGTGTATCTGTTTCTTATGATGTTTTATAGTGTATCTGTTTCTTATGATGTTTTATAGTGTATCTGTTTCTTATGATGTTTTATAGTGTTTCTGTTTCTTATGATGTTCCATATTATGATTTTTCTAATACTTCGTTTGGCATGCCTGTTTTCAAAATGGAGGGAACAACTTATTACTTTTCCTTAACTCTGATTTGATGAGAAACTGTTTTGGAACTGCTATTTATTCCAGTCCACTCACACCTTTTGTTTTTTTTAAATTCCCCTCCAGGTCGTGGTGATAGCGCTGGGGTGAACGTTGAGGCAGATATCGAGAGGCATAGAGCTTACGACGTTCTTCCGTCGCGGACTTAGAATTGTAGGACTTTTTGTGCCCATTTTGTAGAACTATGCTCTGACTTACTGTTGTATATATTGACTCCTTCGTCTGATAGTTGTGCTTATAGTTGGATTAAGGTTATCTTTGGTCCTGTAAGTGTGATTGTCAGACGGGAGCGGGGTTCGTCCCGGGTACCGAGGTGATATTTGGGACGGGTCCTGACATTATATGTGCTGTGTCTGTGAATGGGGTATCGATGGTGGTTGCAGAAGAATAAGAAGAAAGAAAAGGAAATATGAAATAGGTAGGAAGTGAAGCACGACCAGGGAGAAGGAAGGAAATGAGGGAGAAAAGAGAGAGGAAAGAAAGAAGAAGGATTGGGATATATTAGAGAGGCTGAGTTGACACACCCCAAAAACCATAGATGTGAACGTTCAAACTTGGATATGGATCATCAAGATGTTTTTAGGCCTTTTGGTGGCTAACCAAGGGCATTAGAATGCTCATGGAGTCCTTAGGATCGTTCTGGAACGAGAAAAGAAAAAGTTCAACGCAGGAAGACTTAGGAACAGACTCGGGAATCTTGGCTGAAGTATGCAAGTATGTATTCTTAATTTCTAGCATAAGTTTCTCTCTCTGAAGATCATAGACATGTTCCTGGGGTTGAGAAGGCTAGGTTTGATGAAGAACACGAAGGAAATAGACGTAAAATTAAGAAGATATAATCTATTCAAGTTGTCGGGTTGGGCCACCTGAATAACAAACCCGTCTGAAGGTTGAAGACAAGCTTTTCGTAGGTGCATGAGGCCTATGTGCAAAGCATATCGATGGCACGTGAGCACGCGTGGAGCCTTTCTTTATTTTCTGATCAACTTGAAAAATGACTCTCTCTTCATTCTGAATCTAATGGTATAAGGCTTGAGGGATTTGGACACTATTTAGATACATTTCTAGATTTATGATGAATATGTTCATTTTTGAATTAGAGTTAATGTAAATATGGTTTAGGTTACAACCTAAGACTAATTAGTAGTGATCTTTAATTATGATGTTTGATAAATTAAGAATATATGAATTAAGGATTGGATTTAAAGGTTGAACTATGTGCATACTTTATTGTGTATCTTAATAGTGTTAATTACTTTATGAAAAATGAACTTAAGACTAATGTGGGTATGAACATATAAGAAGTATATATATGAATAGTATTTATGATGATAATACTATGATGATCACAATTATATGATGGAAGTTGATGTATGATAATGAATACATATTGCTCATGTGAGATAATGATGATTATGTAGATGTTGATATGAAGATGATTAGATGATGTTGATATGATGAGGATATGATGAGCACATGATGATGGTGATAGGATGATGACATGGATAAGTTACAAGACCAAAGCCTAAAGTTTTGTGAATGTAAAATAGGGTGTTTAGCTTGAGACTTGTATTCAGTTATTAATTATGAATATGTTATTACCTAATTACTAGTTGAATATGGATTATGTAGTGCATAATAAAGTTTCATACTATAAGGAATATGTGGACGGTGATATGTCTTAGGTTTATAGTAATCTTAGTATATAATTGAGGTTGTAAATTGTGATAATTATAGTAATAAAAGTAAAACTAAAATTAGTGAAACTCATAAATACCACTACTTGTCAAGGTAATGGGCTGGACGTGGGTGGTAACCCCACAAGAGTGGACTTAATTGGTTAATTTGTTAACTTGTCAAAGTTGATAAATTAAAGAAATATCTCTTGTCTGACAAGAGTTGTCAGACGGGAGCAGGACCGACCCGTATTTCACATTATTTAGGGACTGGTCCTATCATCATTGCATAAGATCTTGAGGCTGAAGATGTGTCTTTATTCTTAGATTTCAATTCCTTTCATAAGATCTTAAATTCCATAAAGTGTTGTTCTTCTTTGCTATTCATAAATGACTAAACTTGAACTCCATAAAATGAACTCATCAAATATGCTAGAAAGAGTGAAAGTCTAGGATTCTTGTGTGAATTGAGAGCTGCCCAATAAGGATTAAAGTCAAGGAGAAATTGTTCTAAGGCACTTAGAAGGGGTAGTTTTCAAACATGGTCGTTTAAATATTGGCACTTACACTTGATACATGATACTTACAGCTATGACATCTTTATTAGTTTTGTAAAGAATGTCTACTCAGTTTGGTTCCTATTATCTTGTTAAACATACCAGCTCTAGCATATTAGTGTCTCAGTAAAGCGTTTGGGTATTGTACTGCTATAACCTTTAGTAGACAAAACTCCTCCTACTAGGTGAACCTAGGGGTTTAAATGTTCTATCTTAACTAAGATCGAGTCTTTTGTTTCTCTTTGTGATGTTAAAGGGCTAGCAAAAGATAGGTTTAGACTATTTGTTCAGCCGTTATTTACGCATTATTTTGATGTCTTTAAGTACCTCACATTCTTATCTTTTGAATGAATTCATGCCATCAATAGGAGAAAATGATTAGTGTATGCATAGATTTGGAAAGATAGGGAAATTCTAAGAAGTATACAAAAAGAATGGCTCAAATCGAAGTTCAAATGAAGGAGATGTCCCAATTTGAAATTGAAGTCTCAAGTCAAGTCCTAGAGCAGCCATGTGCCCTATTTCGGGCAAGGACCAAGAACCTAAAATCAAGACATGAGGGACTTTAATCTATGTCTAAGAACATGTGTTTCAACTTCAAGGGGAGTCAAGGTTCATCTCAAGACATGTCCTTGACATGTTTGAAATATGCCTCATATGGGCCCCAAATCGTGTCCTAGAACTAGCCTTAGACGAGCCATGGCAAGTCCTTCAGAGCTCTCAGCCAAGTCCCAATCGTGTTCCCTGACACGGTCCAAGCCTGCAACCTAGGTCGAAGCCCAGCCCGTGTTATAGCTTGCGGCCTAGCCTGTGCCCTTACTAGCATTGGAAACCAATTTTAGCGTTTTATTAAGTCTTTATGTTCCTTTATTTTTGGTTTTCAATTTTTAGTTTTTAGGGGAAGTCTTAGGAGTATTTAAAGGAGTCTTTAACATAAGTTTTCAGTGCCGAGTTTTAGCTCTTCATTGAGAGAGTTGGACGTGAGCATTGGAAGACAAGCCCTAGTGTGGTTTTCTGTTATGGTTCATTTTCAATAATCTCTTTTCTATCTCTACTTATATTACTTTGACTTTAATGAATTCATTTTTTTTTTGTAAATTTCAAAATTGCATGAGCAATCTCTTTTAGGATTAGGGCTGCTTGAATCCATAGCCATATTAGTTCGTTAATTGGATTTATGGCTCTTAATTGAGATTGTTATCCATACTGAATAAGTTGGATTACTGTGCTGAATGGCTAAATTTATTCCTATAAGTCTTGCTAACTTGTTTGCATATAATTATTGATGTAATTGTTTCAGTAACCATTATATCATCTTGTGAATTTTAGCATCGAGGGTAGGAGGCGAGACGCCTATCTATAATTAACTCATGAAGACCTATGATTGCATGTCAATTTTCTGGATTAGTGTGGTATCATTAAGTTCTCTTAGTAACTCAACGGGGAAATTATAGATGTTCTAGGAAAATTCCTTGTAAGACCCGGTCTTAGAAGCAAGAACGGTGAGTAAGACCCGTGAGCTTGGAAAGACAAGATCGGTGAACAATCCCATATCGCTCGGGGAGGGAAAAGTGAAGTTTCTAATATGTGTGGACACGTATTTATCTAACATAAAGCCTTTTGGAAGCTCACTAGTTTTGAATTCCTTAAGAACTCCAAAGTTAAGCGAGTTGAGACTGTTGCAATCCCATGATAGGTGACCTATTGGGAAGTTGCACGTGAGCTCCCGAAAACAAAACCGTGAGGACTGGGCCCAAAAAAGACAATATTGTGTTAGATGGCGAGGTCGTGACATTCTTGGTCTAAGACATGCTAAGTAAGAAGGAATAAGATGTGTCTAGTGAACGAATGTTAGGGCTTAGGCACGGGAACCAAATTCAACCAATCAACTTTCTTGCCTTTTATTTTCTCGTTTTAATTTTCTTGTGAGAAAATTCAAAAGCATAAAACCCCTGTGTGGCATGTGTGTGCGTGTGATTTTATAGTCTATTTGAATTTAAGTTGATCTCAAATCTAAATCTAATTAGAATATCATTACTGAATAAGTTCTCGAAAGATCGACCTTTACTTGCTATTATAGACGAAGGACATTCTCACTCTTTTTCAAGTTTTTTGTTTTAAGTGATTTATTTATTTGTACTGGTCTTATTCCTAGTAAATTTTAATCCGCAAATCTTTTTTAAGATTTTTTTATTCCAATTATTTATATATGGGTATATAAAAATCTATATATCTATCTTTATATAATTTTCACTATGTTTTAAATAAATAGAACATATCTTCTAATAAAAAAAATTACCTTTATTTGCCTTTTCAATCAAAGATAAGAGTTTCTGCTTGAAAAATATTGGGCTTTTGTCGGTCCAATCCATTGACTAAACAAACCCAACCCAATTCAATTGCCGAGCGAGCTACAATTGGCGCGCGGCACATTATTTTAGTTGGCTCGTTTCTAACATTTGGCGCCAAAATCAGTTCAGGTCTCAATTCCTAGGGTTTTATCTGTCTTCCATATTGTAAATTGAAAATCAAATTTCAAGGAAAAAGGGTCTTTTCTAGTTTCCTTCGTAAAGAATGGCTACATCACCACCTTTAAAACGCAGGCGCAAGAACCAGAGCAAAGAAGATGCAAACGAAACGTCAGGAAGATCTTCATCGTCACCAGGGAAATTATCCCCTGTGGTGGTCTTTGCTCATGGTGCTGGCGCTCCCTCTTCTTCTGACTGGATGATCAGGTCGCTTATTCTCAACCACTGCTTCTTTTTAGTAGCAGAAACAATTGGTTAACCACATCTTAAAGGCTATAGCTTTGTCGGTTTTATTTAGGTGGAAGGATATGTTGGAAAAAGCACTAAATGCTGTAGAAGTTGTTACCTTTGATTACCCATGTGAGTCTGACTTGTATTTTGCTAAAATTTCAGATTAGTTGGTAGATGGTGCTCTGGGTTATCCACGGAGTTGATTATATCCATTTGTATAATCTTGAAGTTTTATTCTTGGCAGACATTTCTGGTGAGAAAAAGAGGGCTCCTCCAAAGGCTGAGAAATTGATTGATTTTCACGCCAATGTTGTCAAGAAGGCAGTATCTAAGTACCCGGGTCATCCATTGATTTTGGCCGGGAAATCAATGGGTTCAAGGTAATATTCACTCTAACTTTTGTTGTAAATTACTCGCTTTTGCCATAATTGGTATTGGTGGAAGATAGTAACAAACTAATTATGCAAGTTAAGTATCTTCTTCGAAAGATGTAATCTTCAGTGATTTCTTTCGACTAACAATAACTGCTGTGGTTGCATCTTATAAGGGATGCAGTGTTCTAACTCTAGAAGTGTTGACATGTTATGAAGCTTTGCCTTGTTTCTGTAGTACACATACAAATATCCTTTTAGTAGTCCATACCAAGTTAATAATTGGGAGATGAAAATTTGAATGGGGATTTTTTTGCATGCATGGAGGAACTTGAGTACGAACAAACCCATAATTTTTCATTAAACTCATTAGTCTTATTGTTTTTTGTCATCATTAAACTCGTTGTTATTACTATAGTTTTGTGCTTACTTTATTTGGAGGGAGCATGTGCCCATAATATAAAGAAGTAGCGAGTGCATGCTGTATTTCAGTATTCTTTTTTACATGTCATTTTTTTTTTTTAATGATTTGTGGTTTTCAAAGTTTCATTGGTCTGTAGGGTCAGCTGCATGGTAGCTTGCAAGGAAGATATTTGTGCTTCAGCAATAGTTTGCTTAGGATACCCATTAAAGGTTTGCTTTTCTGATGTTATCCCATTTTATGCACATTATTACTATTTTTATTTTATTTTTCTTCTTCCTTTCTGGTTATTGACATAATACCTCTGGGGAGTAAGTCTTCAGTAACACATCTGGAAGCAGAAGCTAGCTAAAATGAAATTATCTGATCCTTAGAAAGAAGAAAATCTGCATTTATTGGATTCTTAGAATTGATGTTTGTGACCTAACTGACATGGGGTCGTTTGCATTTCTACCCAACTATATAATATGCCACCAATTTTTCCTGATACTGGTGCTTTAAATTTCAGGGTATGAATGGAGCAGTGCGGGATGAAACGATATTGCAACTTTCTATTCCCATCATGTTCGTACAGGTGTTAGAAAATGTTTTTTTTTTCTTGTTTCCTCTTATTCTTTTTCTTGACCAGCAATTGAAAATTACTGCACAATATGTCTCATTTGAAATATTTGGCTCAATTGTTTTGACTGATAACTAATCAGTTGTGACAGCTTTTATGACCAAAGTGAGAATTTCCTTTCCTTTCTGTATGTTATTGTTGTATCAAGTTGCCTATTACCGTTATATAAAAGTTGCTTTCTTATGTTTTCCATCTCTTACAATTTTTGGGTCTGTACGCTTCAATTACGTTTCATGAAGGGTAGTAAAGATGGGCTCTGTCCACTGGAAAAGCTAGAAGTTACTCGCAAGAAGATGAAATGCCTTAGTGGTTTGCATGTGATTGATGGTGGTGATCACTCCTTCAAGATTGGAAAGAAGCATCTGCAAACCACTGGGATAACACAAGATAAAGCTGAAGATCTTGTGCTTCAAGCGATTGCGGATTTTTTTGTTGGGCTCTCTTGAAGGAAGGTGACACTTTATATTGCAAAAGAAAGATTAAGGGTTGTGTCATGTTGTCTATAAATTATGTTCCCATGCTGTTTTGGTATTATAAGTTGCTTGGTTTCTTTTGCAAAGTAGCCTGTTCATGCTCTTTTAGTATTTTTGTAATATCAGTTTCCAACTTTATTCAGAGGTGTATGTGGATACTCAGACATTATTATAACTGCTAGCATACCTTTTCTGCTTTTATCTTGTTTTATCTATCTGTGTTTTTTTCTCTGAAAAGTTATTTACATTGCTTATGTTCCATTTTGATGTATTTGTAGGTTCTCTTGTGTTATTTTAATAAAGCTTTTTCTCACAAATGCCCCAATTAGTTGACGATTTCAAGTTTGATGTTTTATCCCTCTCTTAGAAACCTACCTTGCTGCAGCTTAGCAAATTATTGAACCGTATGCTTTTAATTTTCATTTATTCCAAAATCTTTGGTGTGAAGCAAATATATGCCGTTTAGTTGGTGAACAATTTGGCTATGGTGTGCATGGGTTTGGCCAAAGTGATGAGTCTGGCTGCTGGCCATTGCGTTTGCGTGGCCAGTACGGTCTCATTGTGGCCGTAATCGTTCTCATGGCACTCTGGCTGGCACATTTCATTAGCAGGGAGTATCACGGCAAAGAGGCCATGTCAACAAGTGAGATAGAGAGAGGGGTTGTTGCAATGGCTTTCTTCTTGCTTCAAGTTGCATGCGAGTAGTAATCTTTGACCATTTGTAGGCAACGGCTGGGATTTATTTGTTTTAATTTTTTAATTTTTTTGGTTCATCATACTGTCTACTAAAGAGATTAGATTCTTAATTCGTCTACTTTGAATCTCCTTTCTGAAACAAGCGCCAGAGGCCCAGAATTAGGTTGCTGCTGCTTTTTTCGCCCTTTCCCCTGCAGAAGAATTTATCCTCCTCTTATTGAAAGGCAAAGCAATATGGAGGGAAGCAAACCCACCGTAATGATAATCCATTGCGTGGGTAAATCTTGACTGTCAATGCATTGTGAATTGAATATGTATCAACGATGAGAATTTGTTGATGCTCACGCGGTGACGGTAGCCCGTGATTGATTACAGTTGTGTGAACAATCCTTCTTTTTTATGTATGCAACTATATTGTATTTCTTTTAAAAGACTGTTGTGAAATAAATATAACTTCATTATAAGATTTGATTGAAAGTGAATATTGGAATGAGATTACACACGCAATTATAGTCGATTCAATTTCATTAGATTCAAAAAGTAACACGCAACCCAACCCAACTCATTATACTCGATTCAATTTCATTATATTGAATATTGGAATGAAATTACACAATTATAGACGATTCAATTGACCCAGAAATTTTTTTTTAATAGACCCATGGCTCCCTTCCAAACGGCCCTTCATCCATATCTCTAAACACACCCTAATTCCAGCGATGGCTTTTGAACTACTTGATTGGGAGAATAAAGGCTGGAGGAAGGATTTGATTAGTGCAATTTTTAGCAATATCGAGGCCCAATATATTTTGGCTTGTTTGGCATCATGAAAGATCTCGAACTACACGGTGAAAACGGGGTATGTAATGGCTAAGGAGTTACTATATAATGGAGAGTTTAAACGTAAGCAGGGCTCAGATGAGATTAGTCCAGCAGCCGCATAAGATTTATTATGGAAATCCATCTGGAATTCTACAGCCCTTCCACGTTTATTCATTTGGAAGTGTTTCATAATTTTTTTGGCAGTCAGACACAATCTAGCGAAGCGAACGATAATGGTAAATGACATGTTCACATTGGGGAGAGTCCAACGAAACCCAAGTAGTCATTTTCTTCCAATGCAAGTAAGCTCTGACTTTTCTAGTTTGATAGTATGTTATAGGCTGATTTGAGGGATATAGTGAAACCAGATTTTCGTGGCTATCGGGACCACTTTATGCTGATTTTTTCTCAATCTGCTCGCACTAATTATACTACTCAACTATTAAGTTTTGGACTCTAAATATTATGGAAATGTAAAAATATGAGAGTTATAATGATATTGTGATTTAATCGGGGGATGCTATCGAGAAGATTCTTATACAAGTGCAGAGTACATGTTACGACCAGGACCTTCAACAAAATAAAGTTTGGAAAATTATTTTGGAAATGACGATTTTGCCCCTGTGAAATCAAACAATTGTCTTTTTTTATATGGACGTCCAATGTGAATTCCAAGAAGAATGTTACGAAGGTCTTGGGATCCTAGATTCATAAATAGGTGGCACGCCAAAATCGAAGAACGTATAAGGTCGATTCGAGTCAAAACCCCCCAAGGGCATTTTGGTAATTTATGCTTGAAAGGCATTTTGGTCATTCTACAATAAGACCCTGTTAGATGCTGCCAAGTGTACAATTCTAGATGCTTCTGATCTTTCTCCCCACCGTCGACCTATCCATCTATTTGGTCGATTCGAGGAAAAAATGCACTCATCTCTAGGCTAATTTAAAGTCTTATGGATGTGATTCATCTCCAGCCCTATACCTATTCTGGGCCCAAACACTTGTCTCCTAACTAGGTCCTGCACAAGGCTCATATCTCGAAGGCATGATGTTAATAAACACAACTTAGAAACCCTGCGCTGATACCCAGTTGACAAGATCCGTTCCTAAAATTTTTGATAACACACCCGGGCCCTCTTCTGCCTGACAAGTAACCCAAAATGCCGAAATTGAACCCAACACTCGTCTGATAAGGAATACTCGTACTCTTTCTCAATTCTTGATTTCGCTTCTCAAACAGTCTCGACTTCTGTGCAACGGCTAGAGAGTTATCAAAACCAAGAAAACGTGCAAGTTGACAAAAATATATTTTAAAAAACATAATTTGAAAGAACGTAGGACATTCACCCTCAGTTTTGAAAAAAATTGCATGCATATGTAAAATCGTCATATCTCGATAAAACAAATAACAAACAAGAAATCTTGACGCAAATATTAGAAAATCCAACAATATCAGAAGGCAAATGAACGTAAAACCGTATCAAAACACTGTAACCATATCCACAGTCACATATAAGCAACCATTATCCGTCCACTAACTCATATACGAAAATACCAATGTAATTAACAAAAAAAAAATCCCACAAAACCAACCCATCTTCGATGTCTCAATGTCAATCATCATACCACATAATGACAGGACCTGACCCAAATTTATTCAAAAATTATACAGATTTATACTCATCGGTCCTATTCCCGTCTGACAACTCTCGTCAAACAAGAGATTTATTATTTTTCTTAATGTACGTTTAATTAATTGAACCAAACCGAATTCCTCCCTTGCAGGGTACTGCCCACATCCATCCCACTTTCCCCAGCAAATTACGGAATTATAAGTTTAAATACCATTCCATAATTCTATTAATTTGTATACTTGAGTAGCAATTATGTATATGTGTATATAGCCTAGTAATTACCTCAACTATCATCCTTAAAAGAGCCACAAGGTACTCACCTCTATTTACTCTTTTCCAAAATACCATTATTTAAGCTTATATAATGTTCTTTAAAATTTCAAGTAATAATAATTTAACTACATTTCCTTAAGCTAATTATAAGATTCTACTTAAGCCTTTTCCAATTCAAGTATCCTCCACTTTCTTTATCATAAATCCAATAAAATTATCATGGTTAATTAGCCGATTATTTTCCTTAAATTTCCCATAATTATTCATAAGTCACATTAGACCTAAACATAAACATAAACATATTCACACCTAGAATTGTACCAATATAATGTCTGATTATTATAGAAATTACATCATTAGACTCATAAAATTGAAAGGGAGATTTTTCGTGTTGACCGGAAGGATAGAAAAGGCTGCACGCACCGCCACAAGCGGTCGTGGAGTCCCTGCACGTTGAATCCACGTGCGGTGAACAGTGTCATCCCTAAACTCAGATCGCAACCCATTTCATTGCTATACGTGTCGCCCGACTCGTGACACGACCTGGTTGCAAAACCTCATAATCTCGTCTATTTTTCATGATTTAACTGCCTAAATGCATCGAATTAACCTTCTAAATCGATCTGTATCCTCAAGCTAGATTAACTTACCTCAGGTTCACGATCTAAACCTCCAAGCTCGCTGGCCATGGCTTCCCAAGTTGGTTTAGCAATTCCTTACGTCCAATCTTGTTTCTCTTTGTCTCATAATGATCGCTTGACTTCCAGGAAAACTTTGAAACATCTAGTTTCACGTCTTCCTGCCCCAAAACTGGAACCCGATTAAGGAACTTCACGGGTACCCTTTCCTTTCTTGTTATTCCTTCTGTTTTTCCCACTCAAATTTATCTCATTCTCTCCCTTATCCTCTCATCCTTTTGATCCCATCATTTCATGTCCCTAAATAACTCACGGTCGGTGAGTTGGTAGCTTTTCATGGCCATCAGCCTCGATCCACCCAACCTCTCATGCATCAATATAACAAAACATACCCATATATATAGGCTCATAGGTCGATGCGATGGAGAGGGAAATGTTTCAAGGGTATTCTAGATCGTTCTACAGATTTAGAACATGTAAAATTGCAAACATACCATATTGCCCTTTATTCTAAGATTACTATAATAACCTTGAACGTTCTAGACCTATAACTCACTTATTCACCTTCCATTTTTGGCATCCTACCTGTCTAAGTTCATAAAAACTCAAGACCTTTCTATCGGCCTTCTCGAAATTTCTGAAAGACATCTCAATCAAAAAGTCAACATTTGTCTTCTTAGGGGTAAAATGGTCATTATGGTCTTTGAAGGTTTGAGGCGTTACACATAACTACTCAAGGATACAACATCTGAGAGTCAACTACATAATGAATTGCACAATCGATAGGCCAATAACTCCGGGAAAGTAGCTATACCTCGACGTTTGAGTGAAAACCAACTAAGAAAAATGAGCTTTATCTCGGCATCCGAGTCGCCACGACACTAGTCTCAAGAAACTAAGCTTTACCTCGATGTCTGAGACTAACCAACCAACCAACATCTCAAGGAGAGTTTTCCAAAACACAGATACAGTTCACATCAAAGATATTAGGAAAACACACTTTTATAACATCTATCAATTTCTAAAACCAAATCCACATCTCAGAATCTGGGCCTAACCCCAAAACACACAATATACGCAAATCTCGTAAAACGTGCATTTAAAATCATTTTCATAAAATCACCAAAAATCATCTAAAATCAAAATCAAGCCAATAGCACAGAAATCATATCATCAAACATTTAAAATTCTTAAATATGCAAGCATACTAATTTAAATAAAGGAAAGTCCACTCATACATACGGTCCACGCAATCGAGATCCGATTTGCACACCTTTCCTTAATTCCCAAAAACATTACAACCTATCATAAAGCACCAGGTCAATAACCATCCCAAATAACTTATATTTTAATACCTCAATTTTCTGGGATTTTAAACCAATTAAAAATAAAGCTTAAAATTTTGGATAGTCAAAAATGCCCTGAGATGATGTCTGATTGTCTTGAAAATTGTACCATTAGATTCATAACATTGAATATAACAAAACATGTTTTGGCTAGAATCCCAGGTGGTAGAGCACGCGCCCTTACGTGCCGCCTAAAGTCCCTGTGCGTGGGATTCACCAGTCGGGCACTGTTCATCACATTTAACCCTCAAGTTGTCAGGACCCGTCCCAAATATCGCCACGATACCCTGGACGAGCCCTGCTCCCGTCTGACAATCACACCTACAGTACCAAAAATAATCTCACTACTACTATAAGCATAACTATCAGACGAAGGAGTAAATATATACAACAGTCAGTTAGAGCATAGTTCTACAAAATGGGCACAAAAATCCTACAATGCTAGTCCCGCAACGGAAGAACGTCGTAAGCTCTATGCCTCGATATCTGCCTCAACGTTCACCCCAGCGCTATCACCACGACCTGGAGGGAAAATTTAAAACTAAAAGTGTGAGTGGACTAGAATAACCAAAAGTTTTAAAATCAGTTTATCACTAATTCAAGGTTAAGGAAAAATAAGAATCATTGTTCCCTCCGTTTTGAAAACAGGCATGCCCAACGAAGTACTAAACAAATCATAATATGAAACATCATAAGAAACAGAAACACTAATAAATATCATAAGAAACAGATACACTATAAAATACAATTTTCCGATCAAATCTGCTGGGTCTATCCGAGTCTTTAAACTCAACCAGGCCTTAAATGTAATCCGAGTCTTTAAACTCCCGAGTCTTTAAACTCAAAGGCCTATGGGGGTAATATCATAAATGTCCGAGTCTTTAAACTCCCGAGTCTTTAAACTCAATCCGGGCCCGTCCCCCGTCAAATCAGTATCTGGGTGTTTAAACCCATATCCAGATCCAGAAAATCCAATCCAAATTCAATATAGAACCAATTCCAATTTCATAACCAAACTCGAATTCGAAATCCCCGGTTCGAAGCCCTTCCGGCGTTCAGAACCGGCATTCCGAACCCAAATCCGAAAATCCATTTTATACCAAAACCCACATATAATCACAAATCATATTTCCTAATCCATTTATCATCATCAGAAAACATTTATAGGGTGAAATCCGCAAATATGGCATCAAAATCCGAAAACTAGTGTTTTCTCGAAAAACGTGCAAAATCCCAGAAATATCTTGAAAAACGTGCAAACACATCAACCATGTATAAGCATCATTACGAAGCATAAAAACACATTCATATCATAAAATATCAATAAAAACAGCTAGGCATGCTCGAAAGAAAGAAAAAGTCCACTCACAAATCAGAACGAGTCACTCGCGCTCCGTGCGCTCCTCGACTGTCTCGGGTACCTCCCGTACTGTCAATATGCACCAAAAAGGGTCACAAGCACATCAATGATACTAACCCTAATTTTCCCAATTTTTCGGAAATTTATTAATATTTTAATCCTAAACCCTAAACCGTCCGGATTCCCGAACCATCCCGTAACTTTGTCCGATCAACTTGAAAATTATACCATTGAATTCCTTAGAACATTTAGAACTAAAACCGTGTTGGAAGCTTAGCCGGATTCCTCCCCACGCGCCTCCACGCGCCGACCAAAGTGGCTGCGCGTGGGCCTCACGCGCCTGCTACAGTGCCACCGTCTTCCTCGATCGAACCCGGTTCGCACCAGGCTGCAACCCGGACCGGCGAGAGCCATTCTCCGCCGTCCGGCCACCATTTCACTTCCTTCCTTCACCCAAAGCTTCGTCCAGTCACTCATCCCCCTCACTCTCTTGGTTCGACTCCTCCCTCAGCTTCACGACTGAAGCTCGAATGAAAACACAGACAACCCCTGTTTTCCTTTCCGGCCGCCCAGTTCTTCCCCCTTCACGGTGGCGATCCCAGCATCTTCCTAAGACCTCACTAAGTCACTCCCAACTCACAGAAACCTTCGATTCACCCCTGAAGTCCTCGACTTTCCGTTTGAGCTCACGGCCAAAACAGAGTACAGAGTACTCGCCGTCGTCTGAAATCCGCCGTGTACTCCCCCGTCACGGCGACCGTCACAACCCACTCCTAGGACCTCCCTAAACATCACTGCACTCGCCAATCCCCTCGATTCTCATCCTATCTTCACGACTTTCAAAATGAAACTCACGGGAAAAAACAGAGGAAAAGGGCTTACCTTTCGATTCAGGCTCCGCCGTGCGCACCGCCGCGTGCCACGGTGCTCGTTGGACTCCCTTCAGTCACCTGAACCTCCTACCGCCTTGGTTTGGTCCCCCACACGGCACAACAGCCGCCCCGGTCTCACAATCTCCCTATTTTCCTCAGAACTCCGCCGCACCACCACCGTGCCGTCGTGCACGATTCCTCCACCAAAACACGATCACCAGTACAAACACTCCTCTCTGTCACTCTCACCAATCACTCCTCACTCCCCCTGGCACAGAATCGATCAATCTCTCCCAAATTTCTCACCCTCTGTTTTCTGTGTTTGAACCAAATGCACGATTTGATTTTTGAACGGTTTGCGGTCGTGCACACGTAGACTCCTCCAGAAGCCTCTGGCTTCTCCCCACGTGTCCACAATCCTATGGACAACAGCACAAAATATCTTACCCCACTCAGCCACTTGTCCTAATCTAATTGGCTGAAAACAATGACCAGAATACCCCTCATTTTAATAATTACCGTTTTGCCCTCAAACGTTCTAGACCCGTAACTTTTCCGTCCGACGTCCGATGACAGCATGCCGCCTATCGTTGTACTCAGGACGTCGAGACCTATCTAACGGTCCTCGGTCTACGTGAAAATTATAAGTCCATTCAAAAGTCAACATTTTCCTCGTTTAATCAAAATTACGGTAACGCCCTCATACTTCCGAACGTCATAACTTTTTCTTCGATTGTCCGAATCGAACTTGCCACCTGTCAATGGACTCGTGACGTCCTAACCTACGTCACGGTCAAGGGTCAACAGTCATCCAATCGTTAATTCAAAAAGTCAACTTTTCGTCTACTATTCACAAGGGCAAAATCGTCCTTCATATACAAAACTTTTACAAAATTACATGTTTACCCTTCCCGAAGGTACGGGTTGTTACAATCTACCCCCCTAAAAAGAATTTCGTCCCCGAAATTCAGTGAAACAAATAAGGGTACTGCTCGCGCATTAAGGCCTCGGGTTCCCAAGTAGCTTCTTCCACCTGATGATTCCTCCATAATACTTTAACTAAGGGAACCGTCTTCCTTCGTAAAACCTTATCCTTCCGATCCAAGATCGCGACAGGTTGCTCTTCAAAACTTAGGTCTTCCCTCAATTCAACTGGTTGTGCTTCCAGAACATGTGAATCATCTCGAATGTACTTCCGAAGCATGGATACATGGAAAACATTATGTACCTTGTCTAAATCTGTTGGTAAAGCCAATCGATATGCAACAGGACCAATCCGTTCCAAGATCTCATAAGGTCCAATGTAACGAGGACTCAACTTCCCTCGTCTGTCAAACCGTACAATTCCTTTCCAAGGAGATAATTTCAAGAAAACCCAATCGCCTACAGCAAACTCCAAATCTCTGATCCTACGGTCGGCGTAACTCTTCTGTCGGTCCTGCGCTGCCTTCAATCGATCCCTGATCAACGCCACTTTTTCCTGTGTAAGGTCCACCAGTTCAGAAGTAGTCAATCGCCTCTCACCGTATAAGTAATGCCGCCAAATCTTCAGTGCATGAACCACCGCTGCCAGTTCCAAGTCATGTGTAGGGTAATTCATCTCATGGGGTTTCAACTGCTGGGAAGCATAAGCAATCACTTTCCCGTGCTGCATCAAGACACAACCCAAACCTTGCAAAGAAGCGTCACTATACACCTCGAACTCCCCATTATCGTCTGGAAGGGCTAACACAGGAGCAGATGTCAACCGCCTTTTAAGCTCTTGGAAACTCTGTTCACATTTGTCATCCCACTCAAATCGAACTCCTTTCCGAGTCAGCCGTGTCAATGGAGCTGCAAGAATAGAAAAGCCCTCAATAAAGCGCCGATAATAACCTGCCAAACCCAGAAAACTCCTGATCTCTGTCACCGTCTTGGGCTGTTCCCATTTTGCTACCGCCTCAACCTTCTGAGGATCCACTCTGATGCCCTCGGCCGAAATCACATGGCCAAGAAATCCAACACTGGTCAACCAAAACTGACACTTACTCAGTTTCGCATACAACTGATGCTCCCTCAAAGTCTTAAGCATGATTCTCAGATGTTTCTCATGCGCCTTCGCACTCTTCGAATACACCATAATGTCATCAATGAAGACGATCACAAAACGATCCAAATATGACCGGAACACTCGGTTCATAAGGTCCATAAAAGCTGCTGGGGCATTAGTCAATCCAAAAGGCATCACAACAAACTCATAATGACCGTACCTAGTCCGGAAGGCTGTCTTCGGTACATCCTCCTCTTTAACCCTTAACTGATGATAACCGGAGCAAAGATCAATCTTCGAAAAGTACTGGGCTCCCTTCAGTTGGTCGAACAAATCGTCAATCCGGGGTAGAGGATACTTGTTCCGAATAGTTACCTTATTCAGTTGTCTGTAATCCACACACAATCTCAATCCTCCGTCCTTTTTCTTGACAAACAAAACAGGTGCTCCCCAAGGTGACATACTCGGTCGAATGAATCCTATATCGACCAACTCTTGCAATTGGGCCTTAAGTTCCCTCAATTCTGCAGGTGCCATACGGTAAGGAGTCTGTGAAATAGGCTGTGTACCTGGAAGAAGATCAATCGTGAACTCGAGATCTCGGTGTGGGGGTAGTCCTGGCAACTCCTCGGGAAAAACATCGGGAAACTCCCGTACCACTGGTATATCCTCCGCCCTCACTGGCGTAGTACGCGTATCCACCACATGAGCTATGTAACCCTTGCACCCCTTACGCAACAACTTGCTAGCCTCAAGTGCCGATATAACTCTAGTAGGAACTGCACGCTGATCCCCCTGAAACGTCGTCTCCGGTAATCCGGGACTCCAGAAAGTCACTCTCCTATCGAAACATTCGATAGAAGCATGATGTCTCGTCAACCAGTCCATACCCAAAATAACATCAAAGTCCCGTAGATCCAATAGTAACAAATCTGCCATTAACTCAACCTCACCTACCATCACCGGACACTCTCTCAACACCTGAGTCACCACCAACACCTCCCCAGTAGGTGTACTCACCCCTAAAGCACAATCCAAAGTAGACACCTCCCTCTCCGTAACCAAACTACAACTCCGAGCTATAAATGAATGGTTAGCCCCGGGATCTATCAAAGCAAGAACAGTGTGACCAAGTATGGTGAGTGTACTTGTCACCACTCCCGGTGCTGATCTGGCCTCCTGCTGAGTCATAGCAAAAACTCCCTCCTGAGGTCCCGATGACCTACCGCGCCCTCTGGAACTGCTCGTGGCACCTCCGCCACCCCTGACACTGAAGCAGTACTCCGCCCGGGTTCCGCTGCACCTCGGCCTGCTCCACCCTCCGGAGCTAACAATGGGCACTCCCTCCGGAAGTGTCCTCGCTCTCCGCAATAGAAGCAAGTATCCCTACCGGGTCCACCGGTCTGCCTCCCAGTAGAAGCAACAGAAGTAGCACTCGCCTGAGGAGTCGGCTGCGCCCTAGCTCCCCGAAATCCAGAGCCCTGAAAACTGCCTGGTCTGCCATACCGGGCTCCACCAGCTGAGGACGAACCACCAAAATTACCCCGTTTCGGGGTCCTCTGACTCGATGCTCCCGGAAAAGAATGCTCTCGGCGCCGCACACTGCCCGAGTACGGTGGCCTGGCCAGCAAACTGGCCTCCACTCTAACAGCAGCATCAGATAACTCCCGGAAAGTAGCAAAAGAGACGGCTGTCACAATGGCTCTAATCTCTCCCCGAAGACCCAACTCAAACAGGCGGCACTTCTCCGCCTCGGTCGCCACAAATGCAAGAGCGAAACGAGATAGCATCTGGAATCTCTGCTCATACTCAGCGACTGTCAAATTCCCTTGCGTCAAGTGAAGAAATTCCGCCTCTTTAGCATCCCGGAAAGAACGGGGATAGTACTGATCTAGAAACTGCTCCCGGAAAGTCTCCCATGTCACGGTATGTGCATCCTAGCTGGACAACTCCAGCGTATACCACCACTCATACGCTGCTCCATCCAACAGAAAAGTAGCTAACAAGACCCAATCCTCTGGAGGACAGTGCATCACCCCGAAAATACGCTCAAGCCGAGTGATCCATCGGTGAGCTTCCTCTGGATCGGCAACACCGCTGAACATAGTAGCTCCAAGCCTCTGGGCTCTCTCGATCGAAGCGCTCTCAGTCCCTCTCGCCGCTTCATCTTCAGGTCGTGGAGGGGGTTCACGTCTCGGAGGCATGATCGATCGTACACTGAAAGAGGCATAGAGTTAGTAAAACAACCTAGACCCAACACAAACCGACAAACCTATGCTCTGATACCAATTGTCAGGACCCGTCCCAAATATCGCCACGATACCCGGGACGAACCCTGCTCCCGTCTGACAATCACACCTACAGTACCAAAAATAATCTCACTACTACTATAAGCATAACTATCAGACGAAGGAGTAAATATATACAACAGTCAGTTAGAGCATAGTTCTACAAAATGGGCATAAAAATCCTACAATGCTAGTCCCGCAACGGAAGAACGTCGTAAGCTCTATGCCTCGATATCTGCCTCAACGTTCACCCCAGCGCTATCACCACGACCTGGAGGGAAAATTTAAAACTAAAAGTGTGAGTGGACTAGAATAACCAAAAGTTTTAAAATCAGTTTATCACTAATTCAAGGTTAAGGAAAAATAAGAATCATTGTTCCCTCCGTTTTGAAAACAGGCATGCCCAACGAAGTACTAAACAAATCATAATATGAAACATCTTAAGAAACAGAAACACTAATAAATATCATAAGAAACAGATACACTATAAAATACCATTTTCCGATCAAATCTGCTGGGTCTATCCGAGTCTTTAAACTCAACCAGGCCTTAAATGTAATCCGAGTCTTTAAACTCCCGAGTCTTTAAACTCAAAGGCTTATGGGGGTAATATCATAAATGTCCGAGTCTTTAAACTCCCAAGTCTTTAAACTCAATCCGGGCCCGTCCTGTCAGGACCCACCCCGGTTTCACCCCGAAACCTGAGGTCAATCCCGCTCCCGTCTGACTCCCCGACACAACACCCAAGTAAAACTCACGCAAACCCGGTCAGACGCAGGAGTAATTAGACAACATATCCCAAAGTTATCGTTTACAGAGCATAGTACGAAAATACAAGGAAGATAAAACTGACAAATTACACGCACTCGGAAGTCTGTAAAACTATTCCGGGATCCCTCACGTCCCTTCTATGCCTCGGACACTGCCTCGACGTCAAGACCCCGCACTAGCTCCACAAACTGGAGGGCAATTTAAAACAGAAGATGTGAGTGGACCAGAAAGTACAAAAAGTGCAGAACCATTTCATATAAAAACCGGGGTTTTAGCCCTCCGTTTTGAAAACCACATGCATAACCAACAGTTAATAACACAGGTCTAATTCAAGTCTTATAAAACATCATAAGAAACAGAAACACTATAAAACAGGTATGGAAATCATGGCATGAGTATCAAAACCCGCAGCATAAACCATAAAGCTCAAATCATCATTTCCCGATCAAACCTGCTGGACCTATCCGAGTCTTTAAACTCAATCCAGGCCTTAATCATATCTGAGTCTTTAAACTCAAGGCCTACGGGGGAAATATCAATATATCCGAGTCTTTAAACTCAATCCGGGTCCTTAAACCCAAGCCGGCCGGTCCCCCGTCACATATATCCGGGTCTTTAAACCCAATATCCAGATCCAGCAAATCCAATCCCAAAACCATTTGAAAACCATTTACCAATCCACATCCAAACCCGAATCCGAAATCACTGGTCCGATACCCTTCCGGCATCCAGAACCGTCATTCCGAACCCAAATCCGGAATCCACTTTCCCACTTTAAAACCAACTTCCATTTCCGAAATCCGTTTATAAAACCGAAAACCTTTATTATCGAAATCATGTTCCAAAAGCCCTTTATAACCAATGAAAACCACTTATCAATTGAAATCCCAAAATCATTGCATTCATTTCAGAAACAAACCACTTTCTCGTAAAACGTGCTAAAAACCGAACATTTTTGAAAAACGTGCAGTCATGTAAAATCAACCAAAACATATTCGATAAACATAGAATAGTGATTAAAAGCCATAAGACAATGATAGAAAACAGTTATGCATGCTCGAGTTTAGAGAAGGGGTCCACTCACAGTACCAAGCCCTCAATCGTGTCCCGAACGTCCAGCACGTTCCTCGGCTTCCTCGGGAAATCCCGATCCTGTTCACAATCACCAAATTACTTCACTAACACGTCTACGAAGGTTCACCTAAATTCCTTCAAAATCCCCGAATCGAAAACCTAAAACCCGGGACCTTAAACATTCACCCTTGCGGGACTAAACTCAAACGACGTCCGATTGACTCGAAACCAACTCCATTGAATTCACCACAACTCCTAGACCAAAAACCATGTTGACCACTTTCCCATCCGCCGCCGTACGCGCCCCCACGCGCCGCCCAAAGTGGCTGCGCGTGGCCCTCACGCGCCAGCTACAGTACATCCCCTACCTCGAGATGACTGTGCTGAACCGGCTGCTGTGGCTTGGACCGGCGAGAAGCATTCTCCACCGTCCGGCCACCAATTCACTCCCTCTCTTCTCCTACAGCTTCGTCCAGACACCACAAATCCATTCCCCACACTCTCTTGGTTCGATTCGACTCCCAGCTTCACAACTGAAGCTTGAACCAGACGACCCCTTTTTCCCTGTTTCACGATTCACCTGTTCCGGTCACCTCCCGTCACGGTGGCGACACCAGACGATCCCTAAGGCTTTACTGAACCTAGAACCAATCTCCGTTACCCTCGACTCACCCCCAAACTCGTCGACTCACCGTTTGGATTTCACGGCCAAACAGAGCACCAGAGTGCTCATCTTTGCCTGAGCCCCGCCGTGTACGGCCCCGTCACGGTGACCATCCTAGTCGACACCTAGGACCCTCCTGAACATCACCCTGACCTTCTAACCTCTCGACTCTCAGCCAAACCTCACGACTTTCCAAATGAACTTTCACGGGAAAACAGAGCAAAGAAGCTTACCTTTCGATTGCAGCTCCGCCGTGCCGCCGTGCCCGATTGCACCACCAATTCACGACCACCAGCCTCCCTTCCGTCTCTTGTCCCTCCCTCACTCACCAGAACTCATCAACAGCCACGATCACTCCTCAATTTCTCCTCACAAGCTCACTCTGTTTCTCTGTGTATCCAAGAACTGCACGGGTTGCACGAGTGCACCCCAAACATTTGGGTGGTGCGCGCACACGAGAACGTCCCAGAAACCACTCCACATTGACCACATGTCACCATCCACTCAATCCTTATCCCACTTGGTTAAACCCCAGCCGTCCATCTCCTTTCTCTCTGCACAAATCCCCAGAAACCAAAAAGACCAAAATACCCCCCCTGTTTTACACATTTTTACGGTTTTACCAAAACTTCCTAGACCCGTAACTCTCGCCTCGTACGTCCGATGCATACGTGCCGCCTGTCATCGAACTCAGGACAACGAAAGCTACCTAACCATCCTAGGTCAACCTACCAAAACTCGATTATCCAAAAAGTCAACTATTCCCCCCTAATTTACTCAAATTACGGTTATGCCCTCAACCGTCCGAACATCACAGCTTCCTCCTCGGATGTCGGAATCGAACGTCCCTCATGTCTACGGGTTCGTGACGTCCTCAACTACGTCCTGGTCACTGGTCAATACCCAACCACCCGAATAAAAGTCAACATTTTTGCCCGGACCAGGGGCAAAATTATCATTCTAGGCTCCCGGACCTTTCGGGACCACCTAACCACTGATTAACCTCACTAATCACACCTTAATCACTCTACTAATCCCGGCTCTCGGGACGGGTTGTTACAATCTACCCCCCTAAAAAGAATTTCGTCCCCGAAATTCCATCGTTAGTTCCCGACACCTAGGGTCTCCTAACCGGTAATCCACACTAGGTCAACAACAACCTCTCCTGGGTTTCCTGTCTATCATCTCCACCTTGGGTATTTCACTCCATCCCCAACGACTGTTACCACGGCAAGCCCTAGCTCTGTAACAGCTGTATGGTGTACGCAAGGGAAACTCTATGAACAGCAAACAAAGGTATTTTCCAATAACTCATGTGGAGTACCCGATAGAAGTCACAGAGCCCATCCTCGTGTACAACCACAGATACTTTCCTACTGGCTGGCTCCTCCCTCGGTTGTTACTTCGGCCACTATCGGAATAAATCTACAAAGTCCTAAAGGCAAACTCTAGCTTGTGGGTTCTCTCCTTCAACAACCTCATATCGATCAGTTATAGTCACTCCTTTCCTGTACCTTCCGTCATCCTCCTACGGAACTCACTGCAACACTCCAAGTCCTCTAAGAAAACTCCTAGACTCTGCCCTGGATAACAATCAAACCTAAGTACAGCACAACCAAAAGTAAAACCAGTACCTGTCCCCGTATCTGATGATAAAAAACACTCGGGCCTCAGATCCCGATGCTCTACCACGTCCCCTCGAACTACTCGTGGCAGTGCCACCCCCTCTTCTCGGGCTTGCTGTCCCTGACGCTGTACTCTGTCCAGGCTCCGCTACTCCTCGATCTACACCACTTTCCTGTGGCAACTGTGGACACTCACGTCGGAAATGACCTCGCTCCCCACAGTAGAAACACACATTCCAACCTGGTCCACTGCTCGGTCTCCCTGTGGACGCTACCGACGTCGCACTAGCTTGCGGAATCGGCGGTGCTCGGTAACCCCAAAATCCTGAACTCTGAAAACTGCCAGGTCTACCAAAACGTTCATCGCCCGACGAGGACACTCCGCCGAAGTTACCCCTTTTCGGTGTTCGCTGGCTTGAAACTCCAGGAATAGATGGTTCCCGGCGTCGTACCGGCAAACTAGCCTCCACCCTCACCGCAGCATCTGACAAGTCTCGGAGGGTAGCAAAAGATCCAGCCGTCACTAAGGCTCGAATCTCGCCTCGCAGACCCAACTCAAACCTTCGGCACTTCTCGGCTTCAGTGGCTACAAAGGCAGGAGCAAACCGAGACAACATCTGGAATTTCCGTTCATACTCAGCCACTGTCATATTCCCTTGTTGGAGATGCAAAAACTCCGCCTCCTTGGCATCTCGGAAAGAACGAGGATAATACTGCTCCAGAAACTGTTCCCTAAACGTCTCCCAGGTCACACTATGGACATCCCAACCAGACAACTCGAGGGTATACCACCACTCGTACGCTGCACCATCCAGTAAAAATGTAGCCAACAACACTCGCTCCTCCGGCGGGCAATGCATCACCGCAAATATCCGCTCAAGTCTGATAATCCACCTCTGGGCTTCCTCAGGATCAGCCCCACCACTAAACGTCATCGCCCCGAGCCGCTGAGTTCGCTCAATCGTAGTACTCTCAGTCTCTCTGGCTACTTCTTCAGGTTGTGGAGAGGGTCTACGTCTCGGAGGCATCGTCAACCGCACGCTGAAAGAGGCATAGAAGTAGTTAAGCAACTGGAACACAACCTCACAAACCAACAAACCCCACAAACCCGACAAACCTATGCTCTGATACCAATTGTCAGGACCTACCCCGGTTTCACCCCGAAACCCGAGGTCAATCCCGCTCCCGTCTGACTCCCCGACACAACACCCAAGTAAAACTCACGCAAACCCGGTCAGACGCAGGAGTAATTAGACAACATATCCCAATGTTATCGTTTACAGAGCATAGTACGAAAATACAAGGAAGATAAAACTGACAAATTACACGCACTCGGAAGTCTGTAAAACTATTCCGGGATCCCTCACGTCCCTTCTATGCCTCGAACACTGCCTCGACGTCAAGACCCCGCACTAGCTCCACAACCTGGAGGGCAATTTAAAACAGAAGATGTAAGTGGACCAGAAAGTACAAAAAGTGCAGAACCATTTCATATAAAAACCGGGGTTTTAGCCCTCCGTTTTGAAAACCACATGCATAATCAACAGTTAATAACACAGGTCTAATTCAAGCCTTATAAAACATCATAAGAAACAGAAAAACTATAAAACAGGTATGGAAATCATGGCATGAGTATCAAAACCCGCAGCATAAACCATAAAGCTCAAATCATCATTTCCCGATCAAACCTGCTGGACCTATCCGAGTCTTTAAACTCAATCCAGGCCTTAATCATATCCGAGTCTTTAAACTCAAGGCCTACGGGGGAAATATCAATATATCCGAGTCTTTAAACTCCCGAGTCTTTAAACTCAATCCGGGTCTTTAAACCCAAGCCGGCCGGTCCCCCGTCACATATATCCGGGTCTTTAAACCCAATATCCAGATCCAGCAAATCCAATCCCAAAACCATTTGAAAACCATTTACCAATCCACATCCAAACCCGAATCCGAAATCACTGGTCTGATACCCTTCCGGCATCCAGAACCGTCATTCCGAACCCAAATCCGGAATCCACTTTCCCACTTTAAAACCAACTTCCATTTTTGAAATCCGTTTCTAAAACCGAAAACCTTTATTATCGAAATCATGTTCCAAAAGCCCTTTATAACCAATGAAAACCACTTATCAATTGAAATCCCAAAATCATTGCATTCATTTCAGAAACAAACCACTTTCTCGTAAAACGTGCTAAAAACCGAACATTTTTGAAAAACGTGCAGTCATGTAAAATCAACCAAAACATATTCGATAAACATAGAATAGTGATTAAAAGCCATAAGACAATGATAGAAAACAGTTATGCATGCTCGAGTTTAGAGAAGGGGTCCACTCACAGTACCAAGCCCTCAATCGTGTCCCGAACGTCCAGCACGTTCCTCGGCTTCCTCGGGAAATCCCGATCCTGTTCACAATCACCAAATTACGTCACTAACACGTCTACGAAGGTTCACCTAAATTCCTTCAAAATCCCCGAATCGAAAACCTAAAACCCGGGACCTTAAACATTCACCCTTGCGGGACTAAACTCAAACGACGTCCGATTGACTCGAAACCAACTCCATTGAATTCACCACAACTCCTAGACCAAAAACCATGTTGACCACTTTCCCATCCGCCGCCGTACGCGCCCCCACGCGCCGCCCAAAGTGGCTGCGCGTGGCCCTCACGCGCCAGCTACAGTACATCCCCTACCTCGAGATGACTGTGCTGAACGAGCCGCTGTGGCTTGGACCGGCGAGAAGCATTCTCCACCGTCCGGCCACCAATTCACTCCCTCTCTTCTCCTGCAGCTTCGTCCAGACACCATGAATCCATTCCCCACACTCTCTTGGTTCGATTCGACTCCCAGCTTCACAACTGAAGCTTGAACCAGACGGCCCCTTTTTCCCTGTTTCACGATTCACCTGTTCCGGTCACCTCCCGTCACGGTGGCGACACCAGACGATCCCTAAGGCTTTACTGAACCTAGAACCAATCTCCGTTACCCTCGACTCACCCCTAAACTCGTCGACTCACCGTTTGGATTTCACGGCCAAACAGAGCACCAGAGTGCTCATCTTTGCCTGAGCCCCGCCGTGTACGGCCCCGTCACGGTGACCATCCTAGTCGACACCTAGGACCCTCCTAAACATCACCCTGACCTTCTAACCTCTCGACTCTCAGCCAAACCTCACGACTTTCCAAATGAATTTTCACGGGAAAACAGAGCAAAGAAGCTTACCTTTCGATTGCAGCTCCGCCGTGCCGCCGTGCCCGATTGCACCACCAATTCACGACCACCAGCCTCCCTTCCGTCTCTTGTTCCTCCCTCACTCACCAGAACTCATCACCAGCCACGATCACTCCTCAATTTCACCTCACAAGCTCACTCTATTTCTCTGTGTATCCAAGAACTGCACGGGTTGCACGAGTGCACCCCAAATATTTGGGTGGTGCGCGCACACGAGAACGTCCCAGAAACCACTCCACATTGGCCACATGTCACCATCCACTCAATCCTTATCCCACTTGGTTAAACCCCAGCCGTCCATCTCCTTTCTCTCTGCACAAATCCCCAGAAACCAAAAAGACCAAAATACCCCCCCTGTTTTACACATTTTTACGGTTTTACCAAAACTTCCTAGACCCGTAACTCTCGCCTCGTACGTCCGATGCATACGTGCCGCCTGTCATCGAACTCAAGACAACGAAAGCTACCTAACCATCCTAGGTCAACCTACCAAAACTCGATTATCCAAAAAGTCAACTATTCCCCCCTAATTTACTCAAATTACGGTTATGCCCTCAACTGTCCGAACATCACAACTTCCTCCTCGGATGTCGGAATCGAACGTCCCTCATGTCTACGGGTTCGTGACGTCCTCAACTACGTCCTGGTCACTGGTCAATACCCAACCACCCGAATAAAAGTCAACATTTTTGCCCGGACCAGGGGCAAAATTATCATTCTAGGCTCCCGGACCTTTCGGGACCACCTAACCACTGATTAACCTCACTAATCACACCTTAATCACTCTACTAATCCCGGCTCTCGGGACGGGTTGTTACACGTCCCCCGTCAAATCAGTATCTGGGTCTTTAAACCCATATCCAGATCCAGCAAATCCAATCCAAATTCAATATAGAACCAATTCCAATTTCATAACCAAACTCGAATTCGAAATCCCCAGTTCGAAGCCCTTCCGGCGTTCAGAACCGGCATTCCGAACCCAAATCCGAAAATCCATTTTATACCAAAACCCACATATAATCACAAATCATATTTCCTAATCCATTTATCATCATCAGAAAACATTTATAGGGTGAAATCCGCAAATATGGCATCAAAATCCGAAAACTAGTGTTTTCTCGAAAAACGTGCAAAATCCCAGAAATATCTTGAAAAACGTGCAAACACATCAACCATGTATAAGCATCATTACGAAGCATAAAAACACATTCATATCATAAAATATCAATAAAAACAGCTAGGCATGCTCGAAAGAAAGAAAAAGTCCACTCACAAATCAGAACGAGTCACTCGCGCTCCGTGCGCTCCTCGATTGTCTCGGGTACCTCCCGTCCTGTCAATATGCACCAAAAAGGGTCACAAGCACATCAATGATACTAACCCTAATTTCCCCAATTTTTCGGGAATTTATTAATATTTTAATCCTAAACCCTAAACCGTCCGGATTCCCGAACCATCCCGTAACTTTGTCCGATCAACTTGAAAATTATATCATTGAATTCCTTAGAACATTTAAAACTAAAACCGTGTTGGAAGTTTATCCGGATTCCTCCCCACACGTCTCCACGCGCCGACCAAAGTGGCTGCGCGTGGGCCTCACGCGCCTCCTACAGTGCCACCGTCTTCCTCAATCGAACCCGGTTCGCACCAGGCTGCAACCCGGACCGGCGAGAGCCATTCTCCACCGTCCGGCCACTATTTCACTTCCTTCCTTCACCCAAAGCTTCGTCCAGTCACAACGAACTCATCCCCCTCACTCTCTTGGTTCGACTCCTCCATCAGCTTCACGACTGAAGCTCGAAAGATAACACAGACAACCCCTGTTTTCCTTTCCGGCCGCCCAGTTCTTCCCCCTTCACGGTGGCGATCCCAGCATCTTCCTAAGACCTCACTAAGTCACTCCCAACTCACAGAAACCTTCGATTCACCCCTGAAGTCCTCGACTTTCTGTTTGAGCTCAAGGCCAAAATAGAGTACAGAGTACTCGCCGTCGTCTGAACTCCGCCGTGTACTCCCCCGTCACGGCGACCGTCACAACCCACTCCTAGGACCTCCCTAAACATCACTGCACTCGCCAATCCCCTCGATTCTCATCCTATCTTCACGACTTTCAAAATGAAACTCACGGGAAAAAACAGAGGAAAAGGGCTTACCTTTCGATTCAGGCTCCGCGGTGCGCACCCCCGCGTGCCACGGTGCTCGTTGGACTCCCTTCAGTCACCTGAACCTCCTACTGCCTTGGTTTGGTCCACCACACGGCACAACGGCCGCCCCGGTCTCACAATCTCCCTATTTTCCTCAGAACTCCGCCGCACCACCACCGTGCCGTCGTGCACGATTCCTCCTCCAAAACACGATCACCAGTACAAACACTCCTCTCTGTCACTCTCACCAATCACTCCTCACTCCCCCTGGCACAGAATCGATCAATCTCCCAAATTTCTCACCCTCTGTTTTCTGTGTTTGAACCAAATGCACGATTTGATTTTTGAACGGTTTGTGGCCGTGCACACGTAGACTCCTCCAGAAGCCTCTGGCTTCTCCCCACGTGTCCACAATCTTATGGACAACAGCACAAAATATCTTACCCCACTCAGCCACTTGTCCTAATCTAATTGGCTGAAAACAATGACCAGAATACCCATCATTTTAATAATTACCGTTTTGCCCTCGAACGTTCTAGACCCGTAACTTTTCTGTCCGACGTCCGATGACAGCGTGCCGCCTGTCGTTGTACTCAGGACGTCGAGACCTATCTAACGGTCCTCGGTCTACGTGAAAATTATAAGTCCATTCAAAAGTCAACATTTTCCTCGTTTAATCAAAATTACGATAACGCCCCCAAACTTCCGAACGTCATAACTTTTTCTTCGATTGTCCGAATCGAACCTGCCACCTGTCAACGGACTCGTGACATCCTAACCTACGTCACGGTCAAGGGTCAACAGTCATCCAATCGGTAATTCAAAAAGTCAACTTTTCATCTACTATTCACAAGGGCAAAATCGTCCTTTATATACAAAACTTTTACAAAATTACATGTTTACCCTTCGCGAAGGTACGGGTTGTTACACCCGTCACTACCCATTTGCCTGTAATTCGAGTATTCTAACTCGAACTCGAAATCATCCAATTCTCAACCAATATTCACATACAATTCATCTAATCTATCCTATTCAATCTTAGAATCAAGAATTCATTCTCAAAATCTAGAATCCTCACCTCCTTTTCAAGACCCAAATCAAAAAAAATTCGGTCAACGTTTGGATCGTTCATTCCCAGTTATCCCACGTCCAATTGCATTGATTCTCAACTCAATCCTGATTGCCAACGATCATCACAGCAACCTTAATTTCGAGTTTCGAGTTTGAAATCTCATGGCACAATCTAGGGAAGCATAGTTTCTAAATTTCAAGTTCTAGGTTTCTATTCTGGGTTTTCTCCATCTTTTTTTCTTTTTTCTCTTTTCCATTCTCCCTTTCTGGTTCTCTCTTCCCTCACCTCATGATTTTGGGGATGGATTTTGGTTAGTTTTTCTAGAAGTATCACCATGAGCACATATACACACACAATACACACACAACCCACAAAGTCAGTGCATCCAAATCCAAGGAGATAAGGACATGTGTCACAATAACATGCAACCCATCAAATATCTCCACCCGTAAAATTGTCAAAATGCCCTCTAAAGCTAAATTACCAAAATGCCCATATTAATCCTAAACACGTCACATGCCCAAACAATCTACGATTCTGGCTTGTTACCTATCTATGGATTCAAAATTCTAAGGCTAACACAGTGGTACAAGCAAAAAATCCACACGACATTCCAAGTCAAAATTCAAAGAAAATAGTAATAAGGGCAAAACGGACAATTTTTATTACAAGTTTCACAGTACATTTTTCAATGTTCAGTACCGTTACAACCTACCCCCCCTAATAAAAATTTCTTCCTCGAAATTTTGGTGAGTGGGGTTTCCTTGCAGTTGCAGCTAATACACCAATGGGCTCCCCATCAGATAATATTTCCAGTAAATCTCCATACTCAAATTGGACAACTAATGTGCTTCAATAATATTTAACCCATCGATTTCTTTTCGAAAAGGCTAACTAAAATGCAACTTCATTCGAATATAAATAACTTAGGGATCTCATGTAACCTAATTATACACATGAGCGACCTTGAGATAGAACTCGTTATCACCCAGGTCATGTCCAGGAATTGCACTCACTTACATCTGGTCATACCTAAAAATCTCATTACACTTTTCAGGGCCTAGTCTTTGCCAGCCGAATAGCATTGATCATCAATTCAAGAACTAATGACGTAAATCAATAATACTAAACATAAACTCGTACTCCAAACATCATTATCTGGGAAAGCACTTTACCATTAGAGTGGGGCATATTCCACGGATTAAATCACATAACCATAGATCGTGGGATCACAACAATCATAAAACTTTCTTAACAACCGGTGGTACACATTTTTCTAAACCCCATAGTCATTAGGTCATACAAAATAACTTAAACATAGATATCAGTAATGCCAAAATCAAAATCAACAGATCACCCAACCAATCCTTGATACTCGACTATTAATCCAATCTGCATAAGTCACTTCGAAGACTACTAAACATTGTCCAAGTTATACTCAGTCATTTAGCCCAATAGTAACAATATAGCCCATCAGTTAAATCATACTAGCCCCATAGCTAGGCTGAACCAAGTCTAAACTTGAATATCAATCATATTGTATAATAGCACTACACATAGGCTAGTATCCCGAGCATGAGTCGTTTGGGGGAATCCTTAATTTCAACCATTTTTTAAAACATACCACACTAATTGTGGACACAATTTATAGACTAAATCACACAAGCCTCACAATCGAACACAAATTCTTGACTCAACTTCCAAGTAAAATCGTTACCAATCAGGATTGAATCCAAGCATCATTTCACAAGGTACCACAAAATAATCATATCCAAGCCAGGCAAAACTTGTTTAATACCAAGACTGAACTTAAAACCAGTAAAAAGTATAACCAAAACCTGCACCTTCAACCATAGCATAAGTGCCTTCTGAACTCCCATTCATTATTTGAGATCGTAACCAACAATTTCACTTTCCAACTTCCTTTCCTAACCATAGTTTTCAATTCCGACTTCTTTAAAGCCTCAGTCCAATCTTCTGACTTATGTTCAAGCCTTACATCGTTATCCAAATCCATGGTACCACCGACTTTTTGAAACATAAAGCATTGTCATCATTATTCGTCTCTTAGTTAAACAAAAAGTCTTTGAAAAAACACTAAAGCACTGTTTCTTCGATTTCAAGCAATTAACCAAACATTCCAGAGTAAGGGTATATAGATTTCTTAGAAGATGCAATACAAATTATATCGTTAAGTAAATACCACATCCATTTAGGAATCGGATACAACTACTAAATTCCATAAATCCTACACCTCTAACTCATTTGCCTACTGACATAACACAATATCTAACCATAAACTCCGTCATTTATCAATTCAGGCCAGCTTACCCACAATGTTTCTCATGAGTGTGATACTTCTTACTTACTACTAAAAAGCATCACATATGTTGAGCCATAGAATCCACAGAATTGACTCAACGTACTAGCTGCTACAACGAATTTCGTTAAACAATACCTATTAATATATTCAAAATGACCCTATTTTGTCTGAAGGGCTTTTTTTCGAAATATCATTCTCCTCTTCTAACCCTTGGATCATATTTCAATTCTTTAAAAAATGTCTAGCGCCTTTCTAGCTCAGCATATCACCTATCCAAGGCATGGAGTATCTCTGTCGTACTATCATCTTATTGAGCTACCTAAAGTTATTCACAACTTCAACTTGTTTGTTCAACCACACTTACCGGGCCCGTAACATAACTTTGGGTTCCATCCCGAAGCCGTATTCAATATTCAATATGTAACAACATTTCTAACTTTCGGCTATTTTTTAGCCCTAACTTTCCAACTTCAACTTTGTTTCTAGTTCTACGCCAATATCCATTCATAATTAAATACCCTAACTCATATTGAAGTCCCTAGTTCAATATTCATAATCCATATCAATACTGATATTCTTAATTGCCAAACAAAATAACACTATATGCGTCGGATCCAACCTAAAGCCTTTCTTCATCTTAAACCTCAAACACTTTCTCTACTGGGAAACTTATACCTGTATCACATTTAGGTCCAACATGCCAAAAAATACTACGATTTTCATTATAAAGCTCACTTACTATCCAGACCCACATAACTTTTCCCTTATCATTACGTAACATTCACTATTCATACTGATAATCCAAGTCCATTTCCAACCTTATACCGATCCTGGCCCCAAACACTCGCCTCCTAACTAGGCCATGCACAAGGCTCGCATCTCGAAGGCATGATGTTAATAACCACAACTCCTTGCTCTTATACCAAGTTGACAGGACCCGTCCCTAAAATACTTGATAATCACACCTGGGCCCTGCTCCTGTTTGGCAAGTAACCCAAAATACCGAAGTTTCCCCTAAAACTCGTCAGACAAGGAACACTTACACTATTTATCCATTCATGCCTCCATTTCCCAAATAGCCTCGACTTCTATACAACAACCCTGAAGGGTTATCAAAACGAGGAAAACATGTGAGTGGACAAAAATATATTTTAAAAAACATAGTTTGAAAGAACATAAGACATTTACCCTCAGTTTTGTAAAACAATGCATGCATATGTAAAATTGTCATATCTCAATTAAACATATAACAAACAAGAAATCTCGAAGTACGTGCAAATATTAGAAAATCCAACAAAGTCATGAGGCAAGTCAACGAAAAACCTTATCAAAACATTGTAACCATATCCACAGTCACATATAACCAACCAGTATCCGTCAGTCAACTCATATGCAAAAATACCAATGTACTAACAGTACCAAATCCCACAGAATCGCCCATCATCGATGCCTCAATGCCAATCATCATACCACATAACCTCTCGGGAATACAGCATCTGAGGGTCCACTCAGGGATACAACAGCTGAGTGTCAACCACATAATTAACTGCACTACTAGTATGCCAATCACTCAGGGAAATTAGGTTTACCTCAACATCTGAGTGAGAAACGACTGAAAAGGTGCTTTACCTCGACGTCTGAGTCATCACAACACAAGTCTCAAGAAAATGAGCTCGCCCTTGACGCCTGAGACTAACCAACCAACCAACATCTCGAGGAGGGTTTTCCAAAAACACACATATAGTCCACATAACAGATATTAAAAAAACACATTTTTATAACATATATCAATTTCTAAAACCAAATCGATATCTCAGAATCTGGGCCTAAACCCAAAACACACAATATACGCAAATCTCGTAAAACGTGCATTTAAAACAATTTCCATAAAATCACCTAAAATCATGTAAAATCACAATCAAGCCAATATTGCAGAAATCATATCATAAAACATTTAAAATGCTTAAATATCCATGCATACTAGTTTAAAAAAAGGAAAGTCCACTCACACATACGGTCCATGCAATCGAGATCAAATTTACACGCCTTTATGTAATACTCGAAAATGTTACCTCCTATCATAAATCACTTCTATGGGCCACTAACCATCCCAAATAATTCATATTTTAATCCCTCAATTTTCCAAGATTTTAAACGAATTTGAAATAAAGCATAAACCTTCGAACATTCAAAACTGCACCGAGACGATATATGATTGTCTCAAAAAGCGTACCACTAGATTCGTAACATCGAATCTAGTAGAACACAGGTGGCAAGAATCCCAATCGGTAGAGCACACGCCCTCATGAACCGCCTAAATTCCATGTATGTGTGCTTGACGCGTTGGGCACTACTCATCACCTTCAACCTCCACCTACGACCTGTTGTTTGTAATTCGGGTTTCCCGATCCGGCGCTCTACCTGATTGGAAATCATCTAATTCTCGACCGATATTCACATACAATTCATCTAATCTATCCTATTCAATCCTAGAAACAAGAATTCATTCTCCAAATCTAGAATCTTCGCCTAATGTTCAAGACCCAAATAAAAAATTTTGGTCAAAGTTTTGATTGTTCATTCCCAACTGTTCTACGCCTAATTCCATCGATTCTCAACCCGATTTTAATTACCAAGGATCATCACAACAACCTTAATTTCGAGTTTGAAATCTCATGGCCCAATCTAGGGAAGCACGGTTTCTAAATTTCAAGTTCTAGGTTTATGTTCTGGGTTTTCTCCACATTTTTTTCTTTTCTCTCTTCCTCCCCCTTTCTGGTTCGATTTTCCCTAACCTCACGGTTTTTGGCATGGATTTTTGTTAGGTTTTCTAGAAGTATCACCATGATCATATATACACACACATAGACACACACAAACACACACAACCTACAAGGTCGGTGCACCCAATTCCAAGGAGATAAGGACATGTGTCACAATCTTATGCAACCCACCAAATATCTCCTTATGTAAAATTACCAAAATACCCTCCAAAGCCAAATTACCAAATTGCCCCTATTAATCCTAAGCATGTCGCATGCCCAAACAATCTATGATTCTCATGTGCTACCTATCTTCAAATTCAAAATACTATGAACAACACACGTCCAATTCTTTACGGAAGAAGAACATTTTCTTTTTTTGCTCTTCCCGAGAGCTTCTTATACTTTGAAGCAGTTTTATAGAAGTCTCGTTTGGTATTTTGATATTTTTTTTATATTAATGATCTAGTCAATCATGGCTAATTGGTTATTCGATTGTAGAAATGGAATTTATTTAATAATGAAGAGATAACAAAAAAAATGCATTTATTTCTATTATGAAATGTTCATACAGTAAGAGTAAGGGTTGATCAACTGAGTATTCAACTTTCTGTTACACACAAAAAATCCACACGACATTCCAAGTCAGAAGTCAACAAAAATAGTTATAAGGGCAAAAAGGTCAATATTTATTAAAAGTTTTCACGGTACATTTTCCGATGTTTCGGACCTTTACTGTAAGACCCGTGTCTTGGGAAAAATAGTGAACAATCTCACATCGCTCGAGGAGGGATAGGTGAAGTGCCTTATATGTGTGGGCACATATCTATCTAGCATGAGGCCTTTTGGGAGCTCACTGGCTTTGGATTCCTTGGGAACTCCAAAGTTAAGTGAGTTTAGGCTAGTGCAATCCTAAGATAGGTGACCTACTGGGAAGTTGTACGTGAGTTCCCATAAACAAAATCGTGAAGACTGAGCCCAAAGCGGACAATATCGTGCTAGATGAGTCAGATCATGATAGAATGGTATCAGAGCTAGACCTCGATCGGAAGTGTGCCAACTAGAAGGCTGGGCCCTAAGGGGGGATGGATTGTAAGACCCGTGTCTTGGGAAGAATGGTGAATAATCCCGCATCGCTCAGGAAGGAAAGGTGAATTGCCTTATATGTGTGGGCACGTATCTATCTAACATAAGGCCTTTTGGGAGCTCACTGGCTTTGTATTCCTTGGGAACTCCAAAGTTAAGCTAGTTTAGGCTGGTGCAATCCTAGGACGGGTGACTACTGGGAAGTTGCATGTGAGTTCCTAGAAACAAAACTGTGAGGGCTGGGTCCAAAAATGAAAATATTGTGCTAGATGGGTCCGGTCGTGACATTTACAACCTACCCTTCCTAAAAAAATTACGTCCTTGAAATTTTGGTGAGTGGGGTTTCCTTGCAGTTGCAGCTAACACAAACAAGTTCCACAATAGAGAATAGTTCCAGTCTAAATCTCTATACTCAAATTAGACAACTAATGTGCTTCAATATTATTTAAGTCGTCAATTTCTTTTCGAAAAGGATTACTAAAACGCAACTTCATTCGAATATACATAACTCTAGGATCTCGTGTAACCTAATTATACCACATGGGCGACCTTGAGATCGAACTTGGTAACGCCCGGGCCATGTCCAGGAACTGCACTCACTTATATCTTGACATACCTAAAATCTGATTACACCTTTCAGGGCCTGGTCTCTGCCAGCTGAATGGAAATGATCATCAATTCAAGCACTAATGACGAAAACAATAATACTAAACATAAACTCGCACTCTGAACATCATTGTCTGGGAAAACATTTTACCATTACAATGGGGCGCATTCCACGGATTAAACCACATAACCATAGATCGTGGGATCACAATAATCATAGAACTTTCTTAGAAATCCTTGTTACATATTTTTCTAAACCCCATACTCATCATATCATACAAAATTACTTAGACATAGATATCAGTAATGCCAAAATCAAAATCAACAGATCATCCAACCAATCCTTGATACTCGGCTGCAAATGACAGGACCCATCCCTAATCCCCCTGGATTAACATATGATGACCTACTCCCGTCTGACACCATGTGTCAGACCAGGGATAATATCGTGACCCAAACAGGGTTTCCAGAGTACGCAGCTTCATGTGATGTCTCGGTCACTACTACAGCTCGCATCCGCGATCAACCTGAAGGTTATCAAAAACCATTTAAAATATGAGTGGACAAAAATAAGAATTCCAAAAACATTTCGGGAAAATACATTTGTACCGTCAAAATAAAAGCATGCATACATCTGAAAACATGTAATCTCAAACGTTTTCCTAAAATCAAATCATATTTCTTTTCAAAACAAAAACATGTGAAAACATCTGGACACAAAGAAATAATCGAAAACATGACCAATCCTCATATCCCACATTTGTCTTATCTCATAACATCATCAGTCACGTCATCTATGAAACACGTGCAAATAAGCTCCAAGACAGCTCTCATCCGAGAACGTCGTCGTGAAAAAATCAACGGCCAACGTTCATATCGGCGTGAACATATCAATGACCGATCTCATAGATCATAAGCACTATTGAGTCGAGCCTCCCACGGCTGCTCGACAACAGGTAGTGCATCATGACCTCTCCGGATGAGAGAGAGGGGGGGGGGGGGGGGGGGGGAACACAACGCATCCCAGAGGCGAGCAACATATCATAGGGATCGCTCAGGGAAAACATATTCACAACTGGAGTCCCTATTTTAAGAAACATATTCACAACCGGAGTCACATCAATCTCAAGAGGATAGTCTCAGTGAAAACATTTATCAAATCTCATAAATGCATTTTCACAAACATTTTGTTTTCAAATCAAATCATGTGTTTCACGTAGGGTCTCAGCGCAATACATAGTTTCCACAAATCATCTTAAAACAGTGTCAGCACTCATTTCATAAATCACATCATTTTTTCTAATTCACATTGACTCACACTCGGAGTCAAACATCTTTCCAACAAGGTCATAAGCCCGAAACATCATTTCATAAATCCGAAAAACCATTTCATTATTCAAATCACTGCTCAAATTCACATTTGACTATAATCTAAGTCAAAATCGTTATCCAACGGGGTCTCAAGCCCAAAATGCCATTTTCACGTAAATTCGTAAAATCTTTGGCAAAGTGAAAATCAAATTCACAAATCATCATTCAAAGCACTATGCAATCATTGCATTTCAAACCATGATCATAAAACATCTAAAACATTTATGCATGCATCACATTTATAAAACTATGTCCACTCACACAAGGTCCATGATGCGCGCCTAAAACCCGCACCGTAATCCAATCCGAAGCTTCCAGAACGTCTGGACCTATCCAAATCACATCCAAGGGTCACTAACAATCCATATAAGTCCATACCATAAACCCTCAAAAATCCTGGAATCGTGAACGCGTATCGAACGCGCTTCTTGAGGAGAAAAACCTCCAAAACACTAACCAAACGATCTCCGCTCAACTTGAAACCACCACCATTGGATTCAGAACGTCGAACCCTTTCGTACAAGACCAGGTAGACCTCGGAGTTCGTGCCCGTGAGCCCACATGAGCCGATCAAAGTTCTATCAACGCTGGTCAACATCTGACGTGGCACCCATGACACCCTCTGCCATGTGGCACCACCTGCCACGTGGCGTGCTAACATCATCATGACACGTGAGATTCCACGTCACTTAACATGTCAGCTGGACAATCTGACAAATCTCTTACACGTTGCCACATGGCACCACCTCACTGGTCCACATGGTCTGACAATGCTGACATGGACTTGCCACGTAGATTCTCACAAACTCTAGCACCTTGCCACGTGGCACCACCTGATTGGCCTAACAGCAATGACGTGGACTACCACGTGGACGTCCCTTTCCTTCAGACGAGTTGACCAGATTCCACATCATCGTTCCCCACCTTCGAACGAGTCGACCTGAACCACTGTAACGGGTCGTTTAACCCGTGACATTGACCCGGCCATATCTCAGCTATTTCTCGACCTTTTTCCGCCATTCTTTCGCCATTCTCTTCTAAATCTACCCAATAATCGATCTATAGGTTCAAAAGTAGGGAAACTCGCCTGTGATCTTGTGGCCAAGGTCGACTCGTCATGGTCCAATTTCAAACTCGAACCCAGGCCCGTCCTCCTATCCATTTGCCTTCGTTTTTGGTCCAACAAACTCGTAGGGATGAAAAGAAGATGAATATGATCAGAAAATAGGGTTTCAACCCTTAAAATCTAAACCCAGAAATTGAACCTATACGAGTTTACTGGTTTTACCTGATTTCACGGTTTTCCAACCACCGTCGTGGCTCCTCGAATCCTCCACCATCTTTGTCTGTCTCTCAGCCTCACTCTCACCAGAATTTGAAGGAAAATGGCGAAGGGTTTCAGATGATTGAAAATGAAGAGAGAAAGAGATATGAATTCATGAAGATGGGAGAGTGGGCCAATGGGTTGAGTGACACTTGTCACTCATCCATTGTTCCAGATGAGATCTTTTGGGCCCACTAAAAGCAAACCAAAAGTCAACCATCTCGTAATTCGTGCAATCGTAATAGTTTTAAAAACTGTTCTACACCCGTAACTTTTCCGTATGACGTTCCAATTCAACGTGCCGCTTGTCTACGTACTCGTAATCCCTCGATCTACGTAATGGACCTCGATCCACGTATAATTAACCTCATGGGTCAAAAGTAAAAAAAATTTCCCTTCCATTGGAAAAATAGTCATTTCACCTCAACTAATCCCGATTAGTCTCGATGAATCCTCGATAAATCCTTAATTAATCTCGATAATCACGTAATTTCGGGACTGGTCATTACAACAAATCCAATCTACATTAGTGACTTTGAAGACTGTACTAAACACTATCTGAGTTATACTCAAGCATTTAGCCTAATAGTAACAACATAGCCTATAAGTTAAATCACACCAGCCCCATAACCAGGCTAGACCAAGTCTTAACTCGAGTATCAATTATACTATGTAACATCACTACACATAGGCTAGTATCCCGATCATCAATTGTTTGAGGGCATCCTTAACTTCGACCATTTTAGAAAACATACCATGCTAATGGTGGACACAATTTATGGACTAAATCACACAAGCCTCACAATCGAACACAAATTCTTAACTCACAATCCAAGTCAAATCATTACCAAATTAGATTGAATCCATGAATCATTTCACAAGGTACCATGAAATAATCATATCCAAACCACAAAAAACTTATTTAATACCAAGACTTGACTTAACACCAAGATAAAGCATAACCAAAACCTAAGCATGCAACCATAACTTGAGTACCTTTTGAACTCCCATTCTTTAGTCCAACTTCCTTTCCTAACTATAGTTTTCAATTCCGACTTCTTTCAAGTCTCAGTCCAATCTTCTAACTTATATTCGATTCTTGCGTTGATATCCAAATCCATGGTACAACCGACTTTTCGAAGCATAAAGCATTGTCTTCGTTATTCATCCCTTAGTTAAACACAAAGTCTCCAGAAAAATGTTGAAGCACATGTTTCTGATTTCAAGATCATAACCAAAAATTCCGAAGTAAAGACATACAGAGTTCTTGGAAGCTGAAATACAAATTATATCGTTTAGTGAACCCCACATCCACTTAGGAATTGGAAATAACTACCAAATTTCATAAAGCCTCCACTACTAAGTCATTTCCCTATTGACATAACAAGATATCTAACCATAAACTCCGTCATTTATCAATTTAGGCTTGCTTTACCCCAATGTTTCATGTGAGTGTGTTACTTCTTAGTTACTTAAGCATCACATATGTTGAGCCATAGAATCCACACGCCTCTAGCTCAAAGTACTTGCCGCTATGGTTTTTGTTAAACAATACCTGATAATATACTCACAATGACCCTATTTTGTCTAAAGGGCTATTTTTGGAACATCATTCTCCTCTTCTACACCTCAGATCATATTTCAATTCTTTAAAAAATGTCTAGCCCATTTCCTGCTCATCATATCACATGTCCAAGGCATGGAGCATCTTTGTCATACTATCATCTTATTGAGCTACCTGAAATTATTCACAACTTCAACTTGTTCGTACAAGTAAACTTACTGTGCCCGTAACATTAGCTAGGGATCCATCCTGAAGCCGTATTCAATATTCCATTTTTATTAATATTTCTATCTTACGACTCTTCTCGAGCCCTAACTTCCTAACTTCGACTCTTTTCCGAATCCTATCCCAATATCCAATCATAATTAAATACCTGACTCATATTAGAGTCCTAGTTTGATATTCGTAATCCATATCAATACTGATATGCTCAGTCGTCAAATAAAGCATCACTATATGCGCCAAATCCGACATAATTCCTTTCATCATCTTAAACCTCAAACACTTACTCTCACCAGGCATCTTATACATGCATCACATTTAGTCCTACATACCGAAAAATACTATGACTTTCATTTCTAAGCCCACTTAGTATCCAGACCCACATAACATTTCCCTTATCATTACGTAATAATCACTATCGAAATTAATAAACCAAGTCCATTTCTTGCCTTTTACCTATACTTGCACGAGGACCGCACTTGGAGGCATGATGTTAACAAGGACAACTCAAAAACCTTGCTCTAATGCCAAGTTTACAAGACTCATCCCCAAAATGCTTGATAATCATACCTGGGCTTTACTCCTTTTTGATAAGTAACCCAAAATACCAAAGTTGCCCCCAACGCTCTTCAGACAAAAGAAACACGTACTCTTTTTCGATTCATGGCACTACTTCTTAAGCAACCTCGACTTCTGTGCAACAGCCCTAAAGGGTTATCAAAACTGAGAAAACGTGTGAATGAACAAAAATATATTTTAAAAAAAAGTAGTTTGAAAGAACGTAAGATATTTACCCTCTATTTTGTAAAACAATCCATTCATATGTAAAATCTTCATATCTCGACAAAACATGTAACAAAGAAGAAATCTCGAAGTACGTGCAAAATATAGAAAATCCAACAATATCAGAAGGTAAGTCAACATAAAACCATATAAAAACAATATAACCATATCCAGTCACATATAACCAACTAGTATCTGTCAATCAACTTATATACGAAATACCAATGTACTAATAGAAACAAATCCCACATAACCAACCCATCCTCGATGCCTTAGTGCCAATTATCATACCACATAACCACTCGGGGATACAACATCCGAGGCTCCGCTTAGGGATAGAGCATCTGAGCATCAACCACATAATCAACGACACTATCGATAGGCCCATCACTCGGGAAAATGAGGTTTACCTCGATGTCTGAGTTATCATACACTAGTCTCAGTAAAATGAGTTATCATACACATACAAGTCACATAATAGATATCGGGAAAATACACTTTTATAACATATATCAATTTCTAAACACAAAATCCACGTCTCAGAATCTGGGCATAATCCCATAACACACAATATAAGCAAACATCGTAAAACGTGCATTTAGAACAATTTCCGTAAACTCGCCAAAAATATTTAAAATCACAATCAAGCCAATATCGCATAAATCATATCATAAAGCATTTAAAATGCTTAAATATGCATCCATCCTAGTTTAAAGAAAGGAAAGTCCACTCACACATACGGTCCACACAGTGGAGATCCGACTTGCACGCCTTTTTGTGATTCCCGAAAACGTTACCTCTTGTCATGAATCACTTCTAAGGGTCACTAATTATCCCAAATAACTCATATTTTAATCCCTCAATTTTTGGGATTTTAAACAAATTTAAAATAAATCATAAACCTTCGGACAATCAAAGATACCCTAAGACGATGTCTGATCGTCTTGAAAAATGTACCATTAGATTCATAACATCGAATATAACAAAACATATGTTGTCCGGAATCCCAGGAGGTGGGACACGTGCCCTCACTACCCGTTTGATTGTAATTCGGGTCTCCCGACCCGTCGCTCAACCCTACTCGAAATTGTCTAATTATCAACCATTATTCACATGTAATTCATCTAATCTATCCTATTCAATCCAAGAAACAAGAATTCATTCTCAAAATCATGAATCCTCCTCACCTAATTGTCAAGACCCAAATCAAAAAATTTTGGTCATTCATTCCCAGCTATCCCGCGTCCAATTCCATTGATTCTCAACTCAATTCTAATCCCAAGGGACCAAGGTTCATCACAGCACCCTTAATTTCGAGTTTCAAGTTCGAAATCTCATGGCCCAATCTAGGGAAGCAGAGTTTGAAAGTTCGAATGACAGGACCCACCCCGATTATCGCCTCGATAATCGGGAAGCATCCTTCTCCCGTCTGACAATCGAATCCAAAAGACCGGAAAACTAATTAATATTACAACACACCCATTGTCAGACCAGGGAGATTAAACAAATACATCCGACTGGACGTCAAGTCCACAGTTTCACAGAGCATAATAATACAAAACAGGTTAAAGAACAAATCCTACTCTGTGAACTAACTACTCCGCAACGGAAAACGTTATGCCTCCGCCTCTGCCTCGGCGCTTGCCCCCGCACCTGTACCACGACCTGGAGGGAATTTAAAAAAACAAAGTGTGAGTGGACCGAAACATAAGTTTTACAGAAAACAGTTTTTTCCGAAATCGGGTTCGCCCTCCATTTTGTAACACGCATGCATAACCGAATATTCAGAAATCGCGTATTAAACCTTTGAAAACTCTTTTTCCGAAAACACATGAAAAACGTTACAGAAAATCGTCGTAACTCATGTAAAACCATTTAATATTACCAGATTCCAGAAACTGTCATTTTGAAACATCAATTGCACAAATCAAGTAAAAAGTATATCAATAATCACAGTTAAGCCGTTGGATCCATCTGAGTCTTTAAACTCAACATTAGGCCTTCCCGGGATATCAACGAGTCTTTAAACTCAAAACATGATTAGTAGGCCTCGGGGGTATCACAATCATCGAGTCTTTAAACTCACGAGTCTTTAAACTCAATCGGGGTCCTTAAACCCAAATTTCGAGCCCGCCCCCGTCATCAACAAACCGGGTCTTTAAACCCAAAACCAGATCCAACAATCAACCGGGTCTTTAAATCCAAAACCGTTTTTAAAACACAATAAACCAGGATTCATCACAAACCGTTTCCCAACATCATTCCGAAATCATATCACATCATAGTAGGACTTATGTCCGAATTCACATGCAAATTCCAACACATGCAATTTCCGAAAATCACTTCACAATTATGATCAAAACATCATAAATCCGTAACATGCACAATCATATCCAGATACTTCATCAAAATCATCACGCATGTATAAGCGAAAACCGTAACCTCGAAATGCGTGAAATACGATAAATATCTCGCAAAGTGCGAAAACACGTAAAACCGATATATCATATCACCATCGTAAAATCATATGTAAAACCATAAGATAAACAAGAAAAATAGTCATGCATGCCCAGTTTAGAAATCAAAAAGTCCACTCACAGTCTTAGGACGCGTCAATCGCGTCCCACGTGCTCCTCCGTAGCTTCGGAAGTGTCCGGGCCTGTAAAAACGTACAAGAAGGGTTACAAACATCCCAAAACAACTCGTAGGATTTTTTCCTAATTTTCCCGGATTTTTCGGCGAAATTAAACTTAGAGACTTAACCTTCCGGACTCCCGAAATTATCCCGAACGACTCCCGAACAACTCGAATCCTAAAGGTAAAATGTTAATTAGACTGAAAGGAACAATTTCTATGTTGACCGTGATCGGAGTTAACATCGCACGCGCCGTCACGCGCCGCCCAAAGTGGCTGCGCGTGAGGGCCACGCACCAAGCTACAGTGTCTTCGTTCTTACCCGGATAGACTGATAAACGGGTCTATTACCCGCGACTCAACCCGACCAGTTCAAGCTCAATTCTCAATCAATTCCTCTCGTTTTTTAACCTATTATCTTCTCTAATCCGTTAATTTTAGGTCTGTGCTGATGATCAACATAGACAAACACCTAATCGACCTAACTCAAGCTCGAACAGTCGAACAAGTCGACTTCTGGAACTCACCCAACTAACTCCATTCTCAAATTAATTTCACCAGTAGTTTAAGGGGACCTATACGAACACAATAGCACAAACAATTGAACTCGCCGTTACCTGGAAGTCGTCGTCCTCAAGCTCGAAAATTCTCAGAACCAGGGAGCTCAGTTCTTGGCCAATTCGTGAGTGGCGTCCTTCGAAAACGATGTGGTTGGTTTCCTTTTGCTCCCAGAAGACTAGAACGGCCCTTAGTTTAGCTCGAATGTTCCCACAATTTGATCTTCAATTTTCCCTCCAACTAGTTTTCCCTCGAACTGGAACTTGGGTTCTTGGGCAATCCGTGCTCGAAACCCTTCAGTTCTTGCACGGTCGAGATTCAATCACTCCCAGAAAACTCCTTACGTGTTTAGATTTGTCTCTCAAGCCGTAGAAATCGAATTCAGAGTTTTCCCCCCAAAAACCCGAACATGGTTCTTCACGGTTTCTCTCAGTCTCACCTTCACACTGATGCACAAAAATGACCCAAATGAATTCTCTAACTCGGTTAATCAATCAATGCGGCAAGCAACCCGTGGGAGGCACTCTGAATCTCTCTGGAAAATATTTCCCGCACACAGAGCCCACGACCATTTTTAAAACTCCCCGTGCACTGAAGCTCTGCACAGCCACGATGGGGTGCTTCCAATACCTCAATTTCCATAAACAATCCCACCGTCCAGTCCACTACAGCTTAAACAATTGGATCGTGCAAAACCACCAAGCACGGTGGTGCAGTAACCAGACTCCCACGGCTGCACACTCTGTTTTTCACGGTGGTGAACAGTACCCCGTGTAAAAAGACCAAAATGCCCCTATGTGCAATAATTACCAAATTGCCCTCCAACTTCCGTGACCCGTATCTCGGTCATCCGACGTCCGTTTCACGCGTGCCGCCTGTCGTCGTACTCAGGGCGTCGAGACAAACATAACGGTCTTCGAGTCAAATGAGTATCAATTGTCAAACAAAAAGTCAACTTTTTCCCTTTATAACGTTCAATTTACGATAATGCCCCCTGAACTTCTGAACATCATAACTTTCACCTCGGGCGTCCGAATCGGACGTGCCACCTGTCTATGAACTCGTAACGTCCCGAACTACGTCACGATCATCGCTTAACGTCCGTTCGACCTCCCAATCAAAAAGTCAACAAATTGACCACACAAATCACAGGGGTAAAAACGTCATTTTATTCAATATTTTACAATATTACATATCAGAATGTCCGGGGCGTTACAATCTCCCCCCCTTAAGAAATTTCGTCCCGAAATTTCAAGGAAACAAGTAGGGGAATTGTTCTCGCATCTGTGCCTCGGGTTCCCATGTGGCTTCCTCCATATCCTGGTTCCTCCAGAGTACCTTTACCAGAGGAACGGTCTTCCGACGTAGTACTTTATCCTTTCGGTCTAAAATCTACCGGCTGTTCTTCAAAGCTCAAGTCATCTCGAAGTTCAATGGGTTGTTCCTCCAGTACATGAGATGCGTCAAACACATATTTCCGCAACATCGACACATGAAAAACATCGTGGACCCTTGAAAGTTCTGGCGGTAGTGCTAACCGGTAGGCCACCGGGCCAATCCTCTCGGTAATCTCATACGGTCCAATATAACGAGGGCTCAACTTCCCTCGCCTGCCGAATCTCACCACACCCTTCCAAGGGGAAAATTTCAGAAATACCCGATCTCCGACTGCAAACTCAAGATCTCGAATCCGATGGTCCACATAGCTCTTTTGTCTGTCTTGGGCTTCCTTGAGCCGATCCCTGATGAGTTTGACCTTCTAGGTCGTCAGTTCCACCAATTCGGATTTAGTCAGCTTCCTTTCACCCACATCCGTCCAACACAACGGGGTTCTGCACTGCCGTCCGTACAAGGCTTCGTACGGAGCCATCCCAATGCTCGCCTGATAGCTGTTGTTGTAGGCAAATTCCATCAAGGCTAGATGTGACTCCCAAGTATCCTAAAATTGTAGAACGCAAGCTCGCATCATATCCTCCAATATCTGGATGGTTCGCTCAGACTGGCCGTCAGTCTGAGGATGAAATGCAGTACTGAAACGAAGTTTCGTGCCAAAGGCTTCCTGTAGACTTTGCCAAAACCGAGAAGTAAACCTCGGGTCTCTGTCCGAAACTATTGATTCTGGAGTACCGTGCAAACGGATGATCTCGTCGAGAAACAACTGAGCCAACTGTGTCATCCTGAAATTCTCTCGCACCGGCAATAAATGAGCTGATTTCGTAAGGCTGTCCACAATCACCCAAACTCCATCGTGACCTCTGGGTGTCCTCGGAAGTCCAAACACAAAATCCATCGTTAAGTGATCCCATTTCCATTCCGGGATAGGTAGGGGTTGCAAGGCTCCATAAGGTCGTTGTCTCTCAGCCTTCACTTGCTGGCAAATCAGACACCTGCTGACAAACTCGGCAATCTCCCGTTTCATTCCCGGCCACCAGTAGTGCTCTCGCAAGGTACGATACATCTTGGTCCCACCAGGATGCATCGCATAGGCCGAACTATGAGCTTCGTCCAAGATCTCCTTCTTCAGTGCCTCAACGTCGGGCACGCACAACCGTCCTTCTTTTAGTAAAGCTCCATCCTCCCTGACTGTAAAATCTAGCCGTTCACCGGCTTCCACTTCAATCCGAAGTACACATGAGACAGGATCTTGAGATTGAGCCTCAACGATCCGATCGATCAAAAGTGGTCTCACATGAAAATTGGCCAGCAAGACACCTTGGCCATCCAATTCCAAATCAATGCTAGTTTTGCGGAGTTCAACCAAAAGTGGTAAATGAACCGTCCGTAGATGTGCCACAGAATGCGTTGACTTCCGGCTTAGAGCATCAGCCACCACATTGGCTTTTCCCGGGTGGTACTCAATTGTGCAATCATAGTCCTTAATTAGCTCTAGCCACCGTCGTTGCCTCACATTTAACTCCTTCTGAGTGAACAAGTACTTCAGGCTCTTATGATCCGTGAACATTCTACAAGTCGCACCATACAGGTGATGTCTCAAAATCTTCAACGCATGCACAACAGCAGCTAACTCCAAATCGTGCGTAGGATAATTGTGCTCATGCGGTTTCAACTGGCGCGAAGCATAGGCAATCACTTTCCCATGCTGCATTAGCACATATCCCAAACCCTGCAAGGATGCATCACTGTACACCTCGAATTCCCCACTGTCGTCTGGAAGGGTCAGTATAGGAGCAGATGTCAACCTTTCCTTTAGCTCCCGAAAACTACGCTCACAATCGTCATCCCACTCAAACTTGACTCCCTTCCGCGTCAGTCGTGTCAACGGGGCAGCAATGGTAGAGAAACCCTCTACAAACCTCCTGTAGTAACCAGCCAAACCCAAGAAACTTCTGACTTTAGTGACGGTCCTCGGTTGTTCCCACTTCGCCACTGCCTCAATTTTCTGAGAATCCACACTGATCCCGTCAGTTGATAGCACATGCCCCAAGAAACTCACGCTCGTCAACCAAAACTGACACTTTCTGAGCTTCGCATACAACTGGTTTCCCCTCAAGGTACCCAGCACCATCCTTAAGTGCTCCTCGTGCGCTTCCGCACTCCTCGAGTAGACTAGGATATCGTCAATGAACACGATGACAAAGCGATCCAAGTAAGGCTGCAACACTCGGTTCATCAAATCCATAAACGCTGCGGGTGCATTGGTCAAACCAAACGGCATCACAAGGAACTCATAATGACCATATCGGGTCCTTAAGGCTGTCTTGGGTACATCCTCATCCTTAACCCGCAACTGATGATACCCAGAACGAAGATCAATTTTGGAGTAGTACTGTGCTCCTCGCAGCTGATCGAACAAATCATCGATCCGAGGCAACGGGTATTTGTTCCTGACCGTTACTTTATTCAGTTACCTGTAATCGATGCAGAGTCTCAAACTCCCATCCTTTTTCTTCACAAACAGCACCGGGGCTCCCCAGGGGGATACACTCGGTCGAATAAACCCCATCTCAAGTAATTCTTGTAACTGCGCCTTCAGTTCTTTCAACTCAGCTGGCGCCATACGATACGGAGTCTGAGAGATAGGTTGTGTACCTGGAACTAGATCAACAGTGAACTCGACATCTCGATGCGGTGGCAATCCCGGTAGATCCTCCGGAAAGACATCCGGGAACTCCCGTACTATCGGTATATCCTCCACCCTCAATGGTGCAGCTCGTGAGTCCATCACTTGAGCTAAGTATCCCTGGCACCCTTTCCTCAACAACTTACTTGCCTTCAGGGATGAAATCACTCCGACAGGAGTTGCTCGCTGAATTCCGTGAAAGGTGGTTTTCGGTAATCCCGGGCTCCGAAAAGTAACCTTCTTATCGACACATTCGATAGAAGCATGATGGAGCGTCAACCAGTCCATTCCCAAAATGACATCAAAGTCGTGCAAGTCCAAGAGTATCAAATCTGCCATCAGACCAACATCACCTACCATTACGGGACACTCCCGCAACACTTGATTTACCACAAATACATCTCCCGTGGGTGTACTCACACCCAAGTCACAGTCCAAGGCGGACACCTCTCTACCCGCCAACAACTCACAGTCCCGTGAAATAAATGAATGAGTAGCTTCAGGATCAATTAAAGCACAAACATCATGCCTAAAGATCGTGAGTGTACCTGTCACAACACCAGGTGCTGCCCTGGCCTCCTGCTGCGTAACAACAAAAACTCGGGCCTGTGGTCCAGCTGCTCGCCCACGGCCCCGACCCCTCTGTCCATTAGCCGCTCCAGTACCACCTCCTCGAGTACTCCCAGTTCCGGAAACTGCAGCTGTGCTCCGCCCCTGATCTGCTCCACCCCAACCAGCCCCACCACCTTGTGGCAAAGATGGACACTCCCTCCGATAGTGGCCCCGCTCGCCACAGAAGAAACAGATAACACTGGAAGCATCGCGAGCAAAACCACCACCCTGTCGTCCCGTGGAAGCAACCGAAGTCGCGCTCGCCTGCGGAGCAGTCTGCACCCTAGGCGCTCGTAATCCGGGACTCTGATAGTTACCAGGTCTGCCATAACGATCATTGCCTGCAGATGAGGCTCCACCATAACGTCCCTTCTTCGGGGCTCCCTGACCATACGATCCAGAATATGAACGCCCTCGACGTTGTCCACCACCAGAGTACTGTGGACGTGTCGGGAGACTGGCCTCAACCCGCACTACGGCATCTGACAACTCCCTGAGAGTAGCAAAAGCTCCGGCCGTCACAATGGCCCGTATCTCACCCCGTAGGCCAAGCACAAACCTACGACATTTCTCAGCCTCAGTAGATACAAAGGTAGGAGCAAAACGGGCTAGCATCTGAAAATTCTGCTCATATTCAGCTACAGACATGCTCCCCTGCTGAAGCTGCAGAAACTCGGTCTCCCTAGCATCACGGAATGAACGGGGATAATACTGATCCAGAAACCGTTCACGAAAGGTCTCCCAAGTCACTGTGCGGGCATCCCAACCCGACAACTCCAGAGTGTACCACCACTCATAAGCAGATCCATCGAGCAAAAAGGTAGCGAAAACAACTCGCTCCTCAGGAGGACAGTGCATCACAGCAAAAATCCGCTCGAACCGAGAAATCCAACGGTGAGCATCCTCGGGATCCGCTCCACCACTAAACACCGTAGCCCCAAGACGCTGGGCTCACTCGATTGAAACACTCTCGGCGGCGCCATTAGGTCGTGGAGGGGGTTCGCGTAGCGGAGGCATGGCCGGTCGTCCTTCTCTGAAAGAGGCATAAGTTAGTATAAAAATCAAGGCACACCCGAGTGCCAGACACGAATCGTAAACCTAGGCTCTGATACCAATTGACAGGACCCACCCCGATTATCGCCTCGATAATCGGGAAGCATCCTGCTCCCGTCTAACAATCGAATCCAAAAGACCGGAAAACTAATTAATATTACAACACACCCATTGTCAGACCAGGGAGATTAAACAAATACATCCGACTGGACGTCAAGTCCACAGTTTCACAGAGCATAAAAATACAAAACAGGTTAAAGAACAAATCCTACTCTGTGAACTAACTACCCCGCAACGGAAAACTTTATGCCTCCGCCTCTGCCTCGGCGCTTGCCCCCGCACCTGTACCACGACCTGGAGGGAATTTAAAACAACAAAGTGTGAGTGGACCGAAACATAAGTTTTACAGAAAACAGTTTTTCCGAAATCGGGTTCGCCCTCCAGTTTTGTAACACGCATGCATAACCGAATATTCAGAAATCGCGTATTAAACCTTTGAAAACTCTTTTTCCGAAAATACATGAAAAACGTTACAGAAAATCGTCGTAACTCATGTAAAACCATTTAATATTACCAAATTCCAGAAACTGTCATTTTGAAACATCAATTGCACAAATCAAGTAAAAAGTATATCAATAATCACAGTTAAGCCGTTGGATCCATCCGAGTCTTTAAACTCAACATTAGGCCTTCCCGGGATATCAACGAGTCTTTAAACTCAAAACATGATTAGTAGGCCTCGGGGGTATCACAATCATCGAGTCTTTAAACTCACGAGTCTTTAAACTCAATCTGGGTCCTTAAACCCAATTTTCGGGCCCGCCCCCGTCATCAACAAACCGGGTCTTTAAACCCAAAACCAGATCCAACAATCAATCGGGTCTTTAAACCCAAAACCGTTTTTAAAACACAATAAACCAGGATTCATCACAAACCGTTTCCCAACATCATTCCGAAATCATATCACATCATAGTAGGACTTATGTCCGAATTCACATGCAAATTCCAACACATGCAATTTCCGAAAATCACTTCACAATTATGATCAAAACATCATAAATCCGTAACATGCACAATCATATCCAGATACTTCATCAAAATCATCACGCATGCATAAGCGAAAACCGTAACCTCGAAATGCGTGAAATACGATAAATATCTCGCAAAGTGTGAAAACACGTAAAACCGAAATATCATATCACCATCGTAAAATCATATGTAAAACCATAAGATAAACAAGAAAAATAGTCATGCATGTCCAGTTTAGAAATCAAAAAGTCCACTCACAGTCTTAGGACGCGTCAATCGCGTCCCACGCGCTCCTCCGTAGCTTCGGAAGTGTCCGGGCCTGTAAAAACGTACAAGAAGGGTTACAAACATCCCAAAACAACTCGTAGGATTTTTTCCTAATTTTCCCGGATTTTTCGGCTAAATTAAACTTAGAGACTTAACCTTCCGGACTCCCGAAATTATCCCGAACGACTCCCGAACAACTCGAATCCTAAAGGTAAAATGTTAATTAGACTGAAAGGAACAATTTCTATGTTGACCGTGATCGGAGTTAACATCGCATGCGCCGTCACGCGCCGCCCAAAGTGGCTGCGCGTGAGGGCCACGCGCCAAGCTACAGTGTCTTCGTTCTTACCCAGATAGACTGATAAACGGGTCTATTACCCGCGACTCAACCCGACCAGTTCAAGCTCAATTCTCAATCAATTCCTCTCGTTTTTGATCCTATTATCTTCTCTAATCCGTTAATTTTAGGTCTGTGCTGATGATCAACGTCGACAAACACCTAATCGAACAAACTCAAGCTCGAACAGTCGAACAAGTCGACTTCTGGAACTCACCCAACTAACTCCGTTCTCAAATTAATTTCACCAGTAGCTTAAGGGGACCTATACGAACACAATAGCACAAACAATTGAACTCGCCGTTACCTGGAAGTCGTCGTCCTCAAGCTCGAAAATTCTCAGAACCAGGGAGCTCAGTTCTTGGCCAATTCGTGAGTAGCGTCCTTCGAAGTCGATGTGGTTGGTTTCCTTTTGCTCCCAGAAGACTAGAACGGCCCTTAGTTTAGCTCGAATGTCCCCACAATTTGATCTTCAATTTTCCCTCCAACTGGTTTTTCCCTCGAACTGGAACTTGGGTTCTTGGGCAATCCGTGCTCGAAACCCTTCAGTTCTTGCACGGTCGAGATTCAATCACTCCCAGAAAACTCCCTACGTGTTTAGATTTGTCTCTCAAGCCGTAGAAATCGAATTCAAAGTTTTCCCCCCAAAAACCCGAACATGGTTCTTCACGGTTTCTCTCAGTCTCACCTTCACACTGATGCACAAAAATGACCCAAATGAATTCTCTAACTCGGTTAATCGATCAATGCGGCAAGCAACCCGTGGGAGGCACTCTGAATCTCTCTGGAAAATGTTTCCCGCACACAGAGCCCACGGCCATTTTTAAAACTCACTGTGCACTGAAGCTCTGCACAGCCACGATGGGGTGCTTCCAATACCTCAATTTCCATAAACAATCCCACCGTCCAGTCCACTACAGCTTAAACAATTGGATCGTGCAAAACCACCACGCATGGTGGTGCAGTAACCAGACTCCCACGGCTGCACACTCTGTTTTTCACGGTGGTGAACAGTACCCCGTGTAAAAAGACCAAAATGCCCCTCTGTGCAATAATTACCAAATTGCCCTCCAACTTCCGTGACCCGTATCTCGGTCATCCGACGTCCGTTTCACGCGTGCCGCCTGTCGTCGTACTCAGGGCGTCGAGACGAACATAACGGTCTTCGAGTCAAATGAGTATCAATTGTCAAACAAAAACTCAACTTTTTCCCTTTATAACATCCAATTTACGATAATGCCCCCTGAACTTCCGAACATCATAACTTTCACCTCGGGCGTCCGAATTGGACGTGCCACCTGTCTATGAACTCGTAACATCCCGAACTACGTCACGGTCATCGCTCAACGTCCGTTCGACCTCCCAATCAAAAAGTCAACAAATTGACCACACAAATCACAGGGGTAAAAACGTCATTTTATTCAATATTTTACAATATTACATTTCAGAATGTCCGGGGCGTTACATCGAATTCTGGGTTTTCTCCATCTTTTTTTTCTCGTTTCCCTTCTCCCTTGTTGGTTCTCTCTTCCCTTCTCCCTTTCTGGTTCTCTCTTCCCTCACCTCACGGTTTTGGGCATGGATTTTGGTTAGTTTTTCTAGAAGTGTCATCATGATCACATATACACAACACATAAATACACACACACACACACACAAGTACACACACAACCCACCAAGTCAGTGCATCCAATTCCAAGGAGACAAGGACATGTGTCACAATCTCATGCAACCCACAAAATATCTGCTTATGTAAAATTACCGAAATGCCCTCCAAAGCCAAATTACCATGCCCCTATTAATCTTAATCTTGTCGCATGCTCAAACGATTTTCGATTATCACGTGCTACCTATCTACATGCCCAAATGATCTTCAATTATCGCATGCTACCTGTCTACATATTCAAAATTTTGAGGCTTACACAATGATAGAGACGAAATATTCACATGAAATTCCAAGTTAAAAGTCAACGAAAACAGTAATAGAGGCAAAATGATCAATTTTTGTTAAAAATTTCCACAGTACATTTTCAGATGTTCCAGAACGTTAGAATGAGAGCCCAGCTTGTGCAGATATGACAAATATACAGTCTTCTAGATCTATGGTTGGTATGATTACTGCGTTAATGTATAAAATTGTCAAGCATCGCACAATAAAACCTCTACATACAGATTTTTGGACGATGAGAATCCAGCTGCTACTCAAAGAATTGAATTTTCTTTTTCGGTCTTTAGCAAAGAGTGGCCCGATGTTAATGGCTTCTTCAATCAAGCTGATTTTTTTCTAGCCAAACAACAATAAATAAATAAACCAAATAAAAAATCGAAACTCCAAGTCCACATTCATCTACTTCATCCTCTCCTAGACCCAGCCAGTCCCCACACTGCATCAGAATGATGACCCAAACCCAGCCAGCAAGTTCTTAAAATCGAGGACCGAAAAGCTCTCCGACTCCTCAAGAGGTTGTAAAGACAACCATGGCATGGCTGGTGTCACGAAGAAGCCCAACATATAAGCTCGAGAAGGCTTGCATGGCTCTCTTGTAGTCGCCGCTACTTTCGAGGATCTCAGTGATCCCACCGCCATTGTACTCACCGGTGGTCCCATCTGATCCCCTATCTCAACCTCTCTGATCCCGTACCTCGACCTCTCTGTAACCTATTTTGTTTTTTTCTTGTATTATATTTTGTTAGGGAAATTTTTTTAGAAATTGTTTTTGCAATTTTATTTTACTGTTTACTTTTTTATTATTTTATTATTAATTATTTTTAAAATATATTCAACTTTAATTTTTTTTGTTATTGTTTTTTATCTACATAGAGTCCGAATCATAATGAAAAAGGGTCTCATAAGTGCACAAGTGACACTTAACGGATTTTTTTAAATAGATTGCTAATGGTGGGTACCTAAATGTTATATTTTGATAATTTGAATACTTAGAATCTAATTTTTATAGTTGAGGTACGAATTTGAGACCCTTATAGTTTTGCTACTTTTGTGCATTTTTTCCTAAAATTTAATGTTTACACATAAATTATAGAATTTGAGAAATAACATCTCTTTCTATGGCATTTAAAATGGGGATTTGTGGTATCCAATTAGCTTGTTAGAAATTCCATTTTTTTATGAATCCAAATAAGAGAATTGATATATATATATATATATGAATTTCAAAATTCTGACTTTTTACTAAATCTCTTGATATTTTCTATCATCCAAACACACCCGAAGGGATTTAATAAGTTCAAATCTAAGAATTTGAAATGATCTTTAAATTAGTCATTTGAGTGAATTTGGTTCTCTAGCATGCAAAAAAATCTTTATTTCCATTTTTTTTTTATCATTTTTCCTATCCTCTTTTCTTTTCATCATTTTTTCTTCATCCTTTTTTTTTTCTAGTACTTTTGACCAAAAACATCTTTGTTTTTATTATTTTTTCATCTTCATTTCTTCACAATTTTTTCTCTTGCTGAGAACAATTTCTAGGGTGTTTGTTTTCATAATTAGGGTTTCAACTAATTAGAATATTCTCTATGGAATAATTATTTTTCTACTGTAAAATCCCAATCACATATAGGAAACACCCTAATCACAAGTTGAAAAAACAAATTGGGCAAGATTAAACAATCTGGATTCATGAACCAAATTTTATTATCTCCATGATCGATTTAGATGATTAATCTGATTAGTTTACATATAATGTCTTTGGAATAAATTGGATTTATTAACTGTATATTTACTAAGAAATTGTTAGTAACCTATTATTATATAGGCATCAAAGGAATCTTATGGTGTTCAATTATTAGATCTTATTATTGTGTGTATTCTTGTTTTCATATATATATATATATATATATATATATATATGTGTGTGTGTGTGTGTGTGTGTGTGTGTACATATACATATATATATATATGTGTATATATATATACACAAACATATACATGTTCTTGTTTTCATTTATACTCCAGGTTTTTGTATCGATCATGTGAAAATATTCATCTCGTATAGTTCTAACTAGTTACTAATCATCAATTATGATCATTGTCTATAGAATTGGTACTTTTATGATGATGTCAAATTATCATACACTATCACAATGATGACTAGCCTCTCATTGATTGTAAAGTTTTTAGTTTTAATAATTTTTTTTCTCAGATTGATTTGTTTATAAAACTATTATTTGCTTATATTTTTTTTTTCATATTGATCGATTTGTTAGCCTTTCATTGGTTTTATCAAAAATAATTAATCAAACTATTAGAATCCGTTTATAAAACTCATCAAATTTCATGAAAAGAAAAAACAAAAAATTGAACAAAGTCTACCAAATTCTACAACAATTAATCTAAAATTCTGCAAAACTCTGTCAAATTCTATAAACCTCAAAAATCTTCAAAACTCAACAATATAACTATATATAATTTCATCAATAACTTTGTAAAAGTTAATAAAAGTCTACAAGAATCTACTAAATCTATAAAAATTAATCACCTCAACAACTCTACAATTATCTATATAAATCTGAATTCAATATGCCCACTTTAGATTGCTAAATAAGAGAATTTCAAATGAAGGAATTTAGAATCCCTTCATTTGAAAACAAATCTAAATACTTATTGCCAAACAGGCCCTTTAGGTTTCTAGATTACTAAAATGGTATATTCATGATAAATAGGTAAATTTGACAGGACCCGTCCTCGCAGGACATAGATAACCATGCCCGGTCCTGCTCCCGTCTGATAAGTCAACTGAAGTTCCGAAACTACCCTCAGCACTTGTCAAACAAGGGATAACCGTACCTGTGCCCACTCATGCCTCCACCTCTCGAATAGCCTCAATCATCACGCCAGGACCTGGAGAATCAATACAACAGAAAAGGTGTGAGTGGACAAAACAAAGGTTTATAAATACATTTAACAAAATACATTCTTACCCTCCAGTTTCAAAAACATGCATGCATATCATAAAATAAGAGTCATAGTGTGCAATAAATCAAGTATGAACAGTGGACCAATAAAATCAAAACATGTTTTCCCATGGTCCGTAAAACTCATGTTTCTCAAATAAGTGCACAACATAAAACACATGTTTCTCAAATTAGTGCACGATATAAAGTATCTGGACACAAATATCAACAAATCATAATACCACCAATCCTCAATATTCAATCTTAATATCCAAGTAACCCGTCACGATATCAATGCAACACGAGCAAACCCGGGTATCTCATGTCCGAGTATCTCCCCAGGATCTACGACGTCTGGGGTAATATCATCTCCAGGATCTACGACGTCTGGAGGATATCATCATAATCTCACACTCCTGAGACTGAGCCTCCCTCGGAGCTACTCATCTTCAGGTAGTGGATCGTGACTACTCCAGGATCTACGACGTCTGGAGGAGACTATCAAATCACAGAGGATGGTATATGTGGAATAGTCACCAAATGTCACCAAATCCAATAATCTCATTTTAAAACCATTCAAATCTCAAATCAAATCAAACACTTCAATAGGGCCTCTGCCCGAAACATAGCTTTCACAAAGCAAGTTCCACAAATCCATCATAAAAACAGTGTCCAGAATTTACTTTATAAATCAAAATCATCAATTTCATCATATTCACATGAGACACCAAATCTGAGTCAAAATCACTATCCAATTGGGTCTCAAGCCAAAAATATCATTTTCACGTAAATCCGTGCAATCGCAACCTCAGTTGCCATTTTCATATAAATCCAAAAAATATATCCAAAAACATTACAATTTCATCAAATCAATTTCCTGACTCATAATCTGACTCAAAACCAATCTCAAATCCCGGGCCTTCGCCCAAAACAACAGTTTCACAATTTTCTCGAAAATCGTGCCCAAATTCATATAAAACAATATAATATTCCAAAATTTCGAAAATCATCATATCGAAACATCAATCATACCAAATCATGTCAAATCATATCATAAAGCATTTAAAACATATATGCATGCATTCAGGGTAGAAAACAAAAGTCCACTCACACACAGTCCATATCGCTCGCTTTCCCAGCTGCACGTTTTTCCGTAAATTTCGGAAGTCACCATTCCTGTCCAAAATCATTATCGAGGGTTACTCACATCTCAACATACCTCATATAATTTTCCCCAATTTTTTCGATATTTAAATACGTATTTAAACATAACATAAACCTTCGGACCCTCGAAACAATATCGAAACGGTGTCCAATTTCCTCGAAACCAGGGCCAAAATGTTCGTTACATTAAATAGGACAAGTTTCATGTTGAACTCACCTTGGGATTCATGCCCACGTGCCGTCACGCGCCTGCTACAGTGTCACCACCTTCACCCGTTTCTCTGTCATTCGGGTCCTGCAACCCGCGAGGTGACTCGGTTCGATTGCTATCAATTCGACATCAATTCCTACAATTCAATTATCCCTTAGCATCGTTATAGGCCCAATTTAGGTTCTGTCAATCCAATTATATAAAATCTTACCTTAATCCCATCGACTTGAACTCGATTTCGGGAGGAACACAGAATACTGTGCAATCTTCGAAGGTCATCATTCACCATCGTTTTCCTTCAATTGATGCATCAGAAAGCATCATTGGGTCCTAATAAACGCATTTCTAGGATCAATTTCATCATTCCATGTCTCAATTTCCTCGACTCAGGCTCGAACATTCCAAGTCTTCCCCTTCTCTGTTCTAGGGCAAAACGACGCTAATTCACGTCAATTATCAGTGGGTTCGACTCGTCTCAAGCCGAGGGAGCTAAATTCATGATCAATTTCATTCATAAACGTCTAAGAATTCGAATTCGATCCTAAGGTTCTTTAATGGTTTTTTCGGGTTTTCTGGGTTTCTAAGTTGGGTTTTAGCTGAGTTCAAGGGCCAATTACTTCTCTTTGTTTTCCTCTCAATCCCCAGTTCTCAATTGGGTTGTGGTTACTGCTGGTGAGATCGATCAAGTAAGCCTTGTCTCTGTTTTTATCCTTGTACAAACATATCCTTAATTCAAACTTATCACCATTGCCACTAATTCAGCCTTAATGGTGACTGATGTCACCAATCAACTCACTCTTATCCGAATCAGTGAGGGACAGATGTCCATTTAAGGCTAATTTCCCCTGATGAGTCATCAGATTGGCAAAAGATCAATTTACCCTTGTCATAACAAATTACTAAAATGCCCTTCGCAGTTCTCAACCCATAACTTTCACATTCGACCTCCAATTGACGCATGCCGCCTGTCTACAGATTCAGCGTTCTGAGACCTATCCAATGGTACTTACGGAAAGTCCAAACACGGTCACGATCAAAAGGTCAACAAATTGCCCCTTTTGATTAATTTACCAAATTACCCTTAAACTTCCGAACATCGTAACTTTTTCCTCGAATGTCGGAATCGGGCATGCCACCTGTCTATGAACTCGTGACGTCCCGAACTACATCACAGGTATCAGTAAAAGTCCGTTTGTCAACTCGAGCAAAAAGTCAACCCCTCGCCCAATTCCAGGGGCAAAATCGTCATTTTCTTCAACTTTTTTCAAATTTTCCTTTTTTCGAATTTCTGGGTCGTTACAACCTTCCCCCCTTAAGGAATTTGATCCTCGAAATTCCAATCAGTAGTACCATGATTATCATATCCATAATCAATCGCATATGTATGTGAACCAAAAACACAATCAATCGCATCCCTTCTGGTTCAACCAAACCGGGTATTAGTCCAAATCAAACTTATGGAACCTCATCAATATAGTCCCCATCACTAGGCCAACATCGGGACATATCTCTCTGTAGACCTCTGCCCCATGCACAGATGCCTAATCGTGTGATATAAAAAAATCATAAGTATCAATATCATCATCCCAATCACATATCATCCACTCATGACATGGTACCATGGCTGCAATCACCATGCATAGGAAATCAGGCCAATAACCTCATACAGTTCAATAAATCGGGAACTCGTTCCCCTCGGCAAGTCAATCGCTACATATCCCTTTTCCTAGGGTCACTAAGCATAATGAATTTAACTTTGGCTTTTGTTGTTTTATCATCATAGGCCTCACTGATGCCAACCTCCTGCCAATCACTGGCACTCAGTATAATCAGCCATATGATATCACAAATCATATCCAATCCTTAACCTCATCTCCATCCAAGTATGATCTTGCAGTCGGATCCCAATAGTCCAAATGACCAAACTCATGTACCACTCCAATCCTATGGAGTTCCATCAATAGCAAGATTTCACCTACATTATCAGACATGTCAATTCTTGACTGGCTATCTCATTAGCCTCCTCACGAATGATACCTGACCTAGTAACACGGCGTAATCTCAATGTATCCTGACCATTGCCTCATCACACATTAAGCCTTTCTATTTATCAATCACTTTTAATCCTAATGGTCAAGATAGTACTTATATATTCCTTCCCAGAGGTATGACCTTTACATACTTGATCCATGAGTCACTATGATCGATCTCAAATCATGCAAGGAAAGTAAAACTCCCGAGGGTTCAGCTAGCATCGGCAATCCTAGCCCTATGCTACCGAAGCACACCTCACCCAATCGTAAATCTCATCGTGAGTATGCACACAGAAAGGGTCGCATCGAACATAAGTCACTAGTTCTTCACTTGTAAGCATTCTATTTCAATGTTCATTTCCAATAACTCTGACCTCATTCCGGGTCAATCATCATAACTGGAAAAACATCGTAGAGAACCTCTCTACAATCCTCCGTAATCCCCTGACAGTTTCCATTGGCCAATATATCTGTTTATCCTGGGATTCACACTAATCCCGACTATTTTTCGCATATGTTCCACAAACTTACTCTGGTCGACCAGACCGAACACTTATTCCACCATATAGTTTTCTCTCTGAGGGTATTCAATACAGTATATCACACGTCCATCTGTGCATGTAAGTACATCCATCAATCATGGTCCCATGCACCATCCAAATATGGTCAGAATACCTGACTCATCATCTCGCAAACATAACTGGTCCATTTTCCCATCCAAATATGGTCAAAATACCTAACTCATCATCTCGCAAACATAACCGGTCCATTTTCCCATCCAAATATGGTCAGAATACCTAACTCATCATCTCGCAAACATAACCGGTCCATTTGCCCATCCAAAGGCATCACCATTGGCTAACCTTAGAGTCATATTGATCTCTTTTACTCATGACTGTTAGTCATTACCATGTTGGCCACTCTCACTAGGCCCAAGAATCACATGGTTCCAACAGAACCACAATTCAAGGGATACTTATCCTACACCGTTACCTTATTACGTTGTCCATACTCGACATGTAAGCTAGGACCATTATTTCTTTTTCCTCTTTAATACCACTGGGTTCCTCATGAAGACACTCGCCCGAATGAACCCATATCTACCATGTCCTGTACTTGTACCTTCAGTCTTTATGACTCCGCGTGTGCCACATACCAGGATGTCCGAGAAACAACTCGTATACTCGACATGATCATCATCATAAACTCGATCTCTTATCCTGGCAAAACCTCAGGAAACATATTCCAAAATCTGTACATCATCAGCCATCACTAGGCATCTCATATACTATCACATATACCACACATCTAACCAGTGAACTTTGCTTACCTCCTACCAAAAATCCGTCGATTGTAAGGTTCAATATCATTCTAGAGGGTAATATCCTCAAGTCCCCCTGAAATACAAGCTCTGGAAATCCTGAACTCCACATATCACTCTCGAATCGACACACTCGATAGAGGTAGCCTGAGTCATCACTCAATCCATCCCAAGGATTACATCCAAATCATCCAAGTCCAGGAATACTCAGGTCAGCCACTAGGCGAACAACACCTGTCATTCTGGGTAGCCTCACATCACTAGGTCTACCCCCCTTAGGTCTTACCAATTTCATCATATAATGACCAAGGTTACCACATAATTATTATCACATTTCTTACATCTGTATCTCTAGTCGGCTCACCGACTTCCATACCTTAACCATTAACGGACATCTCCATATCTGTCCAATGTACAATCACACCACATGGAAGAGTGGATAGGCCGAGACCTACTAAATACATACGTCCTGACCATGAGTAATAGGCATCCAGGTCATCAATCCAGGGACTACTCAGGCCTCCTGCTAAGTAATTGTAATCCTTGGGCATGTGGTCCCAATCCGACCACGCCCCCTACGGTCCATCACGGGCCTACCAACTTTTCCCCCGCCTGTCACATCAACCATAGTCACAGGAGCCAATCTGTGCTCCATTGTATCCCAACTGTGCCTCTATCCCTTTACCAATCGATCTAACCATTTCTTATGATGTGACCAGACGACTCATAATGATCAGCAACAATTAAACTTAACTTTTACCTTCCAGTGGACCCAACTGGCGTCCCACTGCACTGGACCATTGCCACGACCCATCCAATTCCATAAGTCCAGTAAACAGGGTTAAACCATATTACGTCATAACCGATCAGTGTCTAACTTTGTACGAATCCTTGGCATCCCAGGCGCCGAACATTATTCAATCAAGGGTCGGCCGTGTCAAAGCATCATTATTGCTACCTTTATGGCTCATTGCGAGCCCTGATACATTACCATGACTCATCCCGAGTCCTAACCAATATCTTGACTCACTTTGAGTCCCATTTTCCTGTCTCGACTCCTCTCGAGTCCAATCTCATAACAATCATCCATGCCCTAAGTGGCATACTCGACCACCAAGAAAATTTCGTTGGTGAATCACATCTTATACGACCTATAAGGCCTAAGGGATATCCCATCGTATTCTAGACTCATACATTCATTGAGAATAATCTCATCCCGGGTCCAATCTGCCCAATTATGCTACCTTTCTAGCCTATGGGGTCATTCATGCTCGGGACCCACACAAATCCGTGTTTAACATATTTCACAGTGTACACTTATTAACATCTGACCCCCAATCCAGGGTCAATCTCATTCCGAGATCTATCACGAGGTCTCAAATTCCCTCGTATACCCGTCTCACTATTAGGTCGCGCACGAGGCTTACGTTTCGGAGGCATTATGTGGCAACAGAATCAGCAACCTAGTACTCTGATACCAATTTGACAGGACCTGTCCCCGCAGGACATAGATAACCGTGCCCGGTCCTGCTTCCGTCTGACAAGTCAACTGAAGTTCCAAAAGTACCCTCAGCACTTATCAAACAAGGGATAACCCGACCTGTGCCCACTCATGCCTCCACCTCTCGAATAGCCTCGATCATCGCGTCACAACTTGAAGGGTCAATAAAACAGAAAAGGTGTGAGTGGACAAAACAAAGTTTTATAAATACATTTATCAAAATACATTCTTACCCTCCAGTTTCACAAACATGCATGCATATCATAAAACATGAGTCATAGTGTGCAATAAATCAAGTATGAACAGTGGACCAATAAAATCAAAACATGTTTTCCCATGGTCCGTAAAACTCATGTTTCTCAAATAAGTGCACAACATAAAACACATGTTTCTCAAATTAGTGCATGATATAAAGTATCTGGACACAAATATCAACAAATCATAATACCACCAATCCTCAATATTCAATCTCAATATCCAAGTATCCCGTCACGATATCAATGCAACGCATGCAAACTCGGCTGTCTCATGTCCGAGTATCTCCCCAAGATCTACGACGTCTGGGGTGATATCATCTCCAGGATCTACGACGTCTGGAGGATATCATCATAATCTCACACTCCTGAGACTGAGCCTCCCTCGGAGCTACTCATCTTCAGGTAGTGGATCGTGACTACTCTAGAATCTACGACGTCTGGAAGAGACTATCAAATCACAGAGGACTGTATATGTGGAACAGTCACCAAATCTAATAATCTCATTTTAAAACCATTCAAATCTCAAATCAAATCAAACATTTCAATAGGGCCTCTGCCCGAAACATAGCTTTCACAAAGCAAGTTCCACAAATCCATCATAAAAACAGTGTCTAGAATTTACTTTATAAATCAAAATCATCAATTTCATCATATTCACATGTGACTCCAAATCTGAGTCAAAATCACTATCGAATTGGGTCTCAAGCTCAGAATATCATTTTCACTCAAATCCATGCAATCGCAACCTGAGTTGCCATTTTCATATAAATCCACAAAGTATATCCAAAAACATTACAATTTCATCAAATCAATTTCCCGACTCATAATCTGAGTCAAAACCAATCGCAAATCCCGGGCTATCGCCCAAAACAACAATTTCACAATTTTCTCGAAAATCGTGCCCAAATTCATATAAAACAATATAATATTCCCAAAATACAGAAATCATCATATCGAAACATCAATCATACCAAATCATGTCAAATCATATCATAAAACATTTAAAACATATATGCATGCATTCAGGGTAGAAAACAAATGTACACTCACACACCGTCCATATCGCTCGCTTTCCGAGCTGCACGTGTTTTCGTAAATTTCGGAAGTAATCATTCCTGTCCAAAATCATTATCGAGGGTTACTCACATCTCAACATACCTCATATAATTTTCCCCAATTTTTCCGGGATTTAAATACTTATTTTAAACGTAACATAAACCTTCAGACCCTCGAAACAATATCGAAACGGTGTCCGATTTCCTCGAAACCAGTGCCAAAATGTTCGTTACATTAAATAGGACAAGTTTCATGTTGAACGCACCTTGAGATTCGTGCCCACGCGCAGTCACAAGTGGCTGCGCGTGAAACTTACGCGCCTGCTACTTTAAGACCCATGTCCTGGAGAGAACGGTGAACAATCACACATTCCTGCAATGGGGGAATGGTCTGGGAAGGGTTGGTGGTGTGCCTTAAAGGTGTAGGCAGACACATATCTAGCACTAGGCCTTTTGTTAGCTTAAGTGGCTTTGGGGGGGATTGGAACCCCAAAGTTAAGCGAGTTGAGGCTGCTGCAATTCCATGATGGGTGACCCCCTAGGAAGTTGCACCATGAGCTCCCGAAAACAAAACCGTGAGGGCGAGGCCCAAAGCGGACAATATGGTGCTAGATGAGTCGGGTCCTGACCGACGAGGGTCGGGTCCTGACAATTTGGTATCAGAGCCAGACCCCGACCAGGAAGTGTGCTAACGAGGACACTGGGCCCTAAGGGGGGTGGATTGTAAAACTCGTGTCCTGGAGGGAACAGTCAACAATCCCACATTCCTGCGAGGGGGGAATGGTCTGGGAGGGGTTGGTGGTGTGCCTTAAAGGTGTAGGCACACACATATCTAGCACTAGGCCTTTTGGGAGCTTAAGTGGCTTTGGGGGGGATTGGAACCCCAAAGTTAAGCGAGTTGAGGCTGGTGCAATTCCATGATGGGTGACCTGGGAAGTTGCACCATGAGCTCCCGAAAACAAAACCGTGAGGGCGAGGTCCAAAGCGGACAATATGGTGCTAGATGAGTCGGGTCCTGACCGAGGAGGGTCGGGTCCTGACAATTACCATGCCCATCCTGAGAGTAAGGAACCCAACTGGGGGCGACTCCACTCAGTCAGTGCTCCATGACTACTCCGGGGTCCACACAGGCCAACGACCCTCCCCGAAGGAGACAATCATATATAAAGGATGGCATATGAAAAACCGTTTGAAACCATTTCTTTAAACCATTCCAGGATTCATGCCCGGCCCTCACTAGCCGTCATGAATAATAAATCCTTTCAAGGGTTCATGCTAGTTCCCATAAACCGTCATGACCCGTAAAATCCTTTCCAAGGGTTCATGCCAGTTCCCATAAACCGTCATGACCCATAAAAACCATTTCAAGGGTTCATGTCGGTTCCCATAAACCGTCATGAACCGTAAATCCATTTTATAACACATAGATGGGCCCTATGACCGAGTCCAGATACAAACTGGACCTCTGGTCCGAATCGCAAACCAACTGGGCCTCGTGCCCGATTCCGTAAATCAAATGGGTCTCGAACCCGAGTTTACTTTATCAAATCTAAAACCATTTAATGCAATCATATCCAAAATCATAAGTACATAAAATCAATATAAAACTGGAAAACCTCGATTTATGTGCAAGCACGTAAATCTCCTCTAAATACGTGAAACCACATAATTCACAACCATCCAATTCTTAATCATATAATCACAATCATAACCCATATAAAACATTTATGCATGCATCACAGTTTAGAAATCAAGGTCCACTCACAGACCGTCCTATGTTGCCGCCTATCTATGGATTCGTATTATCCCGATCTACGTAACGGTCCTCGGCCCTCGGCCATCAGACATCTCAGTCCAAAAGTCAACTATTTGCCCCATTTAACCAAAATTACCAAATTGCTCTTAAACGTCCTAACGTCATAACTTCTTCCTCGAATGTCAGAATTGAACGTGCCACCTGTCTATGAACTCGTGACGTCACGAACTACGTCACGGTCATCGGTCAAAGTCCATTTGACAGCTCAAACGAAAAGTCAATGTTTTGCCCACACCCAAGGGCAAAACGGTCATTTTGCATCGTTCGTCTGATTTCACCTAACTAAACATCGATTAGCCTCACTAATCGTGATTAGTCACTAATCTAATATTGAAATTCGGGACGGGTCGTTATAGCTATAGTGTCACCACCTTCACCCGTTTCTCTGTCATTTGGGTCCTACAACCCGCGAGGTGACCCGGTTCGATTGCTACCAATTCGACATCAATTGCTACAATTCAATCATCCCTTAGCATCGTTATAGGCCCAATTTAGGTTCTGTCAATCCAATTATATAAAATCTTACCTTAATCCCATCGACTTGAACTCGATTTCGGGAAGAACACAAAACACTGTGCAGTCTTTGAAGGTCATCATTCGCCATCGTTTTCCTTCAATTGATGCATCAGAAAGCATCGTGGGGTCCTAATAAACGCATTTCCAGGATCAATTTCATCATTCCATGTCTCAATTTCCTCGACTCAGGCTCGAACATTCCAAGTCTTCCCCTTCTCTGTTCTAGGGCAAAACGACTCTAATTCACGTCAATTATCAGTGGGTTCGACTCGTCTCAAGCCCAGGGAGCTAAATTCATGATCAATTTCATTCATAAGCGTCCAAGAATTCGAATTCGATCCTAAGGTTCTTTAATGGTTTTTTCGGGTTTTCTGGGTTTCTAAGTTGGGTTTTAGCTGAGTTCAAGGGCCAATTACTTCTCTTTGTTTTCCTCTCAATCCCCAGTTCTCAATTGGGTTGTGGTTACTGCTGGTGAGATCGATCAAGTAAGCCTTGTCTCTGTTTTTATCCTTGTACAAACATATCCTTAATTCAAACTTATCACCATTGCCACTAATTCAGCCTTAATAGTGACAGATGTCACCAAGCAACTCACTCTTATCCGAATCAGTGAGGGACAGATGTCCATTTAAGGATAATTTCCCCTGATGAGTCATCAGATTGGCTAAAGACCAATTTACCCCTATCATAACAAATTACCAAAATGCCCTTCGCAGTTCTCGACCCATGACTTTCACATTCGACCTCTGATTGACGCATGCCGCCTGTCTACGGATTCAGCGTCCCGAGACCTATCCAATGGTACTTATGGAAAGTCCAAGCACGGTCCCGATCAAAAGGTCAACAAATGGCCCCTTTTGACCAATTTACCAAATTACCCTTAAACTTCCGAACATCATAACTTTTTCCTCGAATGTCGGAATCGGGCGTGCCACCTGTCTATGAACTCGTGACGTCTCGGACTACGTCACAGGCATCGGTCAAAGTCCGTTTGACCACTCGAATAAAAAGTCAACCATTCGCCCAATTCCAGGGGCAAAATCGTCATTTCCTTCAACTTTTTGCAAATTTTCCTTTTTTCGAATTTCCGGGTCGTTACAAAATTGCCACCCTTTACTATTTTATTATTATTATTATTATTATTATTATTATTATTATTATTATTATTATATGGTATTTTAGAATCCCTATTGTGCAGTAAATACTCTTATTTAAGTCCTAGAAATCAGGGAGGTAGAACTTAGATATTTATTGAGATTCTTACTAAATCAGGCCGGTAGGGATTTAGAGATATTTGCTTAGGATTAATCACTGTACGTTCAAGGCTCAAGAGGTTTCTCTTTTGAAGTGAGAAACCGAATCTGTTTTGACAGAGGGTGGTAGAGACCCTATCACCAATGCCATCCTCTTGTAATTATAAATAAATAATTAGGTTGAGTAAATATTTGATTAACCATTAGTGCTACCGCTTTAATTGGTAATTTTATCCATTGTGTATAGTGGGAGGTTTCTAAGTTCTTTGCCTAATAATAAAAGGTTCTAATCTCCCCACCAACAACTTATTAAAACAATTTTTGGTACACAACTGCTGCGTCATGTTAGTCTATTTGGTATTCAATGTGTATAGTGGGAGGTTTCTAAGTTCTTTGCCTAATAATAAAAGGTTCTAATCTCCCCACCAACAACTTATTAAAACAATTTTTGGTACACAACTGCTGCGTCATGTTAGTCTATTTTGTATTCATCAACTGAAAAGAAAATGGATTACATAGTGTTGATGTATAAAATGTACCAACGAGAATGTAAAAGCATGCACGCACACCAAGACATAAGAACATACGTGGTTCACCCAAATCGGGTTACGTCCACGGTATTACCTCACTCTCATTAATAATATATATTTGTATATGTACATGAGGTTATGAGCCTTTGAAAAGTAGTAGTATTTGTAGAGAGGAGGAAGAGAGTCCTCTTGAATGAGGGAGGAGACTCTCTATTTATAAAAGTTGTCTAGGGTTTAGGTCATAGTAGTAGTAGTAATGGACTTTAAGACATGGGTCTTGATGATGAGTTTGTATGATCTTGTAGTCTTCTAGATGGGCTTATTTTGTGGTGCAATGTAGTGTTTTGGAAAGTCCGTTATTTAGTCAGACATAACGTCAACACATAGTTAAGAGGATATCTCGAACTTGCTTGCGCAAAGGCTCAAAGTCCTTTTTACTAGATCCAAAAGCTTTTGTCACCATTAAACCGTCGTATGGGAGATGGAAGATAAAAAAACTAAGTCTAAACATCTCTCGTAGGTTCACTAATTACTTAACTATTTATTGGCGGGTCTCTTTGTATATGTTGTTCGGAAAGAGAAAGACACAATGATTATTCGTTCGCCGGAACCAGAAGTTAAAATTTTGGTAGATAGGAATCCTGTAAAAACTTCTTTAGAGGAATGGGCCAGACTGGGTCATTTCTAAAAAAAATAGCTAATCAGGTAGTACTAGACAAATTGCATCATACGAGATTAAATACTAAACTAGCAATGAGGCCGGCGCGATGCCACGGGCTTTAAAACAATTTTAAAAATGAATATAAAATGTATAGTGATATGAACATATAGATGCAAAATGGTTATATTCAACAACGATAAAATATATTGATATACATTTCAACGAAGATTGTTGAGAATATATAGACAAAAGATATTAACAAAAAGATAGCATTTAAATTTTGCATACAAAATATGGAATTTGATTGTTTTGAAGCTTTCCTTAGATTCAGCAAAGTGCCTTCTAATACGAAATTGGCTGATATTAGAATCATATTGTTTAATTTTAATCAGTTCGTTATGGTTCGATATTCCTTATTTTAAAAATGAAACCGGATCGTACTATACCTATTAAGTTCAGTATAGTTTTAATTTTAAGCCAAAATTTTATGGAATTGTAAAATATTATTTCCAACCCTCTCCTCTACTAATCTACCTTTCACACATACATATATATACATATATACATATATATACATATATACATATATATATATATCACATAATTCAATTCAACAACAATATCATTAAGTCATCAACACATCAACATACTCAATCAACATACAATCCAAAGCTACATAAATTTTATACCATTAAACAATTACAAGCCACAGCTGCAGTTCATGCTTCATAATGAACACACGACCATACATACAAAATTTACACAATTCTTGTACATATTTAGTAACTATACAAAAGCTTTCACAAATACGCAAATGCTTACTGCAATCAGTCTGGCTACTGGCTAGTAGTAGTATGCTAGCATGGTATACATGGTATGAAAGAATGTCAAACCCAAGATCAATGGCGCAGCTGAAAACGACAAGATGGACCAAGGATTGTTGAAGTAATCTGTAATCGCTTCTATCGATGCCAGCGATTCTTGTAATAAGTATTCACATTCTTAGTGAGCTCTGCGTAAGAGAAATACAAGTATTCACATTCTTAGTGAGCTCTGCGTAAGAGAAATGCAAGTATTCACATTCTTAGTGAGCTCTGCGTAAGAGAAATACCTCGGGATGGTGTCATTGTACAGCCTAGTGAAAAACCAAAATCAAAATTAAAAAAACCAATTTTAAAATCAAGTTCAATCTAACCATAGAAGTGAAGAACTAAGAGGGAAAAAGAGTTGTTGATTAGAAAGATCGAAATAACAAAACATAAGACGCGCTCTGCTCATCGTTGATGTCGTGTTTGTGCCTCTGCCTGAGCCGTGGAGACTGAAGAATGAGACGAGAGAATGAGAGAATGAAGGAAGAGAAAAGTGAGAGAATGAGAGAATACCTAAGTGAGAGAATGAGAGAATACCTAAGTGAGAGAGTGAGAGAAGGCCTGAATGAGAATACGAGAAGAGGTTAGAGGAGGGTGAAGACTGAACATCGAAGAGAAGGAAGAGAGAAGAAGTATCCAAGCCCAGGCCCCAGGCCTCAAGCCCTGTTCATAGTCAATTTGGATGTTTTGGCTTTGGATCAGCTATGGTCAATCTTATACTTTCTAATATAGGACTGCCCGGTCAACCAATAGGAAATTATTTTAATTATTTAAAAAAAATAGAAATTTGAATTCGGTTCGATACCGGTAGTGGACGGTCTTTCAAAACACGATACTGAAACTGTACCGAACTAAATCAGTACGATTTCGAGACCGTACTTAGTTTTTTTTTTTGGGTATGATTTGATGTGGAATAATATGATTTCGATTTTTAAATTTCATATGTCCAACTCTAAAATAAAGTGTTACAAATATAGTGGTAGTTGATATAAAGCAGCTTATAAGTAGAAGTCTTATTTCACAACAAGTATAATGCAAAAACACCATTTTTAAAAATCAAATTCTTTAACTTATATCAGATGGCGTTGATAAGATTACATAAAGAAAGCCCAAGGAAGGTTACTGAATAGCATATATATTTTTATTAAAACCATAAGGAGGAGAAGTAAGGAAACTATATGCACATATTTTGGAAAGTTAATTAAAAACCAGTCAAAACTTTAGTTGCAATGAAACTACCTGACTCTATAGCAGTGGCGGACCCAGAAATTTTGTTTGAGGGGGTCAATTTAGGTGCAAAATCTGTGCCCGCATATTCCCGTTTCAAAATGAGCAAAATTCGAAACAACTTGTTGATGCTAATTAAGATGTTAATACCCTTCATTGCTGAGCAAAATTCGAAACAGTTTGTTGATGCTAATTAAGATGTTAGTACTCTTTATATAAATCAAAATAGATCATCAATTTCATGAACATTTCGAGAACCCAGTTCATCAATTTTTCATTCTGAAGGAAACAAGAATATAAGACAAACTCAAGGAGAGGGAGACGACCTGGAGCGGGGAGCCTGGAGGCTGGACGGCTAGATTGCTTGAGCCTGACTGCTGGTTCACTGGTTCGCTGCAGAGGCAGAGCCGACTGTGGACGGTGGACCTGTGGACTGTGGTGCCGTGGTGGCCTGGTGGGTGGTGGGAACGGAGTTTCGCAGAGGCAGGGGAGAAGATGTCGGCCAAAGAAGGTTGGGATTTGGGAGGCGAGGAGAGCCGAGAGCGAGAGTGCGAGACGCAGAACGGCGGAAGGTGTGCGGGCTGCAGGCAGGGAGTCGTCCTTCATCTTTTTTTAAAAAAACTTAAACAGCGAAAACGACGTCGTTTTTAAGAAGATTGGGAGGGTTAAGTGAAACGACGTCGTTTTGAACCTTCAGCAAAAAAAAAAAGGGGGTCATCTTCCCCGTTGGGTTGGGGGCAGTCTGGCGCAGAGGAGGCCAGAGCAAGAGCGGAGGGGGTCAAAAACTTACTTGCCTGAGGGTTCTCCGGCGGGGGGAGGGTCAAGTGACCCTCCTTGCCCCTTGGTCGGTCCGCCCCTGCTCTATAGCAAGCTACCATTCCCAACATTAGAATAGAAATAGTTATCACTATGAATCCTATAGTGCTGACAACAAAATAGGCTTAACAATTAAGGGGAAAAAACACAAAATTTGCGTGTAGAATAGGGTCAATAAAAAAGAAAATGAAGAAAATAAAAGGGGAAATGGGTAATTAAGCGAGTATACTAATGTTTGGTTTCTGGAGAAGTTGAGTATGTTAGCAAAATTCAATATCAGAATAACCTAATTTTCTATCCAATACTCTAATACCATATTAGAAAGCAATTTCACATAGTAAGCATGGAATTGAAACTATATTGAAGAAAACATTTAAAAAGCTACAATTTATAATGTGAATCAGAATATCTTCAACATTCTTCAATTATGAGAAGTAGGAAACTAAGATAGGCCCGACGAATCGTTTCCCGATGACGAAACTTTCGCCATTAAATTCAATGTTGCCCGACGAATATGAGAGACTCGTCGGGTTACATTCTGGCGCGAAGGAAAATGGTTCGCACGCTAAAATGCTGAAAATTACCCAACGCAAATAGAGTGCTCATCGGGTGACGTTATTCAACCCGAAGAATATGTTGGATATTATTCGTCGGGTAACGTTTTATCGTTGGGTAACTTGTTTGGAGGGAAGGAATTTCCTTTGGCGCGACACTATTGATTTTGCCCGATGGATCATTAAAAGTGGCCCTACATATATCTTCGTCGGGCAAAATTCTAATACATTTAACACCCATGACCCACTCTTATTCCTTTCCTCTCAATTTCTCTCACAGATCTCTCTCTCTCTCTCTCTCTCTCTCTCTCTCAACATTAATTCATCTTCTCATCACTCCAACTTTAATCAATAAAAAGGTATTTATTTATTGTGTATTTAATTTTGGTATATAATTTTAAAATAATTAAATTTTGAGATTGTGTTTTTATTGTGAAAAATATGTTGAAATTGTTGGTAATTTGTGTAGAAATTGTGTAGGAAATTAGAAGATTTTTTAGAAAAATAGAAAATATGTTACGAATTAGGAAATATAAAATGTGATAGGAAATTATAAAAATTAGAAAATATATTAGGAAATTAGAAAATTAAAAAAAATAGAAAATATGTTATGAATTAGGAAATAGAAAATGTCATAGGAAAATAGAAAAGTAGAAAATGTGTTTGGAAATTAGGAAATTAGAAAATTAGAAAATATGTTACGAAATTAGGAAAATAGAAAATTGTTGATAATATTTTTTTCATATATTTCGATGATGTGAAATGTGTTTATATTTCATAACAATTTATGAGAAGTTAATTGGGTTGATTGACTTGTTATAATTAAATGTAAAGAACAACATTAGACCCGTTTGAGAATCAATGAATCGAGTTGATTGACTAACTCTTGAATTGTCTATTTATTCTGACAGTTTGGCGGTGTGCAACTATGTGTTGTATAGTTTGTAATCTACGAGGTCAGGTTTTGTTTGTGGAAAAGTTGGTTTGTTTACATCTTGCAATGTTCTATGGATGCATACTAAATATTTCTTTATAATATCTAAGTCAGGCTTTCAAGGAACTGTAAGGCGATACTGCCGAAATTTCCATTGACCAAAACTTTGGCTCGTATATTGCAAACCGAGCAGCATAGAATGTGCAATATTGAATAGGATAAGACCACAAAACTGAAGTAATAAGGAGACAAGCGGCTTTTGATATTCACTTGTTGGGCCATTAGGAGACAATGTTAACTTGATTACTTACATTGACTATATTTTGTGAAAGCATGTATAATGGACAGACGCTGGATGCAAATGTTTGATAGATCTACGGAGTAGTATGACAGGACCCCAGGTTGACCAAAAAGTCAACCTTTGACTTTCAGTGGCAAAACGGTCAATTTTGTTTTACTTTTTTTATTTTACCTTCGTTGAAAGTCAGTGTCGTTATACAATATATGGATGGGATCGACAGCTTCATTGATTTTACACATAATCATTGCATTGATGAGAGGCATATAATTTTTGCGTACCATAAATGTAATAATTGCAGTCGGATGTCGTTCAATGAGGTCCGGTCTCATTTGGATCGAAATTAGGATTGTACACATCCACACTAGTTGGAGCTATCACATCGAAAAAATATTTACTAAATCAACATCTTCGGTTCCCAGGCCCCTTCAAAAATAAAGTACTTTGGATGAGCGATGTGATAATGATCAAGTCATTGAGATATTAATGGATGATTTTCCTCCTGCATCCGATGACATGGATGGTGAAGCACCCAAGTTTCAATCCAAAGATTCTGAACTCCATTACGAGATATTGTTGAAAGAAACTCAGCCTGAATTGTACCCAGGTTGTAAATCTTTTTCGGTTCTAGGGGCAGTTGTGGAGTTCATGCATATGAAAGTTGAATACAATCAAACAAACAAGCATTTTGATCACATGATGGACATCATCATTCGAATGCACCCTGAAGAAAACTGTCTCCGTAAAGATTATTATAACTCAAAGAAGTTGTTGAAGGGTCTCAATATAGGGTATGTCAAAATACATGCATGCAAGAACAACTGTGCATTATTTAATAGTGAGTTCGAGCAGCTTGATAAATGTCCCCGTGTCATGAACCTAGCTTTCAAAAAAACAAGATTGCGAATAAGGTGCTGCATTATTTTTCACTAAAACCAAGGCTACAACGATTCGACATATCATCTCACACAACCCGTGATATGAGGTATCACAAAGATGAGCACATTGATGATGATACATTGAGGCATTCGGCTGATTGAAAGGCTTGGAAAGAATTCGATAAGATGTATTCCGATTTTACTGCGGAGCCAAGAAATACCAGATTAGGACTTGTAACTAATGGTTTTAATTATTTCGGGAGTTTTTCAAAACCATATAGTACGTGGCTAGTGGCTATGGTTCCGTATAACTTACCTCCTTGGATATGCATGAAGAAATAATTCACAATCCTCGGTACTTTGATACTGAGACCTAAATCCCCATGTAATTACATCAATATTTATTTTTGGCCATTAATTGATGAGCTCGTGGATCTATAGAAAAATGGTGTACACATGTACGACAAATTTAATAGGAAATTGTTCACTCTACGAGCAGCATGGATAATTAATGATTTTTTGGCTTACGACATGTTGGCATGGTGGAGCACTAAGGGTTATCTTTCCTGTCCTACATTCGGTCCACACATAACGTCCTTTTTGCATGCATCGAAGGTATGCTACTTAGGTTCAAGAAGGTTTTTTTCCCTGTGATCACTGATGGCGTACACAATCAGACTCATTTGATGTGAAATCAGAGTTACGGGCTTGACCTCAAGAGAGTTCAGGTGATGAGAAATTGTCTAAATTGAATAGTTTTGAATAGTATACATGACTTCGCTACACGAGGACGGAAACTTGCGGAACATAAAAATTGGACGAAATAAACCATATTTTTTTGGTTGCCATATTAGTCGAAATTGAAAAGCAGACACATCGCAGATTCTATGCACATCAAGAAGAATGATACTGAGAGTGTTGTGGGGACTACTTTACCCATTGAAGGAAAGTAAAAAGACACACAAAAAAACTCGGCTAGGTATGCAAGAAATGGGAGGCCCTAATATTTGGCCAAAAGTCGTTAATAGCAAATACACCATGGCTCATCCAAGTTATACATTTGCGCCGAAAAATAAAATAAAAATTTATAAAGTGGTTGCAACGTGTGAAATTTCCAGATGGGTATGCCGATAATATATTCTGAAACGTTAGCACGGATAGTGCCACTTTATCTGGTATGAAGAGTCATGACTATCATGTTTTGCTACAATGACTCATATCTTAGAGCCCGGTGTTGTTGAGATGGTAGTTTATTTGTCTCATTTCTTCAGAATATTATGTGTCAGATCTTTGGTAAAGGCTGACCTCAAAGCAATAACTAAGGATATTATCTACGTCATATGTAGGCATGAGTAAATATATCCACCAGCATTTTTTTAAATTGGATGCAACTACTAATGCATCTGCCATATGAGGCAAAACTAGATAGCCCAGTGCACCATCGTGGATGTACCCAATCGAGAGGTATGACTAATTCCTATTTTTGCTACTATTTCCTTCTCGTCGTTCATAATTGTGATTCATAATTTATATTTTGTTGTAGAATATTGGGTACATATAAATGGTATGTCCGCAACAAGACAGCCTGAAGGATCTATAGTGGAGGCATACATTGCAAATGAGTCACTTATATTTTGTACAATGTACATTCAGAATGTTGAGACTTATTTCAATAGGGCCTCGCATAATGACTATGGTGGTCAATGTCCAGAGACCCTATCTGTATTTTTCTAACCTACACGACCTTTTGGAAATGGTCCAGTCTCAGAGCTGTTCACCAATCGGGACATGGATGTGGCTCAATGGTTCATACTGAACAACTGTGACGAAGTATGGCCTTTTGACGAGCATCACCAAGAATTGATGAAGGCCGAGTATCCTTTAATTGGATAGAAATGGAAAAATAATTATTTCCACGTTGGCTTTCCAAGAACGTAAGTAAAATCTTTTATTTAAAAGTTCCTAAAAGCTAAAATCTTTTATTTAAAAGTTCCTAAAAACAATTCCAAGCTTAACAATTTTGTGTATATCTTACCAGATGGCATAGCAGAAAGATGACGACTCGTCAAATTTCAATGAAGAATTAATGCAACTTGCCATCAACCCATTTCTACAGTGGTTGTCACATAAATGGAGTTAAGTTTGTGTGCGCCGAACGAGACGATAAATTGTCTACGCGAAACAGTTGGGTCTTTGTGCCAGAGGATGGGGAAAATGTTGATACTAGATTCTATGGCAAATTGTTGAGTGTGATTAAAGTGTTATACATAGACTACAAGACAATAATCCTGTTCAAGTATCATTGGTTTGATACAAACCTAAGAGTTCTAGGGAGGGTTAGTAAATATCATTTATGCACCTCTATCAACATAAGCACTCAGTGGTTTGAGAGTGATCCTTACATCTTGGCTAGTATGGCGAAACAAGTATTTTATGTGGATAAACCAAAAGTTGGTACTGGTTGGAGAGGAGCTGAGATAGTCAATCACAAAAAAATTTGGGATTTGGATGACCGATATCAAAAAGAAGAAGCATAAACAGACGACGACCAAATTGTTTACCAGGTGGATTCCTCCGTGTCCATCCTGAACGTGGATGGAGTTCGGACCAATGATGTCATACCACCAATTGCGATTGATGGCTTTTTTTTATTGATCTTGGGCATTAAAATGAATTGAAAGTGATTCTGATGAGTCAATCACTGAGAACATCTCAGATGACAAGGGTGATAGGGAGAAAACATTAATGCATAATTTTCATTACTACACATGTCTGTATGTATTGCCTGACTTTGGAAAAAAAAAAAAACTCCTGGAAAAAGAAGAAGTTACAAATCAAAATTAAAATTACAAATAAAAAATAAAGCTAGACGATTAACATATATGATTTGTCGGGTAACATGGTTACGACAGTACTTCTCCGAAAAACGTTACCCAATGAATATTTTTAAAGACTTCATCAGGTAACATGTATTGCACCGATCCAATACAATACATGTATTATTAAGATTTTTTTTTAATAATGTTCGTAATAAAAAAACAGATTTTCTTTTTAAAATTATGAAAGAACTGAAGAGGACCGATCCCACCGTCCACATGTATTGTACATACTTCTAGATTGTCTATGCAAAAAATTAGAAGATTTTGAATTCCTAGGCCTAGGTAAAAGTGTAAAACTGATCGACATCTATAAAACATTTTATTACAATCGAACGGCTTAAACTCCTCGAAACATCATGAGATTCGACGAGCGGATTTTAAGCACTTAACAACACAAAATGAACAATTGAATTATGGAAATTTAATCGTTCAAAACTCAATCAGGTAATATTATGTAAATACCTTTGAACTTTTCTTAAAAAGTTTCAAAGTGTTAGAAGAAATGGTGTTTTTTTATAATCTCAATAATTCCTTTTAATAATTCAATCGATTCAACTGTCTGCATGTATTGTACATACTCGTAGATCGTCCATGCGAAAAATTAAAAGATTTCAAATTCCCGAGCCTAGGTAACGGTGCAGAACGGGTCGACAATTATAAAACATTCTATTACAATCTAACAACTTAAACTTCTCGAAACATTACAAAATTCGAGTGGTGAATTTCAGGCACTCAACAACACAAAATGAACGGTAGGATTTTTGAAATTTAATCGTTTGAAACTCAATCGGGTAATATTATGCAAATATCTTTGAACTTTTCTCAAAAAGTTTAAAAATGTTAAAGGAAATGGTGTTTTTTATAATTTCAATAATTTATTTTAATAATTCAACCGATCTAGCCGTCCACATGTATTTTATATACTCATAGATTGTCTACGCGAAAAATTAGAAGATTTCAAATTTCCGAGCCTACATAATGGTGTGGAACGAATCGATGATTACAAAATGTTCAATTACAATCAGACGGCTTAAACTCTTCAAAATACCACGAGATTTGATAGGCGGATTTTAGGGACTTAATGACACAAAAAATGAATGGTCGGATTATGAAAATTTAAAAACTCAATCGGGTAATTGATAGGTCATAATTTGTGCATGTTTTATTCATAATTTAATGCCTTTTTACTTATATTTTGTTAATATTTTGTTCTATACAATTGGAGAAAATAATATATTTTGTGAGAAATGTGTAGATCAAATAGAGCTTGGAATTATGAGAATTTGAGCGAAAGAATCACTTAAATCGGAGTTGAAACGAAGAAGTTATGAAGGAAAGAAGATTGCATAGGAAATTCGGTGGATAACCACCGAATGAAGGAGTTGCTTCGCGGTTACTGTAGCTCGAACTGATTCGGCGTGCGCCTACTGAACGGCCAGCCTGTTCCTCAATGCGCATGTGTTGAAGTGGCGCCTCCAGATTCGGTAAGCGTCTACCGAACGCATGCGCAACAGCTTCAGCACCTTTGACTGCTCCGATTTCGGTGGTTGGCCACCGAAATTGTTCCAGCAGCTTTAATTCCGGTTTTCCTTCTATTTTTAGGTTATTTTCAATTTCTTTCGGCATATATTCTCCATATTGTATATGGATTTTAGTCCTATTTCCTTTTGTATTCTTATTTCTAATTCTTTTACTTGTAAGAAATGTTTTAATTAGATTTCTTAATTAATTAGGAAGCCTTTTCCTTATAGAATTTAATTAAAAACTCCTATTTTTAAGAGGATTACGTATTCTATTATAAATAGGGGCATTATGGTTTATTGTAGGGGGGCCGAATTTACCTTTTGAAGGTCCCCGAAACTCTGTCAAAATTCGTACTTCAATCGATGTTCTTAGTTAAGAGTTTTGTAATTTAATTCAAGCACTCTTTATAATTCAAGCATCTTCAAATTCAGCACGTCTACCTTGAGGAAGTTTTCCTTCATCTCTTTTATTCATTGTCCTTTTATTATTTCTTGCTTTATTTATATTTGTGCACTTTTTAATTATGTCCTTGTTTTATTCAATAATGTTTGAGTAGTGTAATTAGGGCTAGGGGTACTTGAAGCCCTAACCATGTTAGTTCATGTTTGATTTCTGACTCTTGATTATGATTGTTATGTATGCCTGGATTTGTTGGATTACTCCGCTTCATGAACTCAATTTATGCTTTTAAGCTTAGCTACCTTATTTGTGTATAATTGTTGATGTAATTGCATGACAGATCACCTTGATGTTTGTGTTCACCCTACAATTTATGGCATCAAGTTTAAGAGGGGGAATCTTATTTGTAATCTAAACTCATGACTTCCTAGGTCTGCACATCACTTTTCTAGGGACAGTGTAATGTCATTAAATCTTCTTCATGTTTCATACATTATCACGCACCATCGGTAATAGTTGTTTAAAGGCGTGCACATCACGCTTAAACATGCAATCTAAGAGAAGATAATATGTGCGGGGTGAACCTTAGTCGGACCCCTGCACGGGCACTTAATTCAGATACATGCATAGTAATCTAATCAAGGAAATCTAACGGAACTATAATTGGTAAAGGTCGATAGAAACCCTATATTAATTTACTTCATTCATAAAACGTAACAAACCACCACACCCCCCCCCCCCCCCCCCCCCCCCCCCCCCACCCCCACCCCCAATTGCATTTTAATTACTCCACTTAAGTTTAGGTTTGGGGGTATTGGACTTAAGTTTAGGGGTACACAACTCAGTTTCTGTTTTGATTTCCTTGCTGTTTTTTATTTTCTGCTCTTAATTCCTTGCTTTTTTTGTTTTTTTGTTTTGTTTTCTTTGATGTTTTTTGTTTTGTGATGCTAATTTTTATGCTTAGAAAAGTTAATATGAATGTATAGAACATGAGAATTTCTTGTACTTACTAAGAATCATTGTCATTGCCATTGAATTCGCACTTGCACTTCACGATACCATAATCAAGTGATTAAGCAACCAAAACAATTGAATTTGAGCATACTTAGAAAATTAATGGAGATTACCATTGTGAGATCTTTGAGCTTGATTTTCTTTTATTTCTGAGTGATCTACTTGTTTATACTCTTAAACACTCATCACTTTGTTCTTAATTGCATGACCTCTGTCTATTTGCATTGATGTTTAAAGAACCATATCTATTGGATGCTCTTGATTTAATGTGTAATTGTTTTTGAGATGTGATATACGCTATGTGTGTTTTAGCTCTTAAAGGCCCTTCTTTTCCCTGTCCCAATTGCATGCTCCCTAAGCCCCTTTGAAGCCAAACACTTAGCCGTTTTGTTCTTCACCTACAATATGACCTAACTAAGTTTTGAACCATTCATAATGGCTACACCCTATAATCTAAACTTGTGTCAAGGTTGCATCAAATGAGATTCATGGTGAGGAGGAAATATGTTGATGTTTTGTGCTACTCATACCCATGTGATGGAAGTATGTTTGAATGGAAGAGATCATTTGTTTATTTGTAAAGTGAGGAAGTTATTGCATGATCTTAGTCATAAAGCCCAAACTATGCATTAAATTAAACACGCAATTTGGGTGTTATGCAATTTAAACCCTTTTTGTGTAGATGTAGTATTGGTAAATACAGATCGTTTTAACCGGGGAAATTAGGGAACATTAATAATATGTTAGTGAGAATAAATAATGAATTAAAGAATAAAGAATTAATGAATTAATGAATTTAAGAATAAAAGAATAAAAGAATTAATGAATTAATGAAATAAAGAATAAAATAATAAAATAATAAAATAATAAAGAATTAGATTGGGGGGATTTGAAAGATTGTAATCATATAATAAAGAAAACAAGTAAAAATAATTAAGAACTTAATTATACTTCTACTTTAACTTTTGTGCAAGTGAACTTTCTTCAAATACATATTTTTACCAACACTCTAACATCATACTCATATTGAACCAATCACGAAATCGTACCTTAATCAAATACATGTATACATTTTTCAATATTAGAAATGCACCGAACAGCGGTCATAAACACTTATAATACGATTCACCTTACGTTATTGATTTCAATGTGTGTCAAACATTTTAATCTCTTCAATTTTCTACTAAGTGCACCGAACAACGGTCATAAACACTTAGCGTAAAATTGAAGTTTAAGCACTAAAACATATGAAGTAAAAGAAATTCAAAAAGCAAAACACATGGAGATTGCATTCTTACTTACAAATGTTAGAAATAAAATACCAACACATATATTGAATTATAAGTAAAACCAAAATAATAACAAAAATTTAAGAAAAGGGAATAAAGTTACACTTTTGGAACCCAAGAACAGCTTGTGATTATGAAAGTAGATGGAAACAATGGTATGTTATTCATAAGGAACACCGAACATCGGTTAGAACCTTATGAAGATAGAGGATAAAATATAAGAATGCGGACTTAAATTCTAAAATTATTTCGGAAATACTTGGCCTAGATATTTCTTAAGGAAAGCATAAAAATGTGTTTAAGAAGTTCTCAAAGAAAAATCACAAGAACAAAGTAAAGAAGAAATGAAATTAAGAAATAACATAAATTAAGAACAAGAATTAAAAGAAAGCTAATTAAATAAAAAAATCTACAAGAAGTTAAAATGGTCCCAAAAAATAAAGAACAAAAAGAAAGAAGTTGAACTAAAAGAAGAGAAAAACTAGAATGAAAATTTTAGAACCTAAACTAAAAAAGGAAATAAAATGGCACAAAATGGGGCCAATTGGGGGCCGTTTTACAAGTGAAATGGCATCCCTATTTATAGAGGGAGGCCTAAAATATTCAAAATAAACAAACAAAAGTAAATATTACAAGAGATAAATGATGAAAACTGATTTTTTTAGGTATGATTGCTGCTGAGAAAACGTGACTGAAGGGGGCAGGTAAAGAAAGTGGACTGTACGGGTTGACGCAGATGGGCTGTGCGGATTGGACTGGACCGGACTGTTGGTGCAGGCGGGTAGTTGGGCTGTTGGGTTGCAGCTGGGTTGGTGAATGCTGCAGTTGGGTTGGTGAATGCTGCAGTTGGGCTGGACGCACATTGTTGTAGCACAAATTGGGGGTGTGCAGGCGTGCGGGTCACGGGCTGGAGCGGAGCAGGGTAGCGGGCTAGGCTACATGGATTTGGGCTTTGCGACGCGGGCCTGGGCTACTGCAATAACAAAATGGGCTCAAATTAAATCTGAATTTTGGGCTTACAAAATTAATAATAATTAATATATATATTTCAATCAAATTTCGTCCATAATTTCTTCGTTATAATTCTGATCAGGACTATTCTTTCGCCAAAATGCTCCAAATTACAAGCTTTATTTATTAAAACAAAAATATCACAAAATAAATTATTTTATCTAATTGTTTATTATTTTAATATTAAAAGTCAAGTATAAAGGGTATAAAATAATATAAAATAATGCTTATTTGAGGACCTATCACTTAGCTCAGCTCATATAAACAAAAATGTATAAAGTTCGTTACTGAAAAGAAAAGAATAGAATGCAAAAAAAGAAATTGTGAAAAAAAAGAAAACAAAACAAAAGGGTAATGAACTTTGTGTTGAGTCAAGTGAGCAAAGTACCTCAATTAGAGCATTTTTGTGAGCTTAAGCTCGGTTTCATCTAAACTCAAGGTCCAAGTCATGACTTCTCATACCTTGATGCGGTTTAGGTTCTTTGAATTCCAACTTTACCTTCTAAACCCAAGAACCTAGCCCCATTACAACCCTTGAATGCAGACCTATTGATCTTGTGAATGATTATGCAAAGGATTAAGATACGTATCTCTGTTCTTAAACTTCAATTCCTTCGTGAGAGCATTACTTACATATAAAGTGCTTTTCTTCATTGAAATCCCCATGTGATGTAACGACCCGTCCCGAATTTCATGATTAGATTAGTGACTAATCACGATTAGTGAGGCTAATCCGTGATTAGTAGAGCGAAATCGGACGAACGATGCGAAACGACCGTTTTGCCCATGGTGGTGGCAAAACGTTGATTTTTCAATCGGGCGGTCAAATGGACTTTGACCGATGACCGTGACGTAGTTCGTGACGTCACGAGTTCATAGACAGGTAGCACGTTCAATTCCGACATTCGGGGCGGAAGTTATGACATTTGGAAGTTTAGGGGCGTTTTGGTAATTTTGGTTAAAAGGGGTCAAAATGTTGACTTTTTGACCGGGAGGTCCGATGGCCGAGGGTCGAAGACCGTTACGTAGATAAGGACGATACGAATCCATAGGCAGGCGGCACACTGAAATCGGACTTCGGACGGGAGAGTTATGGGTCACGGAAGTTCGATTTCACTATGCACGAACTTCGAGACGGGGACGTTTTGGCGAAATCTGATTGGGTGGATATTTTGGTGGGCCCCATGGATGAGTGACAAGTGTCACTCATCCCATTGATTTGATCCCCCAAAATGTGGATCTATATAATAAAATAATATTATTTAATTAATTTTTTTTAACCAAACCCACCCACCATTCAATCTTGGCCATCCATTTCAATTCATCCTTAAATCCACACCCTCCATCTCTCATTCCCTCATCTGATCACATCATTTCCTTCTCCCTTCTCTTCCACGACATCACCTTCATCACTTCATCTTTTTCTTCATTTTCTTCCTTTTCCTTCACAAATCCGAAACACACACACACCATCACCATTCCTTGCTTGTGTGAGTTGAACATGACCGTGAGGTGGTGGAAGGAGGCTGAGGATGGCAAGCCACGGCCAGCCACGACGGAGGACACGGCGGGGAGAGAGAACCCATGAGGTAAGAAAATGTTCAAAAATTCGAAATTGGATTTTAATGGTTTTTACTCGATTCCATTAATTGGGTAAGGTTTCTAGGGATCCCAGGAGATGAATGAGATTGATTTCGAGGCGTTGGACGGCTTGGAATAGCCGTGAACGGCGGGAGAAGTCACGGCCGCCATGGCTGGATTGAAGGTACGGGTTTTCGATGTTTTTTCTTCCGTTTTAAGACATAGGACGGTAGGTTAGGTTGAGACGAAGAGAATGGGACAAACAGGGAGTGTTTTGGTGGCCGGAGCTGGGAGAACCGGCCGGGTCAAGCCGCGGGTCACGGCGACCCGGTTACTGGTATTCGGGTCGACCCGCGGGAGGACAGAGATGACAGGTGATGTCATCCTGCTGACGTCATCATGTAAGGGATGACGTCAGCATTGTCAGATCTGACAATGTCAGCTGACATGTCAGAAAATGGGCCAATAGGAGTGCGACACATGTCACATGTCAGTGCACAGTCAGCACTGACATGTCAGTGACGTGGCCCAATCAGGGGCTGACACGTGGCACTGACGTGGACCAGTGCCGTGATGACACGTGGCACATGCCAGACTGCCACGTGGCACTGATAGTACAGTGACGTGGACCAATGGGAGCATGACACATGGCACCTGTCAGAGTCTGACATGTCAGACCTGACAGCTGTCAGATGACGTCATGCTGACGTCAGCGATGACGACAGCAGGTACTGTAGCTGGCGCGTGAAGCCCACGCGCAGCCACTTCAGGCGGCGCGTGAGGGCGCGTGGCAGGGAATTTGGGAAAGTGTTCAACACGGGAAATCTTCTATTCGATGTAACGAACATTTTGGGATTGGTTTCGTGTCGATCGGACACCGTCTCGATATGTTTCGGGGCATCGGAAGGTTTAGATTTGGGATTAAAAATAGTTAAAAATACGGGAAAATTACGGGGCTTTGGTAGGAGGTTAATTAAGTAGTTAGTAACCCTCTAAATTAATTTGGACAGGTTTGGAAGTCCCGGTGACGGTGATCGGCTCGGGGAGCCGTATGGCACGCGTATCGAGGCGCGGCTTCGGACGGTCTGTGAGTGGACCTTGTTTTCTAAATTTGTGCATGCATAAATGTTTATTATATGTTTTAAATGCTTGTTTGTAATGCCATGGGTGCATTTGTATGTGGTTACGTATAAGCACGTATTTCGAGGTTTCGGCCTTATACGGTGCTTATACGGGTCTGTATTTCTTATTTGGTTTAAATGAACTGGCTTTGGATTTCTAAAAGGATAAACTCGGGTATGAGACCCATTTGGTTTTGTCTCGGGCATATGACCTCAGATTTCGGGCACGGTGCCCAATTGATGTCCTATGTTCGGGTACGAGACCCAGTCACTTTACGGTTTTGATTTCAGGTCAGGGAACCTTAAATGGATTCCCAGGTTCATGACGGTTTATGGGAACCGGCATGAACCCTTGTTATGGTATCATGGTTCATGACGGTTTATGGGAACCGACATGAACCCTTGTTGGTTATTACGGTACATGACGGTTTATGGGGACCGGCATGTTACCTGGTTATGTTATTACGGTACATGACGGTTTATGGGAACCGGCATGTTACCTTGGTTATGAATATGATGGATCATGACGGTTCAAGGGAACCGGGCATGGATATTATGTTATGTATATATATGTTCATCTACCTTCCTTTACTTCTATTATTTCCTCCAGGGAGGGTCGTTGGCCTGGGTGGACCCCGGAGTAGTCACGGAGCACCGACTGAGTGGAGTCACCCCCCAGTTGGGTTCCTTACTCTCAGGAAGGCTATGGTTACTATTACCTCTGGTAGGGCCAGTGGTCTGCGGACATTGACCTTGACTTTGAGATGACTCGGATTGAGACCCGGGTAGCACGCGCGTAGCTTTGGATACCGTGACAGGATTGGTTGTGTGACTTATATGTATATATGATATATGATATGTGGTGTGCACAGGATTTGAGCAGTGGCTCGTGTACTTGGTTTCTTTATGGTTTGGGGCCGAGTCCCGTATGGATTTGGGCAGTGGCCCGTATGGTCGTTTTCATTGTGGTCCTTTCGACCTTAGTTTATATCTGCTTTGGGCTTAGTCCCACATATGGTTTGTTTTGAATAAATGGTTTTCGAATGCATGCATGCTTTTTAGTGAAGGCTACAAATGTCTTCCTTATAAAATGTTTTTATAAATTCTTGTTTTGTCCACTCACAGCTTTTAATGTTTTGACTGCCCTTCAGGTTGACAGCGGATGTGGACTGTAGCATAGACCGAGATATCACATGCCTCCTCCGGATCCTGGCGTACTCTGATAGCCCGGGAGGGCTAAGGTCGGAAATATCCCTTGTTTGACACTTCGTGTCAGACGGGAGTAGGGTCATCCCGCACTAATCCCGGGGGGATTGGGATGGGTCCTGTCATGTGATTAACTTGATTTTCTTTACATAAACTCTTCTCATATGCTTGCTGAGTGAAAAACTTATGATTCTTGAGCGTATTGAGTGATGCCTAGTGAGGATTATAATCGAGGCGAAATCTTTCTAGGGTGTTTAGATGACGTTGTTTTCTAGTTTGATCATTTGAGATGTTGGTATAAACACTTAACACTTGAGTTCACGGTTATGGCATGTTTCTTGGTTTGTGTGAGTTTATTTTCTATTCTGGATTCTTATTAACTTGTTGATGCATGACTTCTAGCATCCTTTGTGTTAAGTAAAATGTTTGTGGATATCGTGCTGCTATAACCTTCAGGAGACAAAACTCCTCCTACTAGGTGAACCTAGAGGTTTAAATGCTTATGATAACTAGATCGAGTCTTTTAATTTTTTTTGTTTTACTAAGGGACTAGCAAAAGATAGGTTTGGGGGTATTTAATAAGTCACGAATTGAGCATGATTTCAATGATATTTCTTATCCCTTTTACTTGCCTTTCGATTATAATTGTATAAACAATAAGAGAAAATGATACATTTTGTGAGACATATGTAGATTATGAAAGTTAAGTCAATTATGAAGAGAATGCAAAAAGAATGGATGAAATCCGAGCCAAAATGAAGGAATACCACTAAAATGAAGTTAAGGTCCCTAGCTGAAATCCCAGTTGAGGGCCTCTAGGGTTTTGTCTTTGAATTGGAATTTTTCAATGTATTGGATGTGATCAGCAGCTCATATAATCTCCAGGGATTCCAATGAGGTGATAGCACATGTCAAAACTGTGACGACCCGTCCCGAATTAATAAGATTAATTAAGAATTAATGACAGATTAGCCTCGCTAATCGAAGACTAATCGCGGATTAGACGAAGATTAGCGGACGTTCGGGCGAAATGACGATTTTGCCCCTAGAATGGGCAAATCGTTGACTTTTTATTCAGGAGTTCAAATGGACTTTGGCCGGTGACTGTGACGTAGTTCGTGATGTCACGAGTTCATAGACAAGTGGCACGCTCGATTCCGACGTTCGAGGAGGAAGTTATGACGTTCGAAAGTTCAAGGGCAATTTGGTAATTTGGGAAAAAGTTGACTTTTGACCCTGGAGGTTCGATGGCCGAGGGACGAAGACCGTTACGTAGATCGGGATGATACGAATCCATAGACAGGCGGCACGTCGAATTCGGACGTTCGACGGAGAAGTTACGGTTCACGGAAGTTGTGGAGTACTATTCATAATAGCACGTTTTTCGAGGCAAGTGGAATTAGGTGGGGCCCAGGGATTTGTCAGTGGACCAATGGATGAGTGACAAGTGTCGCCTATCCACTGGCCAACCTTATTCATTCATGCATCTCACCTTCCTTCATCGATCATTTTTCTCCCTTTTTGCTAAACAACCCAATCTCACCCTCCCCTTAAACCAATCCAACCCGTTCCTTGATCATGCCTGAGAGACCAAAGAGGAAGTTGAAGACCATGGATGATGGTGGCCATCCAAGGGCACGTCGCCGTGGACGGAGGGGCCATGAAACCCGAGAGGTACTCGGTTGCCCATTTTCCCATTTTTAATTTGGTTTTTCCATTATGGTTGCTTGTGGGTGATTAGGAAATGTTCAATAGGTTTCTTAGGTAGTTTAAAGAAGGTTTCTATGGTGGTTGGATGGCTGTGGAAGCCATGGGAGGAAAATAAAAAATAAGGCCGTGAGGCCCTTTGATTATAGTTAGGATTTAGGTGTTTTTAGTTAGTTTTGATGATTGGAATGGATAGGAAATGAGCAAATAGGAATTATAGGATTGAATTGGATTGAAAATGGACCAAAATGAGGGGTTTAGAGGGCCGGACCGGTCATGCCGGTCTAGGAAAACTAGAGGACCGAACCGGGCTGGAGCTCAAGGACGATGGACAGTACTCTGGCGCCTGAGGCCCATGCGCAGGGCCTGTCTTGGGCACGTGAGGGCGCATGTCCAATCCTTTGGGGAAGTTTCCAACATGTTATTTCATCTATTCGATGTAACGAACATTTTGGGATTGGTTTCGTGTCAATCGGACACCGTTTCAATATAGTTTGGGACGTCCGAAGGTTTAGGTTCGAGTTTAAAAATAGTTAGAAATTCCGGAAAATTACGGGGTTTTATTGAGAGGTTATATAAGTAGTTAGTGACCCTCTAAATGAATTTGGACAGGTTTGGGAATCTCGGAGGTGACGATTGACCCGGGAGACGGTTATGGCACGGGTATCGAGGCGCGGCTTCGGATAGTCTGTGAGTGGACCCTTCCTTTGAACTTGATGCATGCATAAATGTTTTATAAGTGTTTTATTATATGTTTTGTGATGCCTTGAGTGCATATGATTGTGGTAGCTTAGGATCGACATAATTGCACATTTTTCGAGGTTTTCGGCTTTATGTCGTACTTTCGCTTACCGTGTTTCCGATAAGGATTTAATAAACGGATTTTGGATTTAGAAATATGAAATCAGGCATGAGACCCATTTGATTTGCAAACTCTTGGACTTGGACGAGGAATCGGGCCTAGGGTCCATTTGACCCATACGATCGGACCGAGGGCCCATTTGGTTTACAATTCGGGTTTGAGGCTCAATTAGTGGTACTATCGGGCTTGATGCCCCGTTGATTTATGATATCAGGTCTGAGACCCATTTAGTTGAGGTTTCAAGCTTAAGGCCCCGTTAGTTGTGAAATCGGACGTGAGGTCCTGTTGAGTCATGATTTCGGGATTAGGACCCCAATTGAATGTAACATTGGGCTTGAGTCCCAGTTCGATTTATGAAATGAAAATTTGGGCATGAGACCCTGTTGAACTGTGGATTTAGGCTGAGGCCTGTGAAATGGGTTTGAATCGGATTCGAGGAATCCTATTGATATGAATCGGGTATGAAACCCAGTTAAGAAAGTATTTGAGAAAGAAAGAAAGTTTTGAAATGAATAAAACCCTCCATATGCTTATATGGTCTCCTCCAGCGTCGTCCTGGATAGTCACGATCCACAGACCAGAGTGGGTATCCCCATAGGGATCCCGTTCTAGGAGTGGTGGTTACTTATATTGTTGTGGTCCCGGACCAGATTCCGGAGAGATATGTGGACTAGATCTAGAGAGAGAGCTCGGACTAGATCCAAAGATTGAGCCTCCCAGATGGAGATCCCTGGGAGAAGACTCGGAGTGAGACCCCGAGTAGTGTGCACACTAGATAGATATGATGACATCGTGACTATATGGGGGATATGTTCCCTAGGGGCTGTGTGCCCCGAGTTGGCATCTTCTCCAGAAGTGCCTAGGATGGGTTATACGTACGAGTACGTATGAGGTTTTATAGAAAGTGATTTGGGGGCGGGGTGTTTTATTATTTAGAAAGTGGTTTGGGGCAGAGACCCTGTATTCAATGTTTGAGAATGGTTTTGGGTCTGAGTCCCACGGGTGTTTGATTTGGGCTGAGTTCCCATGTTTTGATTAAAGGTTCTTTTGTGATTTCGGGTCGGGGACCCAAATGTATTTTATGGGTCATGACGGTTTATGGGAGCCGGGCATGAACCCTTGAAAGGTTTTGAGAATATGTTTGACAAATGATTTTAGGGTTTTTGAATGCATGCATATGCCTTTAGTGAAGTGCATAGATGTCTTTATGCGAAAATGTTTTTATTAAAACGATTGTTCTTGTCCACTCATAGTTTTCGTATTTTAATGCCCTTCAGGTTGATCGCGGATGCGGGCTGTAGTTGAGACGAGACATCACTCCCCTCCTCCTATGATCCTGACGTACTCTGATAGCCCCGGCGAGGGCTAGAGATGGAATTTTCCCTGGTCTGACACTTCGTGTCAGACGGGATCAGGCGGGTCCCACGTTAATCCCGGGGGATTTGGGACCGGTCCTGACAAGTTGGTATCAGAGCATGTTTTGCTTGTGGAGTACGTGCAGGTCGAGGATGTGATGTCTCTGAAGTCTTAACAACCCATCATCAACCTGGTAGTTAGGGCATTAGTACGATGTTTCGGTAGCATCGAACCTTAGTTCGATAAGGTTTGTCACTTGGTACGATCATTTGAGGTCTGATTGGCATGGAATGCCACGTGTTTCGACGAAGTGGATCCCAAGTAAGATCAGGATTTGTGTGTTAGATATCGGCTTAGAGTCATGGTGTTACCAGTGGATGGGACTATGCCGACCGGTAGACACAGTACGACGACTTGAGAGTCGTGACCGCTCGACAGTGGGTCGTATCGGATAGAGGATGTACGGAGTCATACCAGTGTGGTCAGAGGTCAAGGTCGCCCGATTTACGATGACCCTGTACGACTACAATCACGACGGTTGGGAATAGGAACGTGTGATCCTATTTGGTATGTGATGCCATGTTTCGATGTGTTGAATCCCGGTGGGATGTCGACTGGCAGTGGATGCCGGAATAGTGGTGGTGTTACGCGATAGGATGCGATTGTGCACGTAGCGCTTGTACAGTTTTGGACCTAGAGTATGGCCAGTTCTTGTGGAGGCCAGCGACTGAGAGCTGTAGAGTTACGAGAGGACGAGTTCCTCAGAGTGTAGTTATTGGCTGGTTTGGTACCAGTATTGGAGTATGACGACTCTTTAGAGTCGAGATCGAGGGATCGGTCAGGATGGTAGGGCTGCAGAGGGCAGCTGGGTTTGTGATAACCCTAGTAGGTATTTTTTTTGGACAAGTTACCAGGAGTGTGGTTCTTGCGATCGGATCCGGGGGTGGACCGATCGGTGGATGTTGTGTGTGGAGTGGTTGATACTGGCGGTGAGACTACTGCATGGATTGGGAGTCTTGATAGCAGAGTGTTTGTGAGATTGGTCTGCACGAGGTTGTGACAGACGCTGCTATCGATGGACGTGATTGAGTCTTATCTAGTTGGATAGACTCGGGTTGCCGTGACGATTGTGAAGATAGGATTCGTCAGTCGTGACGATGATACGAGGTGTGTGAGTGACGCACAGTACGAGCAGTGATTCTAGATTCGACTCGGTGACGGGTGAGTCCGATCGCAGAATCAAATGTTGACATTGGGTGTTGGCACACTTGCCACGCTCTAGTAAAGGTGATGGTTATAAGTGGGGCAGAGAGGATCTCGAATGGCTCACTGCGAGGTACGAGAGTACTTGGTATGGAGACCAGTTTCCCCCAGTGATAGAGATCAGTTTCCTCAGTGATGGAGACCAATTTCCCAGAGATGGAGACCAGTTTCCTCAATGATGGAGATTAGTTTCCCCTGTGTTGGAGATCAGTTTCCCCAGTAATGGAGACTAGTTCCCCCAGTGCTACGAGATTGAGGCGCGAGGGTGTACTCAGAAGTATTGAAGTGAAACGTGAGATTCTGGCGTGAATGGATGACATAAGTGATGTCTTATGACGTATGGGTCGGTTTGTCGGATTTGGTAGTACGCAGAGATTTGGCTTCAGATCATGACAGACATTGTGATCTGTTTAGCCCATCGACTGATGTTAGTGGATTCCGACCAATTATGTGAGTCAAAGTTGGATCAGGATAATTAAAGGTGCAAAATGTGCGTGCTAGAGGTCGTTTATGCACATCCATAAATGGTGTACAGGGTTTAACCTTGAGTAGCGTGAATTCCACTCGGAATGAGTATATCCGTATGTACGATATTCACGGACGCGTGGACGGTGTCCGGTTGAGCTGAGGACTTGAGAGTCCATTGCGGATTGGTTTTGGTTGACTATGGTTGACCATACCTCCTGAGTTGAGGACATGGAACTTGTTTGCCTATAGAACGTTAGTAAGCTCGGGTGTTGAGTGAGCTTCGTAATTGGATAAGAAACGCGATTCCAACGTGATTGGAACTTCGGACTCAAGAGAAGTAGTGATTAAGACGTTGAGTGGAATACTTGAATCCGTATTGGTGATGAGTATTACGAGGTCACTGAGTGTGACTCTTTAGTAGGTGGTGCTGAGTGTCAGAGGATGACATGGGATGAACATGGATGTCACCATCTTGGATTTGTCCCTAGGTGGGACGACGAGGAACAGTATGACAGCTAGGAGTTCAAGAGGGTGTAAGAACCGAACACCTAAGCTGTGGGTCAATTTGATTTACGTGACGAGTAGATGGTATATTAGCGTCACAGGATGTGACAAGTGAATGTCCAAGGTGATAGACTGATGTTAGCTAGGTGACGGACGGTTGGGTTCCGGGCCATGGTTGGAGTACGGACGGTAGTTTGTGGTTGGACGTTGCTAGAGAGTAGTCCTTGTGTAGGTCGGGGGTACCCCGATATTGTTGTGGTATAGGTGCATCAGAGTGTTGTGTACGTTCGATGATGGAATTGATCACGATCAATCGGTATGTCGGGTTGAGAGTACCCGAGAGTACGAGTATGTCGTAAGTTGGATAGAGTTCTAGATGGACATGAGTGACGATTGGATTTGATCCGATAGTGAGTTTGGAGACTCAAGGTGAGTCTAGATGACAACTGGTATCGCTGAGTGATGCGAGATACGATGCGAGGATTCGAGAGCGAGTCGAGGTAAGAGTAGCGCAGCGAAGCGCAGTGGAGCTGGGAGTTACCCGCTGGTCACGACGGATGTGACATGTGAGGGTAATGGATGGATAGTTATCCGATGCGTTCGAATCGATGTGGTTGAAAGGACTCTGAGAAGAGTTCGTTTTGGGTATAGGAAATTGAAAGAGTTGACTCGTTCGAGTATTTAAGTCAGTATGGGTATAGGTCTGAGGATCACCTATGAGATGGGGTTCGTGCCATTGTGATGGCAGGATCTGTAGGATGTTGTCCGATTAGATGCTGAGCAGGACGCCAGCTTGTGATGTAATAACTCTTAGTGAGGATGCATTTTCAGCCTGACGACTGTCAGATGGAACGTGTCAGAGTGCCAGACCAGAAAGCCATTTGGATGTCAGTATGTTATTGCTGACCTGTCAAGTGAGTGACAGGCGAGATCGGCGAGTGTCGACATGTTGTGTCGAGTGAGACATATGAACTGACGTATAATTCTCGAGAATTAATTGGATCTTTGGAGGCTCCGATGACGGTACGTAATGAGGACGGTACCGGTGAGTACGGTATGTGTGTTGAACGTGTACTCCTACACGGGTATTCTCGTGTAGGTGCAGCGATCCGAATTGAGAAACAAGATTGGATTCCACAGTTTGGTTGTGGAATCGGGTCGATTTAAATTTCGAGGACGAAATTCCTTAAGGGGGAAGTTTGTGACGACCCGTCCCGAATTAACGGGATTAATTAAGAACTAATGACGGATTAGCCTCGCTAATCGAAGAATAATCGCGGATTAGACGAAGAATAGCGGACGTTCGGACGAAATGATGATTTTGCCCCTGGAATGGGTAAATCGTTGACTTTTTATTCAGGAGGTCAAATGGACTTTGGCCGATGACTGTGACGTAGTTCGTGACGTCACAAGTGCATATGCTTTTAGTGAAGGGCATAAATTTCTTTATGCGAAAATGTTTTTATTAAAATGATTTTTTTTTCACTCAAAGTTTTCATGTTTTAATGCACTTCAGGTTGATCGCGGATGCGGACTGTAGCTGAGAAGAGACATCACTCCCCTCCTCCTACGATCCTGACGTACTCTGATAGCCCCGGTGAGGGCTAGAGATAGAATTTTCCCTGGTCTGACACTTCGTGTGCGACGGGATCAGGCGGGCCCCACGTTAATCCTGAGGGATTTGGGACCGGTCCTGACAAAGACAATCAAGATTGACCAAGAAAAGGGTTTTTTGCCTTTCTTGGCCGAGAGGAACTCCTAATCCTACAAGGAGTTTGTGTGTGTGTGTGTGTGACTTTGTGGACCAGCCTTGCACGCCTAGATTAAGTGGGCTATTTCAAACATTATGCCCTGGAATCCAACTGGGAATGTTGGCCAAAAGATCCATTAAAAGAAGGGTTCCTATCTGTTCTTTGGAACCCAAGAAACTAAGATTTCTTGCCTTATCAAGTTCCTACTTTTTAGGGATTTGGGGCAGCTGTCCTTTGGATGAATTTGCCTTCCCTTTTCAATGAAGAATTACATTGATTGACTTGGATAAGAAGACCTAAATATTTCCTAATCAGATCTGAAATTAAAGATTGCAAGAAACAAGGGAAAGAAAGTTTCTTGGAGGCCAATAAACTATCAAGAACACGGGTAGGGTTAATTTACCCTTAGCCGCAATCATAACCCCTTTCCTTTATTTTAGGGCTTTGTGATCTGATTTAGAATATAATTAATTGAATTCCTAGTCAAAAGATGAAGTCAAGAAGTGGAAACAAGAAAGAAAAGAAGACTCCTTATTGAAGGAGGATCAAGAATGCATAAAAGGAGGTTTGACGGCTACAATTGGTTTCCTTCCTTGTTTGGGTTTCATTTTTCCCTTTCTTTTAGGGAAATGCTAGGGCAGATGTTAGGGGATATAAATAGTTGTTTTCTCATTATTTTTAGGGGGCCGAATTTACCTTCCTAGGTCCCAAAACTCTGTCAAAATTCATACTCAATTTATATACATAGTCTAGCCGTATTTTATTATCGTTTTATGCTTTTGGATTCAAGCTTGTGCTAAGGAGGACATGTGGCTTGGGAGAAGAAGATTGTTTGAGCCCCTTTTCCTACTCATTTCTATTCTTTAGTATTTGTGTTTATTTATTCTTTTATCATTTTATGTTTCTTATGCATTTAATTATGTTATTCGTTTATTCAATAATTTTTTAGTAGTGTAATTAGGGCTAGGGTTACTTGAAGCCCTAGCCATATTAGTTCGTGTTTGATTTCTGGCTCTTAATTATGATTGTTATGTATGCCTGGATTTGTGGGTTTACTGCGCTTCATGAACTCAATTTATGCTTATAAGCTTAGCTACCTTATTTGTGTATAATTGTCGATGTAATTGCTTGACGGATCACGTCGATGTTTGTGTTCACCCTGAAATTTGTAGCATCACATTTAAGAGGGGGAATCTTATTCGTAATCTAAACTCATGACTTCCTAGGTTTGCACATCACTTTTTTAGGGACAGTGTAGTGTCATTAAATCTTCTTCATATTTCATGCATTATCACGCACCATCGGTAATAGTTGTTTAAGGGCGGGCACATCACGCTTAAACATGCAATCAAAAAGAGGATAATATGTGTGGGGTGAACCTTAGCCGGACCCCTGCACGGGCACTTAATTCAAATACATGCATAGTAATACGTAGATTGGGTCAATACTAATCCGTAGACAGATGACACGCAGAAATCGGACGTTTTTTTTTATCCTGAAATGACCAACTCGATGAGACCCGCTGGGGGTGCTAGGACCACCCGTGTGGTGTCTTGGGCCCGCTGGGGAGTTACTGTTCGGCAGGGATCCTGCACAGACTAGACACCAGTGTGGTGCAGGCCAAAAGGGGCTCCGATGCCTAAGTTAGTATCTGAGTGCCGAGAGGCAAGTAAATACAGTGCTCTGGATCGGTTCTGAGTCTCTTACCTTTGTGAAGGATTTCTTGGTATTTATAGTAGCCATAACTGTGGCAGTTGGGCTACTGTTCTGGTAGGTGAGGCACTGTTCCAGAGCAGGTTGTACCTTGTGGCTGTGAGTCGTCTGACAAACCCTGGACATCCGGTTTAGGCGCCAGCTGGAGTCCCGACCTGCCTCCGTCAGGGAGTTGGTAGGGCAGAACTGGTTAGGTGACTGTCGCAGCCAGCTGTCGTCTGTTCATTGTCAGATACCGAGTGGCGGGTCTGTAGTTTGGTGCCGAGGGGCAGGCCGTAGGCCGTGGGGGTGCCGATCAGGCGATCGGTCGGCCGCCTTCCTGTCCTGGCGGGTCCTGTGCTAGGGTGGTCGGTCGATATGGTATCAACAGACGTCGAAAGGGAAAGTTATGGGTCGGGAAATTCGATTGCACTATGCACGCATTATGAGGCAATGATGAGGTGGCAATATCTGATTGGGCAGATATTTAGGTGGGACCCATGGATGAGTAACAAGTGTCACTCATCCCATTGGCCCTTAACCCCAAAATGTGGATCTCAAGTGTGATTGGCCCACTTGTATTTTAATACATATATTTTCACCCACCTCTCATCCTAGCCCTTCATCTCATCTAATCCCTCCATCCTGACCGTCCAAACCTTCTTCCCTCTCACCTGATCACCAACCACACCCTTTGTTCCCTCTCACAAACTGGAAGCCCCCCTACATCCTCCATTTTCTCTCTAAAACAAACAACACACATAGCACTTAGAACCTCACCACCATTATCCATCCTTGGGCTGTGAGAGAGACTGAAAGTGATGAGGACGATGTAGTGGACGGCATGCCACGACGGTGGCCACGACGAAGGGAAGCTCAAACCGTGGGTAAGTTCTCAAATTTTGGACTTTGGGTTTTATAGGGTCTGGGTTGAATTTAATGATTGGGTTGGCTTTCTGGTGGCCAAAGAGGAAAGCATGGATTGGAAGTGACGGTTGAGGATGGTGCAGATGCCCAGGATGGCGACTGGTTTTTTGGTCGTGAAAAGATCAAATCGAGAAGGTGAGATTCTTAACCGTTTTTCATGTTTTAAATGGTAGATCGATTAGGTTTGAGTTTAGGAACCTTTAGGAATAAAAATGAACAAAAACGGAATGAAAATAGGTGAGATTGGACAGTGAACCGGCCACGCTAGTCCGGACCGATCCAGTCCGGTTAGAACCAGGCGAAACGGGTTCGCTGGAGGAAGAAGATGATGAATAGTGCTGTCAGCTTGTGGGGGCCCGTGAAGCATCCTTTGAGGATGACTTCAACATGACTTTTAATCTATTCGATGTAACGAATATTTTGGGATTGGTTTCCTGTCGATCGGACACTGTCTCGATAATGTTCGGGACATCCGAAAGTTTAGGATTGAGGTTAAAAATAGTTAAAAATTCGGGAAAATTACGGGGCTTCAATGAGAGGTTAATAAGGTAGTTATTAACCCTCTAGATTGATTTGGACAGGTTTGGGAGTCCCAATGATGACGATTAGCCCGGTGAGGTTTACGGCACGTAAATCGAGGTGGCAGCTTAGGACCTTCTGTGAGTGGACCTTGATTTCTAAACTGTGATGCATGCATAAATTTTTTATATGGTTTATAGATATGACTCTATGATGACGATTTGGATGATTGTGAATTACATGGTTTAACGCATTTTGAGGCGATTTACATGCTTCCACGTAAATCAAGGTTTACGATTTTGCACTGATTTTACGTGCTTATGGTTTTGGAAATAGTTTAATGAAATGGTTTTGGATTTGAAAAGGTAAACTCGGGTTCGAGACCTATTTGTTTTGAAAACCCTCGGACTCGAAGTCTATTTAGTCACGTTCTCGGGCCAGAGGCTCAATTGGTTCTTGAATCGATTTCGGATTTGGAAATATGGACCGGAGACGAGACCCATTTGATTTATGATCTCTCGGACCTGAAGTATATTTGATTTAACCAGGCATCGGGTCGGAGGCCCAGTTGGTTTACGTATCGGTCTCGAGGCCCAATTGGTTTGCGTATCGGGCATGAGGCCCATTTGGGTTACAAAATCGGGCACGAGGCCGAGTTGGTGTATGAATTTGGGCTTAGGGCCTAGTTATGGGTTACTATGGTGATTTCGGGCCGGGGACCCATAAATGGATTTATGGTTCATGATAGTTTATGGGGACCAAGCATGAACCCTTGAAAGGGTTTGAGAATGTTTTCAGGTGGTTTTTCATATACCATCCTTATATATTTATGGATTGTCTCCTCCGGGGAGGGTCGTTGGCCTAGGTGGACCACAGAGTAGTCACGGAGCACTAATTGAGTGGAGTCGCCCCCGTTGGTTACCTTACTCTCAAGAAGGCTATGGATTATAACCCCCAGAAAGGGTCATTGATCTACGAACATTGACCTGGGTGGACCATGGGGAGACTTGGGATTTGAGACCCCGAGTAGCACACGCGTAGTTCTAGATACTGTGACAGGATTGGTTATATGATTTATGATAAACATGATTTCTTGGTTTTGCGAAATTGTGTTTTATGGATAATAAATAGATTTGGGATGAGTTCCCACATATGTTTACTATGTTATGGATTTCTGTTAATGGTTTTGGGCAGGGGTCCGGGAGACTTGAATTTACGGAACTTGGGGCTAAGACCCTAAATATGGTTGTTTAAACATATGTGGTTTGATAAATGGTTTTACTATGCATGCATCCTTTTTAGTGAAGGGTATAAAGGTCTTTTATAAAACGTGTTTTCTGAACTATTACTTTTCGTGTCAGGACCCATCTCAATCCCCCCGGGGTTAACGCGGGATGTTCCTGATCCTATCTGACACGGAGTGTCAAACAAGGGAAATTCTGACTTTAGCCCTCTCGAGTTTCATAGTATGCCACGATCCGGAGGAGGTATGTGATGTATCGGTCTCTGCTACAGTCTGCATCCGCTGTCAACCTGAAAGGCAGTCAAAACATTTAAAAGCTGTGAGTGGACAAAACAATAATTTATAGAAAACATTTTCATAAAGACATTTGTACCCTTCACTAAAAAGTATGCATGCATTCGAAAACCGTTTACCAAACCATTAGGGCCTTAGCCCAAAATCATAAACGAAACTGATCATACGGGCCACTGCCCAAATCCATGTGGGACGTAGGCCAAAACCTGTATACATCACATAACATATAGCATATACATATAAATCACATAACCAACCCTGTCACAGTTTCTAAATCTACGCGCTTGCTACCCGCGGTCTCAAAGCCCAAGTCTTCTAGGGTCCACCCAGGTCAATGTCCGTAGATCAATGACCTTCCCTAGGGCTATAATCCATAAGCCATCCTGAGATTAAGGTACCCAATCGGGGCGACTCCACTTAGTTAGTGCTCCGTGACTACTCCGGAGTCCACCCAGGCCAACGACCCTCCCCGGAGGAGACATTCCAAATAAGGAAGGTATATGAATATATATATATATATATATATATTGAAAACATTCTTCAAACCTTTCAAGGGATTCATGCCTGGTCCCCATAAACCGTCATGAATCCGAAAATCCATTTAGGGTCCCCGACCTGAAATCAAAAACGTAAAGTAACTGGGCCTCGTGCCCGAACTTATGACTCAACTGGGCATCGTGCCCTATATCTCAGGGTCAGTCATGATTCCGATCCTAGTGATGCGTGCAACCATCTGTTCAGGACCGCTCTCAATCCTGGTATGTCGCCTTGAACATATCAACTGACGCGACCACCACTAGATCATGGTGCACTCATCACCGATCGATATCCTGAACCGTAAGCACTCCGAAGTCGAGCCTCCATCGGTTACTCGATAACGGATCGTGCATCGTTACCTCTCTGGAAGGAACACATCCCAGTCCGGAGGTGAGCGTCGTATCGTCCGTCGCCTTGAACAAAGCACTCGCCACGACCACGACTCAGACCCATAGGTCATCAATAGGGTTACATGCCCGAGAAAAAACCAAATGGGTCTCATGCTCGAGTTTATCTTTTTTAAATCCAAACTCATTTCATTTAAATCATCGTAGAAATACAAATCCGTATAGACACCGTATAAGGCCAAAACCTCGAAATACGTTCCAATACGTAACCACACACAAATGCACTCATGGCATCACAAAAAAAATATTAAAACACATAATAAACATTTATGCATGCATCAATTTTGAAAACAAGGTTCACTCAAAAATCGTCCAAGATACCGCCTCGATACACGTGCTATACGGCTCTCCCGGGCCAATCACCGTCACCGGGACTCCCAAATGTGTCCAAATAGTAATAAAAGGTTACTAACTACTTAAATAACCCTCACTAAAGCCCCGTAATTTTTCGGAATTTTTAACTATTTTTAAACTCGATCCTAAACTTTCGGATGTCCTGAACATTATCGAGACGGTGTCCAATCGACACGAAACCAGTCCCAAAATGTTCGTTACATCGAATAGAGTATTTCACATGTTGACATCATGAACCAAAAGTGTCTCACGCGCCGCCACGTACCGCCGCAAGTGACTGCGCGTGAAGCCCACGCGCCAAACACTGTTCATTGTCTACCTCTCGTCGACTGGGTTCGCTGGTTCGAACCTGACCGGACCGTTCTGGACCGGTCCATCATCATTCCTCCCTCATTTCCCAACCATTTCCTTCTCTTTTAATTCCTAAACCTTTATCCCCTCATTTCCAATCGATTAGGCTAATATAAACACAGAAAAAGGGCCAAGAACTCACCTCCCAGATCGAAGCTTGAACCGGCCACCTGCAACTGCCGTGTTCTCGCTTTTCCGGTAACCCGATTCCACAAAACCAGTCCCATTCGACTCCCCTAGGTCCTAAGAACACGACCCAAACATTAAAGCCGACCAAAGCCCCTTAAAACCCTAAGTCCAAAATTTTGAATCCTTACCTCACGGTTTCGAGCTTCCTCCGCTATGGACAGTCGTCTCCCCGTCGTGTCCTCAGTCCCTCAGGTCACTATCTCGGTCACCCGTTCACAAAAGCAGATGAAGATGAGATGGGATCGTGGTGGTGATATGTGTGTTCGATTTTTGAAAGAAAAGATGAAGAAATGGAAATGGTGGTCGGGGGAGAGAAGAGAGAGATGAGAGATTAAGTTAGATGATGATGATGATGATGATCAGAAAGAGAGTGACAGGACCCATCCCAATCCCCCCGAGATTAGTGCGGGATGACCCTGCTCCCGTCTGACACGAAGTGTCAGACAAGGGATATTTCCGACCCTTGCCCTCCCGGGCTATCAGAGTACGCCAGGATCCCGAGGAGGCATGTGATATCTCGATCTCTACTACAGTCCACATCCGTTGTCAACCTGAAGGGCAGTCAAACCATTAAAAGCTGTGAGTGGACAAAACAAAGAGTTTATGAAAACAGTTTATCGAAGACATTTGTACCCTCCACTAAAAACCATGCATGCATTCGAAAACCATTTATCCAAAACAAACCATATATGGGACTAATCCCAAAGCAGATATAAACCAAGGTCGAAAGGACCACAATGAAAACGACCATACGGGCCATTGCCCAAATCCATAAGGGACTCGGCCCCAAACCATAAAGAAACCAAGTACACGAGCCACTGCTCAAATCCTGTGCACACCTGTGCACACCACATATCATATATCATATATACATATAAGTCACACAACCATTCCTGTCACGGTATCCAAAGCTACGCGCGTGCTACCCGGGTCTCAATCCGAGTCTTCTCAAAGTCAAGGTCAATGTCCGCAGACCACTGATCCTACTCGAGGTAATAGTAACCATAGCCTTCCTGAGAGTAAGGAACCCAACTGGGGGGTGACTCCACTCAGTCGGTGCTCCGTGACTCCTCCGGGGTCCACCCAGGCCAACGACCCTCCCCGGAGGAGATAATGGCAGTAAAGGAAGGTAGATGAACATATATATACATAACATAGTATCCATGCCCCGGTTCCCCTGAACCGTCATGATCCATAATATCCATAATCAGGTAACATGTCGGTTCCCATAAACCGTCATGTACCGTAATAACATAACCGAGGTAACATGTCGGTTCCCATAAACCGTCATGTACCGTAATAACATAACCAGGGTTCATGCCGGTCCCCATAAACCATCAAGAACCAGAATGATCTGACAAAGGTTCATGCCGGTTCCCATAAACCGTCATGAACCACAATGACCTTTCCAAAGTTCATGCCGGTTCCCATAAACCGTCATGAACTTGGAAATCCATCTAGGGTCCCTAACCCGAAATCATCAGTGTAAAACAACTGGGTCTCGTGCCCGAACATATGACTCAACTGGGCACCGTGCCCGATATCTAAGGGTCAGTCACGACTCCGATCGTAGTGATGCGTGCAACCATCCGTCCAGGACCGCTCTCAATCATGGTATGTCGCCGTGAACGTATCAACTGACGCGACCAACACAAGATCATGGTGCACTCATCACCGATCGATATCCTGAACCGTCAGCACTCCGAAGTCGAGCCTCCCCAGGCTGTTCGACCACGAATCGTGCATCGTGACCTCTCCGGAAAGAACACATCCCAATCCGGAGGCGAGCGTCGTATCGTCGATCGTCGTGCACATAGCACCTGTTGCGACCACGATTTAGACCAGAAGGTCGTAAATAGCGTCATATGCCCGAGACAAGACCAAATGGGTCTCATACCCGAGTTTATCCTTTTAGAAATCCAAAACTATTTCATTAAAACCGATAAAGAAATACAGACCCATATAAGCACCGTATAAGGCTGAAACCTCGAAATACGTGATTATACGTAACCACATACAAATGCACCCATGGCATCATCAAACATGTAATAAAACATATAATAAACATTTATGCATGCACCAATTTAGAAAACAAAGTCCACTCACAGACCGTCCGAGCTGCCACCTCGATTTGCGTGCCATACGGCTCCCCGAGCCGATCACCGTCACCGGGACTCCCAAACCTGTCCAAATCGTAATAGAAGGTTACTAACTACTTAATTAACCTCCTACCAAAGCCCCGTAATTTTCTGATATTTTTAACTATTTTTAAAACCGAACCTAAACCTTCCGATGCCCCGAAACATATCGAGACGGTGTCCGATTGACACGAAACCAGTCCTAGAATGTTCGTTACATCGAATAGATGATTTCGTATGTTGGAACCTTCCCCAGATTCCCTGCCACGCGCCCTCACGCGCCGCCTGAAGTGGCTGCGCGTGGGTCTCACGCGCTTGCTACAGTACCCGTCTCCTTCCTCACACAGCCGGTCCGGGCCGACTGGTCCGGTCCAACCCCTGCAACTAGACCAGCGTAACCGGTCCAGGCCTCCTTCTCCCTCATTTTTCATCCGTTTTCTTCCATTTCAATTCCTAAATTCCTATTTTTGTGTTTCCTATCTAACCCAATTAACAAAACAACCTAAAACCCTCTAAATCGATCCCTAAAAATTAACCCCCACGACCCCTGTTTTTCCCGGCCACCTTCCAGCCTTCCTCCGCCGTGAACCACCCTCCAAACCCTCCTAAAACTATCCTAGCAACCTATTTAGTTCAATGAAACCATCCAAATCGGCCCATAACAATTAAAATGGAAAATGAACAAAATCGGGTAAAACCGATTACCTCGCGGGTTGGCCACCACCGCCGTCCACGGCGGCGCTCCCTGGGCCGGCCACAGCATCCAACCGCCTCCCCACTCTCTGGTCTTAGTCCTGGTCGAAATGGATGGGTTTTGGGGTTGCACGGGAATGAGAGAAATGGTGAGATCGGGTGGGTTTTGGGTGTGTGTTTGAAATTGAGAAAATGGATTGGTTTGCACGGTGCATGAAGGAAATATGGTGTCCATTGGATGGGTGACACTTGTCACTCATCCATTGGCATCAGGACAAATATCTGGGATCACTAGAGACAAAATTGCACTTTTTGTCTCGTAAAACGTGTCACCGTAAATAGTATCCCGAAACTTCCGTGAACCATAACTTCGCCGTCGAACGTCCGAATTCGACGTGCCGCCTGTCTACGGATTCGTATCGTCCCCATCTACGTAACGGTCTTCGGCCCTCGGCCATCGGACCTCCTGGTCAAAAAGTCAACATTTTGACCCTTTTTACCAAAATTACCAAAATGCCCCTAAACTTCCGAACGTCATAACTTCCTCCTCGAATTTCGGAATTGAACGTGCCACCTGTCTATGAACTCGTGACGTCACGAACTACGTCACGGTCATCGGTCAAAGTCCATTTGACGGCTCGATTGAAAAGTCAACGTTTTGCCACCACTAGGGGCAAAACGGTCGTTTCGCATCGTTGTCTGATTTCGCCCAACTAATCACGGATTAGCCTCACTAATCGTGATTCGTCACTAATCTAATCCTGGAATTCAGGACGGGTCGTTACAGAGAGATGGACGGTGAGGATTGAGGGATTAGATGAGATGGAGGGTTAGGATTGAGAGGGGGTAGGATTAATTATAAAATAATCTAAAATATTATTATTTAATTAAACTAGATCCCCTTTTTAGGGAAGTGACCAATGGGATGAGTGACACTTGTCACTCATCCATGGGTCCCACTAAAATATCTGCCTAATCAGATATCGCCACATCATCCCCATCTCGAAATGTGTGCATAGTGAAATCAAACTTCCGTGAACCATAACTTTCCCGTCCGAAGTCCGATTTCGGCATGCCGCCTGTCTACGAATTCGTATCGACCCAATCTACATAGCAGTCCTCGGCCCTCGGCCATCAGACCTCCCGGGTTAAAAGTCAACATTTTACCCACGACCAAGGGCAAAATGGTCATTTTGCATCGTCCGTGCGATTTCGCTCAATTAATCACCAATTAACCTCACTAATCCTGATTAGTCACTAATCTAATTCCGAAATTCGGGACGGGTCGTTACATTTCGTGCACTCGCAGCCTTTCTGTTTTCAATGCCCTTCAGGTTGAATGCGGTACAGACTGTAGCATAGACCGAGACATCACATTCCTCCTCCGGATCCTTACGTACTCTGGAAGCCGGTCGGGCTAAAGGTTCAAATTTTCTCTGGTCTGACACTCCGTGTCAGACGGGATCAGGAGCGTCCCTCGTTAATCCTGGGGGGGATTGGGACGGGTCTTGACAAGTGGTATCAGAGCAGGTTTGCTCTTGGAGTGTCGCGCAGGTCGAGGATGTGATGTCTCAATGGGCTGAAGTTCGTTATCAACCTGATAGTTAGGATGCCAGTACGATAGTTAGTAGGTTTGAATCGTAGATCATCTTGGTTCAGCACTCGATGTTGGGGTTGCCATAGTTATGTCATGGTTGGCAGTGTGGGACCCTACAGAGGGATGAACGTAACAGTACCTTAGAGTTTTGATCGTGAGACAGTTAGTTAGAATCGTCTTTCACGATGTTGTAGGATCGGATTTGACGATAGTTCGGTGTTGTGACCATTAGATGGTCGGATTTTGTTGAGTTAGGTGGCTATGCTGTTGAGAGCAGGCGGGTTTGAGGAACCCTAGTTGAACTGACGGTAGAAATGGATTGACGTCCATACGATGTCGGGACCGCAGGGTCGGTCAGACGGTGGATTATACTGCCTTCTGCAGTTAGGTTCAGAGGAACCCTAGGTAGTGATCGTGGAACCCTAATGTAGGATGTATGGTTCGGAAAGGTGAGTTGGCGAGTGGTTTGACTTTGATGACCTTTCGGAGTTGAGACCGTCGGTCAGTTTAGTCATGTCAGCTTTAGTGATGGGACTGCACTTCGCAATCGAGGTTGTAGTAATCGATTAGACCTAGTTGGTCGTCGTACTACGTTAGTTGTAATGGATAGTTGGTGCAACTAAGGTCATGGGCGACTTGGTTGACGACATTGGTTGAGTCGAGTTACGGCTGGTTAGAGTTTGGTTGGACAAGTTACCAGGGTTGGTACTTGTCGATGGAATCCCAGAGTGGGGATACAAAATAGTTAGTATGGGCGATTGATTCCGTTGGATGCAGAGTCTCGATAGCGAGGTCTGGTAGTTAGGTCTGTATGTGTAACACCCCGGAAATTCAAAGATTTTAATATTGTAATTTAATGTTTGAATTGACGTTTTTACCCTTGTGAATGGTATGGCCAAATTGTTGACTTTTTGATTGGTGGGTCAAAGGGACTTTGACCAGTGACCGTGACGTAGTTCGGGACGTCACGAGTTCGTAGACAGGTGGCACGTCTAATTCGGACGATCGGGGAAAAAGTTATGACTATCGGAAGTTCAGGGGCATTACCGTAATTTGGACTTCAGGGGTGAAAATGTTGACTTCTCGTTTGGCAACGAATTTTCACATGACTCAAGGACCATTAGGTAGGTCTCGATACCCTGAGTCCGTAGACAGGCGGCACGCCGAAATTGGACTTCGTATGGCTGAGTTACGGGTCTAGAATGTGAAGGGCATTATGGTAATTATTGAACCAGGGGCATTTTGGTCATTTCGCCCCTGGTTACTGTAGCAACCGCGGGGGGACATGGGCGGCACCACCATGTGCGGTGGTTCAAATGTGCAATTGTTTATGCAATTGTGTGCTGGAAAGATGGGAGTGTCTGATGCTTTAGAACGTGGTCTGTTGCATCCACCTTGCACGACCCCATTGTTAATTCAAGTTCGAAGCTTTTCGGGGAACATTTTTCAGTGGACAAATTGGACTTCCACGAGCCTCTGGGACAGCTGAGGTTATTTAAAACTGATTGGAACATGTGTGAGCATCACTCTGCCATTAAGAAAACTGAGAATTGATGAAGAAAACCAGAGAAACCATTTCGGGCAAAATTGGAGGGAAAATCGGGTTTTGATTTCTGGTGACTGTTGGACCAAACCAAGGCCTGGTTTAGTCTTCTGGGAGTGTTTGGAACTCAACCACATCGAAATCGAAGGCCATCAGCCACGGGTGAGCTGGGACGGTGACTGCTGTTTTCAGGGAAATCGCAGAGCTTGGGACGACAACCTTCAGGTACTCTCAGACCCAATTGATCGTTCATATTAGTTTGTTTTGATCCTATTGAGCTGCCTGTGAAGTGAATTGAAGTTTGAATTAGAAACCAGGAAGTTCTGGTGATTGACCCGATTGGTTGATCACGGGTCGATGGGTCGTTTGGGGATGTGTCGAGGTTGATTTTTGTCACAGAACATAAATTGGATAGTTATTTAACATGTTAGGATCAAATGGGATCGAAATCGAGTTAGAATTGATGGGTATTCAACCGGGTCAAGCCGTGGGTGGCAGGCCCGTATTGCAGACAAACGGGTGAAGGTGCTGACACTGTAGCTACAGTGTCAGGCGCGTGACTTTCACGCGCAGCCACTTTGGGCGGCGCGTGAGGGCGCGTTGGACCTTATCTCCGATCACGATCAACATGACTTTTGTTCCTCTCATCATTCTGAACATTTTTGGTGAATTAACCATGTTGATCTGGGATAGTTTTGATGGGTCAGTTTAGGGCCGGTTGTCTCGGGAAACGTGTTGGACGGTTTCCCCGAGCCGGTTTCTGTTTCGAGTTATTTGGATAAATGTTTAAGACTTGTTGTGACCCTTACGTATGATTTGGACTGACAGGAATTGTACGATAATCCCGGTACAAGTTCGTACGCACAGTTTCACCACGGGATCGTACTGTGAGTGGGCCCGTTTTCATTAAACCCTTGCATGCTTAAATGTTTTCTGATTTACTTATATGTTCACATGCTGGAATCGATAAATGGTTTTGATGATATTGAAATTTCGGTTATGGCACGTTTCACGGTATTTGGGCATGAGACCCGTCTGATGAAACGTAACGATCGGTTCAGATTTTACCAATGTATACTCATATGTTTTGCATGTGGATATCAATAAAATGTATTTGGTACTGCACTGTATAGATCCTTCCATATGATACTGTCTCCTCCGGATGAGGTACCCCGGAGTGGTCACGGACATCTAGAACGTCCAGCGTCTATGACGCTAAGCATCAGGGATGCTGTAACCGAACAGGGTTCGGGGATTGAACTCGGAATTGAGACCCGAGTGGCACGCGTAGCCTTGTGATTGTGACCTTATTGGACGTCAGGGACGTCAGACATCAGGGATGTCGGGATTGGAGTGTATAGTGCAGTGGCTAAAATTATGTTTAAGGTTTTATTACATGCCTTATGGTTCATATTATATGATTAATGATTGTAAATAATACTGCATGCATGTTTTGGAAAACGGAGGAGTAAATTATATGTTTTACTTACTAAACGATTTTATAAACTTGAGTTTCGGCTCACTCACCCTTAATGTTTTGGTAACCCCTCCAGGTCGTGCTAATGAGGTAGAGGAGGAACCTGAGGCTGAGGCATAGATCCACTTCTGCGTACCTGAACCCCTGTTGGGTGGTGTACCCGCAGGTTTATGTTAGATTCGTGCTCGCAACTTGTCGTTTGGATTTCATCCCTTGTCTGACATCTGTTTAATTCGGATTTGATGTATAATTTTAATTTGGTTATTTATGCATTTGATGTTTTTTAGGCTAAAATTGGTATGAATTAGTAGGTGTCAGACGGGAGCAGGGCACGTCCCCTTGTGGTCCCTATGGGATCGGGGCGGGTCCTGTCAGTATGAGTCTGTGGCAGGCACTACTACCAAGAGTGGTTGTAGTTATGGTTTTTGAGAATCGGGGGACGTTCGGGGAACGTTTCTTTTTCTCGTATGAGTTTTCCGGGTGACGGTACCCAGAATTATTGTGTACGAGGGAGGTAGAGTTTCTCCAACATGAGCAGAGGTACGGGGTTGTCACTCGGTATGAGCGGAGATCCAGGGTTGTCTGATTCACACACTAGGTACTGGTGCTGGTGCTGGTGCTGGTGCCGTTGATTGTGATGACGATGAGTCACGAGTCAGGATGTGACTCCATCGAGATGGGCATGTGTTTGGTATCTGTGGTCCGGCAGTGGATCACGGATAGTGATGGACTGGATTGGATCCAGCAGTAGTTGAGACGTGAGGATCGAGTAGTAATGGTCTACATCCTTTTGGATGTACATAAGCTGTATAAGCTAATAGGCGAACTTGGTAGTGAGTTCGACTGGTTATAGACACGTGATTGATGTCCAAGTGTGTTGGTTTCGACATGGTTGGAACTTTGGAATCGAGAAAGGTTGTGATTGTGGTGACGAGGGGAGTGTTTGATTCCGCTTTGGAAATGGGTATTTCGGAGTCCTTTGGGGTGACTTCTCAGGTTCTGCCGTGGCAGATGATAATTGTTGTCACCAATATATTGGTCGTGTACTGGTAGGTGGACCCGCGATTGTTTTGGGTCATCAGGAGGAGTTGGGTATTTCAAAGTTAGGTGAATGAGATTTATCACTTTCTACTTGGTGGCAGACGATGTCGGGTTACATGACGTAGTGAATGCAATGAGTTTTTGTTTGCATTCACGTAGGATGAATTTTGAAGTCATCGTCTTGGATCATCCTTGATTTTCCTAGGTGGAATGACAAGGATCGATACGAGGTAATCGGAGAGGACCCACAGTCTCGACGTGTCTGGTCGTTAACTGATCTATTTAGATGTGGGAAATGGTTGAGGAGTGATGTGACTGACGAAGGATTCAAGAGGGTGTAAGACCCTATGACTAGATTTCAAGTGGGTTGATAGCTGAGTGAGCTTGTATGGATCCTAGGTGGATCGGGATTTTTATGTTGAGGACTTTGGGCATCGTGACAATTGAGGATCGTGACGTTTATGGCAGTTGACGTAATGATGGATCTGGATCATAATCTTGATGATCAGGTTAGGTGGAGAGATTATTACCCTTAGTTGGACATTTGAACCTGGGAATGTTGGGACGACTTCCTTTCGAAGTCAATCCAGTATGAAACTGTAGTTGCGTGAATCGAGGTGTCTACGATGTGTCTTGGCTTTTTGGCTATGTAGATTATAGGACTGAACTTCTTTTCGAGGTTGATCCTGTATGGTGTATTACTCGAGCGAGTAAGTTTCCGACGGGATCGAATTCAGTCAGCCTTAATTGTACAGATGGTGGGATTGGCTTCCTTATGAAGTCAATTGAATGCAATGTGTTAATTGTTTGAAATGGTAACCGATAGGTTCGAAATTGGTACATGTTTGATTACGTGATTAAATGTAGACGTGATATTGGTCGGGTGACGGTGGGACTCGAAATGGTTGATGGGTTGGAGTTCTTGATCTGTCTAGTACTTGATTACACAGATGGACTCCAAAATTGAAACGTGATTGGCTATGACCTAGCTTGTAGTGGACTGTTTGGTAGTGTACGTACCTTGTACGTTGTTCGAGGTATGATACTAGAAGGGCTTGTGGTGTCCGGTGACAGTATATAGGTTATACCAGTGGTATGTTAATGAGTGTGTTGGTAATCGGCTCAGTTCTGATACCATTGGATTAGTCGAGGACGTGAACTGGACATCGAATACTGTGCACTAAGTCAGGGTGTTTCTGATGGGTTCAGTTATACTCAGGTTGAGTGAGTTGGTGGTTAGTGTAACCACAAGTGAGTATAGTGTCAATTTTTGGCTGGCGACCACTTGACAGTTTGTCGGATGTTTCAAAGTGGATCGATTATTGAGTTTGGTGACTCCTAGTGGGAGCAGATGTCAGGATAGTTTGGGATTAAGGAAGGAGCAGTCGAGTCGTTTGAGTTAGCAAAATGGTAAAATTGTCGGGTGGTATCAACTTGGAACGTGTGGTCATTTTCACTCGAAGAGGTCGAGTGTGGACATTACAACGTGAGAGTTAGTGGAACATCTGGTTGCAGACAAGTATTATTCTGGTTAGTTGGCGTACGAGTGTACATTCGCCGTGAGGTCAACTTTATTTTCCACAAGGTGGTTGTGGAATTGGTATAGTTGGAATTTCAAGAACAAAATTATTTAAGAAGGAAAGGTTGTAACGACCCGTCCTAAATTCCAGGATTAGATTACTGACTAATCAAGGATTAGTAAGGTTAATCGGTGATTAGTCGAGCGAAATCGGACGGACCACATAAAATAACCGTTTTACCCCTAGTCGTGGGTAAAATGTTAACTTTTGACCTGAGAGGTCCGATGGCCGAAGGCCGAGATCTGTTACATAGATCGGGTCGATACGAATACGTAGACAAGCGGCACACCGAAATCGGACGTCGAACGGGAAAGTTATGGGTCATGGAAGTTCGATTGTACTATGCACGCATTACGAGGTAATGATGAAGTGGCAATATCTGATTGGGCAGATATTTAGGTGGGACCCATGGATGAGTAACAAGTGCCACTCATCCCATTGGCCCTTAACCCCAAAATGTGGATCTCAAGTGTGATTGGTCCACTTGTATTTTAATACATATTTTTTCCCCCACCTATCATCCTAGCCCTTCATCTCATCTAATCCCTCCATCCTGACCATCCAAACCTTCTTCCCTCTCACCTGCTCACCAGCCACCCACTCTGTTCCCTCTCAAAAACCTGAACCCCCTTCCATCCTCCATTTTCTCTCTAAAACAAACAACACACATAGCACCTCACCACCATTATCCATCTTTGGGTCGTGAGAGAGACTGAAAGTGATGAGGACGACGTAGTGGATGGCAGACCACGACGGTGGCCACGAAGGAGGGAAGCCGAAACCATGGGTAAGTTTTCAAATTTTGGACCTTTGGGTTTTATGGGGTCTGGGTCGAATTTAATGATTGGGTTGCCTTTCTGGTGGCCTAAGGGGAAAGCTTGGATTGGAAGTGACGGTTGAGGACAGTGCAGAAGCCCAGGACGGCGACTAGTTTTTGGGCCGTGAAGATAAAATCGAGAAGGTGAGATTCTTAACTGTTTTTCATGTTTTTAATGGTTAGATCGATTAGGTTTGATTTTAGGAACCTTTAGGAATCAAAATGAACAAAAATGGAACGAAAATAGGTAAGATTGGACAGTGAACCGACCACATTGGTCCAGATTGGTTTGGTCCGGCTCGAACCAGGCGAATCGGGTTAGCTGGGGGCGCGTGAAGCATCATTTGGCGATGACTTCAACATGACTTTTAATCTATTTGATGTAACGAACATTTTGGGACTGGTTTCGTGTCGATCGGACACTATCTTGATAATGTTCGGGACATCCGAAAGTTTAGGATCGAGCTTAAAAATAGTTCAAAATTCGAGAAAAATACGGGACATCAATGAGAGGTTAATAAGGTAGTTAGTAACCCTATAGATTGATTTGGACAGGTTTGGGAGTCGCGGTGATGACAATTAGCCCGGTGAGGATTACGGCACGCAAATCGACGCTGTAGCTTAGGATAGTCTGTGAGTTGGACCTTGATTTCTAAACTGTGATGCATGCATAAATGTTTTAAATGGTTTATAGATATGACTCTATGATGATGTTTGGCTGATTGTGAATTACATGGTTTCACGCATTGCGAGTCGATTTACATGCTTGCACGTAAATCGAGGTTTACAGTTTGCACTGACTATACGTGCTTATGGTTTTGGAATAGTTTAATGAAATGGTTTTGGATTTGATGTAACAACCCGTCCCGGGAGCCGGGATTAGTAGACTGATTAAGGTGTGATTAGTGAGGTTAATCGGCGGTTAGGTGGTCCCGATAGGTTCATGAGCCTAGAATGACGATTTTGCCCCTGGTTCGGGCAAAACGTTGACTTTTAGTTCGGGTGGTCCGATGAACTTTGACCGGTGACCAGGACGTAGTTTAGGACGTCACGAATCCATAGGCAGGTGGCACGCCCGATTCCGACCTCCGAGGAGGAAGTTGTGATGTTCGGAAGGTTGAGGGCCTAACCGTAATTTGGGTAAATTAGGGGGAATAGTTGACTTTTTGTATAATCGGGTTTTGGTACGTTGACCTAGGATGGTTAGATAGTTCTTGTCGTCCTGAGTTCGATGACAGGCGGCACGTATTCATCGGACGTACGAGGTGTGAGATATGGGTCTAGGAAGTTAGTGGCAAAACCGTAAATGTGAGTTAAAAGAAGGGTAATTTGGTCTTTCTGCACATTGGGATTTGTGCAGAAAGAAGGAAATGGACGGTTGAGATTGAACCAGGTGGGAAAGGAGTGAGAGGATTGGTGACATGTGGCACAGGACTAGAGGGTTCTGGGAAAATCCTATACGTGCACAGCCCAAATAATTGGGGTGCACCCGTGCAGTGTTCGTGGTTGTTCCTGGAACCAAACAGAAAACAGAGGGATATTTTGAGGAAAAAATTGAAGGGTGGTCGTGGCTGTTGTTGAGTTCTGGTGAGTGAGTGAGGGACGGGAGATCGAAGGGAAGCTGGTGAGGTAGCTGAGAAGTGCAGCGGGTGTGTGTGTGTGAGTTGGGAACCACGGGAAGATCGGGGGAAAACAGGAAGGCAGGCAGAGAGTTTGTGAGCTTGTGGTGGTGCGGTGGCCGTGTACGGTGTAATTGAGACCGCGGTGGTGTTGTGAGGGCAGCGTGGAGTCGACCAGCTCCGGAGGAGCTCACGGCGGCGACTGGAGGCAGGTAATCCCTCATCCTTGTACGATTACTCTGTTTTTCCCGTGAGTTTAGGTTCGAAAGTCGTGGGGTTGGGAGTAACGTCGAGGGAATTGGACGCCAGGATGAGACTCCTGGAGGTCCCAAGAGTCGACTGTGTGTGCTGCCGTGATGAGTGGTGCACGGCGGAGGATGGCACGACGGAGGTGCTCTGTGTCCTCTGTTTTGCCGTGGGTTTTAAACGGCGAGTCGTGAAGGTAGGGGCTGAGTCGAAGGCCTAGGAGGGTTGGTTTAGATTCAGTGAGGTCCCAGGAAGGGTCTGGGACTGTCACCGTGACGGGGGGTGATCGGAATGGCTGGATCGTGAAACAGGGGCTATTTGGCCGTCTGGTTTCGAGCTTCAGTCGATGGGATTGGGGCAGTGTCGAGGTTAGATGAGTTGGGGAATGGATAGACGGGATCTGGACGAAGCTGTGGGTGAAGGAAGGGAGGAGAATGGTGGCCGGACAGAGGAGAACCGTTGACGCCGGTTCAAGCTGCAAACTACTGTGTTGAACCGGGTCGACATGAGGTTGAATGTGCACTGTAGCAGCACGTGAGGGCCACGCGCAACCACTTTGGGCGGCGCGTGGGGGCGCGTGCGGCAGCGATGGGGAAAACGGTCAACATGGTTTTTGGTCTAGGATTTATGGTGAGTTCATTGGAAGTGGTTTCGGGTTATGCGGAAGTCGTTTGAGTTTAGTTCCGCGAGGGTGAAGGTTTAGGGTCCCGGGTTTTACGTTTTTCGTTTCGGGGAATTTTGAGGAAATTTAGGTGAATTTTCGTAGACATATTAGTGATGTATTTTGACGATGTTTGACAGGATCGGGATTTCCCGAGGAAGCCGAGGAACGTACAGGACGTTCAGGACGCGAGTAGGGCTCAGTACTGTGAGTAGACCCCTTCTCTAAACTCGAGCATGCATAACTGTTTTCTATAATTGTTTTATGGTTTTAATCATCATTCTATGTTTATCGAATATGTTTTGGTTGGTTTACATTATTGCACGCTTTTCAAGGAAGTCCAGTTTTTAGCACGTTTTACGAGAAAGTGGTTGGTTTCTGAAATTGATGCTTTGGTTTTGGGATTTCAATTGATAAGTGGTTTTCACTGATTATAAAGGGATTCTGGAACATGATTTCGATGATTAAAGGTTTTCGGTTTTAAAATCGGATTTCGAGAAACGAGATTTGGTTTTAAAGTTGAAAAGTGGATTTCCGGATTTGGGTTCGGAATGGCGGTTCTGGAAGCCGGAAGGGCTTCAGACCGGGGATTTCGGATTCGAGTTTGGATATGAATTTCCAGTGGTTTTAAAATGGTTTTGGGATTGGATTTGCTGGATCTGGTTATTGGGTTTAAAGACCCAGATATATTTGACGGGGGACGGGCCCGGATTGAGTTTAAAGACTCGGGAGTTTAAAGACTCGGATATATTGATTTTCCCCCGTAGGCCTTGAGTTTAAAGACTCGGGAGTTTAAAGACTCGGATATGATTAAGGCCTGGATTGAGTTTAAAGACTCGGGAGTTTAAAGACTCGGATAGGTCTAGCAGGTTTGATCGGGAAATGATGATTTGAGCTTTGTGGTTTATGCTACGGTTTCTGATACTCATGCTATGGTTTCCATAACTGTTTTATAGTGTTTCGGTTTCTTATGATGTTTTATGAGAAGTGATTTATAACTGTGTTAACAAATGTTGGTTATGCATGTGGTTTTCAAAACGGAGGGTTAAACTCAGTTTTTCTGATAAATGATTTTAGAACTTCTCTTTTATGGTCCACTCATACCTTTTGTTTTTAACTTGCCCTCCAGGTTGTGGAGCTAGCACGGGGTCTTGACGTCGAGGCAGTATCCGAGGCATAAAAGTGACGTGAGGGATCCCGGAGTAGTTGCAAGTCTTCCGTGTGCGTGTAATTTATCGATTTTTATTTTTCTTGGATTTCGGGGTATACGCTGTAAAACTATAACTTCAGAACATTGTGGTTAATTACTCCTGCGTCTGACTGGGTTTGAGTGAGTTTTATCTGATTGTTGCGTCGGGAAGTCAGACGGGAGCAGGATTTACCTCGGGTTTCGGGGTGAAACTGGGGTGGGTCCTGACAATTGGTATCAGAGCATAGGTTTGTCGGGTTTGTGGGGTTTGTTGGTTTGTGAGGTTGTGTTTCAGTTGCTTAACTACTTCTATGCCTCTTTCAGCGTGCGGTTGACGATGCCTCCGAGACGGAGACCCTCTCCACAACCTGAAGACGAAGCAAGAGAGGCGGAGAGTGCTACTATTGAGCGAGCCCAACGGCTCGGGGCTACTACGTTTAGTGGTGGGGCTGATCCTGAGGAAGCCCAGAGGTGGATTACCAGACTTGAGCGGATTTTTGCGGTGATGCATTGTCCGCCGGAGGAGCGAGTATTGTTGGCTACATTTTTACTAGATGGTGCGGCGTACGAGTGGTGGTATACCCTCGAGTTGTCCGGTTGGGATGCCCATAGTGTGACCTGGGAGACATTTAGGGAACGGTTTCTGGAGCAGTATTATCCTCGTTCTTTCCGGGATGCCAAGGAGGCGGAGTTTCTGCAACTCCAGCAGGGGAATATGACAGTAGCTGAGTATGAACGGAAGTTCCAGATGTTGTCCCGGTTTGCTCCTGCTTTTGTGGCCACTGAAGCCGAGAAGTACCGTAGGTTTGAGTTGGGCCTGCGAGGTGAGATTCGAGCCATAGTGACGGCTGGATCCTTTGCTACCCTCCGAGACTTGTCGGATGCTGCGGTAAGGGTGGAGGCTAGTTTGCCGGTGCGCCACCGGGAACCATCTATTCCTGGAGCTTCGAGCTAGCGGACACCGAAAAGAGGTAACTTCGGTGGAGCGTCGTCGTCGGGCGATGATCGTTTCGGTAGACCTGGGAGTTTCCAGAGTTCCGAATTTTGGGGTTACCGCGCACAGCCGACTCCGCAAGCGAGCGTGACGTCTGTAGCGTCTACAGGGAGACCGAGCAGTGGACCAGGTTGGAATGTGTGTTTCTACTGTGGGGAGCGAGGTCATTTCCGACGTGAGTGTCCACTGTTGCCACAGGATGGTGGTGTAGGTCGAGGAGCAGCGGAGCCCGGACAGAGTACAGCATCAGGGACAGCAGGCCCGAGAGGAGGTGGTGGCACTGCCACTAGTAGTTCGAGGGGACGTGGTAGAGCGTCGGGATCTCAGGCCCGAGTGTTTTCGATGACTCAGCAGGAGGTTCAGCCGACACCAGATGCGGGGACAGGTACTTATATTACTTTTGGTTGTGTTGTCCTTAGTTTTGGTTGTTGGATCCCAGGGTAGAGTCTAGGAGTTTTCCTAGAGGACTTGGAGTGTTACAGTGAGTTCCGTAGAAGGATGACGGAAGGTATAGGAAATGAGTGACTATAACTGATCGATATGAAGTTATTGAAGGAGAGAACCCACAAGCTAGAGTTTGCCTTTAGGACTTTGTAGATTTATTCCGATAGTGGCCGAAGTAGCAGCCGAGGGAGATGGGTGGTCGATTGTTTGGGTTAGTAGTCGAGTTGGTTCGGGAAGGTAAGGTGGTTGTACACGAGGATGTACTCTATGATTTCTGTCGGGTACACTACAATAAGGTCTTTTATAATACCTTTGTTTTCTGTTCATAGAGTTCCCCTTGCGTACACCAAGAATGGTAGACAGGAAATATAGGAGACGTTGTTGTTGAACTAGTGTTGATTCCGGGTAGGAGACCCTAGGTGTCGGGAACTAGCTGTGGAATTTCGGGGACGAAATTCTTTTTAGGTGGGTAGATTGTAACAACCCGTCCAGGGAGTCGGGATTAGTAGACTAATTAAGGTGTGATTAGTGAGGTTAATCGGCGGTTAGGTGGTCTCGATAGGTTCATGAGACTAGAATGACGATTTTGCCGCTGGTTCGGGCAAAAACGTTGACTTTTAGTTCGGGTGGTCCGATGAACTTTGACCGGTGACCAGGACGTATTTTAGGACGTCACGAATCCATAGGCAGGTGGCACGCCCGATTCCGACCTCCGAGGAGGAAGTTGTGATGTTCGGAAGGTTGAGGGCCTAACCGTAATTTGGGTAAATTAGGGGGAATAGTTGACTTTTTGTAGAATCGGGTTTTGGTACGTTGACCTAGGATGGTTAGATAGTTCTTGTCGTCCTGAGTTCGATGACAGGTGGCACGTATTCATCGGACGTACGAGGTGTGAGATATGGGTCTAGGAAGTTAGTGGCAAAACCGTAAATGTGAGTTAAAAGAAGGGTAATTTGGTCTTTCTGCACATTGGGATTTGTGCAGAAAGAAGGAAATGGACAGTTGAGATTGAACCAGGTGGGAAAGGAGTGAGAGGATTGGTGACATGTGGCACAGGAATAGAGGGTTCTGGGAAAATCCTGTACGTGCACAGCCCAAATAATTGGGGTGCACCCGTGCAGTGTTCGTGGTTATTCCTGGAACCAAACAGAAAACAGAGGGAGATTTTGAGGAAAAAATTGAAGGGTGGTCGTGGCTGTTGTTGAGTTCTGGTGAGTGAGTGAGGGACGGGAGATCGAAGGGAAGCTGGTGAGGTGGCTGAGAAGTGCAGCGGGTGTGTGTGTGTGAGTTGGGAACCACGGGAAGATCGGGGGAAAACAGGAAGGCAGGCAGAGAGTTTGTGAGCTTGTGGTGGTGCGGTGGCCGTGTACGGTGTATTGAGACCGCGGTGGTGTTGTGAGGGCAGCGTGGAGTCGACCAGCTCCGGAGGAGCTCACGGCGGCGACTGGAGGCAGGTAATCCCTCATCCTTGTACGATTACTCTGTTTTTCCCGTGAGTTTAGGTTCGAAAGTCGTGGGGTTGGGAGTAACGTCGAGGGAATTGGAGGCCATGATGAGACTCCTGGAGGTCCCAGGAGTCGACTGTGTGTGCTGCCGTGATGAGTGGTGCACGGCGGAGGATGGCACGACGGAGGTGCTCTGTGTCCTCTGTTTTGCCGTGGGTTTTAAACGGCGAGTCGTGAAGGTAGGGGCTGAGTCGAAGGTCTAGGAGGGTTGGTTTATATTCAGTGAGGTCCCAGGAAGGGTTTGGGACAGTCACCGTGACGGGGGGTGATCGGAATGGCTGGATCGTGAAACAGGGGCTATTTGGCCGTCTGGTTTCGAGCTTCAGTCGATGGGGTTGTGGCAGTGTCGAGGTTAGATGAGTTGGGGAATGGATAGACGGGATCTGGACGAAGCTGTGGGTGAAGGAAGGGAGGAGAATGGTGGCCGGACAGAGGAGAACCGTTGACGCCGGTTCAAGCTGCAGGCTACTGTGTTGAACCGGGTCGACGTGAGGTTGAAGGTGCACTGTAGCAGCGCGTGAGGGCCACGTGCAGCCACTTTGGGCGGCACGTGGGGGCGCGTGCGGCAGCGATGGGGAAAACGGTCAACATGGTTTTTGGTCTAGGATTTATGGTGAGTTCATTGGAAGTGGTTTCGTGTTATGCGGAAGTCGTTTGAGTTTAGTTCCGCGAGGGTGAAGGTTTAGGGTCCCGGGTTTTACGTTTTCATTTCGGGGAATTTTGAGGAAATTTTGGTGAATTTTCGTAGACGTATTAGTGATGTATTTTGACGATGTTTGACAGGATCGGGATTTCCCGAGGAAGCCGAGGAACGTACAGGACGTTTAGGACGCGAGTAGGGCTCAGTACTGTGAGTGGACCCCTTCTCTAAACTCGAGCATGCATAACTGTTTTCTATAATTGTTTTATGGTTTTAATCATCATTCTATGTTTATCGAATATGTTTTGGTTGGTTTACATTATTGCACGCTTTTCAATGAAGTCCGGTTTTTAGCATGTTTTACGAGAAAGTGGTTGGTTTCTGAAATTGATGCTTTGGTTTTGGGATTTCAATTGATAAGTGGTTTTCACTGATTATAAAGGGATTCTGGAACATGATTTCGATGATTAAAGGTTTTCGGTTTTAAAATCGGATTTCGGGAAACGAGATTTGGTTTTAAAGTTGAAAAGTGGATTTCCGGATTTGGGTTCGGAATGGCGGTTCTGGAAGCCGGAAGGGCTTCAGACCGGGGATTTCGGATTCGAGTTTGGATATGGATTTCCAGTGGTTTTAAAATGGTTTTGGGATTGGATTTGCTAGATCTGGTTATTGGGTTTAAAGACCCGGATATATTTGACGGGGGACGGGCCCGGATTGAGTTTAAAGACTCGGGAGTTTAAAGACTCGGATATATTGATTTTCCCCCGTAGGCCTTGAGTTTAAAGACTCGGGAGTTTAAAGACTCAGATATGATTAAGGCCTGGATTGAGTTTAAAGACTCGGGAGTTTAAAGACTCGGATAGGTCCAGCAGGTTTGATCGGGAAATGATGATTTGAGCTTTGTGGTTTATGCTACGGTTTCTGATACTCATGCTATGGTTTCCATAACTGTTTTATAGTGTTTCGGTTTCTTATGATGTTTTATGAGAAGTGATTTATAACTGTGTTAACAATGTTGGTTATGCATGTGGTTTTCAAAACGGAGGGTTAAACTCAGTTTTTCTGATAAATGATTTTAGAACTTCTCTTTTATGGTCCACTCACACCTTTTATTTTTAACTTGCCCTCCAGGTTGTGGAGCTAGCACGGGGTCTTGACGTCGAGGCAGTGTCCGAGGCATAAAAGTGACGTGAGGGATCCCGGAGTAGTTGCAAGTCTTCCGTGTGCGTGTAATTTATCGGTTTTTATTTTTCTTGGATTTCGGGGTATACGCTGTAAAACTATAACTTCGGAACATTGTGGTTAATTACTCCTGCGTCTGACTGGGTTTGAGTGAGTTTTATCTGATTGTTGCGTCGGGAAGTCAGACGGGAGCAGGATTTACCTCGGGTTTCGGGGTGAAACCGAGGTGGGTCCTGACATTTGAAAAGGTAAACTCGGCTTCGAGACCCATTTGTTTTGGAAATCCTTAGACTCGAAGTCCATTTAGTTACGTTCTCGGGCCAGAGGCCCAATTGGTTCTTGAATCGATTTCGGATTTGGAAATATGGACCGGGCACGAGACCCATTTGGTTTATGAACTCTCGGGCCTAAAGTCCATTTGATTTAACCAGGCATCAGGTCGGAGGCCCAGTTGGTTTACGTATCGGCCTCGAGGCCCAGTTGACTTAAGTATCGGGAACGAGGTCCATTTGGGTTACGAAATCGGGCACGAGGCCCAGTTGGTTTATGAATTCAGGCTTAGGGCCCAATTATGGGTTACTATGGTGATTTCGGGTCGGGGACCCATAAATGGATTTATGGTTCATGACTGTTTATGGGGACCGGGCATGAACCCTTTCAAGGTTTTGAGAATGTTTTCAAATGGTTTTTCATATACCATCCTTATATATTTCTAGATTGTCTCCTCCGGGGAGGGTCGTTGGCCTGGGTGGACCCCGGAGTAGTCACGGAGCACTAACTGAGTGGAGTCACCCCCGTTGTGTACCTTACTCTCAGGAAGGCTATGTATTATAACCCCCAGGGAGGGTCATTGATCTACGGACATTGACCTAGGTGGACCCTGGGGAGACTTGGGATTTGAGACCCCGAGTAGCATGCGCGTAGCTCTAGATACCGTGACATGATTGGTTATATGATTTATGATAAACATGATTTCTTGGTTTTGCGAAATTGTGTTTTATGGATAATAAATCGATTTGGGATGAGTTCCTACATATGTTTACTATGTTATGGATTTCTATAAATGGTTTTGGGCAAAGGTCCGAGTGACTTGAATTTACGGAACTTGGAGCTGAGACCCTAAATATGGTTGTTTAAACATATGTGGTTTGATAAATGGTTTTACTATGCATTCATGCTTTTTAGTGAAGGGCATAAAGGTCTTTTATAAAATGTGTTTTATGAACTATTACTTTTCGTCCACTCACAGTTTTTATGTTTTAAATGCCCTTCAGGTTAAATGCGGTGAGGACTGTAGTAGAGACCGAGACATCACATACCTCCTCCGGATCCTAGCGTACTCTGGAAGCCGGTCGGGCTAAAGATTCAAATTTTCCCTGGTCTGACACTCCGTGTCAGATGGGATCAGGAGCGTCCCTCGTTAATCCCGGGGGGGATTGGGACGAGTCCTGACAGAAACCCTAGCTCGACTTAGTTAGTTAATCTTAGTTAATTTACTTACCCCCCCCCCCCCCCCACCCCCCCAAATATTTGCATTTTAATTACTCCACTTAAGTCAATTGAGTTAAAACAAATTGGATATTGTTGAGAAAGTCTTCTTGGGATCGACCTTTGCTTGCATCTATCACTTAGTTAGTTAATCTTAGTTAATTGGGCTAGGAATTGATGATTCGGCCATCTTGGTGAGTCAAATGTTTTGTGAGTGACATCTGTCACTTAGCAGGAGAGATGAGTGGCACTAACCGCTTAACCTCATTTTATCTACATATGGATATTGTTTGGAGAAGAAAAACAGAAACATTAGTGAGTTAACAAAGACTTCATACTCACCCCCACATAGAGACATCAGTGAGCCTCACCTGATCGATGGAATTGGGAAGGTTAGAAAGAGGGAAAACAAGGAATTATAAGAGATTGATTATCTGGAACTATACAGGAAGCCCGAAACCCCCACCCGAATTCCTTGATTGAAAGCTTAGGATTGAATTCGATATGTGCGAGTAATTGGTGAAACAAAGATTTGGATAAGCTTATGGGGACCTAAATGAGTCGAATGACATCAAAAATCGAAGAAATTTGGGGAGGAATAAGCCCAGACAGACTCTGGTTTTAGGTCGAAAACCCACCTCTGAGTTCAATCAATTGGAGGGAGTTAAAGTCGCAATTGAGGTTGGAAACCTGTTTAGAAGGATCATACAAAGCTTCTTGATGAATCAATTGAAAGGAAACAGATAAAACTAAGGGAATTTGAATGATGAATAGTATTCGGCAGTTTTTCGAATTCGAGTTCAAATCGAATGGATTGAGGTAAGGAATCGTGTAAGTGAAATCACAAATCTCTAATTGAGGTTTAAACGATGCAAATGGACGTTTTAATTGTTGAAATGATGCAGAATTGATGGGAGTTCTGAACGGGTTGAACATGCGGGCTAACAGACCCGTATTACAGAATTCAGGTGAGAACGATGAACAGTATCATACACTGTAGCAGCACGTGGGCTTCACGCGCAGGCATTCACGGCGACACATGACCCACAATCTTGAGGTGAGGTCAACATGAAACTTGCTCCTTTTGATGTAACGAACATTTTCGCACAGGTTTCGAGTCGATCGGACACCGTTTCGATATACTTTTGAGAGTCCAAAGCATTATATTATAGTTTAAATACGTATTTAAACCCCGAAAAAATTGGGGAAAATTATATGACATATATTGAAGTGTTAGTGACCCTCAAGAATGATTTTGGATAGGAATCATGACTCTCGAAAATTACCGAAAAATGTGCAGCTCGGAAGCGGGCAGTTTGGACGGTGTGTGAGTGGACTTTGCTTTCTAAATTTCAATGCATGCATAATTGTTTTCTATGCTTTCTATTTATGATTTCTATGCTTATGATTATGGTAATTACGATTTCCGTATTTACACGTATTTTGATATAAAATACTCGAGAATATGGTTTATGCTATGCTTTGATGATGGTTTGATGGATGATTTTATATGGTTTATACGTCTCATGTTTTGATAATGATTTGATGATGTGACATTGGGGTTGAATGTGAATTCGGGCACGAGACCCATTTCGATAAAATATGATTTCGAATTTGGTTTTGGAATTTTGATTTCGATGGATTCTGGATTTTCTATTATTTACACATGGTTTTGGGTTTAAAGACCCGTTGCTGTTGCTGGATCTAGTTTTGGGTTTAAATACCCGGTTGATTGATGACGGGGGAGGGCCTTTGATTGATACGTTTTGAGTTTAAAGACTCGGACATGTTTTGAGTTTAAAGACTCGGTTATTGTAATATCCCCCGAGGCCTATTGATTGTAGTGACCCTTAAGAATGATTTTGGACAGGAATCATGACTCTCGGAAATTACAGAAAAACGTCCCGCTCGAAAGCGGGAAGTTTGGACGGTGTGTGAGTGGACTTTACTTTCTAAATTTCAATGCATGCATAATTGTTTTCTATGCTTTCTATTTATGATTTCTATGCTTATGATTATTGACACGACCCATCCCAATCCCCCCCGGGATTACCGTGGAATGTGTCATGCTCCCGTCTGACAAGAGGTGTCAGACAAGGGATAACCTGATGCCACTACCCAAAAGGGGCTTCCAGAGTGCGCAAGGATCGATGGAGGAGGTGTGTGATGTCCCAGTCTCTACTGCAGTCGCATCCGGAATCAACCTGAAGGGCATTAAAAACAATGCTGTGAGTAGACGAAAATAAGTAAGTTTATTAACACATTTCATAAGACATTTATGCCGTCCATTAAAAACGTATGCATGCCACGAAAACCAGTAACCAAAACATTTGCTCAACAAGGCATTAGGGCCTTAGCCCAAAACCGTAAACCATAAATCCAACCGAAAAACCATTTCATAGATCCAATAGTTCATAATTACCACATTACCATAACCGGCATCCCAGATGCCTAGCGTCCCAGACGACATATTTCACGGTATAACCATAAGCTACGCGTGCTGGCCGGGGTCTCAATCCCTAGTCCAATCCCCGAACCCAGTCCGGGTACAACATCCCAGATGCCTAGCGTCCGGACGCTCGACGTCCCAGACGCCCAATCATAGCAATCCTGCTCCGGAGCCACTATACGGTCTGGTAGCTCCGCACAATGACCCCTCGCAGGCAATGCACCGTGATTTCCCTAGTGACCCAGACACCTGGAGGAGACCTTCACATATTCTCGTATCAAGATGGTATATGGAAAACAGTTTTATTAAATCATTTCACAACATCTCAATGGGTCCTGCCCAAAATCTCCATAAAACATCACAATTCCATTTAGGGTCCCCGACTCGAAATCATGTTTATGAAACCAACTGAGCCTCATGCCCGATTCTGTAAATCACTGGGCCCACGACACAAATTCATAAATCAATTGGGCCCCTGGCCCGATAATATAACTCAAATGGGTCTCAGCCCGATTTCTAAAATAACTGGGCCCCTGGCCCGATTTCATAAAGCAATTGGGCTCTTCGCCCGATTACGTAACTCAATTGGACTCCAAGTCCGAGGTTTCCAAAACAATTGGGCCTCATGCCCGAGTTTCTCTTTCCAATTTAAAAATCATTTCATGAAATCATATCCAAAGTCATAAGTATGGAAAATCAGTGTAAAACCAGAAAAACCTCGATTTACGTGCAAGCACGTAAATCGCCTCGAAATACGTGAAACCGTATAATTTACCAATATCCAAATCAACATCATACAATCACAATTATAATCCATATAAAACAGTTAAGCATGCATAGAATTTATAAAACCAAAGTCCACTCACAGACCGTTCAACGATACGCCTCGATACACGTGCCATCGGCCTTCCCGGGCCCCGTCACTAACACCGGGACTCCCAAACCTGTTCATATCACATTAGAGGGTTACTAACCTCTTCATTAATATCCTATTAAAGTCCCGTAATTTTCCTAAATTTTTAACTATTTTTAAACTCGATTTAAAACCTTCGGACGTCCCGAACAATATCGAAACAGTGTCCGATCGACACGAAACTAATCCCAAAATGTTCGTTACATTGCATAGGACAAAAGTCATGTTGACCTCACCTCGAGATTCGTGCCCACGTACCGTCACGCGCCGCCATGAGTGGTTGCGCGTGAAAGCCACGCGCCTGCTACAGTGATTGCTACAGTCATCGTCTTCACCCGTTTCCACTGGTAAACGGGTCTGATTACCCTCGACCTGACCCAGCTAGATTCCTATCAATTCAACCTTAAAAAATTCAATTGATCATTCAACCAGCTTCGTTTTAAGTTCAATTAAAGGTCTGTAAACCTAATTACATCAATCCTTACCTGAAATCCAACAATTAGACGATGGACATCGAAGAACACCCGTCACTGTTCCTACTTCGAATTCCATCAATTCCAACTGGTTTCTTCCAATTGATCAACCCAGAAGCATAAGTGGACCATGGGAAACTGTTTCCCTAACTCAATTGCATCGTTTGATCTCTCTATCAACACGACCTACTCTTCGAATCTGCTCACTGTCGTCAAGTCCGTTCAGAGCCAAAAAGCCATCAAATTTCTTCGTTTTTTCGATGATTATAATCGTAGGAATCCCAGAAAGCTGAAAGTGAGCTCCATTTTGATCCTCAGAGCCCATCACTCGACATTTGAATTTTCCCTCCATTTTTCTAATTTTTCCAATCTCTGTTTTCTCTCCAGTTCGACAACCCTCACTTGCTCAAAATGAACTCAATCAAACCCCTATAACCCTATTGATTGAAACGTGCTACCAACACCATTGGGAATCCCCTCAGTCCCACACATGAATTTGTTTCCCGCAACGGTCCCAAACGCAAATTAAAAATTGGTGTCCATGTTATGTGATCTGTTGCCAACCCACCTACATGTGTTCCACTTCCTTAAAGCTGCCTCAAATCATTCCTTAATGCCACTAGTAGATTAAACAATTCTCTGAACCGAAAACCATGCTTAAACAATTTCCTCAAGCCCATTCGCGGCAGTTTCAAGTTGCAGCCTTGGAAAATTACAATTTTGCCCTTCATCACAAAATTACCAAAATGCCCCTCACGTATCTAGACCCGTAACTTGGTCATTCGAACTCTGATTGACGCGTGCCGCCTGTCTAAGGACTCAGGGCATCGAGACCTTCCTAACGGTCCTCGTCCCTCGGCTATCGGACCTCCCGATCGAAAAGTCAACATAATCCCCATTTTCATCCAAATTACGAAAATGCCCTTGAACTTCCGAACGTCATAACTTCTTCCTCGAATGTCGGAATTGAACGTGCCACCTGTCTATGAACTCGTGACGTCCCGAACTACGTCACGGTCATCAGTCAAAGTCCATTTGACCGCCCAATCAAAAAGTCAACATTTTTCCCACGCCAAAGGGCAAAACGGTCATGTTGCACAATTCGTCCGATTTCACTCAACTAATCTCATATTAGTCATTCTAAATTATAATTAAATAATATTAAATTCCGATACTCGGGACGGGTCGTTACAATTATGGTAATTACGATTTCCGTATTTACACGTATTTTGATATGAAATACTCGAGAATATGGTTTATGCTATGGTTTGACGGATGATTTTATATTGTTTATATGTATCATGTTTTGATAATGATTTGATGATGTGACATTGGGTTTGAATGTGAATTCAAGCACGAGACCCATTTCAATAAAATATGATTTCTATGATTTACACATGGTTTTGGGTTTAAAGACCCATTGCTGTTGCTAGATCTGGTTTTGGGTTTAAAGACGCGGTTGATTGATGACAGGGGAGGGCCCTTGATTGATACGTTTTGAGTTTAAAGACTCGGACATGTTTTGATTTTAAAGACTCAGTTATTGTGATATCCCTTGAGACCTATTGATTGTGTTTTGAGTTTAAAGACTCGTTGATATCCCCAGAAGGCTTGATATATGTGGTTTTGAGTTTAAAGACTCGGTGATTGAGATCCAGCAGATTGATTGACTTGTGATTTACTGTTGATTTCTGATGTTTTCAGATGTTTTGGGCAGTGGCCCGGATGTTTTGGAATTACGGATTTGGACTGAGCTCCCGTACTTGTATTTTGCTTCATGGTTTTGCGCGGAGACCCTGGATTTATGGTTTTGGATATGAAATGATTTCCGATTTTTCATAAGCGGTTTTCTGATCGTGGAACTAAGTGATTTTCGAATGCATGCATTGGTTTTATGTAGAAGGTAGAAATGTCTTTTTCTGTAACATGTTTCATAAACTTATTTATTTTTGTCCACTCACACCTTTTATGTTTTTATTGATCCTCCAAGTCGTAACGCGATGATTGAGGCTGATCGATAGGTGGAGGCATGAATGGGCACATGTATGGTTATCCCTTGTTTGGCAAGTGTTGAGGGTAATTTTGGAACTTCAGATGACTTGTCAGACAGGAGCAGGACCGAGCACGGTTATCAATGTTCCTCAGGGGACGGGTCCTGTCAATAAATGTGTATTTTTTTTAATATTTATGCATTTTTGTGAACAGAGACTTTGAATTGCTAGTCGGTACTCGGATAATGTATCCTGAGTGGATTTATGTGTGGATATTAGTTAGATGATACGCTAAAATTAAGCATTAAAGTAAACATAAAGTCACACTCAACACTTAATAAAAATATATCCTAAGTGATTAACTAGTCTAAACTAACCTAATCTACTATTTACATGGTCAACTCATCTTTAACCTAACTCATTCATGAATTCTATTAACTTCAACCCATGAAATCCTCTAATTCTAGCCTTACGAGTTACTTGCATATTCTCTTGAGTACGTGCCTGAGACCCCTGAAGACACTTTCAATGATCTAGACTCGAGACCCCCTATATCTAGTCAAGCATTAAACGCGAACATACAAACATAAAAAAAAAAACTAGAATCATAAAACACATAGAAAATTGAATCAATACAAATCATAAAACCAAGAATAATATTAGAAATCAGCTCATAAAAGAAATATTCAAGCACAAGAGATAACTATAAGATAAAGAGGCCGTGTTACACTTTTTCTCTTCAGGACACCCTATGGATACGAATTGAATGAGCACTCTTTGGTGAGACAAGCGGGGACCCCCCAACTAAGTCACGGATGAAGGTGTAAAATATGAAGTATGGTATAATTAACCTTACACAAGGAATCTTGAATTTATTGAAAAGAGAAAATTGGTTAAGCAGAGCTTTGGTACAAAAATGGGCGACCCTTACAAATAACCTAAACCTCTCTATTTATAGGAGAAAGTTAATCCTCAACTAAATAGAAGTTTACAATTTAAAGTCTAAAAGAAAAATGATTAAACTAATTAAATTAAAGTCCTAAAGGATAAAGGTAATAAAACCCCTAATTAAAAAGGTTTCCTAGATAAAAAGGAAATAAATCCAAGTTTCAAATGGACAATTTTCCTTAAAAATGAAGGAAAGATGCTGGAATTTAAACAGGAAACAGATTGGTGGAAGCCTACTAAAGGAATGGAGGAAGTTCGGTGGGTGCTGTCGGAAATAGGGGCTCAATTTTGGTGATCAACGGCGCTGGGAAGGCTGAAGAGTCGTTCGGCGCATGCTAGCCGAAGAGGCACAGGGTATTCGGTGTATGCGCAAAAGAAAGGGTAGAAATAGTCGGGTGCACGCGCGCTGAATGAGCATACAACCATTCAGGATGCGCTCTCCGAAAACATCATTTTCAGTTCAGCAGGCAGCTACCGAACTGTTCTTGGGCTGTTAGGATTGGTTTGGTAGCCTCCTACTGAAATCGGTCTTACTTTTTGGTGGCCCTTTTTTATTCGATCATAACTTTTTCGTTACAATTCCGATTGAGGTGATTCTTTCACCTAAATTCTCGTAATTCCAAGGTTAATTCAATTCTGCACAATTCTCACAAAAAAAAATATTATTTTCTCCTATTGTTTGGTAATTAAACATTAAAAGATATGCATAAAGGGTATAAAATGATGCATAATTCAAGGTTTATGATTAGTCTCTGATGTCGAGTTGGGCTCTATATCCTGAGTCGGTTCCCACTTGGACGTCGAGCTGGGCTTTGCATCCCGAGTGGTTTATCTACCCATAGTACATATATAAACCCCTGGGTGATATTTGTCTGGATAATGTGCTGGTGCTATTTTTGGATTTGACCTAGATGATGTTTGTAGTGGTAGTGGTGGCCTATGCGTAGTGTCGTCGTGTGATGTTGTTGGTACTTGAGACAATAATTGGTTGAGCTTGGATTATGGACGGGTGGGATATAAGTTGTGTTTGGTACTATTGTGTTACTGATGATGACTCGAAGGATGCCTCAAATAAGGTTTTTTTATATGAATTATTTAAGGATACACGGGATCCTGGAATTACATATGTTTAAATAAAGTTGTGAGTAGTAAGAAAAAGAAGAAGAAATCAGAAGATTGATTAATTTTGAGCAACTCAATTGTCCAACTTGAAGATGGAAATATGATTGGCATGTTTTAAAATTCCAACAAGGACAATTTTTTTAAGGTGGGTAGGTTGTAGCAACCCGGAAATTCGGGAAAGATAAAAGTTGGAAAACTAAATGGAAATGACGGTTTTGCCCTTAGATGGTCAAATGTTGACTTTTTTATCTGGACACTTTTTGGACGATTCGCAAATACTATTACATAGGTCTTAGCGTACTGAAACCGTAGATGAGTAGTATGTTGAAATCGAAAGTCGACTGGTTTCGATATGGGTCAATAAGGGTATTTTGGTAATATTTGCATAAAGGGTAATTTGGTAATTTTTATGCGACTCGTGTGAAGTTGACATATATCTAGAGAGGTCTGGTATTCTCCCTCCACCGACCTATTTGTATATATATATATATATATTATATATATATATATATGTTGTCAATGTGTGCAAGGGAGTTCGATTAGTGGTGGCCGAATGGTGGAAAACCACCAAATACCAACCTGTGTTGTTTAACGACTCTGATGTTGATGATGTTGCATTGCTGCTGCTGGGAAGTGGGGAACTGTGGGAGTGCGATGGGGTTATTAATTATTATGGGACTTACCAAACAACAACGCGGTATCTGCTTTGAACATTTTGAGTAATACTGTAATAGTGACCCCTTCTCATTCATTTAATCTCTGACTTTCTTACTTACTCTTCCAAATCTCAATCATTCAATCCCACAAAGGACAAATCACAATGGCTAGTGCTTTCCTTGATATTTTCTAGGAAAAAGTTAAAAAAGTGTTGGTCGAGATTTAAAAGCACTCCAAACGGGTTTTCTAGAAATGGGGCATGTTGATATGATTTGTTATCTTGTATTGTTAATATGATTAGTTTAAAATTGTATAATTTTAATTTTAAGCAGAGTATTGGTAATATTATTATGACTAATATCTGGAATATCCCTGTTATTTAAAGTTGTCCTGCGGCGTGTTGCCTAATTTCCTTCATGCTTTGGTTGTCGATGTCGTTTGGCTTGTTTCCCCCTAGTTGGATGGTGTTGTCTCTTTTTAGGGTTTTTGTAGGACTTGCCCTTTAATCCATTTTTTATTTATCAAAAACAAAATGGGGCATGTTATGAAATGTATTTGAAATAACTAAACGTGCTTATGGGGGCTTCCAAAATGATTTTTACAATTAGAATTTAAATCTACTCAACTAAGTGATTTTACGAAGATGTTTTGAAAATGAAAATCGCTTTGAAAAACAGTTTAAGGTCCATTTGATAACTATTTCATCTTTAAGTTTTACTTTCCATGCTTGAAATATGAGAAATGAAATGATGGAGGGAGGATATTGTGGAAGAGATGGTGAACAAATTCAGAAAAACGAAATGGAGTCATAGAGAAACAGAAGATGGTGTATTGCCAAAAGAAAGAAACAGAAGATGTTGAATTGGTCAGCATAGACTTCATTTTGTTTACGTAGCAAGACCAACGACCAGTCAGAGCTGAAAAACTCGGTTTCTCAGTCAAACTTGGACTTTCTACTCTCCAATATTCACTTCAGTATTCAAACAGGTGGCCTACATGGACACAGTCTATATATATAACACACCGTTCACATTCTCCTCCTCACTCCCTCTCCCTCTCCCTGGTCTACTCAAATTACTCAAACTCTGGCTACTCATTCTATGTTTGTAGCTTCTCACTTGGAACAATTTGGAACTTCCAAATCCACCTGGCATCAAAAATTGATGAAGGTGTGCTGCTGATGAAGTAAATCATTTTGTTGTGTTGAAGCTTGAAAGACCTGAGCCTGAAGTGGCACGTAAGTTCTGCGGTCATACTTATATTGCTACATCCCGAATTGATATCTGGAATCGAAGAATTGAAATGGATTGTAGTAAGAAGTGGGAGCAGAATTCACTTGCCACTGAGATCATCCAAGGGATGGAGCTGGCGAAACAGCTGAGGCTAAGTCTAAATGCAACATCCTCGTCATCAGACACCCGGCAATTTTTAGTGCAAAGGATATTGTCCTCCTATGAGAAGGCGCTTTCCATGCTCAACTGGAATAACAATGCATCTCCAGCGGCAATCGCCACAGTGCCGGAGTCTCTCATGTCAGCCAATGCAGCTCTTTCCTCTGATGACTATAATAAAATCCCCAAGGATCATCAAGACCTCACAGATGTCTCCAAGAAGAGGTGAGTTTAGAGTCTCGAATACTGGTTAAGCCATAAAGTAGTAGACGATGATCCCGGGAAATCGAAACCTAATTTGACTTTGCATATTGCAGAAAGGTCATGGCCAAGTGGACAGACCATGTCTTGAGAGTTAGCTCTGACAATGGGATTGAAGGACCACATGAAGATGGCCATAGCTGGAGAAAATATGGGCAGAAAGACATCCTAGGAGCCAAACATCCAAGGTATTTAAAATCCTATTACTCGCAGTAACAATCATTTTTACCATGAGTTAAAAACAACCAACAGAAAAGATCTTACCTTTTCACAGCCTCTTTGTTTGTCATAAGTTGAAATTGAGTTGACCCACAAAAGTAGGGAAACAACAGCAGTCTTCTGCACATAAGAAATTTCAATTTGTAATGAACAATATTTGTTTAATTTTGCAGAAGCTATTACAGATGCACTTACCGGAACACGCAAAGCTGTTATGCTACAAAGCAAGTGCAAAGATCAGATGAAGATCCCAACATATTTGAAATCACATACAAAGGAAAGCATACATGTTGTCATGGCAGCATTTCAGTTCCACCACCACCATCACCGGAAAAGCAAGAACGAAAAAGACACAATCGTAATAGTGATAGTGATTCTCACCAACAGCAGTCACAAGGCAACCAAATGAGCTTTCCAAATAATCTGAGAGTCAATACCGAGAACTTGGAAGGCAGAGAGAACATGGCATCTCCATTCTCATTCTCTTTCACTTCAACTTCACTTGGATGTATGGTAAGTGATGATGCTTTTCTCTCTTCGATGCTTGAAGGCGACACTTTCTTCGACAACTTTAATCCATCGTTGCTGTCCCCACCTGGAGGTGAATCCAACTACTGTTTGTTGCCGCCGGGGCAGATAAGAAACATTGCAGGAAATGAGCACCGTTCAGATTCTGATCTAACTGAGATCATCTCAGGCAACAATTCATCAACCAATTCTCCAATTCCAGACATGGTTTTCTCACTGGAGCCAGTGGAAACCAATTTCCCATTTGACGCCCCAGGGTTTTTCTGATAAGTCTACTTGGTGTTTGAGATAAGAATAAGTAGCACAACGATTGCTACTAGCTTGTTGCACATCTTGAATCAATTCATGTATTATAATAGAGGGAGAAATCTAGTATAAGTTAGGATTAATTATATCATAGCTTTGACAAGTTTTCTAAGTTTTTTTTTTTTTTTGGTAATTCCACTTGAGGCCCAAATTTGTTCAGAATACAGTAGCAGTTCCATACAAACACATCTCAATAACCGAATGGATAAATGAAGATCCTAGTTCTACAAAATTGCTCTCAAAACATAAACAAACATCCAAAGCCGCGGAGGAGGTGGTCAGGTCATGTTCTTATTAAATAACAAAAGCTAAAGACAAGGATATCGGAGCAATATAAACAATCTCTATGATTCTAGACTGAATTATAACACAATATTTCAAGACTCAGCAGAAAAAGAAGTAAATAAAATGTTTACATACGCGAAAAATCGGAGGGGAGAAGATGGAGAGAAGAAGATAAGGGTTAGGTGAGGAGAAATGACTGCAGACATATAGGCATAGGCAATAATTGGTGAGTGTAATAACACACGAACAAAAGTAAAAAGGCCAAAATCTAACTTTATTTTTTATTATATTTGGATGCATGGATCTAAAACAGCAATTTTGAATGCATGGATTCTGGAAGCAGCAACATAGTTTCGGTTCCTCCCATCTATTACGTGATTTTGTAGTGTCTGGTTATTGCATATCCTCCCAGCATATTTGTAAGATAGGATACATACATATATAGTTTGCAACAAAAGCTTCATGAAAAGTTAGCTGACTATTATTAGTTCATTGTTGCCAAATTAATTTCATAAGCAGAAACAATGGAAACTATTAAGCCTGTTTTAGTATATGAAAGTATGTGTCTAATGAAGAGAACTGCCGTACTTTATGTATATTTATTATCAGGTGATATAAGCAACTTATTTATAAGAGTACAGAATATCTGCTTAACCGTTTATGAACAAAAATAACTAAACCAAACATCAAAAAATGGATTGATTTGGTTATGCCACTAGTTTAAGGATTTAACCGAATCAAATTGAACCTCTAATGACACAGAAATAAAGCGTGGTAAGAATAACACAAGTGAAAATCTGTTTGCTGCCCTGCACCTAAACAGAAGTTTTGTTCTCCTCCTTCAACCCTGAAATAGAAGTTGATGTTCTTTCTTTTGCGTCTCCAGGCTTTCTGAGAGCTCCTCTCAACCCCAACACAATGAATATGTTGGTTAGAGTGAGCAGCGCCTCAGCTCCACCGTGTAACCAATCAACGTTCGCCAATGAAGTTCCATAGTTCACCTTTGCTGTTCAGCCGCATAACCGAAGTAAAGTAAATCATCAATTCCATTCATCAACTTTTATCAATATGAAGTCTGATATTCTCAAATACAGAGATAGCTTACCATAAATTCCAGCAGGGACTGCTCAGTAGATGACAGGAAAAACGAAAACAAAATGAAGGATGTCAGTAGAGTCTAATACAGCAGCGAAAAATGTACAAATAGCAGCCAAAATTCAACATGAAACAACAAAAATAAATCATGTAAAATTGTACAAACAGGAGTGAATATTTGTATCAAAATACTCAAATTTTACACATCAATATGGAATATGAATCCAAGCCCTCATCGCCAAAAATCAATCCAAGCCTTTGTTATATGTTTCTCAAAGACCCAAATTTTCAGGAATTTACAACCAATTGGAGGAATGCTTAAAAATGCAAACTTTAAGCAAATTAATTAACAAAAACCCCGGAAAACATGAAGATGTAGAAAAGGCAATAGAGTCAATGAAAAGAGGTGGCAAATACTTACTGGTGGCCCCCACAAAGGCAAGCAAGAAGTAGAACCCAAAAAGGGTGAGTTTTGGGGCAGACTTTGATTTGGTGATGAAATACAAGAAACCAAGGTAGGGAAACAAAGAAGCTGCAAAGAGCTGTGAAGCTATGCTCTGTGAATCAATGCTGGGTGCCCATGGATCAATTGGGAATAGAACTCCACAGACAATCCCACCTCTTCTTGTATTTTTATTGCCAATCCTTCTCTCTATGCAACACTTGGAGTCTCTGTGTGCTCCAATTGGGTTTGTTCGGTGACTCTGCAAGGAATGAGAAGAACCTAGAAAATTTGAAGGGAGAAGAAAGGTAGGGGCTTTACAAAGAGATTGGATGCATGTAATAGTCATCGAGAAAATAGAGTTGCAGACTTGCAGTGACTAGCGGTAGTGTTACGAGTGGGTGTGGTTGAAGCAGACGACCATTGCGTTTTGTTATCATGCGAGTCAAATTAAGCGGCTGATCTGCACCGTTCAATTTGCTTACTTTTGGGTGAGAGATAATGTAGATCTTTCGTTTGCTTAATGTATGTAAGGGCTTGATTTTTGTTTTAATCACACAACTAATCACCTTCATTAAAAAAGGCAAACAATTATAAAACATTAAAACTCCAATAACAAGGATAGCTTAAGAAGACAAATGAAATGCACATGGTTAAACCAACAAGGCTCATGTGCCTCAGAAAGCCTAAAAACTTGAAAAATATAAAATCAAAAGGAAATCTTATATCTGAAAAATAGTGAACCTCCACATCTAAAGGTGAAACTGAAGATCCATTCGGAAAATAGGGGTGAGCTAGTCACCAGTGCGTAGAGCGCTCTCATAATACCTTCAGTGAGTGCAATAAGCACTTTAAATGCAACTCAAAACCACGACCAACTGAAGAAGATCAGAGGCAGAAGTAGCTACTAGATTAAGGGGCAAAAATCAATGGCAGAGTCCAAAGCAGTGTCGGTCCAAACATATGGAGGCCTAAGGCAAAAATAAAAAATGGCCCTCAATTTATACATTTAATTATTAAAAATAGAAATTTTTAAAAATTGATTATATTATTTTTATATTATGTCGCCTTATTAAAACCTTTGTAAGGAGAAAACCCATTGAGAAAAAATCTCAAATAAAGGAAAAAAAGTACCTAGAAAACTAAGAATCAAACTGGTACAACATCCTGCTACTCCTGCATGAATAGCTGCACAAGAAGAAAGTGCCATCGATCCTATGACTCGCTGAATAATTTGAAGGTACTGATTCCACAATCAAATTTCCATACCATCGTCCTTTACTCGCAGCCTCTTCAAAATGCAGAGAACCAGAATGCACTCCAGATAAAACTGCAAACTTCTGAAAGGATAAAATAAAAAGGAACTTTAGCAATTGTATTGAATGCGACATACAATGTACACTTCAAATAAAATTTAATAGAAAAAACCCAACTAATTCCACTCTGATTTCTATTTTTAAAGCTATCAATTAAAAAATAAGAATTCTAATACCTTAGCAGAAGATCCTGCCTCTGCAAACGATCCTTTAAAGCCTCTTTTCTGAACCAAACCCGCACCTGAAACACATCAGTACAAGTTAAAACAGAAATTCTCAATCTAACATAAATAAATAGGCTAAATTGGGCTGAGCTGAATTGCATAAGCAGGGTTTGTTCATTAATTAATTCATTGCTAAACTTGATATCAAGCCAGTCTCACAAATCTTTCTTTTGTTTTTCAAGTTAAAGAATTTCAGGCCAAATTGAGTAACCCAATATTGACTAAGTTTGAGTGGCATGGTTTGTTCGAGTCTCCCATTATGTGAAAATGGTAATACAGAAATGAATGGTATTAACCCAACATGGTGGTCAGATTGATGAATAAACATCAAAAACCACAAACAGTCAAAACAGTCTCTCACAACACCTTCTAGCAGCTTGTTTCAAGCAAATAGCAGTAAAAAAAATCCACAAATGCCCTCCCTATATATCAAATGCGGTAAAATATTATAAAGAATAGGTCGTGTACACTCCTCTGAGTCCATCCATCAGTTTAGAGTATACTTCAATGCTTGTAATATCAAATTAGCCCCAAATGTATTGCTCTACTATCTTCAATTCCAGCAGGAAATTATACAATTTACTACCTAATATAAAAAATTAACTAACTTCGCCCACCCAATTTTACCCTAGAAACTACAACTTATGCACATGAAGCACTCACATACCTCACTGAACAAAACCCACCAAAAACCCCAATATCAAAAAGTGAAAATTCACACCTTTTTCACAACCCCAAAACATTATTGACGAAACGATCATACTTTTGCAAAACGTTCCGAACCCTTATCAGGCACCACTCAAATTACCACACGGAAACACCACAATTAAGCAATTAAAGAATCACACTCACAAACTATTAAGTAATTCACAACCTCAGACTTTAAGTAAAGAAGAGAAGCACACAGAGGGCATAAAAAATGAGAGAGGCAGTGAGCTTACGTTGAGAACTTGAGAAAGAAAAGCAAAAGGGTCGTCGACTCCAAATGATCCTACAAATCCAACACAGCAATAACGTTCCATGAGTATAATTAAAATTTAACATTTAGAACTCAAAACAAAATTATGAATTTGAGTCAATTAGTGCAAAAAAAAAATAAATCAAAATTTGGGCCTTCAAACTTCAAAGTTCAAACTCACCATAAAAAAAGGAAAGCTTAGAATTTCACCCCAAAAAATTAAACCCAAAAATTAGAAAACCCTAATCTTATTAACACCTAATATCCAATTCCCACAGGGCCGCACTCCAATCTCTTGGCTCTTGGCTCTTGCAAACGGCAAGCGGCACCTCTTGCAACGGCAAACTATGGAATTTGCCACCGCCAGCGCCACCTTCAAAACCCCCGACACAGACACTGAGCCCAGCCCACGTCGCCCTTCAATTCTTCGGACTCACTGTACACTGACTCACTGAGTTCACTGAAAATTGGACAGATAGGTTGCTGAGAAGAGAGAATTGAGAAAAAATGGGCATTGGAATTTGGGGGGTGAGTGTATTAATAGTTAATACTAACTGGGAAGTGTGATGTGGGAGCTCTAATTGATTCAAACATTGTAATCCTTGTCAGCATTATGGAAGAAATCAAGAGCACTTTTTACCGTCGACCTTCTCCCTCCTTCATTCCGTTGTATTTTTTATCGATAAATTTTGATTTTTTTATATAGACAATTTTGGAAAAATTGGGCCTACGGCTTGAGCCTCTGTCGCCTACCTTTAAGGCCGACCCTGATTAATAGTTAATACCAACTTGGAAAGTGTGAAATGGGAGCACTAAATGATTGAATCATTGGACTCCTTGACATCATTATGGAAGAAATCAAGAGCGCCTTCTTGGTTTTTACAGCCGACCTTCTACCTCCTTCAGTCTGTTGCATCTTTGATCGATAAATTCTGATTTTTTTTATATAGACAATTTTGGAAAATTCAGGCTTTACTTTATTTTACGACTAGGGCTTGAACCCCTCTTGCCCCCCTTTAGGGCCAACCCTGATTAATAGTTAATACTAACCTGAGATGTAACGACCCGGAATTTCATTATATTTGTAAATTGGAAATTTTATATAAAATAACCATTTTGCCCCTAGTTAGGGCAAAATGTTGACTTTTGACAAGAGACACTGTTTGGATGTTGACCCTTGACCATTACATAGATTTTGTCGCCACAAGTTCGTAGACAGGCGGTATGCCGATTTCGGACGCTCGGTGCAAAAGTTACGAGTCAAGACGTTTGAAGGTTACTATTATGTTTTCCGAGATTTTGGGCCAAGTGGCATTATTGGATTGGTCAACTCGTTCCTTGGCGGTATGTCGATTTCGGGCGCTCGGTGCAAAAGAAGGAGCACTAATTGATTGAAACATTAGACTCGCCATCATTATGGAAGAAATCAAGAGCGCCTTCTTGGTTTCTACAGCCGACATTCTACCTCCTTCATTCCATTGCATCTTTGATCGATAAATTCTGATTTTTTTTTTATATAGACAATTTTGGAAAATTTGGGCCTTACTTTATTTTGGGCTCAGGGCTTGGACCCATGTTCGCCCCCTTTAGGGCCGGCCTTGTCCAAAGCAATGCCCTATCAAGAGGTGAAGAGAGGATTGAGGTCTGGTGGATGAAGATAGAGGTAAATGTGGAAATTCTATTCGGGTAGACATCATGAATCACTAAAGAGAGGTGAAGCAAAGCCTCCACAAAGTGAGGGGCGAGAAATCGCTATGGAGGGCAAAGTAGAGCATGTGCGGACAGGGGGAAAATGGAGGAGAAGGAGAAACGGAGAAAGATGGGGACGTGGGGAGAGCGAAGTATAGAGATTGATTTTTCACTAATTCCTTTCTGGCAAGCCAAACAGGTCTAAAATTAAGCGCCATGCCTAATGTGAATTCAACTCCTCACCAATTCTCTTGTTTTAACGTGACATCAAAAGCCAGCCCTAAATAAAGCTTGGTTGGGTTGTTGGGTTGGGCCGATGGCATGTAATAATACACGTGCAAACCAAATATTGTTGGGCCTATGCTATTACCGAAGGCGCCAGAGATCTTTGATTGTCCATTTCAGGAATTAATATGCAGTTATGAAGTCATGTTATGGGTCCTATGGGAGATGGAGGGGAAAAAAAGATATGCACTTACATAATTTCTAATTATTATTTGAGTAAAAAATTATTAAACGTAAATGGGGTAGATACAGTAATAATTTTTATGGCATGCATGCATAATTAGAGGAAATTTCTGTTAAAAAAAACATAAATTAGAAGATTTTATGTATAAATACAAGTGATTATGTCATGTTAGTGGGTGGGATTGACTTGGGTTCATTTCATATTCAATGTCTTTCGAATGTAAAAATGAATTAGTTTTGTTGTAGGAAGATTATATAGAATTAGACATAGAAGAAAACTTACTATTTCTAATCACGCTTTTTAGGAGTTTCTTATCGATTTCAATCAGGACAATGTAGTGCTGTAGCGCATCATCTTGCCCGGCATGCTCTTGATATCTCTGAGGTAGTTAATAAGATGGAAGAAGGTCCTCCATGGTTACGTACATATCTTAATTTGATTTTAACTTCAATGTAATGTTGGTTTGCTTATGGTGTGTGACAGTCTTTTTATTTCATCAGGTTGAAATCCGCAAGAAAGATTTTAACGAGATCACATTATGCACCGATTGTAATTCGTTTCAACCAATGAGAATTGTTGATCTTTCTTTCAAAAAAAAAAATGTACTCCATAGAATGAAAACACATTCCTTTTTATATTCAAATTACATTAATTTTGATAAATTATCCAGCAACCAAATCCAATCCCAATCTCACAAAAAAGCCCTTATTGGCACCCCTCAACTTATATTAACAAACTGTGATAACTAATATCGTTAAATACTTAAATAATTACAATTTGGCTAGCTATATTAGCATATTCCTATTGTATTGACTTTAGATTATTATACTATTCTGTTGTGTCATTTTTATTGTTTTTTTTTAAAAAAAAAAATTTGTGAGTTTTCTTTTAATAGAATGATATCGAGTACGTTATTTATATAATGAAGCATTAAAATCATCCTTTATGAAAGTTGGATTTAAAATTATTGGAAAAAAAGTTCTTACAAATCGAAGAGGTATTAGATACCTAAATTTTATCATTTAAATTGGGTCTATTTTTTTAAGATTTTGAACAATTAAAATAATTAATATAATAAAAAAATTATTACAGGGTTTAGGTTTTTTTAATTTTTTTTATTAAGTGAGGTGGGTTGGATTACTATGGTACTAATTTCATGTGGAAGTTTACCTATTATTTTTGTTTGTTTTCATATGAAGACTGTTGTTTGAGGTGGTTTCTGGAAACATTAGAAAGGCTCAGAGCCGCCCATGGCCTAGGGCCGTAAGGACGATCGCTCTAGATCCATGAATAAAGAAAACTCAAAAATTTTAAATTTGTGTTATTTGTATGGGAAAAAATACAATATCTTAATTGAATTTGAAAAGATATTTTATTTAAAAATTGGGCACATATTCTTGAAATATTATAAGTGTTATTCTGATTAATATATAGTTATCTAACTTGCCTTATAAAGTCACTAAATATTTTGATAAAATTTCACCGTTTCTTTAAAATATAATATTTAAAAATGACTATATTTTCTATGTATGATTAATGTGCTTAAATTCTTGAATTTTTTTTTATATTGCTAGGAGGATGAAAAAAAAATTAAAATTCGAACAAAAATATTATTTTTGTGTGTAAATATAGATTACAGAGGTATTTTTATAATTTTTACCCTAGGCCTCCAATTTATTGGACCGACCTTGGAAAGGCTTTATGGAAATAATAATTTTTGTGTCAATGCTGGCAAAGCATAGAACGTGTGTTTTTCTATAACTAGGAATTTTTAAGAGAATTTTTATATGTTTTATGATAAAAGTGTTTATAAGAAGAGTATCCTATCCCTATTATTATAAAGTGAAAATGTCAAACGGTGGTTTGATAAGACCCTTTTGAGAGTAGGAGAAAAAAAAAAGGTTAATAATCTCATCTTCTGATAGTTAATTTTTCCATTTCTTTTTATCTATTATTTATTTATAAATATATAAATTTACAAAATAAAAAAATTTCGCTCCAAAGAGGCTCTCCCTTTCGGCTTCTTATATTTTTCTTCATCTAGAACATGTTTATACAATAAATAAAAAATTCGCACGCAGCATGCATGATTAAAAATGAAAATCCCTTACATGCGCGAAAGGCGCTTGTGGGCATGCTAATATTTTATAAGAGCAGTTTTAAATCTTGAACACAAAAGGCACGTTTGGTAAGTAGGATCAGACTAGAATATGATTAGGACATAGAATGAAACCAAGCTTCTCTACTTTAAATTTTGAGGTGATTGGATTGATAAGTGTCTTCTGTCTACCTTAGGGTTGGTAATGAGTCGGGGCTTATCATGTTCGTATCGTGTTATGAACTCTATTTTATTAAAATATGTTAATCTGAATCCGACATATATAATAATTATGTCAAATATATTTAACTTGAATCCAACCTGTTAATAAACTACATAACATGTATAACCTATTAATTAATAAATAGGTGGTGATTAACCCATGATTTATTTAACCTATTTAAACTATTTGACTTTTAACTTTAAAAATTTATGCTATACACCTTAAAAATTCCTATATACTACAAAATACAACCAAATATATTATAAAGATTTATTATGTTATATAGGTAGGTAAATAGGTAAATTTATGAGTTAGTGGTTAATATGTATATTAAACAGGTTAATAGATCGTTAAATGGATGGTTAACGGGTAGACATGAAACTCACATGTTTATTAAATGTGTCATAATGTGTTAACCCATAAATGCCCGTCATTATAGTCGTGCAGGTTGATCTCAATAAATTTTGTATGGATTCGAGTCGTTTATCGAGTTTTGTCGGGAATTGACATCCCTAGTCTACCCATTCTAATCCAATATCACTAACCTAAACGAGGAGAAAATGCGACTAAATGCAATTATTTCTTGAATTGCCGGGATGGGCACTCAGATTAAGCAAATATAATGATTCAGTCATTAAGTATCAAACTTCACATAAATATATATCGTCTTAGCCATTTATATATATAAAAAAATAACTTAGACATTTCTCAAGTAAAAATAAATGAGTATAGTTATATCGTAGTAATATTGCAATTTATGAAGCCTCCTGATGAAACATGAACGGAAATACAATTCGATAAGAAAATTGGCGAGATAGAAATTTTAAAAATTTAGGATATGAAAACGGTTGGGAAGCGTTATATATTGGCATGAGTTATTCAAATTTAAGTACATAAAAAACTAAATTACTTTATTGCCCAACGAAGCTCATTTTCATCAATATAATGTCAAAATGTGAAGAAAAAAATTGAAGGAAATGAAACCAACCGCAAATTTTGTTCAAGAAAATAAATGAAGAAATTAAGGAAAATATTTAATAATATATTTGTTCATCCCTGAAAAAATTCACTACAGGGTGAAGTAGGGGATTTATCAAATTAAAATCTCAATCCAACTAAAATCCAAACTCAACTAGCATCTACTTACTTGCTGGATCATAGGGAAGCGCGAGCGTGATTAATGCAATCACACTGACGTGTCGTCAAAATCATTAGACCGCAAAGGGGAGGCATGGAAAGTCGTCTCGAGGGAGGAGCACGTGTGGATACATGTAACGCCCCGGAAATTCGAAGAACGTAATTTTGTAAAATAATAAATGAAATTACATTTTTACTCTTGTGCGGTCAAATTGTTGACTTTTTTATTGGTAGGTCGAACGGACGTTGACCGATGACCGTGACATAGTTCGAGACGTCACGGGTCCATAGACAGATGGCACGTTCAATTCAAACAATCAGGGAGGAAGTTATGACGTTCAGAAGTTCAAGGGCATTTTCGTAATTTGGACGAAAAGGGGGAAAATGTTGACTTTTTGATTGACAACTGATTTCCACACAATTCGAGGACCATTAGGTAGGTCTCGATTCCCTGAGTCCGTAGACAGGCGGCACGCTGAAAACGGACATCAGACGGTTGAGTTACGGGTATAGAAAGAGGAGGGGCATTTCGGTAATTTTGTGCAGAAGGGCAAAATGGTAATTTGCCAAGGCCCAGTTTGAAACAGTCGTGGGAATGCTGTGCAATTGTTTTAAATGGTTCTCAGATCAAGGAATTGTTTAAACCTTTCTCTGATTCAAGGAATTGTTTAACAGTTTTGAGGTTAATGGAAGCACCTTGGTATGGCTAAACAAGAAACCAGTGCACGGGAGGAGTTTAAAATTTATTTTGGGTCTGTGTTGCGAGAAATAGAATTCTCAGTGGGACTGAGAGATTCCCACGAGTTGTTGCCGCACGGTTCGATTAACAGAGAAGGTTGAAGAGTTTGAGGGTCATTCGGATGAAGAGAGCATGAGAGTATGAGAGAAACGCAGACGGGAGAAAAAACTGGAATTTGGAGGGAAAATAAAATTTTGATTTGTGAGTCGAGAAGGACAAAAACAAGGATTGAAATAGTCTTCTGAGACCATTTGGAGTTCAACCGTATCGATTGTGAAGAGAATAGATCACGGTTTGGACAAGAACAGAAGCCACTGATTCTGGAAATTTTCAAGGTTGAAGACGACTACTTCCAGGTAAGCTTTCTTCAAATTGGTTGTGTTCTAGTGTTCGTTTAGGTCCTGTCAAGCTTCTGTTTAAGTTAATTTGAAAATGGAGCTGAGTTGAGTGAGTTTCAGAAGTCGACCCGTTTGTTTGATCACGGGTCGAATGAGTGATTTAGGGCTTGTTGAAGATAATTAAGGATTGGGAACTTAAATTAAAGTGTTAAGGAAGGTTTTAGGTGGAAAAGAGAAGGGTTTCGAGTGAGAATTGATGGGGATTTGGCCGGGTTGAGTCGCGGGTCTGGGGACCCGTTTAGCAAGCATACGGGCGAGGAAGACGACACTGTAGCTACAGTGCTTGGCGCGTGGCTTTCACGCGCAGCCACTTTGGGCGGCGCGTGAGGGCGCGTGAGGCTGTATTTCCGATCACGGTCAACTTGAGATTTCATCCTTTCAGCTTATTGAACATTTTTGAGTTAAATTTCGAGTCGAGCGGACGTCGTTTCGGGTTAATTCTGAGGGTTCGAAGGTTTAGGGCTTTAAGTTAATTACGTCGAAAAATCCCGAAAAATTAGGGAAATTAATGCAAGCTTTTTGGGAATGTTTGTAACCCTTATTGTAATTTTTGACAGGCCCGAACATTCCCGAGGCAACCGAGGAGCGCACGGGGCGGGATTGACGAGTCCGAAATCCGTGAGTGGACTTTTGATTTCTAACCCAGCATGCATAACTGTTTTTACTCGCTTGTTTTATGTTTTCATACATGATTTCATGGTGATGATTATGATATTTCTGTTTTACGTGATTTCACGCTTTTCGAGGTGATTATCGCATATTACGTATTTCGAGATTACGTTTTCTCCTGTGCATGGATGATGGTTTGATGAAGTGATTTGATATGATTATACATGTCACTTTTTTAATGATGATTTGATTATGTTTTGCGAAGATTTTGGGATTGCATATGAAATTCGGACATAAGTCCTATTAAGACGAAATGTGATTTCGGAATGATTTTGGAAAACGGATCACGATGGATCCTTGATTGTTGGATCTGGTTTTGGGTTTAAATACCCGGTTAATTGATGACAGAGACGGGCCCGGATTGAGTTTAAAGACTCGTGAGTTTAAAAACTCGGTTATTGTGATACCTCCCGAGGCCTATTGATTATGTTTTGAGTTTAAAGACTCATTGATATCCCGGGAAGGCCTGATATATGAGTTTAAAGACTCGGATAGATCCAACGGCTTGATTGTGATTTTTGATTCAGTTTTACATGAATTGGTATGATTGATGTTTCGATGTGACGATTGCTGGATTTTGGGAATATTATATTATTTTTACATGATTTATGGCTGTTTACTGTAACGGTTTCCATATGATTCGTAAAAGGGTTTTCGAATATTTAGTTATGTTGTTTTCGAATATCTAGTTATGCATGCGTGTTGTAAAACTGGAGGGTGAACCCCGATTTCATGAAACTGTTTTCTGGAAACATTTGTTTTAGTCCACTCACACTTTGCTGTTTTTAATACCCTCCAGGTCTTGGTACAAGTTTTGGGGGCTAGCGCCGAGGCAGAGGCAGAGGCATAAAGTCTTTTGTTGCGGCGTAGTTAGTTAACAGAGTAGGGTTTTATTTTTATCTCGGTTTGTAATTTATGCTCTGTGAAACAATGGACTTGATGTCCAGTCGGTTGTACTGTTCAATCTCTCTAGTCTGACAATGGGTGTGGTGTAATGTATTTGGTTTCTGGTCTTTTGTGTTCGATTGTCAGACGGGAGCAGGATGCTTCCAGATTATCAAGGTGATAATCGGGGTGGGTCCTGTCAATACACGTGTCGACTAGCCTTACTCTCATGTTGCCTATAAAAGAAGAAGTTCTCTTCTCAAAAGACAACCAACAACTCAATCAAAAAAAAAATTGATCAAACTCAATCAATTTCAACAACTCCAAACCATCAAAAGTTCTTTATTACTTAAGAGCTGGCCTTCTTGGCAAAATCTGTTTCTTCCGATCTAGGATCAAAATTCATTTCTCCTCTCAACTCTTCTTAGTTTTTTCTCTTCTTAGTTTTTTCTCCAAGAATAGTAAGCTTCTTTCATTCCGACTGGCATCCCAATATTGATTCTGAAGACTTCCTGACCACCTGACTTCATCCCGACTTGCTTTCACAACTTTTTTTTAAGTCCACCTAACACCCCACTCATTCTGACTGTCCAAAATCAGTCTTTGGGACACTCACACCCCCACTCCTAGATGTCATCACGTCGTTCTCACTGCTCTTCCAATCTATGACTTGATTCCAACGGATCTTCATACAATTGATGGTCTCCCAACCAACCTGCTAGCTCATGGCTAGTCTAGATATAGTTTACTTACATCACTTAGAATTCATTTCTCACTTTAAGTATTCAAGAATTTTACTTTCTAAGTATTTGTACTTCATCTCCATCTCAATACAATGATTTCTTCAAGTTTAATCTAGATATATGGAATATACCAACCAATGCATTCTATGGCTAACTCTAAGTTATAGAATCATCTTCTTGTTTTGGTCTACTATCGTCATTCTGACTTAAAAGGATTGATCAGTCTAACCCTAACCTAACCTAAATAACAAGATGCTAACATGAACACGCCATAAAAAAAAACTTGGATTAGGTGCAAACGAAAATATTTAAAATCCTTGAAGAACACATAGAAAAGAACAACGTAAGCAAGATGCCCGCTTGCTCCACAATCTCTAGATTAAAATGAAGGTTCATAGGGAAGCAATTCATAACCCATTCTAACACTGTCTAGTAGCAGCTTCTATTAGTGACACACCGAATTTCAAGGCACTGAGAATGCCAAGTTAGCTGGACCACCCTATCTAGGGCAGGTTCACGACACCATGGTCCAAAGCTTGGAGTGTTCACCTTATCCTCTCAGTGAGACACTTTTGCAGTGCATGTCCAAGTTCCGTTACACGCAACACGGGCATAATGCTAAAGGGAGATTTGTAAAAACCACGCCACAACAAGCAGTTTCTGAGTTTCCACTAATGGAAGCCAACACGGAGACTCCTCGTGATGGAGCGCTTGAGGATATCATTAGCCAAGAGATAACCACGAAGGAATTGATGAAATTCATCAAGGATAGCCTGGCTCCTATCTGCGCTAAGATGAAGGCTCTGAACAAGCGGGTTTAGGAGCTCTCTAAGCAGGGGAAAAAAGCTGAAAGGAATCATCACCCCGCTTTCTGAAGCGGTAAGCGCAGACAAGGGAAAACAAACCACAGTCTCTAGAATATCAATTCTGGAACCTGTGATTACTGGGCCATTGTTCTCAAGTGCCTCTGTAATTGAAGTCCCGAAAATGAGCAGAGCCCGTGAGGACTTTCCGAAGGAGGACACTGGATCTCTACCAAGCACCAACCAACCATTCGGGAAGAGTCGAAGACTAAAATGGCTAGGAGTAACCCACTTAGCATTAGGAATGATTTAGAGAATTGGAGAAGATCTAAAAACAGAGGGTTCTCAGAGGAATTCTATCCTGACTAAGGAGTAGTCGAGCAGTAAGCCATCATGATTGAAATGGCCAAGATTAGGCGTATAATTCAAGGAAAACCAATGCCTCCTAAGAGAGCCAATGTCCCTACATATAGAAATACTTACTCCATGTACGTGGAAAAGAGCAATCCTTTCCTCAGGAACTTCAAAACACCAGCTTTTTCGCTGCTCAGTGGAGATTGTAGTACTTCATCCTCGAAACATATAGGGAGATTCTTCGCCCAACGTCTAGCTCCTAAGGATAATTCCTACCTCATGCTACGCCTGTTTAGCACCTTTGTGACTAGGGATTATTTTTCTTTTCGTTACCATAAGTCTCCATACACACCTAGGGGCAAATGGAGGCCAACTTTCATGAGGACTTTTATTGGGTCGAGCCTGAGGTCACGATCAGTGACCTAACTGCCATCAAACAAGGAGAGCATGAGATTACTGAGAGTTTCATTGCTAGACTTAAAATACAAAAGAAAAAGTGCAAGTTTCTAATGAATAACACCCAATTGGTGGCCATTGCTAAAAAAACGCTTAGGTTATCATTAAGGAAGAAGTTTGATGACACCACTTTCTCGTACTTGCAGAAGATAATGGCATCTGTATCAAAATTCAAGAGACTGTTGAAGGAAGAAAAACGGTAGAAGCATAGCTTTAAAGTACCCCCTTTCCACAAAAGTAAAATACATGTACACCATGTGGAGCACAAAGTTGTGGAGGAGGAATCCTCAAAAAGTAAAGAGGGATCCTCAAAAAGTAAAGAGGGGCACAAAATAGAGGTAGCTACAACTGAGATCTAAATTACGAGTAAAAGGCCTGATACCATCAAATCATTGGTCAAATATGTGCAGGATCAGAAACCCGCTAATCTGACTCAGGGATACTTTACCAATAAGGACTCGATTTTCGCCTCATATATGTTCGACCTAATCAAGGCCAGAGAAGCATACGATGAACTATTCAAAGCAAAGGTGATCAAACTAGATTCCAAGCAAGAAATGCCTAGACTAGAGGAAATTAAGGGAAGGAAGTTTTAAAAATGGCATGCATCACCGCACCACTCTATTGCAAATTATGTCCAATTCAGGGATATAATCCAAAGCTTGGTCGACCCGGGGCATATCGACTTGTCCCCGGTGCCAAAGGCAACAATGATAGTGGACACTAACCCATTCCCTATGGATTTCATGAAATGGCCAATCGGAAGTGGTCACAGCCTCAAATAGGCAAGATGACTAAAGAAGGTCAACCAAAGGCTCCCCAAGAAACTCGGGACTCTGAGAAGTCATCAGCTAAAATCACTGGGGGTTTGGTCATCTGTAGTAAATGTAGGAAATTGTGTGTGCTAGGAAACCCCTTTCCCAGGAACTGAGATTGACTTAGAACTCAAAAGCTTGAGAGAAAAATAGGATGAGGATTTTCTCAAGAGTTCTGAAACTAGCTACCGACCTCATAGTCTGAAAGGAAAACTCCCTTGAGGTTCTGTCATCCAAAGGATTGGGGAAGTAAAAAATAAACAGAAATAGCCATCTAGCCAGAAACTGCTAGCCAACGAGCGAGATCAAAATGGCTGAAAAGCGACTCCACCGAGATCGACAAAATCACGACTACGGAAGACCATCATCTAAGAGGAACATTGGTATACGGTTGGAAATAATGGGAATCCGAACAAGGATCTCGGATGGACTACCAAGCACGGGATCTAGAGAAAGTACGGACCTACAAACTGACTCAAACGAGCTTAGGGGAAACCCAAATAGTAACCAATAGGGAGTTGATGTGCCCTCTTGAGGAAAACTGGAGGAAAGGAAAAGATGAGGTGAGTCTACAAAGAACCCTATCCCTCATAAGCTCTAGGTCCGAGACTTATGATGGAGCCATAAGAAAGATCATTTTGGAAAATTTACAGAAAATGAGTTTCCAAGCAAGTAGTTCAAAAATCTTAAAATCCCGAAAACGGGAAAATATTTCGACCAAGACACCCAACAAAGTGACGGTCATAGTATGACCAAAGAAGTGCTAAAATAGTTTCAAAATAACTTGTTGGAAGTTATGAAGATGGAAGGGTTTCTCGATGAGGAGCAACAAACGGTTCACTAGGACGTAAACCTAATGGTAGTGCCACTAGAACAGTTTTTGCAACCGTCTACCACCAAGTGAACCAAATGAAAGGAGATATGATTTCCTATGAACTATATTGAGCAGTTATCGAGATCCTAACCAACCATAGGGAGAGCCAAGGTTTCATTTCAGAATCGTCAAGCTTTAAGGTGAATATTATCTTCTCAAATCCTACCAAGGAAATGACAGAACACCTGTCAGGGCCCACCCCTAATCCCTCAAGATTAGGGACTAAACCCTGCTCCCGTCTGACTTACGCATGAAACGAAGGCTAGACTGACGTCCAACCTTCATGTGATATGTAAGTAGGACAAGGGATTCTCGATCCGACCATCCCAAAAGTTCCGAAGTTCGCAGAGTGCGCAGAGTCTACTGTGGAACGTCCGTGTGATATCTCCGTCTCTCTCGACCAACAGCCCGCTGCGCAACAACCTGGAGGGTATCGAAAACACGAAAAGACTGTGAGTGGACAAAAACAAAGTTTAAGTTCAAAAACAGTTATCAGAAAACACATACATTTATACCCTCCGTTTTAAAAACCAATGCATGCATATCAAATTCGTGTCATAAAACCATGTACGAAAACCAAACACATGTTCCTTTTTCTCAAATCCCGGGCCTCCGCCCAAAATCAACAAAAACCATTATCATCAATTCTCAGTGAAATCCAAAACACATTTGAAACCACACTCTCATCCATCAAACCTGCTGGATCAATCCGAGTCTTTAAACTCCCAAGTCTTTAAACTCAATCCAGGCCTCAATAATCCGAGTCTTTAAACTCAACAGGCCTACGGAGAAAAATATCAATATATCAGAGTCTTTAAACTCCAAGTCTTTAAACTCAATCCAGGTCTTTGAACCCAATACGGAACCGTCCCCAGTCATAATCATATTCGAGTCTTTAAACCCAATAACCAGATCCAGAAAATCCAATCCAACCGTTTGAAAACCACTTTCCATTTTCGAATCCGAATCCGCAATCTCATCAAGATCCCGAATCCAAACCCAGAACTCATATCCATCTCCTTTCAGATCCGAGTCCGCAACCATCATTCCGTAAGCCGGCATCCGGAATAATCATTCCGAACCCAAACCCGGAATCCACTTCAAGTCCCGAATCAAATTCCGAATCGAATTCCGAATCGTCATCCGGAAATCCGATTCACAAACCCAAAATCACGTTCCTCAAATCCACTTTTCTGAACTGGGATTTAAGCCCGAAAACCCTTTTCCAAAATCCTTTTAATTTCTTTGAAATCAAATCGTATTTCAATTCCCGAAATCAATTCATGAAAACCAGGTTAAATCACAATATCCATCAAACCTCGTAAATCGTGAAATACCATCATTTCCTCGAAAAACGTGTAAAACCGTAAACCATCACAACCATAAATCAAATCATAGAATCAAGTAGAGGAAACATATAAAAACATATATGCATGCATCAAGAGTTAGAAAGCAAAGTCCACTCACAGACCATTCCGACGTCGCCTCGATACGCGCGCACTTATGCCGTTCCCGGCCAGTTCGCTATCCTCGGCTTTCCCGAACCTATTCAAATCCCATAACGAGGTCACTAACTACTTCAAAAAGGTCATACTAAAGTCCCATAATTTTTCCGTATTTTTAACTATTTTTAAACGAACCCTAAAACCTTCGGACAACCCGAAATATATCGAGCCGATGTCCGATTGACTCGAAACCAGTGCCAAAATGTTCGTTACATCGAATACTTTAAAAGTTGTGTTGGAATCTTCCCCAAAGTACCCTCCTCGCGCCCCCACACATGCCTAGAAGCTTCTGCGCGTGAGACCCACGCACGTGAACAGTGTCGTCGTTTACCCTAGGTGAACCCGCTTCACCTGGTTCGAACCAGTCCGGCCCATGCTAAACCGGCGTTCACGGTTTTCCATCATTTCTCCATGATTTTTCATTTTAATTGTCCTATTAGGTTCGTCCCATCCAGCCTAATCCATTTAACCAATTAAAACATAACTTAAAGATCCAAACATTACCTTCCTGAACTGTGATCAAGCCCACCTCCTGTAACCAAGCTCTGCCATTGTTCCTGTCTATCCCGGGCTCTGGTTTTTGTTCCAAACTCTTCCTTAAATCTTTCAGGAGCTTCCCCAATGAACCAAAACCAACATTAGCCAGTAAAACACAAAGTACCATTTTTACATTCAAACTTAGTTTTTACGGAAATTAACATTACCGACCACCTTAAACCTCCCAACCGGACTTGTTTGAGCCACTGGACCTCTGGCATCATCCTCTCAACCAGGGAATCGACCCAAACCGTCCGAGAACACAAGTACCTTTCCCACGTACAAAAACAGGACAGCTCGATTTCACAGGGTCCCCACCTCGACCCGCCTTCATGAACGCCACCATGGCCTTCACTCTCCTTCAGACATCCCTTTCTTCATCTTACCTTTACAACACAAGGGTCAAGGCTAAATGTTGGTAAGGATTTCTGGTTTGAACCTCCCTGGATTCCCCTGTTTTTTTTTTCATTGAACACGCCCCACCGTCCACGACAGCTTCACGACTGCTCCACCACACTGTCACCTTCCCCTCATCAAAATGATCACTCACTCACCACTCACTATCACCAGGAGCTCACACACACAGAGTTGATCAGAAAGCCCTAACGGTTTCCCTCTCCCTGTTTCTGCACTTCTCCCCAAAATCATGCATTTTATGGCCGTGTCTAGCCAAACTACCTAGAACCCTCTAGGAAGCCCCCCACGTGTCCAACTCTCCCTGGACAGAAAGAAAAATCCAACTGATTTAGCCCATGTGTCCTCATCCGGTTTGCACAAATCCCAAGGTGTAAAAAGGACTAAAATACCCCTAATTGTCCAAATTACAATTTTACCCTTAACTTCCTAGACCCGTAACTTACTCGTCCGACGTCCGATGACAGAGTGCCGCATGTCGTTGTACCCATGACGTCGAGATCTACCTAACAGTCCTCAGTTTACGTGTAAAATCCTTGTCGTGCAAAAAGTCAACTTTTTTTTCCTTCTTTTAACCAAATTTCGAAAGTACCCCCAATCTTCCGAACATCATAACTTCCTCCTCAGATGTCGGAATCGGGCGTGCCACATGTCTACGGACTCGTGACGTCCCGAACTATGTCACGGTCATCGGTCAATTTCCAATTGACCGTCCGAACTCAAAGTCAACATTTTGCCCAACCTAGGGGCAAAATCGTCATTCTACGCTAATGGGCCAACAGTAACCAACTAAACACCGATTAACTTAGCTAATCTGGCACTAATCACCTTGCTAATTCCAACTCCCGGGACGGGTTGTTACAACACCAGTGGCCCATCTTCATTACCGCCTACTGGAAGGTATCCCGATCAACAAAGTCATGGTAGATGAGGGAACTTCCATCAATTTCATGCCATCCAAAATACCAGAATGGCTTAGTATAACGGTTAAGGAATGTTTTCTGACAATGGCGATAATGTCCAACTACATCGAGACTATTACTATGACTCTTTTGGGGTATAACGCTCAATGATTAAGTGTATCTTATCCACCGTCCACCAGAAAATCAACTTATGGAACCCCAACAATGAAATCTCTCAGGAGAAAGACTCGAAAGACTTCCCAGATAATGGCGAGGAAGACGAGAATGACAATATATTGCCAGAAATGATCCAATTCTCATCTACTAAGGTAGACAAACCTCCTCCTGAAATTCAGGACCCGTATGAAGGAGTTAATTTGGGGACTAGTTATGATCCACGACTAACTTATTTCAACATGATTTTGGAAAAACTAATGAAAAAATAGATGGTCACACTTCTAGTAGAGTTTAAAGACTACTTCGCATGATAGTATACAAAAATGTCAAGCTTAGATCGATAGCTTGTTGGGTACAAATTACCATCAAGGATGAGTACAAACCTATTTTTCAAGAAGGAAGGGGGATGTCCATAGAAACCAACCTTAAAGTGAATGGGGAGATTAGAAGGCTCCTCAAAGCCAGTTTCATTCGAATTCCTAAATATATGGAGTCGGTGTCTAACATTGTGCATGTCATCAAAGTTAAAACAGAACACGTCAAGATATGTGTGGACTACCTAAATGTGAATGAGGCCACGCCAAAGGATGAGTATTATATGCCTATGGTTGATATGCTCATTGATGGCGCCTCTTAAAACTAGTTCATATCCTTTATGCATGGTAATAGAGGATACCACTAGATCCTCTTGGTTGAGGAGGATATCTAAATTTAGAATTTAGATGCCTTGGACACTTGGGGAAATTTGAATACATTGTCATGCCCTTCAGATTGAAGAATTCTAGGGCCACATACCAATAGGTAATGAATGCTCACTTCAATGAAATGATTGGCAAGAACTTGGAGGTGTATATCGATGACGTTGTAGTGAAGTCTCGAGATAAAGATAAACACGTAGAAGACTTAATGACAGGACCCACCCCGATTATCACCCCGATAACCGAGGTGAACCCTGCTCCCGTCTGACAACCCAACCCGAAAGACCGAAACAACCTCACAACTACCACAAATTTCATTGTCAGACGAATGAGAATTTAAAACATCCAAGAGTCAACCTTTATACAGAGCATAGTACCAAACAAAAAGACAGAAACTACATTAAAAAAATATCTACACGCACAACGGAAAGCTGAAACACTCCGGGATAACGCTAGAGTAAGCTATAGTGCTCTATGCCTCCGACACTACCTCAACGTCAACCCCCGAGCTAGATCCACGACCTGGAGGGCAATTAAAAACCAGAAAAGTGTGAGTGGACCGAAAAGAATAAAAGTTTCAAAAACAATTTCATAACAAACCAGGGTTTGACCCTCCGTTTTGAAAACATGCATGCATAACTCAGTGTCTGAAAACATTTATAAATCATATAATTTTCATCATGGAAACCGCAGCAACATAAACACAGTATGGTAAACGTTATAAAACATTAGCAGTAAAGCATAAGATACCAATATAATCATCCGATCAAACCTGCTGGATCTATCCGAGTCTTTAAACTCTTGAGTCTTTAAACTCAATCCATGCCTCAATATAATCTGAGTCTTTAAACTCTTGAGTCTTTAAACTCAATCCATGCCTCAATATAATCCGAGTCTTTAAACTCCCGAGTCTTTAAACTCAATCTGGGTCTTTAAACCCAATCCGGACTCGTCCTCCGTCATAACATAATCCGGGTCTTTAAACCCAATAACCAGATCCAGCAAATCCAATCCAAAACCATTTGAAAACCATTTCTGAATCCATATCCAAACCCGAATCCAAAACCACTGGTCTGAAGCCATTCCGGCATCCAGAACCGTCATTCCGAACCCAAATCCGGAAAACCACTTTTCAACTTTAAAACCAAATTCCGCTTTCCGAAATCCGATTCTAAAATCGAAAACCCTTGATCATCAAATCATGTCTCAAAATCCATTAAAATCATTGATAACCATTTATCGTTTGAAATTCCAAAATCATGACATCATAATCAGAAATCAAGCATTTCTCGTAAAACGTGCCAAATACGCAATTTCTCAAAAGAACGTGCAATTATATAAAACAGTTATAGCATATTCAAATAATCATGAAATCACATATAAAACCATAAATCAAGTAATTAAAAGTAGTTGTGCATGCTCAGTTATAAGGAAGAAGTCCACTCACAGTTCCCGGGCACGTCACTCTCGTCCCGTACGTTCCTCGTTCGCCTCGGGTATTCCCGATCCTGTCACAAGGCACCAAAACAAGTCACTAACACATCCACTAAGGTTTTCCTAATGTTCCCCAAATTTCTCGGACTTCTAAACGTAAATACATGAAACCCTAAACCTTCGATCCCGTAGCACTAACCCGAGACGTCGTCCGATTGTCCCGAAACTTGTCCCAACAGATTCGTTACAACGTTTAGACCAAAAACTATGTTGGACACTTCCCCGGAAACCTCCCCACGCGCCCTCACGCGCCGCCCAAAGTGGCTATGCGTGGGCCTCACGCGCCTGAACAGAAACATTGTTCATCTTCCTCCTCGAGCCCTTGACTGTTCTGGACCAACGTGGCTGGTTCTCCGCCGTCCTGCAGCCAAAACCGTTCCTATCAACTCCCCTAGCTTCGTCCTACCCGAAGAAATCCACTCCACTACTCCAAACACGACAACACATCCTAAATCTCATCTTCCCAACTTGAAACAGAAACCACTTGAAAACCCCTATTTCGGTTTCCGGACACCAGAGCTTCCCCCCGTCACGGCTTCACGACCAGAAGCCTCATAGGAACCTACTGAGTCCACTAGAACTCACCAACACCTCGACTCGACCCCAAATGCCACGACTTTCAATTTGAAACAAAACGGAAAAATGGAGGAATAGGAAACCTTACCGTCGTCCTAGCCTCCGTCGTGAACGCCGCCGCGTTCCCTTGGGTCCACTCTATTCCTCAAGTCCTTCTTCGTCCTTTAAACACCACTAGCAGCCACAATTGATCAAAACACGGCAGCACCACCTCCCAACTCCCTCTCTGTTTCTTTGGTTTGCTAGTCACCTCACACTCACAGTCACTCCCCAATCCTTACCAACACGATCACACACTCTTCCTACTCTCACTCAAACACCCCAGAACCTTACAACACTCACACACTCGCTCAATTGGATCGATTCCTCCTCACTGTCTCCAGTCTCTGTTCTTCTCCCCCTTACACGACTCAATTACACGACTCAAATTAAATTGCACCGTGAAACCTTGTAGAAGCCTCTAGCCAACTGCCACCTGTCACAAATCCTGTGGTCCCAAACTCAAAAATATCCAATACTTGCTGTACACTTGTCCCAATCTGGTTTGCACAATTCCCAATGTGCAAAAAGACCAAAATGCCCTTATTTGTTCAATTTACGGTTTTACCCTACGCCGTTCTAGACCCGTATCTCGCTCGTCCTACGTCCGATGAAAGCATGCCGCCTGTCGTTAAACTCAGGACGACGAGATCTACCTAACGGTCCTCGGTCTACGTGTAGAAACCCTATCATACAAAAAGTCAACTTTTCCCCCTATTTTAACTAAATTACGATAATGCCCTCAACCTTCCGAACATCATAACTTCCTTGTCGGATGTCGAAATCGGGCGTGCCACCTGTCTACGGACTCGTGACGTCCCAAACTACGTCACGATCATCGGTCAATGCCCAATTGACCGTCCGAACTAAAAGTCAACAATTTGCCCAAACTATGGGCAAAATCGTCATTCTACGCCCAAAGTCTAAAAGTAGCCAACTAACCACCGATTAACGTAGCTAATCCGTCACTAATCACTTCACTAATCTCAACTTCCGGGACTGGTCCTTACACTTAAAGCAAGCCTTCTTAAAGATAAGACAACAAAAACTGAAGATGAATCCTTAGAAATGTGCATTTGGGGTCCAAGAGGGATAGTAAGCTAAGGAAATCATGGATTCACCTCCACCCAAAACCAAGAAATAGCTTCAAAGTATTTTCAGGAAAGTTAGTTTCCTCAGAAGATTCATAGCTAATATATCAGGGAAAGTCCAACCCTTATCTTTATTGATTAAAATTAAGGACACTAAGAAATTCAAATGGGAAGAGAAACATCAAATGGCTTTCGAGCAACTTAAGAGTTACTTGTCCAAACCATCAGTCTTAATGCAACCAAGGAAGAGAAGACCCTTGAAGTTGTATATTTCAACGTCCCTCAACACTATTGGAAGCTTGTTAGCCCAAGACAATGAAGAAGGAAAGAACCAAATGATCTACTACCTGAGTAGAACATTGCTAGATATAGAGGAAAGGTACACGACAGAAAAAAACACTGTGCTTAACACTATATTTCACAGTCGTCAAACTAAGACACTCCATGTTGCCTTTCACCGTCCAAATAATTTCCCAAATAGAGTTTTTGAAATACATGTTATCCAGATGTAACGACTCATCCCGAATATCGGGATTAAATAATTAATTAATTATGGATTTAGTATGACTAATCGGGGATTAGTTGATAGAATACAGACGAACAGATGATCGTGACGTTGGGAGTCAAACATACGAGGACCGATGATCGTTACGTAGATCGGGACGTCACGAGTCCGTAGACAGGCGGCACGTCGAAATCGGACATCAAACAGGGAAGTTATGATCACGGGATCGAAGTCGGGTTAATTAACGTCTCGGGATTCGAATAAAATATTAATTAAATCTAATTGGTTAATTAATTAATGTGGGGCCCTTGGATGAGTGATTTGTGGATTTCTATTAAAATATATTATTTTATTTTCCCTCATCCATCTCTTTTCCCTTCCCGTGCACTCATCTTCATCATTCTTCCATTTTCTTCCTGACTCAAACAAATAAACACACAAATGCATACCATCTCACTGCCCTATCATCTTCTGTGTTCGTGTGAGAGACCAAGAGACTGAGTGTAGGCAGAGCATGAACGGACGAGGAAGCACGGTGGTGGTGGCTGGGAACCGAAACCCGTAAACCGTTTTGGGTTAAAAATGGAAGTTGGTTTTTGGGCATGTAACGAAGCCTGGGATCAATCCTAACTTGTTCTACTAGGTGATGCAAACTCAAGGAAGCTGGAATCGAGGGCTGGGCTGTTCGTTGCTGGTTGGAAATCGGAAAACACATCGCCAGATAACTAGGCTTCGGGTATTAGATTACATGTAATAATGTGGAAGAGTTATCTTGTTTTTGACACAAAAGATCTCTAGATTAGGGTTAGATGAAGCCATAGGTTGAAACCCCATCGAGTTTGGTCAAGAATCGAAGCAGAAATAGTCGAGTCGGGTCGCGAGTACTATGCAACCCGGTTGTAGGACCCGTCGAAGGACAGGGATGACTGATGATGTCAGCGATGATGTCATCATGGTAACTTCATCATGTCAGGTTTAAAAATTTTAGAAATGGACCAATAGGGACTCGACATATGGCACTGTCAAAATTGTCAGTTCTAACGTTAGCATGACATTATCATTGACTTTTAGGTTGGCCAGGCGTGTGGGCTCGAATTTCGAGGTGGGCCCAATGAAATTTTAAAGTTTTCGACAATCCGAATCCAATGGTGGTTGTTTTGGGTTGATCGGAGATCGATAAGTTGGTGAAATCGGGGGTTTTCACCTCGAAATCTTGTTTGGGACACGTTGACTTTTTCGGGAGTTTTGGGGTTTTATCCTATGAACTTATATAGATGATTAGTGACCTTCGGGTGTGATTTGGACAGGTCCAGGAGTTTCGGAAATGGTGATTTAGACCGGGGAGGCTTATGACACGCACATCGAGACGGCAGCTAGGATGATCTGTGAGTGGACACTTGCTTTCTAAACATGATGCATGCATAACTGTTTTTTATGTTTCATATCTATGTTTTGAATTCCTTGAATACGTATATTTGTGGTATTTGGTATTTACGTATTTGCACGTATTTTGAGGTGTATGGTTTTATCTTGGACTTATATGTGCTTGTGTTTTCAATAATGGTTTGATATAATGGTCTTGGATTTGGAAGTTTGGAATCGAACATGAGACCCATTTTATTTGGAAATTATCGGACTTGGAGCCCATATTATTTAATGAGATATCAGGCTGGAGGCCCATTTGGTTTACATGATCGGGCTAGAGGCCCAATTGAGCATGATATGGGGCATGAGTCCCATTTGTGGCTATAAATGTGATTTCGGGTTCGGCGACCCATAAAACGGATTTGGATTTGAGTACTTGGATTTCTGGATTTACGGTGATTTTATGAAAATGGTATTTTGGGCATGGTCCCTTTGAAAAATTTTGAAAGGTTTTCATAAACTGTTTTTCATATACCATCCTGATATGAGGATATGTGGATGGTATCCTCCAGATGCCTGGGACACTGGGGAAGTCACGGTGCATTGCCTACGAGGGGTCATTACACGGAGCGACTAGACCGTATAGGGGCTCAGGAGCAGGATTTCTTTGATTAGACGTTTGGGACATCGGACAGCTAGGATATCAGAGATTTCTTTTGAGAGACCCTGGGCAGCATGCGTAGCTTATGGACCATGACAGTGGTATTGCTTAGGCATCAAGGATGCCAAGGATTAGTTAAATTGTATTTCGATAAACTGGTTATTCGCTATTGATTGGTTTTGGGCTGAGTTCCCACATATTTTGGATTTATGATGTTGGGCTAAGGCCCTAATGATTTATTTAAGTTAATGGTTTGATTATTGGTTTTCGAATGCCTGCATGTTTTTTAGTGAAGGGCATAAATGTCTTTTATGGAATAAGTTTTACTAAATTATTGAATTTTCGTCCACTCACAGCTTTTAATGGTTTTAATGCCCTTCAGGTCGATCACAGATGCGGACTGTGAGTCAAGAAAACCGGAGTGAGTTGGATCACAGAGGTCATCATGTTGTGAGAGGGCAAGACAGAGGTTGGATATGGGAAGGCTGGTATGGCTTGGATATGTGAGTGAGTATGGTCTTGGATATGTGAATGATGGGATTGGCTTCCTTATCAAGTCAATCGAATACGATATGGTAAACATATTAGTAGGTATCCGACAGGTTCAAATTGGTACGTCTTGGATGACATAGGTGAGTTTGGACATTCTTTGGATGTTGGTCGGGTGACCAGGAGACTAGGAATGGATACTGGGCTAGAGTGTATGATCTGTCCGGCTCATGATTGGACAGATAGGCTCTAGAAGTGAAGCGTGATTGGCTACAAGCCATGTTATAGTCAGCTTAGGTACGAGGATGCTATCAGGACTTAAGGCATTCACCAGTTGTATGTGTGAGAGACTTGTTGGAAATCGACTTAGTTATGATATCATTGGATTGGTTGAGAACGTGGACTGGACATTGGATACTATGCACTAGACCAGAGTGATTTTTATGGGTTCAGTGATTGTATGAGCAGGTGCTCAGAACCGTGGATGGCTAGTAGAACCATAGAGTGGAGATATGTATCATTGCTGGGCAAGTATTCGATGGGGTCCAGTTACACACAGGTCGAGTGAGATGTTGGTATACATATACTCAGGTTGAGTGAATTGGTGGTTAGTGTAACCACATGCTGTATTGCATGAATCGACTGCTTTGTAACTCTCACCAACGTCAGCATGGATCTTTGAGGGAGTTGACTGATGTGAGCACCGAGACCGATAAATGTCGCAGGTTTGAGCTTGCCTTGTAAGGTACCTTACACTACATTGAGAGGAATTTGATACAAGGTACCTTAGTACGACTCTAGAGTGAGTCAGGGTTGTATTGGTGACTCAAATGCTGACCATGGAGCCGTGAGTGCCAGCTGAGTGCGACATTTTGGGATTAATTTAAATTTTGTGTTAAGGGGGAAGGTTGTAATGACTCGTCCCGAATATCGGGATTAAATAATTAAATAATTATGGATTTAGTATGACTAATCGGGGATTAGTTGAGAGAATACCGACAGATGGTGTGAAATGATCATTTTGCCCCTAGAATTGGGCAAGATGTTGACTTTTGACCAAGGGAGTCAAACATACGAGGACCGATGATGTAACGACCCATCCCGGAATTCGGGATTAGGTTAGTAACTAATCATGATTAATGAGGGTTAATCGATGTTTAGTTGGGTGGAATCGGACGAACGATGCAAAATGACCGTTTTGCCCCTAGTCGCGGGTGAAACGTTGACTTTTTATTCGAGCTGTCAAATGTACTTTGCCCGATGACCGTGACGTAGTTTGGGTCGTCACGAGTTCATAGACAGGTGGCACGTTCGATTCCGACGTTCGTGGTGAAAGTTATGACGTTCGGAAGTCCAGGGGCATTTCCGTAATTTGGACAAAATAAGGGAAAATGTTGACTTTTTGACCGGGAGGTCCGATGACCGAGGGCCAAGGACCGTTAGGAAGGTCTCGATGCCCCGAGTACGATGACAGGCGGCACGCCGAAAGTGGACATCGGGTGACCAAGTTACGAGTCACGGACGGTGAGGGGCATTTTGGTAAATTGCCAAGTGAGGGCAAAATGGTAATTTCCTGCAGAGGGGCTGTTTGAACCGTGAAATAGAGGGAAGTACCCGTGCCGTGTGTGTCTGAAATCCAACAATTAATTAACCCAAGTGGTCTGATCAGTGGATTGTTTAACCAGGATAGTGACCTTGGGGAGTGTTAGTGGCTTTGTGGCGTGGTATGGACAGAAAGGAACCGTGCACGGGAGGGTTTGTAATGGCTTTTGGTTCTGTTTGTGGGAAACAGAATTTCAATGAAGCCAGAGAGATTCCGACGGCTTGTTTGCTGCCCAGTTTGAAAACAGAGAGATTAGGGACATTTGGGGGGCTCTGAGGGTCATTTTGGGTGAGGAAAGAACTGGAAATTGAGAGAGAACTGAGTCGGGAGAAAACCAGAAAAAAATGGAGGGAAATTCAAAGGTCGAGTTTTGAGGTGAGTCGAGCCAAACAGTGATTGGGATTAGTTTTCTAGGTTCATTACGAACCCAACCGTACAAAAATTGAGGAAGGTTGATCACGGTTTGTCCAAGAACTCAAGCTCCAGTTTCTGGAAAATCGCAGTGTTGCGGACGACGACTTCCAGGTGAGTTCGTGTTCAATTGGTCGTGTTAGAGTGTTCTATTGGGTCCCCTTAAGCTCCTGTTTAGGTTAATTTGGAAATGGAATTGAGTTGAGTGAGTTTGGAATGTCAACCCGATTTGAGGTCCGAGTTTGGATGGGTCGATTTAGTCAATGTCGAGGCTAATAGATGAAATAGAACTGGAATTAAATGGTTATAGAAGATGTTAGGATCAAAAAGGAAAGGAATTGATTGAGAATTGATAGCTATCTAACCGGGTTGTCACGCGGGTTGCAGGACCCGTTTGTAGAGGAAACGGGCGAAGAAGGCGAACTGTTCACCGTCATTGTAGCAGGCGCGTGGGTGTCACGCGCAGCCGCTTGCGGCGGCGCGTGACGGCGCGTGGGTCCGATTTTCAAGGTGAGTTCAAAATGACTTTTGTCCTACACATTGTAACGAACATTTTAACGTTTATATCGAATTTATCGGACACCGTTTCGATGTTATTCCGAGGGTCCGAAGATTTGTGTTACGTTTGTAATTAACGATTAATTCCCGGAAAATTATGGGAAATTAGTATGTTGTTATCTATGCCCTTAGTGACACTAAAATATGTTTTCGGGCAGGATTTGAAATTTCTTGAAAATATCGGAAATTACGGAAATGCGCGCAGCACGGGAAAACGAGCTTATTGAAAGGTGTGTGAGTGGACGTTGCTTTCACAATTTAATGCATGCATAAATTATTTCTATGATTTTATGATTATGATTATATGTTGTGATTGATTTTGATATCCGTATTTATACGTATTCGATTCCCATATTTATACGTATTTTTACTATACATGTGAAACTACACGTATTTCGAGACTATGGTCACTCGTGTTATAACGACCCGTCCCGGAATTTGGGATTAGATTACTAACTAATCATGATTAGCGGGGTTAATCGGTGATTAGTTGGGCGAATTCGGACGAACGGTGCAAAATGACCGTTTTGCCCCTGGTTGTGGGCAAAACGTTGACTTTTTATTCAGGCGGTCAAATGGACTTTGCCCGATGACCGTGACGTAGTTTGGGACGTCACAAGTTCATAGACAGGTGGCACGTTCGATTCCGACATTCGTGGAGAAAGTTATGACGTTCGGTAGTCTAGGGGCATTTCCGTAATTTGGTCGAAATAAGGGGAAATGTTGACTTTTTGACCGGGGGGTCCGATGGCCGAGGGCCAAGGACCGTTAGGAAGGTCTTGATGCCCCGGGTACAACGACGGGCGGCACGCGTGAAACGGATATCGGGTGACCAAGTTACGGGTCACGGAAGGTGAGGGGCAATTTGGTAATTTTTCAATTGAGGGTAGAATGGTAATTTTGGCTGCTGTTTTGTGCGACAGCCGTGTATGGTGCTTGACACTTCTCAGGAAACAGAGCACGGGTGGACGGATGGATTTGTTTATGGAGCATGATGCTTGGGCTTCGTGTGATGGCTTTGTTTATGCGATTGGGGGCTGAGTGGGAGGCCAACGTGCCTGGGACGGCTGGACGCTGTGCTGGGCGTGGAATTGGAAAATAAAAACGGGCAGTGCACGGGTGAGGTTGGAATTGGAGCAATGGGTTTGTTTATGCGTTGAGTGGCTTGCACAGGGCACGGGCAGACACAGTCTTGTGGAATTGGGACATGAACGAGTGGTGGTTTGAACTGATCAGAGCACGGGAGGCTTTGTAATTTGGTTTTGGGTCCTTTGCGGAAAACAGAGAACAGAGTGTGACTGGGTGTGCCTTGGTTGCTGGAGAGGGCTGGATTAAACATAGGGAGTTAGAGGGAGTCGAGAGGATTATTGTGGAGAGAAGAGAGAGCTGATGTTGAGGGAGAAGCAGGATCGGGGAACTCGGGACCTTTTGGAGGGAAATTCGAAAGTTTGTTTGTGAACGGTATGGAGCCATACTGAGACCGCGATTAGTCTTCTGGGCTCATTTCGAGCTCGACCATACGAAAATTGAAGGGAACTGATCACCGTATGCCCATGAATTGAAGCTTCTGGTTCGGAGGATTTTCGAGCTTGCGGACGACTACCTACAGGTAAAGGTTTATGAAATTGGTTGCGGTTTAATGTTCGTATGGGTCATATTAAGCTCCTGTCTAAGCTAATTCGAGAATGGAACTGTGTTGGGTGAGTTCCAGAACTCGACCTGTCGACTGTTCGAGTCTGGGGTCGATCGATTTAGTCTATGTCGAGGCTAATGGATGACATAGAACTGGAATTAAATGGTTATAAAAGAAGTTAGGATCAAAAAGGAAAGGAATTGATTGTGAATTGATCGCTATCTAACCGGGTTGTCACGCGGGTTGCAGGACCCGTTTGCAGAGGAAACGGGCGAAGAAGGCGAACTGTTCACCGTCACTGTAGCAGGCGCGTGGGTGTCACGCGCAGCCGCTTGAGGCGGCGCGTGACGGCGCGTGGGTCCGATTTTCAAGGTGAGTTCAAAATGGCTTTTGTCCTACACATTGTAACGAACATTTTAGCGTTGATTTTGAGTTTATCGGACACCGTTTCAATGTGGTTCCGAGGGTCTGAAGGTCTATGTCTCGTTTTTAATTAACGATTAAATCCCGGAAAATTATGGGGGATTTGTATGATTATATTTGAGACCTTAATGACCCGGGAATGTGTTTTCGGACAGGATTCGAGTTTCTGGAAAATGTCGGGAATTACGGGCATGCGTGCGGCGCAAAGCCGAGCCTTAAATTGGTGTGTGAGTGGACTTGCTTTCAAAATTTAATGCATGCATAAATTATTTCTATGATTTTATGATTATGATTATAAGGTGTGACTGATTTCGATTTCCGTATTCGATTCTCGTATTGCTACGTATTTTTACTATACATGTGAAATTACACGTATCTCGAGACTATGGTCACTCGTGTGCTTAAGGATGCTTTAATGAAAGAAATTATATGAAATGGGTGTAAAATGATTTAAGAAGGTTGTTTATGATTTGCGAGTGTGACTTACGGTTTTGACACGTTTTTCGAGAATGTTTCGGATTTGCACGTTTTACGAGATTTCGAGTTATTGTGATTTGGTCACTGTTGATGTTGAGTCTGGGAATTGAAATGGGACTTGTGATTTTGAGGATTTTAAAAATGGGTTTGAGTATTATTTCGATCGGATTGTGATTTTGGTGATTATGATTGTGGGTTCGATGTGTTGGAAATGAGTTTTGAGAAAGGGGTGATTTCTAAGAATAAAAATGGATTTGAAGAGGGTGATTTCGGGCTTGGTGCTCGGGGCATAAAAGTAACTTTGATTTACGGGATTTCGGTTTTCGAAAATTTAAAGTGGATTCTTGGTTTGGGTTCGGGATGATGCTTCCGGATGCCGGCTTACGGAATCATTATTGCGAATTCGAATTCGGGAATGAAAAAGGATTTAATAAAGTGATTTGGTCTGATTTTGCATGCCCCGTGTTTCATGATAATTTGATTATGTTTGTAAAGTCTGATTTGGGGAAAAGGAATGTGGAAATTCGGACCATGGGTCCTGCTGGGAAAAATGTGATTTTGGGATGGATCCCACGTTGTCGTGATTGATGAACTGTTTTGGGGTTTAAAGACCCGCTGAAAACTGCTTTGGGTTTGAAGACCCGTTGTTGTGTTTGAAAACTGTTTTGGGTTTAAAAACCCGGTGCTATTGCTGGAGCACGTTTTGAGTTTAAAGACTCGGTTAATTGATGACGGGGGAGGGCCCTTAATGAGTTTAAAGACTCGTGAGTTTAAAGACTCGGTTACTGTGATACCCCCGAGGCCTATTGCTTATGTTTTGAGTTTAAAGACTCGTTGATTTCCCGGGAAGGCCTGTTTATGCGCATGGTTTTGAGTTTAAAGACTCGGGCGCACTTGATATCCAGCAAAATGATTGACTAGCGATTTATTGATGATTTCTGATGTTTCAGTTGAGTTGGGCAGTGGCCCGGTTTATGGTTGTTGGTTTTGGATCATGATGTGCAGTTGTCTAGATTCGTGGTTTTGGGCTGAGGCCCGGTGTTTATGGTTGCGGGCTAAGACCCGATGGTTGAGGAAGGAAATTGATTTTGAGGTTCATATGAGTTTTTCCTTATGTTGAAATTTGATACATAGTTTTTCTTATGTGGGAAATCTGAACCGTTTGCGAAATGATTTTTGTATGCATGCATTCGTTTTTACGCGGAGGGTAAAAATGTTTGTTGTAATTGTTTTGCTAGACTGATTTATTTTTGTCCACTCACACCTTTTGGTTTTATTGACCCTCCAGGTCGTTGCGCGTTGTTCGAGGCTGTACGAGGGGCGGAGGCATGAGTAAGTACGTATGGCTATCCCTGGTTTGGCAAGTACTGAGGGTAACATGGGATTTTCAGTCATCTTGCCAGACGGGATCAGGACCGGGCACGGTTATCGATGCCCCTTTCGGGGGCGGTCCTGACAATTTGGTATCAGAGCACTAGGTTGCTGATTCTGTGGCCACATCATGCCTCCAAAGCGTAAGCCTCGTGCGCGACCTGATAGTGAGACGAGTAGGCGAGGGTATTTGGGACCTCGTGTTAGATCTCGGGTGAGATTGACCCTGGTATGAGGGTCAGATGTCGGGTAGTGTACGCTGTGAACTGTGATTTGCGCGACTTGCTGGACCTAGAATTGTGTGGGTCGCAAGGACGAACGAGACCGGTGGCTGGAATAGGAAGTGGTTGAGCATTGGATATTGCTCGGGGATTGGGTATGTCAGTGATGACATGATTGGTTTGGTATGAGATTGGACTCAGGAGGAGTCGAGATGTGGATGTGGGACTCACGATGAGTCAGTATTTTGGGTTAGGAACGTGAGATGAGTCATGGTAGGGTATCAAGGCTTGAGTGGAGCCAGAAAGGCGGAGTGAGGAACATTTGGCACTTAGGATGCCAAGGACCGATTTATGGTCATTTATTGGATGAGTTAGAATATTATGGCTCGATTTTGTGGAATGGTGGTCTTGGGTAGATGGCTGATTGTCGTGAGTACTTGGTGTAGTGGTAATAGTTGGGGATTATGGGGCGTTCAAGGAACGTCCATCTATCCTGATGTGGATTGTCGGGATGGTGGTACCCATGGTTGCGGGGTACGAGTAGTGATGCGGGATCGTCGCTCGGTATGAGCGGAGATCCAGGGCTACCCGCTTTGCACACGGTGTGCTAGTGTGGATGATTGTACGTTGGTGCTGGTACTAGTGCTGGTGCTAGTGACAGCGAGTGAGATTGTGTTGAGCCACGAGTTGGGGTGCGACTCTGTCATGATGAGAGTGCGTTGGTATTTGAGATTCAGTAGTGGTCGACTCATGGACTGGATAGGATCCAGCGGAGATTGTGAGGTATTGGGGTAAGTCCCAACAATGACGAGGTGACAAGAGTTGAGTAATTCCCTGTTGGAATCAGTGTATGTGCATAGTTAGTCATTCATTGATGTGAGGTCTGAGTATTGGGCTGATGGTGGACGCGTGGTTGTCCAAGTGAGTTACGGATGTAGGGAGTCCGGCGGTTGGACTTGACATCATAGTGGATCATCCTTGGTCTCTCCTAGGTGGAGTGGCAGGGATCGATATGAGGTAAATGGAGGGGATCCACAGAGTGGATGTGTTACGTTGTTGAGTGATTGATTAGGGGAGAAAATAGTTGAGGAATGCTGGGTGATGGACAAGAAATCTAGTGGGTGTGAGACCCTATTATCGGGTTCCAGGTGGATTGCTAGCTGTGAGCATATGTGGATCCTAGGTGGATCTGGTTGATGAGGTTGTGGGCCTTGAACGTGGTGACGATCTAGGATCGTGGTGTTACCAGTCGGGTGACGCGGTAACGGACTCGAATTGTGATCGCCTTGATCAGGCTAGGTGAAGAGCTTATCGCTCTGTTGTGAATGTTTGGGTATGGGAGTAGTTAGACCGAACTTCTTTTCGAAGTTAATCCGTACTCGAGCGAGTGGGAACGTTTATGAGTAGAACTCGAGGCTTGACTTGTGGATGAGTGGATACCCAACAGGGTCTAATTGGTCAGTTATAGATATGTGCAATTGGGATTGGCTTCTTTTCGAAGTCAATCAAAGGTGATGTGGTAACCGTTTGAGCAGGTATCCGATAGATTCTGAGTTGGTGTGCCTCGGTATTTGTGAATGAGATTATATGCCCATTCGGCATGACTGCACACGCCTCAGTGAGCGTGCTTGGGTTGGTACGTCTTGGATGACGTGTTGGGGAGTTGATGTTGTGTTACTGGTCGGGTGACCATGGGATCCAGAATGGATAATGAGTGGAATGATCGATTCGTCTAGTATGAGATTGGACAGGAGAACCCCAGTATCGAATCATGATTGACTGCGGACCATGCAGTGGACTTATTGGGGAATGGACGTACGTATCTTGCAGGGTGTACTAGGATCGGTATTGGACTGGCCATGTGGTGCAAGGTGACAGCACATGTGAGGTACCTGTGGCGTATGGTTATACGTGTTGATGGTCGGCTTAGTTCCGACACCATTGGATTTGGTGGTGGGTGTGAACTGGACATTGAGTACTATGCACTGGGCAGAGTCAATTTTGTTGGGTTCAGTGAATTCGTGAGCATGCGCTCTTAGCCACGGATGGCTAGTGAACCCCAGTGTGGGGATGGGCGAACACTGATGGGCTAGTATTCAATGCGTGTCAGTTACACCACCTGATTGAGTATGATGACGGTATACGTACGCTCAGGATGAGTGAGTTGGTGACTGCGTCACTACGTGTGGCCTTGCATGATGTTATCACACCGAAATGATTCCAGCGTTGTGGTTCGCTGAGGGAATTGACAGTTATGGACTTGAGATGGATATGTCGCAGGATTGGGTTGCCCTGCGAGATGAGATCACGTGGTTGATCTTACGCTACTTAAGCGAGTAGCAGGATGAGGTGTTATCACCAATTGGCTGATGGCTGGTGCTTTGTCAGGGTGGTGAAGCTTAGTGGTGACAGTTTGGCTGGTAGCGTCAGCACAGGCTGACAAGTGAGATTTGGTGACTCCCAGTGGGAGCAGTCATTAAGTGATCATCTTCACTCGAGGTGGTCGAGTGTGGTCGGTACGACATAAGACTATGATGGGGCCTCTGAGTATGGATGAGTTTAGCTGGTGTACGGGTGTACAAGTGTTGTGGGGCCAAATGTTTTCCACGTGGTGGATGTGGAATGAGCGTAATTGGAATTTCGGGGACGAAATTCTTTAAGGGGGGAAGATTGTAACGACCCGTCCCGGAATTCGGGATTAGATTACTAACTAATCATGATTAGCGGGGTTAATCGGTGATTAGTTGGGCGAATTCGGACGAACGGTGCAAAATGACCGTTTTGCCCCTGGTTGTGGGCAAAACGTTGACTTTTTATTCGGGCGGTCAAATGGACTTTGCCCGATGACCGTGACGTAGTTTGGGACGTCACAAGTTCATAGACAGGTGGCACGTTCGATTCCGACATTCGTGGAGAAAGTTATGACGTTCGGTAGTCCAGGGGCATTTCCGTAATTTGGTCGAAATAAGGGGAAATGTTGACTTTTTGACCGGGGGGTCCGATGGCCGAGGGCCAAGGACCGTTAGGAAGGTCTTGATGCCCCGGGTACAACGACGGGCGGCACGCGTGAAACGGATATCGGGTGACCAAGTTACGGGTCACGGAAGGTGAGGGGCAATTTGGTAATTTTTCAATTGAGGGTAGAATGGTAATTTTGGCTGCTGTTTTGTGCGACAGCCGTGTATGGTGCTTGACACTTCTCAGGAAACAGAGCACGGGTGGACGGATGGATTTGTTTATGGAGCATGATGCTTGGGCTTCGTGTGATGGCTTTGTTTATGCGATTGGGGGCTGAGTGGGAGGCCAACGTGCCTGGGACGGCTGGACGCTGTGCTGGGCGTGGAATTGGAAAATAAAAACGGGCAGTGCACGGGTGAGGTTGGAATTGGAGCAATGGGTTTGTTTATGCGTTGAGTGGCTTGCACAGGGCACGGGCAGACACAGTCTTGTGGAATTGGGACATGAACGGGTGGTGGTTTGAACTGATCAGAGCACGGGAGGCTTTGTAATTTGGTTTTGGGTCCTTTGCGGGAAACAGAGAACAGAGTGTGACTGGGTGTGCCTTGGTTGCTGGAGAGGGCTGGATTAAACATAGGGAGTTAGAGGGAGTCGAGAGGATTATTGTGGAGAGAAGAGAGAGCTGATGTTGAGGGAGAAGCAGGATCGGGGAACTCGGGACCTTTTGGAGGGAAATTCGAAAGTTTGTTTGTGAACGGTATGGAGCCATACTGAGACCACGATTAGTCTTCTGGGCTCATTTCGAGCTCGACCATACGAAAATTGAAGGGAACTGATCACCGTATGCCCATGAATTGAAGCTTCTGGTTCGGAGGATTTTCGAGCTTGCGGACGACTACCTACAGGTAAAGGTTTATGAAATTGGTTGCGGTTTAATGTTCGTATGGGTCATATTAAGCTCCTGTCTAAGCTAATTCGAGAATGGAACTGTGTTGGGTGAGTTCCAGAACTCGACCTGTCGACTGTTCGAGTCTGGGGTCGATCGATTTAGTCTATGTCGAGGCTAATGGATGACATAGAACTGGAATTAAATGGTTATAGAAGAAGTTAGGATCAAAAAGGAAAGGAATTGATTGTGAATTGATCGCTATCTAACCGGGTTGTCACGCGGGTTGCAGGACCCGTTTGCAGAGGAAACGGGCGAAGAAGGCGAACTGTTCACCGTCACTGTAGCAGGCGCGTGGGTGTCACGCGCAGCCGCTTGCGGCGGCGCGTGACGGCGCGTGGGTCCGATTTTCAAGGTGAGTTCAAAATGGCTTTTGTCCTACACATTGTAACGAACATTTTAGCGTTGATTTTGAGTTTATCGGACACCGTTTCAATGTGGTTCCGAGGGTCCGAAGGTCTATGTCTCGTTTTTAATTAACGATTAAATCCCGGAAAATTATGGGGGATTTGTATGATGATATTTGAGACCTTAATGACCCGGGAATGTGTTTTCGGACAGGATTCGAGTTTCTGGAAAATGTCGGGAATTACGGGCATGCGTGCGGCGCAAAGCCGAGCCTTAAATTGGTGTGTGAGTGGACTTGCTTTCAAAATTTAATGCATGCATAAATTATTTCTATGATTTTATGATTATGATTATAAGGTGTGACTGATTTCGATTTCCGTATTCGATTCTCGTATTGCTACGTATTTTTACTATACATGTGAAATTACACGTATCTCGAGACTATGGTCACTCGTGTGCTTAAGGATGGTTTAATGAAAGAAATTATATGAAATGGGTGTAAAATGATTTAAGAAGGTTGTTTATGATTTGCGAGTGTGACTTACGGTTTTGACACGTTTTTCGAGAATGTTCCGGATTTGCACGTTTTACGAGATTTCGAGTTATTGTGATTTGGTCACTGTTGATGTTGAGTCTGGGAATTGAAATGGGACTTGTGATTTTGAGGATTTTAAAAATGGGTTTGAGTATTATTTCGATCGGATTGTGATTTTGGTGATTATGATTGTGGGTTCGATGTGTTGGAAATGAGTTTTGAGAAAGGGGTGATTTCTAAGAATAAAAATGGATTTGAAGAGGGTGATTTCGGGCTTGGTGCTCGGGGCATAAAAGTAACTTTGATTTACGGGATTTCGGTTTTCGAAAATTTAAAGTGGATTCTTGGTTTGGGTTCGGGATGATGCTTCCGGATGCCGGCTTACGGAATCATTATTGCGAATTCGAATTCGGGAATGAAAAAGGATTTAATAAAGTGATTTGGTCTGATTTTACATGCCCCGTGTTTCATGATAATTTGATTATGTTTGTAAAGTCTGATTTGGGGAAAATGAATGTGGAAATTCGGACCATGGGTCCTGCTGGGAAAAATGTGATTTTGGGATGGATCCCACGTTGTCGTGATTGATGAACTGTTTTGGGGTGTAAAGACCCGCTGAAAACTGCTTTGGGTTTGAAGACCCGTTGTTGTGTTTGAAAACTGTTTTGGGTTTAAAAACCCGGTGCTATTGCTGGAGCACGTTTTGAGTTTAAAGACTCGGTTAATTGATGACGGGGGAGGGCCCTTAATGAGTTTAAAGACTCGTGAGTTTAAAGACTCGGTTACTGTGATACCCCCGAGGCCTATTGCTTATGTTTTGAGTTTAAAGACTCGTTGATATCCCGGGAAGGCCTGTTTATGCGCATGGTTTTGAGTTTAAAGACTCGGGCGCACTTGATATCCAGCAAAATGATTGACTAGTGATTTATTGATGATTTCTGATGTTTCAGTTGAGTTGGGCAGAGGCCCGGTTTATGGTTGTTGGTTTTGGATCATGATGTGCAGTTGTCTAGATTCGTGGTTTTGGGCTGAGGCCCGATGTTTATGGTTGCGGGCTAAGACCCGATGGTTGAGGAAGGAAATTGATTTTGAGGTTCATATGAGTTTTTCCTTATGTTGAAATTTGATACATAGTTTTTCTTATGTGGGAAATCTGAACCGTTTGCGAAATGATTTTTGTATGCATGCATTCGTTTTTACGCGGAGGGTAAAAATGTTTGTTGTAATTGTTTTGCTAGACTGATTTATTTTTGTCCACTCACACCTTTTGGTTTTATTGACCCTCCAGGTCGTTGCGCGTTGTTCGAGGCTGTACGAGGGGCGGAGGCATGAGTAAGTACGTATGGCTATCCCTGGTTTGGCAAGTACTGAGGGTAACATGGGATTTTCAGTCATCTTGCCAGACGGGATCAGGACCGGGCACGGTTATCGATGCCCCTTTCGGGGGCGGTCCTGACACGTGTGCTTAATGATGGTTTAATGAAAGAAGTTATATGAAATGGGTGTAAAATGATTTAAGAAGGTTGTTTATGATTTGCGAGTGTGACCTACGATTTTGACACGTTTTTCGAGAACGTTGCGGATTTGCACGTTTTACGATATTTCGAGTTATTGTGATTTGATCACTGTTGAGGTTTGAATTGGGGAATTAAAATGAGACTTGTGATTTTGAGGATTTTAAATGTGGGTTTTGAGTATGTTTTGTTTGGATCGTGATTTTGGTAATTATGATTGTGGTTTTGATGTTTTGATAATGAGATTGGAGAAATGAAGTGATTTCAAGGAATTAAAATGGATTTTGAAAAATGCGATTTCGGGCTTGATGCTCGGGGCATAGAAGTAATTTTAACGAACGAGATTTCGATTTTTGGAAATTTAAAGTGGATTCTTGGTTTGGGTTCGGGATGATGCTTCCGGATGCTGGCTTACGGAATCATTGTTGCGAATTCGAATTCGGGAATGAAAAAGGATTTAATAAAGTGATTTGGTATGATCGTACATGCCCCGTGTGTAATGGTGATTTGATTATGTTTTGTGAAGTATGATTGGGAATTCGAATGTGGAAACTCGGTCCATGAGCCCTGTTGTGGAAAATGTGATTTTGGGATGGATCCCACGTTGTTGAGTTTGATAAATATTTTGGGGTTTAAAGACCCGTCGAAAACTGTTTTGGGTTTAAAGACCCGGTGCTATTGCTGGAGCACGTTTTGAGTTTAAAGACTCGGTTAATTGATGACGGGGGAGGGCCCTTAATGAGTCTAAAGACTCGTGAGTTTAAAGACTCGGTTACTGTGATACCCCCGAGGCCTATTGATTATGTTAGAGTTTAAAGACTCGTTGATATCCCGGGAAGGCCTGTTATGCGCATGATTTTGAGTTTAAAGACTCGGGCGCATTTGATATCCAGCAAAATGATTTACTTGTGATTTATTGATGATTTCTGATGTTCAGTTGAGTTGGGCAGTGGCCTGGTATATGGTTGTTGGCCTTGGATCATGTTGTGCATTTGGTTTTGATTCGTGGTTTTGGGCTGAGGCCCGGTGTTCATACGAGTTTTCCTGATGTTGAAGTTTGATACACAGTTTTTCTTATGTGGAAAATCTTAACCGATTGCGAAATGATTTCTGTATGCATGCATTCGTTTTTACGTGGAGGGTAAAAACGTTTGTTGTAACTGTTTTCCTAAACTGATTTATTTTTGTCCACTCACACCTTTTGGTTTTTATTGACCCTCCAGGTCGTGGCGCTTTGTTCGAGGCTGTACGAGGGGCGGAGGCATGAGTAAGCACATGTGGCTATCCCTGGTCTGGCACGTACTGAGGGTAACTTGGGTATTTCAGTCTGCTTGCCAGACGGGAGCAGGACCGGGCACGGTTATCGATGCCCCTTCCGGGGGCGATCCTGTCAGATGATCATGGCGTTGATCGGGACGTCACGAGTCCGTAGACAGGTGGCACGTCGAAATCGGACGTCAAACGGGGAAGTTATGGTCACGGGATCGAAGCCAGGTTAATTAACGTCTCAGAATTTGAATAAAATATTAATTAAATCTAATTGGTTAATTAATTAATGTGGGGCCCTTGGATGAGTGACAAGTGTCACTCATCCCATTGGTCACTTTCCTTAAAACGGGGATCCATTTTTTATTGGTGGATTTCTATTAAAATATATTATTTTATTTTCCCTCATCCATCTCTTTTCCCTTCCCGTGCACTTATCTTCATCATTCTTCCATTTTCTTCCTGACTCAAACAAAACAACACACAAATACATACCACCCCACTGTCCTATCATCTTTTGTGTACGTGTGAGAGACAAAGAGACTGAGTGTAGGCAGAGCATGGACAGATGGGGAACCTCGGCGGAGCCACGGTGGTGCTGGCTGGGAACTGAAACCCGTAAACAATTTTGGGTTAAAAATGGAGGTTGGGTTTTGGACATGTAACGAAGCCTGAGATCAATCCTAAATTGTTCTACGAGGTGATGCAAACTCAAGGAAGATGGAATCGAGAGCTGGGCTGTTCGTTGTTGGCTGGAAACCGGAAAACACATCACCAGATAACTGGGCTTCGGGTATTCAATTACAGGTACGAATATGGATGAGTTTTCTTGTTTTTGACACAATAGATCTCTAGAGTAATGTTAGACGAAGCCATAGGTTGAAAAACCCCATCGTGTTTGGTCGAGAATGGAAGTAGAAATAGCCGGGTCGGGTCGCGGGTACTGTGCGACCTAGTTGCAGGACCCGTTGAAGGACAGGGATGACTGATGACGTCAGCTATGATGTCATCATGGTGACTTCATCATGTCAGGTCTAACAATGACAGACATGGACCAATAGAGACTCGACACGTGGCACTGTTAGAATTGTCAGTGCTGACGTTAGCATGATGTCATCGTTGACTTTTCTGTAGCATTGACTTTTAGGTTAACCAGGAGCGTGGGGGCACGTGAGCTTGAACTTTGTGGTGACCCCAGTTTTATTTTAAAGGTTTCGATGCTCCGGATCCAGTGGTGGTGATTTCGGATCGATCGAAGATCGTTAAGTTGGTTAAATCGAGGTTTTTCACCTCGGGAATCATGTACGAGACACGTTGACTTTTCTGGGAGTTTTGGGGTTTTGTCATATGAACTTATATAGATTATTAGTGACCGTCGGGTGTGATTTGGAAAGGTCCAGGAGTTTTGGAAATGGTGATTTAGTCCGCGGAGGCTTATCACACGTGTATCGAGGCAGCAGCTAGGACGATCTGTGAGTGGACACTTGATTTCTAAATATGATGCATGCATAACTGTTTTTTATGTTTTATATCTATGTTTTGAATTCCTTGAATACGTATATTTGTGGTATTTATTATTTACGTATTTGCACGTATTTTGAGGTGTATGGTTTTATGTTGTACTTCTATGTGCTTGTGTTTTCAATAATAGTTTGATAGAATGGTCTTGGATTTGGAAGTATGGAATCGAGCATGAGACCCATTTGATTTGGAAACTATGGGACTTGGAGTCCATTTGATTTAATGAGATATCGGGTTGCAGGCCTGTTTGGTTTACATGATCGGGCTAGAGGCCCAATTGATTATGATATCGGGCATGAGTCCCATTTGTGGCTATAAATGTGATTTCGGGTTTGAAGACCCATAAAACGGATTTGGATTTGAGTACTTGGATTTCTGGATTTACGGTGATTTTATGGAAATGGTATTCCGTGCATGGTCCCTTTGAAAGGTTTTTATAAACTGTTTTCCATATACCATTATGATATGAGGATATGTGGATGGTCTCCTCCAGATGTCTGGGACACTGGGAAGTCACGGCGCATTGCCTGTGAGGGGTCATTACACGGAGCGACCAAACCGTATAGTGACTCAGGAGCAGGATTGCTTTGATTAGACATCTGGGACGTCGGATATCTGGGATGTCAGAGATTGACCCAGAGAGAACTTGGGCAGCACGCGTAGCTTATGGACCGTGACAGTTAAATTGTATTTCGATAAACTGGTTATTCGCTATTGATTGGTTTTTGGCTGAGTTCCCACATACTTCGAATTTATGATGTTGGGCTAAGGTCCTAATGATTTATTAAATTACTGATTTTTCGTCCACTCACAGCTTTTAATGATTCTAATGCCCTTCAGGTTGATCACAGATGCAGGCTGTAGTAAAGACCGAGACATCATACTCCTCCACCAATCCTGCCGTGCTCTGGAAGGCCCGAACGCGCTGAGATTTTGAGTTATTTATTGTCTGACACCTCGTGTCAGACGGGAGCATGGCAAATCCCTCGTTAATCCGGGGAGGGGGGTATTGGGATGGGTCGTGTCACCCGACCTATTATGAGAGATCGAATAGAAAAATTGACATTGGCTCTGTCAGAATTTAACTTCCAATATTTAATATGCAAAATATGGTTAAACCTCATGTCATTGGTGATTTCTTGACAAAAGATACTAGTTTAGAAATCCAAGAAGAGTTGACACATCTAATCAACATGTTATCCATCTTGTCATGGAAGTTGTACTTCGACAGGTCTACAATCAAGGAATCAGTAGGAGCTGGAATATGCTTGGTTGATCCCGAGGATTTCATCATCAGTTCTCTTTCAAAGTTATATTAGGAGAACACCACAAAAAATAAAGCAGTATACAAGACATTGATCATAGGGATGGAGATCCTAATCCAAATGGAAGCTTCCCAAGTGGGAATATATAGGGATTCAAAGTTGGTGGTTAACCAAATAACAGGGACATACACAATAGAAATACACATACCACCATTAAATCCCATTTTCATTTTGAGGGCATATTGGACTAAACCAAGGTTGGGATCGTGTTCTAGGGACTCCCACGATCACTTAGAGCTCACGTTTGATGGTTGAACGACGTGCTGGTGATAGTGTAAGAGAAGGAAGGACACCAGAAATGTAACGACCCGAACCAAAAATAATAATATTTTAATGTAAAAAACTATTTTGCCCCTGAGGGGGAACTTTGACTTTTGACCCGGGATATAATTTGGACTTTGACCCATGACTAGGACGTAGATCGGGACGTCACGAATCCGTAGACAGGTGACACGCCGAAATCGGAGTTCGTATGAAGAAGTTATGGTCACGGAAGCGTTTTAGCGGAAATTACGAACCGAGAACAACGAAATAAAATATTAATTAATTATGGGAATCCGTGCCAAATTCATATTTAAATCAAACCAGCGGATGAGTGACAAGTGTCACTCATCCAAGTTAACACTATTCCAATAAAGCAACCTTACCACTATTTAACCATTTTATACTAATTTAATTTCCCTCCATCAATCCTACCCATTGGATCCCTGCCCAAATGAATCCCAGCCCTCCATTTCCTCTGCTTTTTCTCCTTCATGCACGATCTCAAACACACACAAACACACTCTGCATAATTCCTAAACCATGCAACCCATTTTCCTTCCATTTTCTCTCAACCCAAACGATCGAACCAGCAGCCCTCACACCACCAGCCGACCACCCACAGCACCACCATCATCTGCTGATCACCACCGTGCACCACCGGCGACCACCACCCCATTCCCCTACCCTGAACAGCCGTGCAAAACTCAGACCCGAAACACAGAGGAATCGGGTCCAAGAAGCAAAACCTGACATCCACACCACCTCGACTCAAGTGGAGGTCCAGTTTACACCGTGAGGACCCCAGGAGCACAACTGAACGAGGGCGAAGGCTACGACGGCAACACGGCGGCGGTAAGACCCAAAACCCGAGAGCCCCTTTTTTGTTCCCTGTTTCGAACCAACCTGTTTTAATGCCTAGAAATCAATCCTTTGGTTATGGACATGTCCTAGGGCTAGAGACGAGCTATTTGGGACTGTCTTGGACGATTGAGACGGCGTGGATCGCCGGAGACGACGACCGGATTTCTGGCCGTAAAGTTCAGCAAGGACTAGTAAGTTTCTTCTCGTTTTCTTTCTGTTTTGAAATTGTAGAACCATAGAACAGACCTAGACGACCCTATAGGGATGAACCCCGTAGAAAATGGTGGCCGGAAACGTACGGTGGAATCTGGTCAAGCCGTGGGTCAACGGCGACCCGGTTCCAGTCAAACGGGCTGACCCGGTACTGTAGCAATGATGACGTCATCATGCTGACGTCACTTCTGACATCATGATGACGTCATCCTGTTAGATATTTTCAGACCAGGGACCAATCAGAACATGCCACGTGTCACCTGACAAGTGTCAGTGATGACGTCATGCTGACGTCAGCATGACGTCACTACTGACGTCAGCAGTACTGTAGCATCGTTGACCCACGCGTTGACAAGGCGCGTGTGAACAGTGATTTTGGTGGGGCCGATACCATTTTTAAGGTTTCAACGATACGGATCCAATGGAGCTGGTTTCGTGTCGATCGGAGATTGTTAAGTTAGTCAAAATGGGGTTTGAAGCACCAGTAATAGTGCCCGGGATGCGATTTTGAGGCGGATCTGTTCTAGGGTCTTGGTATTGATGTTATAGGGTCCTTAAGTAACTCTCAGGTATAATAATATAGGTTTTTAGAGATCGTTGAGCAGCAAGGACCGAGTGTGAGTGGGCTGTTTGATTTATAAAAGGCTTGCATGCACAAACTGTTTTACTGCTTCCACTTATGATTTCGATGAGTCTTATATAAACTGTTTATATCTCTTATTACACTATTTTGGGCATGAGACCCGTCTGGATTATATGTGAATTTTGTCTGGGATGTCCGGGGGGGACATAGGGTAAACTATACTATTATTGTACTGTACTTTCCTACCTGTGTATATTGTCTCCTCCAGGGAGGGTTGTTGGCCTGGGTGGACCCTGGAGTAGTCACGGGGCCCTGACTGAGTGGAGTTGACCCCCGTTGGGCTGCTTACTCTCAGGAAGGCATGTTCATATACCTCGGGCAGTAACCGGGATACCGGGAGCTGATGTACTAGAGAGTCTCGGGGTGTGAGACCCTGAGTGGCAACGCGTAGCCTTAGAACCGTGACATCATTTGGGTTGGGTTTTACAGTGCACTGATATGTTAGTTTCTCCTTTCGATTATTATTGTGGTTTTATGGATTGATTCATTATAACATTATGTTTTCACTGCATGCAAGATTTGGAAAACGGAGGGGTAAAAACCTTATGATTATTTTATTCTTAAATTGATTTATAAACTGTTATTTTTGGCCCACTTACTCTTGTTTTACTGACCCCTCCAAACCCTGACACGGAAATAGAGGAGGAGGACCCGGAAGAGGAGGCAGAGGTTTAGTTGCTTAGCTGTGCACCTGTACACCCACTTGTGGGTAGGTTGAGCACCCAACAATGTACTCTGACTATTGTGCTCACGTGTTGTTATTTTACTTTCCCTTGTCTGACAGTATCGCTTTAAACACTGTTAATGTACGTTATCTAGCTATTTGAATATTCGGTTTTTTATTTAAGGGTAATTTTGGTATGTTTAGAGTCATTGTCAGACGGGAGTGGGGCACGTCCCCAGGTGGTCCCAGTGGGATTGGGACGGGTCCTGTCAAGAAACTTTGGGAGCTAATATCGTGAAATCCAGGTAATATTACTGAAATCTGGTCTTGGATTTGGATTCCTTTCGAATAACTGTCATGACCCGATTCCCCTAACAAAATATTGCCCACTTGGGCCCATGCCTTTCATGGTTTTATTTCTGGAAACTCACGCACAACTTTCCAGTAGGTTACCTATCTTAGGATTACTTGACAGGATCCGTCCCGGTTTCAACGTAAATGGCAGTGGACCTGCTCCCATCTGAAAATTCTTGTCAGACAAATTATTTTATGATGCTTAGTGAGATTCAAACTCCCAAATTAATCTTACCTTGCAGGTTTACTGCCCACGTCTGACTTACATCCCAACAAGGTGAATAAGATAATACTTCAACTTACTCGTTACCTTGACTAACAAGGGTATGCATCTTAAAGCACTTACTTATGATTATAATAAATCAAGTTTATACTTCCACTATCACTAAATGATATATTCAACTAATAACAGGTATACTAATGGTTTAATTAAAGTATAAATATAATTTGATCATTTATAAAATGATACATGTTCCCTTTCTATATATATATGTCTCCACATTTAAATAGTAACTTAGATTAGCATAATAATTATCCAATTTACCACAATTTACAAATAACCCAAAATTAATTAAATAATAAACAATTATAATGGATATTCGATACTGTGTTCAAACCAAGTCCAATTAATCTGAAAATGTTCTCAATAAATTAAGAAAATTAAAATAAAAATAGTTCATGTTGATCGGCGGGCCATCCGAGGCCATACACGCCGCCACAAGGTTGCTGTGCGTCGTGGCCATGTGCATGTACAGTATCACCCTTACCTCGCGACGGGTCGACCCGTTACACTAGTTTCAGGTTTTCTGACCCGACGAGTTGACTCAGCTTCGAAACCATCATTTCACATCCATTTTGGACATTCCAAGCATCAAAGTTCATCCAAATTTTCTACAGATACGATCTATGAGCCCATAAAAGAGAAATACTTACTATGTCTCGTAGTTTGACCTTCATCATGGATCGGCCATGGCTTCCAGCCATGTCCACGATGCTTCGAACGGTCCCCACTCCTCATTTTCTATTCTAAAATGGTCACACGACCTCCATATGGTTACCAACACGTCTCTTTTTGAGTTCTCTGGACTGAAAATAAAGACCCGAAGAAGGGCCTTTCAGGTTCTACTTCGTCTTTACTATTTTTTTGGGTTTCCTTCCTCCGTTTTCCAAGTTTCCTCTTCTACTCATCGTCATTCTCTTTTCTGAACTTTCATTTTTCCTTCTTCCCCTTGGCTAGTGCTGTTTCTTAAAATTTCATCATTCCTCCCTTTTTCACCCTTATTCGATGGCTAAGCACCCATACCCTTCAATTTTATATACACCAATATATAGTTGTGCCAAGTCGGTGGACACATTTGGGGAAAAATATCTAAAGAATAATGAGAAATATTCTAGAAAAAGCAAGGCTTTTCATGCCAAAATACCAAAATGCCCTTGATGGCACAAATTACCTTTTTTACCCTTTACCTATTTAAAGCTGTAACTTGCTCATTCGGTCTCTGGTTCTAACATGCCACCTATCTATGAACTAAGGATCTCAAGAACTCCATAACGGTTCTCTCAAAATTCTCAAAAGTTTTCCTGATCCAAAAATCAACATTTTGACTTCTTAGGGGCAAAATGGACATTTCTAATCTTTTGAAAATCTGGGGCGTTACAATCTAACCCCCCCCCCCCCCCCCCCCAACACACACATAAAAGAAATTTCAACCTCGAAATTTCAAAAGAACTCAGAGTTAGATACTGAGACTTATGTCCACAACGTAATCTCATCCTCTTAAAACGTGTCATCGAGGTATTTTTTGAAAAATTGTCCATAACTCATATGGAAATTGTGAAGACTCCAATATTACACAATCGTAGGCCACGATTTAGAAAATAATATACCCAATTTCCTTGCAAAATGCATTATTAAAATATCATTTCAACATTCAACCAATCACAAAAGCCATAAAACATTTCATCCAATCAAACATCACTAAAACATATAGAAGGCCAATAAATTACTCAGGTACGCGGGCATAAGTTTTAAAAGAAGGCCACTCACAAACTCAACCACCATATTTTACATGTAACAAACCTTGGGAACAGTTAATTACTTTGAGGACTACACCACACAACGTACGAGTTATTCCTAACCACTAACATCGGCAAGGAATACTTTCTTACAAATACGTACAAATCTCTAAATTTCATTATCACACAATGGTTAGAATTTCAACTTCTTCAAATAATCCAATTGTACTTTTTCGACTTCAAGTCATCATGACTTGCTTATGTAACTAATAACTCAACCAATATTATGAATTTATTACTTAGATCATCATACCTATGGGTGGTAGTTCCAAACAACATTCATAATTAGTATCCCCCCTTATATCCATCACAACAACTGCTAGGTCAACACCATAGTTTGATACAATTTTTATATTGTTTAAACTCATAATCAGCACTCTGTGAAATGTGCCACCAAATACATCTAGGGCACTAACCAGAAAATAAAACTCATCATAGTCTAATACCACACAATCTCATGTCGCAATCATTAATACACTAGACATCAGATATCCAACTATGACGGGACATTGTCTCAATATATTGGTTCGAAAGAAGCAATGCTCAAGATGGAAGAAATTCACGAAGGAGTGTGTAAGGCACATTAAGTAGCTCCAAAAATGAAATGTCTTGTACGAAGACATGGCTATTACTGGCCAAATATTCAATCAGATTTTCATGTGTGGTTAAATCATGTCCCTTCTGAGGATGGGCCATAAATTTCATTGGAAATATATAACTGGAATAGTCACAAAAACATGGCTTTATCGTGGTGGCCATTGATTAGTTCCCAAATGGGTGTAAGCTTAGGCACTGAAACAAATCATGAGCCGCGAGCTGATCAAGTTCTTAAAATAAAATATCTTAAGTTGGTTTGGGGTACCAGAAACTATTGTCATCGATTGTGGGTCATCATTCACAACCCAAGAACTATAGGAGTTTGGTGCCCAGTTCTCAATCAATTTTGTCCAATCCAGCCTTTAACTATCCATAGGAAAATGGCCAAGCAGAGGCTAGCAACAAGAGTATCCTTACCATCTTGGAAACGTTGTTAGGTGACTACCCTACAGATTGGCATGAACAATTGATATACATTTTTTGGTCATATCACATGTCAAAGAGAGGGGAAATCGAGATCTTGTACTGTTTTTGGAGGTGAATGTCAACTTACTCTTACTATGACATCAGTATGGTCTGAAAATCGATGAATACACATAAGCTATATCTTATGAGTTGGAGGGTCTAGACCAAAAGAAGATGCCTGCTCTGAATAGGATCATGGCCAATAAGGCAGCGGTTTCACGAGCCTACAACAAAATGGTAAAAGAAAAATGTTTCTAACAAGATGATCTAGTCTAGAAAACCATTTTACCATTGGAATCATCTGTGTTTGGAAAGAGAAAGTGGAGCCTAACTCAGCAGAGGCCATACTTTATCCACAAAAAAAATGGGAAAAGGTCTCATTACTTAAGAAGTGACAATGGCGAGGTGGAAAAGAATTCGACAAATACCATACATCTCAAAAGAATCTATGTCACGACCCGACTTTCTACAACAGGATATTGTCTGCTTTGGGCCCAGTGCTCACGGTTTTGTTCTCAGAAGCTCACGTGCAACTTCCTAGTGATCAGATAAGGCGAATCCCCCAGATCCTCCTGAACGATCTGGAAATGCTAACTATGCCTCGAAATCACGGGCCCTCACAATCCACCCTCCTTAGGGCCCAGCGTCCTCACTGGCACACTCAATTCCAGCCGGGGTTGGGCTCTAATACCAAATTGTCACAATCCGACCCTCTCCAATAGGATAGTGTCCACTTTGGGCCCAGCCCTCATAGTTTTGTTCTCGGGAGCTCACGTGAAACTTCCTAGTTGGTCACCCATCTTGAGATTGCACCAGACCCTACTCGCTTAACTTTGGAGTTCCCTATGAATCCAAAGCCAGTGAGCTCCCAAAAGGTATTCTGTTGAATAGATACATGCCCACACATATAAGGCGCATCCCCTAGATCCCCCCGGGTGATGCGGGATTGCTAACCATGCCTCCAAAGCACGTGTCCTCATAATCTACCCAACACATTAGGATTTAGAGAGGGGAGTGATCAGATAAGAAACTACACAGAGTTACAGGAAATGGCCAACATGAATTAGGAAAAAAATTACTTGGAAGGGGATGGCTCGTCAGAATGACCTGAATGTCAGGACCCGACCCTCCTCTGTCAGGTCCCGACTCATCTAGCATGATATTGTCCGCTTTGGGCCTCCTTCCCCTTGCCCTCACGGTTTTGTTTTCGGGAGCTCATGGTGCAACTTCCCAGGGGGTCACCCATCATGGAATTGCACCAGCCTCAACTCGCTTAACTTTGGGGTTCCAATCCCCCCAAAGCCACTGAGCTCCCAAAAGTCCTTATGCTAGATAGGTGTGTGCCTACACCTTTAAGGCACACCACCATTCCTTTCCCAGACTATTCCCCCCTCGCAGGAATGTGGGATTGTTCACCATTCCCTCTAGGACACGGGTCTTACAATCCACCCCCCTTAGGGCACAGCGTCCTCGCTGGCACACTTCCCGGTCGGGGTTTGGCTCTGATACCAAATTATCAGGACCCGACCCTCCTCTGTCAGGTTCCGACTCATCTAGCATGATATTGTCCGCTTTGGGCCTCCTTCCCCTTGCCCTCACGGTTTTGTTTTCGGGAGCTCATGGTGCAACTTCCCAGGGGGTCACCCATCATGGAATTGCACCAGCCTCAACTCGCTTAACTTTGGGGTTCCAATCCCCCCCAAAGCCACTAAGCTCCCAAAAGGCGTCATGCTAGATACGTGTGTGCCTACACCTTTAAGTCACACCACCATTCCTTTCCCAGACCATTCCCCCATCGTAGGAATGTGGGATTGTTCACCGTTCCCTCTAGGACACGGGTCTTACACTAAAAATACTCTTGGGTTTGAGTTTGAAGATGCTTGATATGTCTATTAGAGCAAGAAATGGGAATGTCAGTTGGATCATAGTTTTTGAAGACAATATTCAAAGAAAAAATCTAGCCAAGAGTAAATGTTTTATTAAACTTTAATGTCAAGGATATAGGGAAACAGAAAAAGAAAAAAATACAATCAAGCATGACCCACTTTGTAAGGCCACGACTGAGTTAAGAGCACACGACCTTATCCCGCACTCAGGAAACCTCCTTCTCCTTCTTTTTCGAGAGACGTGAGGGTCCCCCGTAGTTCCTTCTTCCTCTTTAAAAGAGGACTCATCTCAGTCGTATTCTCCAGGTCTTGTCGGAGGATATCACTACGACACCGATCCATGTTTGACGAACAGCTTTCAGCCGAGCCTTCTGCGCCACATTTCAAGCATGAGCTTCCTCGAATTCCTCAAGCGTGCTGTCATAGGAAATTAACATGTTGACGTCAGATGTCGAAGCATCAGTCGGGAAGATAATTGTGGCCTTGAAGAAGAAAAACATCTTTGCAAATTTTGAATAATGAAGAATGTGAAATCATAGAAGGATTATGGCTTTTATTTATAACCACAAGAGTTGGCTAGGAGTTACAAATACATAAAGGGAAAGAAACATCAATGACGGGAAAAGGAAACCCTATCCATGGTATGGTTGAGAATACGCAGAAGGAGCTCGTTGCAGGTCGTAACCCGATTCTTCACCAGAGCCGCGATGGCTGTCAGGACCCGTCCCATCTAGCACCATATTGTCCGCTTTGGTCCTCGCCCTCACCGTTTTGTTCTCAGGAGCTCACGGTGCAACTTCCTAATGGGTCACCCATCATGTGATTGCACCAGCCTCAACTCACTTAATTTTGGATTTCCAACCGAACTCAAAGCTAGTGAGCTCCCAAAAGACCTAGTACTAGATAGGTGTGTGCATACATATATAAGGCACATCACCATTACCCTTGAAGAAATGTGGGATCGTTCACCATTCCCTCTAGGACACAGGTCTTACAATCCACCCTCTTAGGACCTAGCTTCCTCGCTGGCACACTTCCCAGTCGGGGTCTGGCTTTGATACCATTCTGTCAGGACCCGTCCCATCTAGCACGATATTGTCCTCTTTCGGCCTCGCCCTCACGATTTTATTCTCAAGAGCTCACGGTGCAACTTCCCAGTGGGTCACCCATCATAGGATTGCACTAGCCTCAACTTGCTTAACTTTGGAGTTCTAACTGAACTCAAAACTAGTAAGCTCCCAAAAGGCCTAGTGCTACATTGGTGTGTTTCTACACATATAAGGCACATCACCATTCCCATAGCAAGAATGTGGGATCGTTCACCGTTCCCTCCAGGACATGGGTTTTACAATCGTTGTAACGACCCGTCCCAAATTTTAGGGTTAGATTAGTGAGTAATCATGGATTAGTGGGACTAATCGGGGATTAGTTGAAGAATTGCAGACGGACGGTGTAAAATGACAATTTTGCCCTTGAAAATTGGGCGAAAAGTTGACTTTTGACCCGGATGATCAAATGGACTTTGACCGATGATCGTGACGTAGATCGAGTCATTACGAGTCCGTAGATAGGTAGCACGTCAAAATCAGAAATTCGACAAGAAAGTTACGGGTCTAGAAAGTTTTATAGTACTATTCACGTAAATCAAGACATCGCAACACGTGGCAGGATTTGGTTGAAGAAATTTCTGGAAGGACCCACCAGATGAGTGACAAGTTTCACCCATCTGATCGACCCAGAACCCAATTAATTGGGGTCCTTATCCTCATCTAATTCAATCATCTTCTTCATTGTTCCAAAACACGTGGAAAAACGCATACTCGTTCAACCCCTCCTATACTAGCTCTTTCAATCCTCATCCTCTGTGTTTAGTGTGTGAATGAAAAAGAGAGAGTGAAGTGAGACGATGATGGTGGTACTAACGACGTCAACTGTCGTGCATGGTGGCCCAATTTGGAGGTAAAAAATCAAAAAGCTTGTTTTTAAGTTCGAAAATAGAAAATCGATTTTGGTTGGTTGTTGACTGTTTTGGTGGATTCTGTGACGTTCTTGAGGTCGAGACGAACTCGTGGGACGTGGAATCGTGGTCAGAGGTGGCTGGGATTGTGAAAACTGGGTGGAGGAAAGTTGGTCGGTTGTTCGTCGATCGGGAAGGTAAGTTCTAGGCCTGGTTTTCTAGTTTTGAAGCCATAGATCGATAGGGTAGGATTAGACAAGGAGAATGGTAGAAAAACGGAGTGGAAAGGGGTAGAAATGGCTGAGAACCGGTCTCGTCGGTTAGATCGAACTGGATTTTCGAGGTTGAAGACGACATTGTTCCCTACACGTGGGCTTCACGTGCAACACCTATGGGTGGCGCGAGGGGCAGAGTTGGGAGATGTAGTCAATGTGTAATTTTATCCTTTCGATGTAATGAATATTTTGACATAATTTTCAAGTCGATCGAACACCGTTTCGGGGTAGTTTTGGATGTCCAAAGGTTTAGGGCTTATTTTAAATACGTTTAAAAATTTTGGAAAATTTTTGGGATTCAACGAGAGGTTAATTGAAGTAATTGGTGACCTTTGGGTATGGTTTGGACAGGTCAGGAGGTTCCAGTGATGGTGATTAGCCACAAGAAGGCTTATGGCGCGCGTACCGAGGTGGCAGTTAGGGCGGTCTATGAGTGGACTTTTGTTTTATAAATATAATGCATGCATAATTGTTTTTATGTGTTTTATATCCATGTTTTGAATTCCTTGAGTACGTATGATGTTCGATAATTGTGTATTTGCACGTATTTCGAGGTTTGCAGTTTTATACTGTGGTTATAGGTGCTTGGGGTTTAGGTGATGGTTTGATGAAATGGTTTTGGATTTGAAAAGATGAACTTGGGCAAGAGACCCATTTGATTTGGAAACTATCAAACTTGAAGTCCATTTGATTTAATGAGATATCGGGGTGAGACCTATTTGGTTTACATGATCGGGCTGGAGGCCCAGTTGATGTACAAAATCGGGCATGAGGTCCAATTGTGTTTTATAAATGTGATTTGGAGTCAAGGACCCATTTACGGATGTTGGATTTATAGATTTACGATGATTTTATGGAAATTCTGGGCATGGTCCGTTTGAGATGTTTTGAAACGGTTTTATAAGCATGTTTTCTATATACCATCCGGAGATGAGGATATGTGGATAGGTCTCACTCTAAGTCTGGGACATTGCCAGCTAGGGGTCATTTCACGGAGCGACTGGTCCGTATAGTGACTCAGGAGCAAGATTGCTATGATTAGACGTATAGGACGTCAGACATTCTGGATGTCAGAGATTGAACCGGAGAGATCCCGGGAAACATGCGTTGCTTAGCCGTGATATGAGCGTCTGGGATGCCAAGCATGGGTATTTGGATAACAAATTATTGTATTTATGAAATTGTATTTCCGTGTTTTTGGTTTTGGGTTGAGTTCCCATATTCTTGGAGTTTATGGTTTCGGGCTGAGGCCCTAATGATTTGAGGAAGGAAATGGCTTTGGTTTTCTAAACGGTTTTTATTTTGTTTGAATTAACTGGTTTTGTATGCATGCATAGTTTTTAACTGAAGGGCATAAATGTTTTCTTTTATGAAATGAGTTTTATTAAATTATTTATTTTCATGCACTCACAGCTTTAAATAGTTTTTAATGCCCTTCAGGTTGATAGCGGATGCGGGCTGTAGTGAAGACCGATACCTCGCATTCCTAGGCTGATCCTAGCGCACTCTAGGAGCCAATTGGGCTCAGTATTTCGGGTTATCCCTTGTCTGGCCTTCGTGTTACCTCATGTGGCACGTGGGTTATACAGGAGCATGGCACATCCCGCGTTAAACCCAGGGGGGATTCGGATGGGTCGGGTCAATGGTTGCCAGCTCTGCCAACAAGCCTTTTTTCTTCTTATGGATCGTAAGGAGTTTCACCTTGCTTGGCCTAGCCAACACTTCCGCACTAGCCCGGATCTCTATCCAGATAGCCTCTGCCACCTCAGGTTTTGTTCAAAGCCAAAATTATTCTCTTTCAACCCCGTAAGTTCTTCTAGAAATTTTGCATAGGTTGGAGGAGAATTTGCCCCGCGATCGAAATTTCTTCAGTAAGAGGGTGAAGGGAAATCCATGGTAGAGAGCTGATGATAATTTCCTTCTTTGATTTTCAATGATTAATTGGTAAAAATGAATGAGGAAACAATGAAGGTGTGACAAAGTCGTCGCGAAGGAGAAGCTTGCATAGATGCACATGTCAACCAACCTCACCTCATTGTTGTCTATAAAAGGAAAAGAAGCTTTATTTGCAAAAGACAACCAACAGCTCAATCAAACAAAAAAATTGATCAAACTCAATCAATTTCAGCAACTACAAATTCTCAAAAGTTTCTTTGTTACTCAACAGTTTGCATGCTTGGAAAAAATTGTTTCTTTCGATCTAAGATCAAGATTCAATTCTCCTCTCAATCCTTCTCATTTCTTACACTAAGAATAAACTTTGCTTCACTCTGAATTGCATCCCAAGTTCAATTCTGAAGACTTTTTGTGTCAAGACTCGACCCTCATCAGTTAGGACCTGACTCATCTAGCACGATATTGTCCGCTTTGGGCCTCATTACCCTTGACCTCAAGGTTTTGTTTTCGGGATCACACGGTACAACTTCCTTAGGGGGTCACCCACCAAGGAATTACACCAAGCTCAACTCGCTTAACTTTGGAGTTCCAACTGAACCCAAAGCCACTAAGCTCCCAAAAGGCCTCGAGCTAGATAGGTGTATGCCTACACCTTTAAGGCACACCACCATTCCCCTCCCAGACCATTCCCCCCTCATAAGAATGTAAGATCGTTCACCGTTCGATCCAGGACATGGGTCTTACAATCCACCCCATTTAGGGCCAAACGTCCTCGCTGGCACATTTCCCTGTAGGGACCTGGCTCTAATACTATTCTATCAAGACCCGACCCTCCTCTGTCAGGACCCGACTCATCTAGCACAATATTCTCCGCTTTGGGCCTCCTTGCCCTTGCCCTCACGGTTTTGTTTTTGGAAGCACACGGTGCAACTTCCCAAGGGGGTCACCCATCATGGAATTGCACCAACCTCAACTCGGGTCATCCACGACCTCCATTGATACCACTTTGCCCCAATCCATATCCGTCATGACCACTCCACGGTCCCGACTCTCAGGTCGTCATACTGTGTCTACCGGTTCACTGGATCCTATCCACCCGTAAAACTACGGCACTAAGCCGTTAGATTCACTTACTAATTGATCCCACTCGGGATCCAACCTCTCGGAAAACGCGGCATCCTATGCCAATCGAACCCTAAACCATTGCACCTCGTGCCAAACACATCATGACTAGGGTTCGATTCCGCTAAATCCTCATACTCTTACCATAACTATCAGGTTAATGAATGGCCGTTACCACTGCAGAGACATCACATCCACGACCTGCGCATACCACAAGAGCAAACCGTGCTCTGATACTACTTGTAAGGACCAGTCCCAAATCCCCCTGGGTTTAACGTGGGACGTGCCAGATCCCGTCTGACAAGAAGTGTCAGACAAGGAAAATTCCAACCTTAGCCCCACCAGGGCTTCCTGAGCGTGCCAGGATCAGAGGAGGAGTGTGATGTCTCGATCTCCGATGCAGCCTGCATCCGCGATCAACCTGAAGGGCATTAAAACCACAAAAAGCTATGAGTGGACAAAACCAATAAATTATAAAAACAATTTCACAAAAAGATGACATTTATGCCCTTCACTAAAAAACATGCATGCATTCGAAAACCAGTTATCAAATCAAGGTACAGGGCCTTAGCCCAAAACCATAAATCAAACCATATGGGAACCCAGCCAAAAACCAATCATGAAGGACTCAGCGTAAAACCAAATCAGTAGGGACTCAGCCCAAATCTGATACACGTGGGTCTCAGCCCAAAACCAATCATCGGCATCCCTGATGCCTGACATCCGAGATGTCACACTCCACACCATTGTCATGGTTCCAAGCTACGCGTACTACCCAGGGTCTCAAATACCAAGTCTCCCCAGAGTCCACCCAGGTCAATGGCTCGCAGGTCAATGACCCTCCCTAGGGAGAGGTTTTAACCTCTCGCAATCCCTGCTCTGGAATCACTATACCGACCGGTCGCTCCATGCTATGACCTCTCGCAGGCAATGCCCGGTGACTACTCAAGGATACTATGGGACATCTGGAGAGCATCCGTTCGTGAGGATGGTATACGGAAAACTGTTTCAAATCATTCAAGGGCCACGCCCGGGTTTCCATAAAACCATCACAAATCCAAAATGGGTCCCTGACCCGAAATCATGTTTATAAACCAGAACTGGGCCTCAAGCCCGAATTCGTAAACCAACGGGGCCCCCAGCCCGATCACATAACTCAAATGAGCCTCTAGCCCAATTTCACATTAAATCAAATGGACATCCAGTCCGATGGTTTCCAATCAAATGGGTCTCATGCCCGATTCCATGTTTCTAAATCCAAAACCTTTCCATCAAATCACCACAGAAAACACAGCACGTATAACCACGACATAAAATCGCAAATCTCAAAATGCGTGCAAATACGTAAATACTAATTACCACAAGCATATACCCTCAAGGCATTCCAAAACATGTATTTAAAACACTTACAAATTATTTATGCATGCATCAATTTAGAAAGCAAGGTCCACTCACAAACCGTCCAAAGTTGCGTCTCGATACGCGCGACATACGCCTTTCTGGGGTAATCACCGTGACTGGGACTCCCAAATCTGTCAAAATCATTTTACAGGGTTACTAACTACCTCACTAACCTCTCATTAAAGCCCCGTAATGTTCCAGGATTTTTATCATATTTTAAACTCGATCCTAAGCAATCGCAGATCCCCGAACTATATCGAAACGATGTCGGATCGACTCGTAACCTGTCTCAAAATGTTCATTACAACGAATAGATGAAATTACATGTTGGAAACTTCCCCAGAAGATGGCCCACACGCCCTCACGTGCCTCCCAAAAGGGCTGCGCGTGGGAGCCAAGCGCCTGGCACAATATCATCTTCAACCCTCGGCCAGACCGGTCCGTACCGATTAACTGTGCATCTGGTCTAGCCGAACTAGCGGAAAAGATAGGTTTGTGGGTTCATCGGGGTGTTTGGTCGATCGATAGAGGAAGGGGATACAGATGCATGCATCTGTGTATTGAGAACAATGGATGGGTAACAATTGTCACTCATCTAATGGACCTTCTCTAAATATTTGGGGCCCACATGAGGACAAAAGTCCAATTTTGCCCTCGTTCAGGGGTAAAATCGTTATTTCGCCCTGAACGTCCGATAATCTTGGGCTAATCACCGATTAGATTCACTAATCCATAATTAGTCTTAATTAATCCTTAAAATTAAGGACGGGCCGTTACAAATGGTATCAGAGCACAGTTTGCCCTTGTGGTATGTGCAGGTCAAGGATGTGATGTCACTGCAGTGGTAACAGCCCGTCATCAACCTAATAATTAGGGTAAGAGTGTGAGGATTTAGTGGAATCAAACCCTTGTCAGAATGTGTTTGGCATGAGGTGCAATGGTTTAGGGTTCGATTGGCATAGGATGCCGTATTTTTCGAGAGGTTGGATCCCGAGTGGGATCAATGGGTAAGTGAATCTAATGGCTTAGATCCATAGTGTTAATGGTGGATAGGATCCAGTCAACCAGTAGACACAGTATGACGACCTGAGAGTCGAGACCATGGAGTGGTCATGACGGATATGGATTGGGGCAAAGTGGTATCAATGGAGGTCATGGATGACCCGAGTTGAGGTTGGTACAATTCCATGATGGGTGACCCCCCTAGGAAGTTGCACCGTGTGCTCCCGAAAACAAAACCGTGAGGGCAAGGGCAAGGAGACCCAAAGCAGACAATATGGTGCTAGATGAGTCGGGTCCTGACCGAGGAAGGTTGGGTCTTGACAAAATGGTATCAGAGCCAGACCCTGACCGGGAAGTGTGCCAGCGAGGACGCTGGGCCCTAAGGGGGGTGGATTGTAAGACCAGTGTCCAGGAGCGAACTGTGAACGATCCCACATTCCTGTGAGGGGGGAATGGTCTGGGAGGGGAATGGTGGTGTGCCTTAAAAGTGTAGGCACACACTTATCTAGCACAAGGCCTTTTGGGAGCTCAGTGGCTTTGGGTTCAGTTGGAACTCCAAAGTTAAGCGAGTTGAGGATGTTGTAATTCCATGATGGGTGACCCTCTGGGAAGTTGCACTGTGAGCTCCCGAAAACAAAACCGTGAGGGCGAAGAGGCCCAAAGCGGACAATATTGTGATAAAGTCGGGTCTTGACCAAGGAGGGTCGGGTCCTGATAAGTGGTATCCGATCATGTTCTCCTCTTAGTGTGACACGCAGGTCGAAGATGTGATGTCTCTGCAGTGGTAACAACCCGTCATCAACCTGATAGTTAGGGTAAGAGTACGAGGATTTAGTGGAATCGAACCCTGATTAGGTTATGTTTGGAACGAGGTGCGATGGCTTAGGGTTTGATTGGCATAGGACTCGAGATCAATGGGTAAATGAATCTAACAACAGAGAGATGTAGGGTTATTGGTGGATAGGATCCAGTGGACTAGTAGACATAGTATGACGACGTGAGAGTCGGGACAGTGGAGTTGTCATGACGGAAATGGATTGGGGCAAAGTGGTATCAGTGGAGGTAATGGATGACCCGAGTTGAGGTTGGTCCAATTCCATTATGGGTGACCCCCTTGGGAAGTTGCACCGTGTGATTCCGAAAACAAAATCGTGAGAGTAAGGGCAAGGAGGCCCAAAGCGGACAATATCGTTCTAGATGAGTCGGGTCCTAACCGAGGACAGTCGGGTCCTAATAGAATGGTATCAGAGCCAGACCCTAATCGGGAAGTGTGCAAACAAGGACGATGGGCCCTAAGGAGGGTGGATTGTATGACTCGTGTCCTGGAGCAAACGGTGAACGATCCCACATTCTTGTGATGGAAAAATAATCTGGGAGGGGAATGGTGGTGTGCCTTAAAGGTGTAGGCACACCTATGTAGCACGAGGCCTTTTGGGAGCTCAGTGGCATTGGGTTCAGTTGGAATTGCAAAGTTAAGCGAGTTGAGGTTGGTGCAATTCCATGATGGGTGAGCCTCTAGGAAGTTGCACCGTGAGCTCCCGAAAACAAAACCGTGATGGCAAGGAGGCCCAAAGCGGACAATATCGTGCTAAAGTCGGGTCCTAACAAGTGGTATCAGAGCATGTTCCACTCTTAGTGTGACGTGTAGGTCGGGGATGAGATGTCTCTGCAGTGGTAACAGCCCGTCATCAACCTGATAATTAGGGTAATATTATGAGGATTTAGTGGAATCGAACCCTGATTAGTTTATGTTTGGCATGAGGTGCGATGGCTTAGGGTTCGATTGGCATAGGATGTTACATTTTTTGAGAGGTTGGATCCAGAGTGGCATCAATGGGTAAGTGAATCTAACGGCTTAGAGTCGTAGTGTTACTGTTGGATAGGATCTAGTGGACCAGTAGACACAGTATGACGACCTGAGTGTCGAGACCGTGGAGTGGTCATGACGGATAAGGATTGGGGTAAAGTGGTATCAGTGGAGGTCATAGATGACCCGAGTTGAGGTTGGTACAATTCCATGATGGGTGACCCCCCTGGGATGTTGCACCGTGTGCTCCTGAAAAAAAAACCATGAGGGCAAGGGCAACGAGGCCCAAAGCTAACAATATGGTGCTAGATGAGTCGGGTCCTGACCGAGGAGGGTTGGGTCCTAACAAAATGGTATCAGAGCCATACCCCAACTAGGAAGTGTGCCAGCGAGGATGCTGGGCCCTAATGGGGGTGGATTGTAAGACCCGTACCCTGGAGCGAACGGTGAACGATCCCACATTCCTGTGAGGGGGAATGGTCTGGGAGGGGAATGGTGGTGTGCCTTAAAAGTTAGGCACACACTTATCAAGCACGAGGCCTTTTGGGAGCTCAGTGGCTTTGGGTTCGGTTGGAATTGCAAAGTTAAGGGAGTTGAGGTTGGTGCAATTCCATGATCGGTGACCCTCTGGCAAGTTGCACCGTGAGCTCCCGAAAATAAAACCGTTAGGGCGAGGAGGCCCAAAGCGGACAATATCGTGCTAGAGTCGGGTCCTGCCCGAGGAGGGTTGGGTCCTGACAGAACAAATCCAAAATTTGAATTCAAAACATAAAAGTTGGGTTTGGGTTTAGGGTTTACTATTTAAGGTTTATGGTTTAGGGTTTAGGGATTAGGGTGTTTGCATGTGAGGCCATATTTCGGTGTGTCGAATTCCAGAGGGATTTCGACTGACAGAGGATGCCACGGTGTAGATATTGTGTGGTATTGTATGACATGTTGTGGTTGAGCGGTGGTAGACACCGAGGAGGCCATAGGGTATGAGTGGTTGAGACCCTTGGATCGTGGTTACTTGTCGGTAGGACACCAATATGGGATTGTGGCGACTTTTCGAAGTCGAGAGCGATAGATCGGTCAGGATGGACGTGCTGCAGTGAGCAGCCGAGTTTGTAAAAACCCTAGTTGGTGATTGATCAGACAAGTTATCAGGAAAGTGGTACTTATTGATCGGATTGTGAGGTAGACTGATCGTGGAATATTACGTATTTAGAGGTTGGTACCCGCGATGGGTTGACTGCATAGATTTGGAGTCTCGATAGGAGAATGCTTCTGAGATTGGTCTGCACACAATTGTGACAGACGCTGCTATTGATGGACGTGATCGAATCTTATCAATTTGGATAGACTCAGGTTATCATGGTGACTCAGGAGATGGAGATTCGTCAGTCGTGTCGAGGATACGAGGGTGCGTATGTAATGTACAGTACGAGCATATATTCTGGATTCCACTCGGTTAGGACTGAGTGTGATTGCAGAATGAGACGCTGACTTTGGGTGTTGGTGAGTGTGCCACGCTACCTCTGTGAGGTGACTGTGATGAGTGGGATATACCTGGATGAGTGACAAGTGCCCTAGATACCCCTGGACGGATCACTCGAGTATGAGTGCTGGAGTTGATCCCATTGAGTCAGGGCGTACGAACCCGTATACCGACAGAAATGGTAGAAGTGCCTTAGAATGGCAACATGTGAGTTTAGTGGCACTGAGCGGGACAGAGAGAATCCCGAGTGGCGCAGTGCGAGGCACGGGGAGTACTTGGTTTTGTGACCAGTTCCCCGATGATACTAGACTTGAGGCACAAGTGTGTGCTCAGGAGTGGAAACGTTAAAGGTTGAAATGTCTAAGTGGTGATTGGATGAAAAGGTATAAATGGACGACGCGAGTACTGTCATGGGGATTATTGACCAGTTGGTCAATTGTGGTGATATGCAAATATTTGACTACAGATCATAGCAGGAGCCTGTTGTGACTCTTCAGTCAAGCGGTACATTAGGTTATGATGGATTGACATCCTTTTGAATGTACGTAAACGGTCGTAAACAGACAGGAAAGTTGGATTGGTTATAGACACAAGGGTGGTGTCCGAGTGAGTTGAGGACTTGGAAGCATACCGAGATGGTTCCATTATGATTGGAACTTCGGAATCAAGAGAGGTTGCGATTGAGACAATGAGGAGAGTACTTGATTCCACATTGGAAGTGGGTATTCCGAAGTTGGTAAAAGAGACTTCTCGTTTTCTACACTTTAGCAGATAGTGCTAGGTACGGCAGGGTGACATACGATGAACTTTGATGTCATCATCTTGGATTCTCCTTGATTCTTCCCTAGGTGGGATGACAAAGAGTGATATGACAGCTAAAGGGTTCAAAGAGGGTGTAAGAACCGAACACCTAGGCTGTGGGTCAAATTTGATTGAATTGAAGAGCAGATTATACTTGGCGTCACTAGATGTGACAAGTGAGTGTCCGAGGTAGTGGACCCGTTTCGGTATTATGGATCAAGTCGTGTGGTGACGATCAGGATGATCGAGACGACTGGGGTGATTGTGGTGACCGAGAGGTGAGTAGACCGAGGTCCGGTCATCATTGGGGAGAGTCATACTGCTGATTATGCTAAGCTAGGAGCAAAGAAGAATCGTATCGTAGGACAATGGAAGGATCTTTTGGCGTAGTTGGTGAGATGCCAAGACAGAGGTTGGATATGTGAAGAGTGTGTACGATCTGTCTTGGTCACGAAGGTGGAGTGGGTTAGTAGGGTTCCGTGATTGATGTGAGCAGGGGCTCAAGTCGTGGATGACTAAGGGAACCCTACAGTGTAGACGTGTTATCTATGCTGAGACAAGTATTCGATGAGGTCCATATACACCCAGGATGGGTAAGATGTCGATGTATTGACATGAGGAACGAGGTATCAGTTCGAGACTCGAGGTGAGTCAAGATTTTAGCAAAGGTCGCTGAACAACAGGAGATACGATATGGGGACTCGAGAGTGAGTCGAGATCAGAGTAACGCAGTGAAAGCGCAAATGGAGCCGAGAGTTACCGGCTAGTCACGATCATGGTCGTGGACTTGGAAACTGTTAGACGAGAATGGTGTGCCTCTGAACAGTGGATACCGTTTCGTGAAAAGAGATGAGTTATCGCTCAGTGGGAGCAATGAGGATAATTGGCGAATTGGGTGCTGAACATGATGTCAGCTTCAGTTATCGGATGAGAAAGGTTGTCAGGAGGAAACGCTAACTTAGATTGTCAGATGAGAAGAACCAGTAGGCTGAAAAGCTGACTCGGATGCCAGCTAAGTTTAGCAGACCTATCGGGGCGACTGACAGGTGATATCGACGAATGTCGGAGTCTCGAGTGAGAAACGAGCCGACGTGTGGCTTCTCGAGAGTTAGGTTGGAGCTTTGGAAGATCCGGTGATGGTGCGTACCGATGAGTACGGTGGTTATGGTGGACATGGATGATTACACAAAAGTACCCCCTATGCGGGACACGATTGGATTTCCAAAGTTTGGTTGTGGAATTGGGTCGGTTTGAATTTCAAGGACGAAATTCTTTAAGGAGGGAAGTTTTTAAGAACCCGTCCCTAATTTTAAGGATTAATTAAGACTAATTATGGATTAGTGAGGCTAATAGGGGTGTAACGACCCGTCCCGAATATCGGGATTTAATAATATCTAATTATTATTTACTAATCTGGGATTAGTTGAGTGATTTCGGACGAATTGTGCAAAATGACCGTTTTGCCCCTAGGCGTGGGTAAAACGTTGACTTTCATTTCGGATGGTCAAATGGACTTTGACCGATGACCGTGACGTAGTTCGGGACATTACGAGTTCATAGACAGGTGGCACGTTCGATTCCGATGTTCGTGGAGAAAGTTATGATGTACGGAAGTTCATGGGCATTTTCGTAATTTGGACGAAATAAGGGGAAATGTTGACTTTTTGACCGGGATGTCCGATGGCCGAGGGCCAAGGACCGCTACGTAGGTATCTTTGATACGAATCCAATGACAGGCGGCATGCCGAAATCGGAGATTCGACGACGAAGTTATGGTCACGGGAACGGACTCGATTAACCGAACGAACCGGGATTAAAATAATATTTTAATATGAACAGTGCCCGATGACTGGACACACTTGGATGAGTGACAAGTGTCACTCATCCCTTAAATTCTGACCTAAACACAGATCCATGTTTTGGGGGAACATTATGATTATGTTTTATTAATTAATTAACTTAATTATTGTTTAATTCCTCCATTAATCTCTTCAGACTTCTTCAACCGTGTACAACCAAACTTCAATTTTCTTCTACCCTTAATCTCCTCCCTATCCACTGAATTTGTGAACGAAAATTGGTGAGAATTGAGACTGAATTGAATTGGGAAAACACGAGGGATTAATTGAGAGTTGAGGGCTGGAATTTCGAAATTCAGAAAATTCGGGGGGAAATTCGAATTGGAGGAATTGGGCCGTGACGATCAAAATGGAGTTTAGTTTGAGTCTTCTGGGATTGCCACGATCATTTACATCGAAGGAACGAAGAGAATTGAGGCCCGTTTGAGGAAGAACAGAACTACTGTAGCTGCAGAAATTTCGAGCTTGAGTCGTGGGATTTGAGGCTTGGATTGATGCAATTGGACTGGGGATTGAGTTCATTATGACCTCACGATGCTAATGGATGCATCAATTGTAGGAATCGATTGACATGGGAGGATTTTGGATGATGAACAGTGATCGGAGTGTTCTTCGTGTGATCATCCTTGATCATAAGGTTTGAGGTAAGATTGTTTGTAATTTAGTCCACAGATCTCTAATTGAAACTAATTCGATGCTAATGGACATTTTAATTGTTGGAATCGGTGTCGAATTTCTAGGATTTGAACCGGGTCTGTTCGCGGGTTTTTCAACCCGTTTTACAAACAAACGGGTGAGAGGGATGACTGTGCGGGTACTGTAGCTGGCGCGTGGCTTCCACGCGCAGCCACTTGCGGTGGCGCGTGGGGGCGCGTGAGTGCGAATCCCGAGGTATGATCAACATGACTTCTGTCCTATTTAATGTAACGAACATTTTGGGATTGGTTTCGTGTCGATCGGATCCCGTTTCGATATGGTTCGGGATGTCCGAAGGTTTTAAATCGAGTTTAAAAATACTTAAAAATTCGGGAAAATTACGGGACTTGAATAGGAGGTTAATGATGAGGTTAGTAATCCTCTAATGTGATTTGGACAGGATTGGGAGTCCCGGTGATAGTGGTGTGGCCCGGGAAGGCCTATTGCACGCGTATCGAGGCGCTCGGTTAAACGGTCTGTGAGTGGACATTGGTTTTATAAATTCGATGCATGCATAACTGTTTCATGATTGTTATAATTATGATTAAATGATTTACTTTGGATGTTGGCGAATTTAAATGATTTCACGCATTTCGAGGTGATTTACGTATTTGCACGTAAACCGAGGTTTTCTGGATTTGCACCGATTTCCATAAATGTAGTTGGATATGATTTTATGAAACGGTTACGGACTTGATAAAGTAAAATCGGGCCAGGGGCCCAGTTAACTTGTTAATCGGGCCAGGGGCCCAGTTAACTTGTGAATTCGGGCCGGGGGCCCAGTGGACTTATGAATTCAGGCCAGGGGCCAGTTAACTTATGAAATCGGGCCAGGGGTCCAGTTGATTTATTCATGTGATTCGGGTCGGGGACCCTAAAATGGAATCGAATAAATGATTTTGGATTTAAATCAACTATTTGGACTTATAATGGTTTTGATGATATTGAAATTATGGTTATGGCACGTTTCACAGTATTTTGGCTTGAGACCCGTCTGATGAAACTTAAAGATTGGTTTGGATTTTATCTATGTATATATATATATATATGCTTTGCATTTGGATATCAATAAAATGTATTTGGTACTGCACTGTATAGATCCTTCCATATTATATTGTCTCCTCCGGATGAGGTACCCCGGAGAGGTCACGGACGTCTAGTACGTCCAGCGTCTATGACGCTAAGCATCGGGGATGCTGTACCCGAACGGGGTTCGGGGATTGAACTCGGAAATTGAGACCCGAGTGGCACGTGTAGCCTTGTGATTGTGACTTTATTGACGTCAGGGACGTCAGACATCAGGGATGTCGGATTGGAGTGTATGGTGCAGTGGCTAAAATTATGTTTATGGTTCATATTATATGATATATGATTTTAAATGATGGTGCATGCATATGCTTTTACTGGGGGGCATAAATGTCTTATAAATGTTTTAAACAGACTTGTTTATTTTCGTCCACTCACAGCTTTTGTTTCTAATGCCCTTCAGGTTGATTCCGGATGCGACTGCAGCAGAGACTAATACATCATACACCTCCTCCATCGATCCTTACACACTCTGGAAGCCCGGTTGGGCAATGGCAACAGGTTATCCCTTGTCTGACACCTCTTGTCAAACGGGAGCATGACACATTCCATGGTAATCCCGGGGGGATTGGGATGGGTCGTGTCAAGGGGTGAAATTACGATTTTACCCTAAACGAGGGCAAAAATTTAACTTTTGACCCGGGAGGTCTGATGCCCGAGGGCCGAGGGCTGTTACGTAGGTTGGGACGATACGAGTCCGTGGACAGGCGGCACGTCAAAATTGAACGTTCGATGGGAAAGATACGGTTCACAGAAGTTCCAAGAAACTATTTACGGTGGCACATTTTACGAGGCAAAAATGGACTCCTCAAGTAGGCCCCAGATATTTAGAGAAGGTACAATGGATGAGTAACAAGTGTCACCCATCCATTGCTCTCATTACACATAAGCATGCATCTGTATCCCATTCCTCATTCGATCAACCAAACACCTCGATGAACCCACAAACCTATCCCCCCATTCCATTCGATGGAAACCAGCAGCTAGGCTGCCTGAGAGAGTGGCAGAGGGTGGCTGATGAACCAAGGTAAGGAGGCAGCTGAGCCGTCGTGGACGGCGGAGGAAACGCAGGAAAAAGGTAAACCCGAACCCCTGTTTGATTTCAAATTCGATTTTGGATTTAGACGTTTAGGATGTTAGTTGTTGATTGGGGGGCGTTTGTTGAGTTAGTATGAACGTCTAGGACATGGCTTAGACGGTGGATGGTGGTCAAACGGCGAGGGGGAAAGACTGTACTTTTGGACCGTGAAGGGGGAATTTGAACGGATAGGTTCTAGGTAGTTTTCCTTGATTCTAAACACATAGATGGGTTGCAATTGAAAAGAGGAAACTATTGGAAATGGATTGGATGAAAACGGATGAAAAACGAAGCAGAAAACAGCTTGAACCAGTTCCACCGGTTCAGTTGGACCGGATTCACAGTAGACTGGTTCGGACCGGTCTATCCAAAGGTTGAAGATGATCTTGTTCCAGGTGCATGAGGGCGTGTGGACCATCTTTTGGGGAAGTATCCAACATGTAATTTCATCTATTCGATGTAATGAACATTTTGGGACAGGTTTCGAGTCTATCGGACATCGTTTCGATATAGTTCGGGATGTCCGAAGGTTAAGGATCGAGTTTAAAATATCCTAAAAATCCCAGAAAATTATGGGGATTTAATGAGAGGTTAGTGAGGTATTTAGTAACCCTATAAAATGATTTGGATAGGTTTGGGAGTTCCGGTGACGGTGATTAGCCCGGAGAGGCGTATGTCGCGCGTATCGAGGCACAGCTTTGGACGGTCTGTGAGTGGACCTTGCTTTCTAAATTGATGCATGTATAAATGTTTTATACGTGTTTTAAATACATGTTTTGGAATTCCTTGAGTGAATATGCTTGTGGTAATTAGTATTTACATATTTGCACACATTTCGAGATTTACGATTTTATGTTGTGCCTATACGTGCTGCGTTTTCTGTGGTGATTTGATGGAAAGGTTTTGGATTTAGAAACATGGATTCGTGTATGAGACCCATTTTATTGGAAACCATCGGACTGGAAGTCTTTTTGATTTAATGTGAAATCGGGCTGGAGGCTCATTTTAGTTATGTGATCGGGCCGGGGGCCCTGTTGGTTTACGAATTCGGGCTTGAGGCGCAGTTAGTTGTGATATCGAGCATGAGGCCCAGTTCTGGTTTATAAACATGATTTCAAGTCAGGGACCCATATTTGGATTTTTGATGGTTTTATGGAAAACCCGGGCGTAGCCCTTTGAATGATTTGAAACGGTTTTCCGTATACCACCCTCACGGACGGATGCCCTCTAGACGTCCCGTAGTACCCTGGAGTGGCGGGTTATCTTCTTCAGACATCTCGTAGTATCTTGAAGTAGTCACGGGGCATTTCTTGTGAGGGGTCATTGCACGGAGCCACCGGTCCGTATAGTGACTCGGAAGCAGGGATTTCCAGAGGTTAAAACCTCCCCCCAGAGAGGGACATTGACCTGCGAGTCATTGAACTGGGTGGACTCTGTGGAGACTTGGGATTTGAGATCCCCGGTAGCATGCGTAGCTTGGAACCGTGACAGTGGTGTGGATTGTGACATCTCAGATGTCAGGCATCAAGGATTCCGAGGATTGGTTTTGGGCTGTGAATCATGTATATTGGTTTTGGGCTGAGACCCATGTGTATCGGATTTGGGCTGAGTCCCTACTGATTTGGTTTTGGGATGAGTCCCACATGATTGGTTTTGGGCTGAGTTTTCATATGGTTTGATTTACGATTTTGGGCTAAGGCCCCGTACCTTGATTTGATAACTGGTTTTCGAATGCATGCATGCTTTTTAGTGAAGGGCATAAATGTCATCTTTTTGTGAAATTGTTTTTATAATTTATTAGTTTTGTCCACTCACAGCTTTTTGTGGTTATAATGCCCTTCAGGTTGATCGCGGATGTGGGCTGTAGCAGAGATCGAGACATCACATTCTTCCTCCGATCCTGGCGCACTCTGGGAGCCCCGGTGGAGCTAAGGTTGGAATTTTCCCTTGTCTGACACTTCGTGTCATACGGAATCAAGCGCGTCCCGCGTTAATCCCGGGGGGATTTGGGACGGGTCTTGACATTTTGACCACCTGATTTCATCCCAATTTTCTTTCATAGGTTTTTTTTAAGGCCACCTAAACCTTATTCATTTCGACTACCCAAAACCAGTCTTTGAGGCACTCACACTTCCACTCTCGAACGTTATCACATCGTTCCCACTACTCTACCAATCTATGGCATGATTCTAATGGATGTTCTTCCAGTTGATGGTCTATCGACCAACTTGCCAGTTCATGGCTAGTTAAGAGACAGTTTCCTTACAACACTTGTAACTCATTCCCCACTTTAAGTATTCAAGAATTTTACTCTCTAGGTGTTTGTAGTTCAGCTTTATCTCAACACAATTGATTTCTTCAAGTTTGATCTAGATATTTGTAATATACCAACCAATGCGTTGTATAACCAACTCTAAGTCATAGAAAAACCTTCATGTTTCGGTCTAGTATCGTCTTTCTGACTTGAAGTAATTGATCTGTATAACCCCCACCTAACCTAAATAACAAGCTACTAACACGAACACGCCATAAAATGAACTTGGATGAGGCGCAAAATAAAATATTTAAAATCCTTGAAGTAGGCATAGAAAAAAACACCGCAAAAAAGATGTATGCTTCCTCCACAATCACTTGATAAAAACAAAGGTTCTTAGGCCGCAATTTAGAATACATTCTGACCTTGTCTAGTAGCAACTTCTACTAATGACACTCCTACTTTAAACGCAACTAAAATTCCAAGTCATCTAGACTAGCCCATCTAGGGTAGGACCATGACACCAAGGCCCAAAGCTTACAGTTTTCACCTCATTTACCCTGGTCACCAACATACTACGTTCGCTGCACTCGACTATAGCGAAGAGATCCCCTCCCAAACACATGTGAATCCGCTCCTTCGGAATCGAGCCACCAAGTGCCAATCCTGAATTTCACTGTGATAATTTTTGGGCGCGAACAATATCCGAGTATGTTGATTGAGAAATTGAAGAAACTGTGGACGATTGGAAACCTTTAAAAAAAATTTAAAAAAAATCGGAAGAAATTTTATGGAGAACAGATAAGTATAATTTTAACTCGCAGTAAAATTTAGAAGAGTAACCCATTTTGGAACGTTTCGTAACTAAGGGTGGGCATAAATCTGTTAAAATTGTTAAATGATCTGTTTCAAATCGTTATTTATCCAATTTAGGGTTGACCAGATAAAAGTCAAATGGTTTGAGATGTCAAACGGTTTGAGAATTCAAACCGCTCTGTTAATAAGAATTTGGATTTAGATTTTCATTTTGAAAATCCGTTAAATTCAAACCAGACCGTTAAGAAATATATTATTTTTTAATCTATTATTAATCCAAAGTAAAAATAATAAAAATAAAAAGATAACCAGATATATTCAAATAAATATATGTATACTTAGATAAAAGTATAATAAAATATTATTAAGTGGTAATGTTTGCAATCTAATCCTCTTAATATACAAGCTTTTAAGATTTGATTATTCTGTTATTTTTTTATATCCTTGTTCTTTTATATAATATCCCTATTGTTTTTTTTTATATCTAAACGGTTTCAAACTATTTCGATTCAAACCGACCCATTAATAAAGGTTTGGATATAAACTGTTTTATTTCTAATTTTAGAAAATCCAAACCATATCGAACCATTATAATTTTAATAATTTGGATTTATATATTATCAAAATCCGTATCGAATTGCACAATGCCCACCTATATTCGTAACTATACTCACTTTGAAGATGTGGGTACTTAAATAAAAATAAACGTGAGTGCTCCATGAATATAGATATAAAAAAGTGGAGGCATAAGGGGAAACATTATCGTATGCAATCGGCGTACGTAAAATACCGGTTCGTAAGACCATGTGAGGGCTCAGTGTGATATGTGTCCATATGTTACCAGGCCCGGTCCAAGTCCAAGGCGAACAAGGCCTAGGCCTTGGGCCTCACCTTTAAAAAAGGCCTCAATTCTATAAATCAACATCAGAATTCAAATGTTAAAAAATTAAAATAACCCATTTAAAACAGCCCAATTAAAAAAGCCTCAAAGACTTTATGTAAAAAAAAAAAAGCTATATAAGATGACAACTAATACCTATTGATAGCTATTAACTACCACATGTGATTGATATCTCACATCTGATAAGTGAGATGGAGACATGGAGTGGACTAGGAGTAGGACAGAGAGAGACTAGGGAGGAGAGGCAGCTGCATACTCTAAGTCTGAGTCTAAGCTAAAGCCATAGCTTGCAGTTGCGGTTGCATCATTTTTTACCGTTGCCTCACAACTGCTCTCCCCATAAATTCATCTTCTCCCTCCCTTCTTTATCACAAAATAATTTTCTGCTCAGCCAAGTGCTCAATCTTTCTCCAATTTCATAACCCTAACTCTTTCTTCCACTCTGAATTTGAGACTAATTCAAGTATTTATTGTATTTGGATTTTGGAGTTTCAAATTGAAATTGGTAAGGTCTTCTCCTATGAAATTCTAAATTTATCATTTTTGTATACTCACTTGTATCTCAAATCTGTTTCTTAACAAAATTGCAGGTACTTCATTAGGATATAATTACAAGGAGAGGATTCAGGATTCTCAAGTATCAAGTATTTTAATTGATAAACCAACTTTTATCAATCTTTGCTTCATATTTTTTTTATCTTCTCTTGTTTTATAAGTTTCTAGTAGGAAATTTGAATCTAGATATGCAAAACTTCAGAAGAAAAAAAAAATAGAAAAATTAGTTCAATCTCAAAAAGGAGCTTTTTATAAGTTTGTAATTATAATTAAGGAGACAAACACAGAAAATATAGTAAAAAATGTGGCAGTCACAATGGAAAATATGGTTGTATATGTAGTTGTAAATCAAAATGTGGATTTTCCCAATGTAGATGTAGTTGGGAATCTAGTTGAAGATGTAGTGCGAAATGTAACATACAAAGAATTTGATGAGATGATTAATCAAAAAGAAGAAAATGAAAATAATGTTGAACAACCATGGAAAAAAAATTCACATTGATAATATCGATGATCCTAGGCAATGGAAGAATATAGACACAAATATAAGAAACTTACTAGTAGAAAGAGGTCCTACTAGACAATATATTGCTAGTTTTCCTATAGATGAGAGCTCTCGGCATTTTTCTACAACCCATTACACTAAGCAATTATCAAATGGAGAAACTCGTAATAAAAAATGGCTAGTTTATTCAAAATATTTGGACAATGCGTTTTGTTTTTGCTGCAAATTATTCAACTCAAAAATTAGTAGAAGTCAACTTGCTCATGATGGATTTAAACATTGGAAAAACCTAAGTGATAGGCTTAGAAGCCATGAACAAAGTATTGAGCATGTGACTAATATGAATAGTTGGATTGATTTAGAAATGAGATTATCAACAAATAATATTGTTGATAAAAAATTACAAGAAAAAATTAACAAAGAGAAAGAACATTGGAAAGAAGTATTAGTAAGAATAATTTCAGTTGTTAAGACTCTTGCCAAAAATAATTTGGCTTTCCGTGGAACAAATAAGAAGCTTCACCAAGAAACCAATGGGATTCTTTTAAGCTTTATTGAAGGAATTGGGCAGTTTAATCCAATAATGAAAGAACATATGCAACAAATAGATGGTAGGAAAATTCATAATCATTATCTTGGTCCTAAGATACAAAATGACATAAGTAAACAAGAACAAATGTCACTTATAATACGGTGTGTGGATATATCTAAACGTCCAATAACAATAGAAGAACACTTTATAGAATTTTTAAAAGTAGATGTTACCTCAGGTGAAGGACTTTTCAATGAACTTTTAGGTTTAATATAAAATCTTGAACTTGATATATATTGATGATGTAAGAGGACAAGTGACAGAACCCATCCCAATCCGCCCGGGATTAGTGCGGGATGACCCTGCTCCCGTCAAACACGAAGTGTCGGACAAGGGATATTTTCGAACTTTGCCCTCCCGGGCTATCAGAGTACGCCAGGATCCGGAGGAGGTATGTGATATCTCGGTCTCTGCTACAGTCCACATCCGATGTCAATCCGAAGGGCAGTCAAAACATTAAAAGCTGTGAGTGGACAAAACAAGCGTTTATAAAAACATTTCATAAGAAGACATTTGTACCCTTCACTAAAAAGTATGCATGCATTCGAAAACCATTTATTCGAAATAAACCATATGTGGGAACTAAGCCCAAAACCAAGGTTGAAAGAACCATCATGAAAACGACCATACGGGCCACTGCCCAAATCCACAAGGGACTCGGCCCAAACCATAAGTGTCAGGACCCACCCCGGTTTCACCCCGAAACCCGAGGTAAATCCTGCTCCCGTCTGACTCCCCGACACAACACCCAGGAAATCATCTACAACTCAGTCAGACGCAGGAGTAACTATATAAAATAACCCGAAGTTATAATGTACAGAGCATAGTACGAAACACAAGGAACATAAAAACCAATAATTTACACGCACACGGAAAGACTTTAAACCACTCCGGGACCTCTCACGTGACTTCTATGCCTCAGACACTGCCTCGACGTCAAGACCCCGCGCTCGCTCCACAACCTGGAGGGCAAGTTAAAAACACAAGGTGTGAGTGGACCATAATAAAAGAAAAGTTCTAAAACCATTTATCAGATAACCAAGTTTCACCCTCCGTTTTGAAAACTACATGCATAACCCAATTATCAAACCAAATTACCATAAACCACATCATAAGAAACAGAAACACTATAAAACAGTTAGAAAAACTACAACCTGTGAATCATAAAACCGTGTCATAAACCACGAACATGAAATCATCATTTTCCGATCAAACATGCTGGACCTATCCGAGTCTTTAAACTCCTGAGTCTTTAAACTCAAAGGCCTACGGGGGAAAATAGCAATATATCCGAGTCTTTAAACTCCCGAGTCTTTAAACTCAATCTGGGCCCGTCCCCCGTCAATCAATATCCGGGTCTTTAAACCCAATAACCAAATCCAGAAAATCCAATCAAAACCAGTTGAAAACCATTTCCATATTCACATCCAAACCCGAATCCGAAATCCCCGGTTCGAAGCCCTTTCGGCGTTCAGAACCGTCATTCCGAACCCAAATCCGGAAATCCACTTTTCAATCTTAAAACCAAATCTCGTTTCCCGAAATCCGATTTTAAAACCGAAAACCTCAATTATCAAACTTATGTTTCAAAATCCCGTTATCACCATTGAAAACCAGTTATCATTTGGAAATCCCAAAACCACAGCTTTATTTTCATAAATCAATATTTCTCGTAAAACGTGCCAATTACTTTACTTTCTCGAAAACCCGTGCAATGATATAAAACCACATCATAAATCCAACATCCATGTAATCACATATATAAAACAAGTATAGAAAAGCAGTTATGCATGTTTGAGTTTAAGGAAAGGGTCCACTCACAGTACCGAGCCCTTAATCGCGTCCCGAACGTCCCGCACGTTCCTCAACTTCCTCGGGAAGTCCCGATCCTGTTAGCAACCACCAAAATACGTCACTAACACGTCTACGAAGGTTCACCTAAATTCCCTCAAAAATCCCCGAATCGAAAGCGTAATAAACCGGGACCCTAAGCTTTCACCCTCGTGGAACTACGTCGATTCGACGTCCGATGAACCCGAAACCACTTCTAATGAACTCAACACAACTCCTGGACCAAAAACCATGTTGACTACTTTCCCCAGAACCGCCGCACGCGCCCCACGCGCCGCCCAAAGTGGCTGCGTGTGGCCCTCACGCGCCTGCTACAGTGCACCTTCAACCTCACGTCGACCCGGTTCAACACAGTAGTCTGCAGCTTGAACCGGCGTCAACGGTTCTCCGCCGTGCCTGCACCAAAACACTTCCTCTCTTCACCAACAGCATCGTCCCATCCTAGACCACCCCTTCCCGTACTTCACTCACCTCGACTCACCCTAGACCTCATCGACTCGAACTCGAACAAAAACCCGTACACTGCCCTGTTTCCTTCTCCGGCCACCCAGGTCATCTCCTTTCACGGTGGCAACACCAGACGGTTCCTAGGACCCTTCTAAACCTAACTCAACTCACCTGGACCGTCGACTCTACTCCAATCTTCACGACTTTCGGTTTGAAAGTCACGATTAAAACAGAGTACATCCAGACCCGCCGTCGTGCCAACCTCCACCGTGCACCTCCCGTCACGGCAGCTCAACCAAACGACGCCCTGGACTCAACTGAACTCCCTAGACTCTCCTAGACTCTTCGATTCAACCTCTCAAGCCACAACTTCCGATTTGAAGTTCACGGCGAAAATAGAGCATAGACACGGGGAAATAGAAATTACCTGCAACCTGTCGCCGTCGTGATCTCTGCCGGTATTGGTTGACTCCTCGCACCCCTCACGACACCACCGCGGTCTTAGTTGCCCCGTACACGGCTGCCACCACCACGATTTCTCCACACTCTCTGATTTCCTCCTTGTTTCCCTCTGATTTTCCCGTGGCCCGCAGCTCCCACACACACCCCCGCTGCACCCTCAACCAACTCACCAGCTTCCCTTCGATCCCCCGTCCCTCACTCACTCACGAGAACTCATCAACTACCACAATTACCCTTCAATTGTCCTTTACAATCTCCCTCTGTTTCTCTCTGTGTCGAAGAACACGAACACACATAGCACGGGTGCACCCCAATAATAGAACCATGCACACACACTAGAATCCCCCAGAACCCACTACACACTTGCCACATGTCACCATCCCCCACTCTCTCTCACACACATGGCCCTATCTCAGCCCTTCATCTGCTTCTCTCTGCACAAATTCCCAGGTGCAAAAAGACCAAAATACCCTTCTGTTTAACTCAAAATTACGATTTTGCCAATAACTTCCTAGACCCATATCTCGCACCCTGTAAGTCCGATGAATACGTGCCGCCTGTCATCGAACTCAGGACGACGAGATCTACCTAACCATCCTCGGTCAACATACCAAAACCTGTTCGTAAGAAAAGTAAACTTTCCCCCCTATTCTACCAAAATTACGATTATGCCCTCCACCTTCCGAACATCACAACTTCCTCCTCGGATGTCGGAATCAGGCGTGCCACCTGCCTACGGATTCGTGACATCCCAAACTACGTCCTGCTCACGGGACAACACCCATTTGACCACCCGAACTAAAGTCCACCTTTTTGCCCAAGTCAGGGGCAAAATCGTCATTCTAAACTTATAGACCTATCGGGACCACCTAACCACCAAATAACCTCACTAATCCCACTTTAATCACACTACTAATCCCGGCTCTCGGGACGGGTTGTTACAATAAGAAACCAACCATACGGGCCACTGCCCAAAACCTGTGTAAACACACATCATATATCATATCATATAGCATACATCATATATACATATAATTCACACAACCAATCCTGTCACGGTTTCCAAAGCTACGCGCGTACTACCCAGGTCTCACTCCGAGTCTTCTCGAAGTCAAGATCAATGTCCGCAGACCACTGACCCTACCCGAGGTAATAGTAATCATAGCCTTCCTGAGAGTAAGGAACCCAACTGGGGGGTGACTCCACTCAGTTGGTGCTCCGTGACTACTCCGGGGTCCACCTAAGCCAACGACCCTCCCTGGAGGAGATAATAGAACAAGTAAAGGAAGGTAGATGAACATATACATACATAACATAAACATTCATGCTCGGTTCCCCTGAACCGACATGATCCATAACATCCATAACAAGGGTTTATGTCGGTTCCCATAAACCGTCATGTACCATAATGACCTGACAAGGGTTCATGCCGGTTCCCATAAACCGTCATGAACCACAATGACCTTTCCAAAGTTCATGCCGGTTCCCATAAACCGTCATGAACTTGGAAATCCATCTAGGGTCCCTGACCCGAAATCATAAACCGTAAAATAACTGGGTCTCGTGCCCGAACATATGACATCAGCTGGGCACCGTGCCCGATATCTAAGGTCATATGCCCGAGACAAAACCAAATGGGTCTCATACCCGAGTTTATCCTTTTGAAATCCAAAACCATTTCATTTAGACCAACAAAGACATATAGACCCGTATATGCACCGTATGGGGCTGAAACCTCGAAATATGTGCCTATACGTAACTCCACATACAAATGCACTCATGGCATCACAAACAAGTATTTAAAACATATAATAAACATTTATGCATGTACCAATTTAGAAAACAAGGTCCACTCACAGACCGTCCGAGCTGCCGCCTCGATTTACGTGCCATAGGCTCTCCCGAGCCAATCCAACCTCTCCGGGTCTTCCTGACCTGTCCAAATCATATCCAAAGGTTACTACTAACCTATACAAGTCCATATTAAGAACCCTAAACTTTCCCGGAAAAGTCAACGTGTCCCTACACGTTTCCCGAGGTGAAAAACCTCAATTTGACAGACCTAACGATCTCTGATCGACCCGAAACCACCGTCATTGGATCAGGATCGTCGAAACCTTTAAAATGACACTGGTCCCACTCAAAACACTCTTCACACGCGCTGGTCAACGCATTGAAAAGTCAATGCTGACGTCATCACTGACAGCCCCTGATAGTGACACGTGTCACGCGCCTATTGGCCCTCTATCTGACATGTCAACTGACAATGCTGACGTCATCCATGACATGATGACGTCAGCAGGATGACGTCATCAGTCATCCCTGTCCTCTCGCTGGGTCGACCCGAAACCTGCAACCGGGTCGTCGTGACCCGCGGCTTGACCCGGCCGGTTCTTCACCGTCCGGCCACCAAAATTCCCCCCGTTTGTTCCATTTTACTCCCCTCAACCTAACTTAAAGTTCTATGAGATTAAAAGCTCGAAAAACTGGTCAAAAAGGTTACCTGCGATCCAAAATTAGTTACCCAGTTCCCGGCCGTCCGTTTGGGTTGCACCGCCTTCCCCAGCTACTCCATTTGATCCTATTCAACTCTTCTAGGTCCTAGGGACACAACCCAATCCTTAGGATCGAATAAAAACCAACAAAACCTAAGTTTGGATTTTTGAATGTTTACTCGTGAGTTTCGGGTTTTCCCCACCGTGTCCTCCGTCGTCTCTCCGTCGTCCTGAGTCTCTCACTTCCCTCCCTCACGGTCACACACTAAAACTCAGACAATGAAGGGTGGTGTGGTATGGTTTCGGGCTTGAAGAAAATGGAGAAAATGGAGGTAATGGCTTTTCGGGTTTTTGAGGAAATGAAGAAGGAAAGAAGTTTGATGAAGAAGATAGAGGAGAATGTCTGATGAGATGAGGATTTAAATGGATGGTGATGATCTAAAGATTAATTGGTAATTGATGGTTAGGATTTAAGGTTGGAAAGATTAATTATAAAATAATAAAAATAATACTATTTTATTAATTAGATCCACAATTTAGGGGATTGTCCAATGGGATGAGTGACACTTGTCACTCATCCCTGGGACCCACTCTAAATATCTGGCCCAATCAGAAATTGCCAAATCCTTACCGTCTCGAAGTACGTGCATAGTGAAATCGAACTTCCGTGACCTATAACTCTCCCGTTCGAAGTCCGATTTCAGCGTGCCGCCTGTCTATGAACTCGTGACGTCACGAACTACGTCACGGTCATGGGTCAAAGTCTGTTTGATCGCCCGAACGAAAAGTCAACGTTTTGCCCACGCCCAAGGGCAAAAGGGTCATTTCGCATCGTTCGTCCGATTTTGTCTAACTAATCACGGATTAGCCTCACTAATCATGATTAGTCACTAATCTAATCATGAAATTCGGGACGGGTCGTTACAACCTTCCCTCCTTAATTAATTTCGTCCACGAAATTCCAACCGGCCTAATTCCAACCGTTCTTCCCTCCTTAGTTTAGTTTCGTTCTTGAAACTTCAACTATCCTAATTCCACATCCATCTCGTGGAAAGTAGAATCGACCTCGAAACACGTGTACACTCGTACACCAACTAACTAGAAAAATACTTACTCGTCTGCAGCCAGACGTACCACTAACGTTTACGTCGCATCGACTACATTCGACCACGTCGAATGACTGTAATCGTACGCTCTGAATTGACACTACTTGTCAAATCTACCATCTTGCTGACACAAACAACTAGACGGTTCCTTGCTCAAACACCAAACTATCCCAATATCTACTCTCATCGGAAGTCATCATACCTCACTCAACGATCCTCATTGACACCTCCGACAAACCGTCACCACTTGACTGTCGTCAGTCGAAAACTGACACTATACTCCCTCGTGGTTACACTAACCACCAACTCACTCAACCATGAGTAAACACTTACCCACAAAGCATTTCACTCAATCTGTGTGTAACTAGACCCATCAGATATACCATGACCCACTGCACAGTATTCAATGTCTAGTTCACGACCTCCACTAATCCAATGGTATCGGAACCAATCCGTCTACCAATACGCTCACCAACATACCTCTAGTATAACCTATATACCGTCACTGGGCACCACAAGTCTGCCCGGTATCGTACCTCGAACAACGTACAAGGTACATACAACTGCCCATCAATCAGCCTACAACTACCTAGGTTGTAGCCAATCACGTTTCTACTATGGAGTCCATTTTTCCAATCCCGGACTAGACAAATCGAAACTCCAACCCATCATCTATTTCCAAATCCGAATTCGAATCCGTAATTTCGTAAGAAATCCCGAATCCAAACCCAAAAATCATATCCATAGTCATGTCCAAATTCGAATCCGAAATCATCATTCCGTAAGCTAGCATTTGGAATAACCATTCCGAACCCAAATCCATAAAAGGAAATCCACCGTCAAGCTCCAGAATCAAATCCTGAATCGTCATCCAGAATCCGATTCCAAAACCCAAATCCAGAAATCCTCTTTCAACTTCCAAAATCAAATCCTGAATCGTCATCCAGAAATCTGATTCCAAAACTCGAAATATCGTTCACGTCTACCGAGACGCATCAAAACCGAACCTATCGATTACCTGCTCAACCGATTACCACAATACAATTGATTGCCTTCATAGGGAAGCCAATCCCAACATCAACACAAGACTAAGTCTGACAAAATCCGACCTCGTCAGACACCTAATCGCTCGAGTAACAAGCCATATGGGATTTACCTCGAAAAGAAGTTTAGTCCCATCATCCTCAACTCAACATCCAAGTAAGAGCGATAAACTCTCCACCTATCTGGATCATCAAATCACGATCCAGATCCATCACTACGTCACCCGACCATAAACGTCACGATCCAACATCGTCTGCCACCAAGTAGAAAATGAGAAATCTCAGTCACCTAACTTCGATATACTCAACTCCACCTGATGACCCAAGACAAATCCTGGGTTCACCAACCAATACACGACCAGTGTACTAGTGGCAACCAACAACATCTACATCATCAACATCATCTACCATGGTAGAACCTGAGAAGTCACCATAAATGACTTCGAAATACCCATTACCAACGCAGAAAACCCGTATTCCACTCATCGCCTCAATTGCAACCTCTAGCGATTCCGTAATTCCAACCACGTCGGAACCAACACACTCGAACATCAACCACGCGTTTCTAACTATCCGTGATCCACTCCCGAACCACAGATACCGAACACATGCCCATTTCGACGCGAGTCACATCCAGACTCGTAACTCACCGTCATCACGATCACCGGTACTAGCACCAGCACCAGTGCTAATACCAGCACCAACATTGGCACACAAACATCAGTATCAGTATCAGCATCCCGTGTGCAAACTGACAACCCTGGATCTCCGCTCATACCGAACGACGATCCCATACCGCTACTCGAATGGGAGAAACTCTGCCTCCCTCGTACCCAACAACTCTGGGTACCGTCACCCTGACAACTCATACAAGAAAAGGAAAAGTTCCCTGAACGTCCCCGATTCCCAACAACCATAACGACGACTACACTAGGTAGTAGCGCCTGCCTCAACTCGTGCACACCAAACCACCAGACATCGCAATCTAGACTCCGCATCCAACGGAATCAACCGCTCGTACCAACTACTCCGTATCCCCACTCCAGGATTCCATCGACAAGTACCAACCCTGGTAACCTGTCCAACCACACTCTAACCAGTCGTAACTCGACTCAACCGATGTCGTCTACCAGGTCATCCATGACCTTAGCTGCACCAGCTATCGATCAAAACTAAGTAGTACGACAACCAACCAGGTCTAACCGATAAGTACAACCCCGACTGCGAAATGCAATCCTAACACAAGCTGACATGACTAGCCCGACTAACAAATCCAAATCTGAATAGTCGTCCAAGTCAAACCACTCGTCAACTCACATTTCTGAACCATACATCCAAGGTAGGGTTCCACGATCATGCCTAGAGTTCCCTGAACCCAACTGCAAAAAGCAGTAAAATCAACAATCTGACCGACTTCGCGGTCTTGACATCGTAAGGACGTCAACAGGTCTTTAAACCCAAAACCAAGTGAAACAGATAGAAAATCCATATATGAATTCACAATAATGATTTCGTAAGCTAGCATCCGGAATCATCATCCCAAACCCAAATCCAGAATTTCACTTCCAAGTTTCAAAACTGAATCCGAATCATATTTCTGAAATTCGATTCTAAAACCGAATCACGTTTACCGAAATCACATGAACAGAGCTTCAAGCCCGAAATCACTTTTCCAAAATCCATTATTTTCCGAATTTTTAACTATTTTTAATCGAGCCCTAAAACCTTCGGACATCCCGAAACATATCGAGACGACGTCCGATCGACTTGAAACCAATCCCAAAATGTTTGTTACATCGAATACTTTAAAAGTCGTGTTGAAAACTTCCCCAAAATGGACCCCACGAGACCTCACGCCCCGCCCGAAGGGGCTGCGCGTGGGAGCCACGCACCCACTGTTCATCGTCTCCTACCTTGAGACAGACTCGATCCAGACTGGTTCAAACCATCCGGTTCAACTAGACCGGCGGTCACGGTTTTCAATCATTTTTGGTTTTTTTTTTTTAGTCCTTTTGATCCATTAGGTTCGTCCAATCACATATAATCGATTTAGCTAATGAAAACGTGAAAGTAAGGTCTGTAAGGTACCTTCCAAACATAAGATCAAAAACAGTCATTCCTCTTCTCTGTTCGGCCATCACAGACCACCATAGGCCACGATGTTAGTCCCAAACGACTCCTGGTCACCTTCTGATGCTCACCTAATTAACCAAATCCGTCAGCAACCACCAAAGCACGATTAACCATTTTTGAATTACAAAATGAACGTTTTAGGGAAACCGCCTTACCATCCCTCCTAGGCTTCGAAACCGGGCTTGATCCACTCCTTATCACCTATAGAACATCATCCTAGCATCCAATTCAACGATTAACGGCTAAAACTCAACTTACCATATGTGAATCAAAACAAAAATCCACGAGAAACTCACCTAGCACCTTCATCGTGCACCACAGTGGCCACCATCATCTTTGTTTCACCTTATTCTCTCATTTCATCTCACAAACCACCAGCAGAGGATCATATTGGATGGTGATGGGTTGAGTTGTTCTCTAACGGGTTCACGGCTCTATTTCCTTTGTTCACGGTGTCGTGGCCACCGTCCACGACGGCCCGTCGTGACAGCACCACCATCAATCTCATCATATGTTCTCTCTCTTGCCTTCACACATCTCTCACAGAAAAGTAGGATGATCACTAGGTTTCACGGTCACACACAGAACATAAGTACTCTGTTTCTCCCTGTTTCTCTTTTGTCCAAACCGTGCACAATAATTTAAATTTGGTGAGAGACGGTGAGAGGGTTCTACCACCATCTAGGACAGGCCAGGTGTCCAAAATCATGTGGACACAACTTCCAAGGCAAGGCAAGCTAAGTGTCCAATTCTAACTGGGCACATATCCCAATACAGTAAATGACCAAATTGCCCTTGCCTTCACAAATTACCATTTTGCCCTTAGCATGCTTAGATCAAAATTCGAACCATCCGAAGTCCAATGACTGCGTGCCGCCTGTTGTTGTACTCGGAGGATCAAGACCTACCTAACGGTCCTCGAAATACCTGGAAACTACATGTCGGGTAAAAAGTCAGCAAATTGCCCCCTTTTAACCAAATTACCAAAATACCCTCGAACTTCCGAACATCATAACTTCCTCCTCGGATGTCGGAATCGGTCGTGCCATCTGTCTATGAACTCGTGACGTCCCGAACTACGTCACAGTCATCGGTCAACGTCCATTTGACCGTTCGAACTAAAAGTCATCTTTTTTGCCCATTCTAGGGGAAAAACTGTCATTTCGCACCGTCTGTCTGAAATCACCCAACTAATCGCTGATTAACTTCACTAATCCGTCATTAACCACTAGTCTAATCCCGATTTCTGGGACAGGTCGTTACATTTAAGTATTAAACCGTTGTCACAAACTCGTTAGGAAAGTCGTATATCAAATGTTAGAGCAATAAGAGGCCAAGCTCCACAAATAAGAGATGTTTTGCATCAATTAATAGAAATTGGTGACTTAGTTCCTAAATCCAAAAGTGATGCTGAAAATTTAGCGACATATGATTTAGAGAACTTTAAGTTTATATTGGGCATGTTTATTTGATATGACATTTTATATGCGGTTAACAATATTAGTAAGGGTTTACAACATAAAGATATGGATATTGATGTTGCTTGGCATGTGTTAAAATGTCTGATTTATTTTTTTGAGAATTTTAGAAAAAACAGGCTTTGAATCTGCTATGGTTTCTGCTAAAAAACTTGCACTTGAGATGGAAATAGAGCCAGTATTTCGTGTAAAACGTAAGACACAAAGTAAAAGACATTTTGATGAGAATGTGAATCAAAATAATGAAACAATATTATCAACTGAAGAATCATTTAGAATTGATTACTTTATATGCATAATAAATCAAGCTATTTCTTCTATTGAAAATAGGTTTAAACAATTTCAATTATTTGAAAATATTTATGGTTTTCTGTATGATTTGAATAAATTAAAGCCTTTGGGAGATGATGATTTGAAAAGTAAATGTCTTAATCTTGAAGAGTTTTGAAAACATGACAATATTTCTGAAATTAATGGATTATATTTACTTTTAGAGCTGCAATTTTTAAGAGAAATATTACCAATAAAAATTTAAAAACTGATTGAAATATTGAATTTCATAGCCAAATTTGATTCTTTTTCAAATGTTTGGATTTTTTATAGAATCTTATTGACAACACCAGTATCTGTAGCTTCCGCTGAAAGAAGGTTTTCAAAATTGAAGCTTATAAAAAATTATTTACGTTCTAGTATGTTATAACAAATATTAAATAGATTAGCCATGTTATCTATTGAAAAAAGTATGTTAGAAAAACTTGAATATGAAAACTTAATCAATAATTTTGCATCTAAAAATGCGAAAAGATTGATTTTTCAATAAATAAATAAATAAAGTGTGGTTGATGGTACTAAGGAGAGGGCTAGTGTGATTTGTACATGGTTTCATGGTACAGCGGGAGGAGTGTGAGGAGTGTGTGTTGCTTTACAATCCCATAGGCATCTTCATTGGTGTTGTACAATTTATGCCAAACAAATGGTAAAAGCCAGAATCGGATTTTCCTAGGCAAGACTCAACCTACTTCAAAAACACAAATGTATATTATTTTCGGAGAAGTATTCCTTAGGCCTTGTATGTGAAAAAGAAATTATATTTAAATATATAATGAATAAGGCTTTTTAGATGAAAAATGTCTTGGGCTTCATGTGAAATTGAGACTGCCATGATGTCACGCCGCGATTAGACCACCTCGACGCAGCACGTGGATGAGCTTTGCTCAATTGGAAGTCCCTTGGGAGATAGCACATGGTGGGACCCAGATGGAATTGTCAGAGCGCACGAGCCTTCACATGACTGGGATGTGTTGCCGCCTCCAGAAAGGGACACCTGTACCAAAATCCAGAATTAACGGCTATAGAATCAACGTTGGACGTGACTGGCGGAGGTAATTGACGGCTTAGATCTCCAAACCTGACATTCTTACCGTATTCTCGTCTTTATTTTGTCTACTCGCAGTTGTAGAATTTTACGATCGGAAGTTACCGTCGACCTTTTGATTGCCCTGCGGAATTTTATTACAACTCATTTTATGTCGTATAGTATTGCATGCTTTCTATTTATAAATTTGGGCTGGTCCACTTGCACCCTTCTCATCTTCAAGATTTAGTGTATTATGCTTTAGATACGCTCCATTAAGATGAAAATTTGATAGTCTTATTTAGTGTATAAACTTACATTCCACGTTAGTGTTATCTTTTTTTATCATTTTTTTTATTTATGTAATTATTCATATACATATATTATTATATTATAATCAAAATTTCAGAATTGTTCAATTTCTAAATAAAATTTCAATATTATTTTTACAAAAAGATTAACAAATTTTAGAGTTTATTTAGTCAATTATATATATATATATATATATCAATTCAACAGTACGGTTCCGATTATAATATGTATAGATAATTCCATAAATCGAAACGATAATACGTACCATTAAAGGTGAGATGTGTTATTATAGTCCTTATTTAAGCTTACTTAATTTATATTAATAATTGATTCCCATTAAAAAAGGAATTCCTTTTTTATTTAAATCAGAAGTTTTGCTGGAGGTTGGCAAAAGAAAGAAAATATTACATGCAATTATGCAAAGGTCGACGTATGTAGGCAAGTTGGTCGTATAGTCACACAAAAATATTGGTACATTGGGCCATTCGAATCCATGGCAATTTAGTGGGGACGAAGGCCGCTGGGATTCGGATGTCGGCTTTTCCTCCTCACTTTCCAATTTACAACTCGAATCACTGTGTGGATTATTTTACCCTCCAAAATCCAAAATATGATCGTACAACTTCTTTTTTTATAAAATAATATCAAGATGCCTAATATTTAAAGTCAGGAACTGTCATCAGAGAGTGGCTTCTTCGTCAGAATGATTTTTGCGATGGCGTCAACAACACCAACTCTCATAATAAGCAGCCGTAGGCCCATAACTACTGACTACTGTCTACATCAACAATGCAAACTTCGGGTACCAATATAAAATTTATGTATTCAATCTGCACACATATTTATTAGTTAATTAATTAATTAATTTCTATCATTTCATGCAAACTAATATAAGTAATTAATTGTAGTCTTTAGGTATGATAATATTTTAGAACCCAATTTTATAATTAAAGTTATATATTACAATTGAATTTTTTTTGCTTTGAAATCAAAAATAGAATTTGTGTTGTCTGAAATTTAACAGTATAGTATTTACAATTTTAGGGATGGAGGATGTTTATGTAGGAGTGGTGTTGATACCATGTCGACCGACCACCTAAGCACAGAGTCCGCCAAGGACAGGAAGGACACCCACCGATTCTCCGATCGGAACCCCGCCGTGGCCCGCCGATCGACACTAACCTGCAGGCCTGTCATTCGGCACCTGACATGGTACAGACGTCAGCTAGCCGCGACAGTCACTTAACCAACCTGCCATACCAACTCCCTGACGGAGGCAGGTTGGGACTCCAGGTGGCACCTCCTCCGGATGTCCAGGGCTTGTCAGGCAACCCTCAGCCACAAAGTACCACCTGCTCCCGCAACAGTAGCTCACCTACTGCAGTTATTGCTACTATAAATACCAGGAAACCCTTCATTAAGGTAAGACACTAAGAACCGATCCAGAGCACTGTATTTACTTGCCCATCGGCACTCAGATACTAACTTTGGCATCGGAGCCCCTTTGGCCAGCACCACACCGGTGTCTAGTCTTTGTAATATCCCTGCCGAACAGCAACGCCCCCCAGCGGGCATAAGACACCACGCGGCTGGTCCTAGAACCCCCAGCTGGTCTCATCGAGTTGGTCATTTCAGGATCAAACAATTGGCACCGTCTGTGGGAAGTCAGAAAACACCCACCAACTCACATACCTTGGCTCAGCCCTCTGCCGACGAACAATGTCTGCCGAACGGGATGACGGTGAGCTCAACAACACCCCTTAGGGAGATCGCAACCGAACCCGAACCAGCCTGCCCACCGAGGACATGCCCGAGATGCTAAGGACCCTCCGGTCGGAGGTTGCCGAACTCAGGAAAAGCAACGCTGCCATCGAGAGAAGGAACCACGTGTGGGGGGAAGAGCATGGAAGCACCCTAGCCATCTTACAATCCACACGCGAGGAACTGGAGGGGCAGCGGGAGGCAACCAAACGGGCCTTCGCCGTAGCATCTCGCCGGCAGGAGTTCGATGCCTGCCGAGTCGAGATCGGTGACACCTGCCGACTAGAAACGTCCGGTCGCCTGCTCTTCCACCAGACCGACCTGCTTGGCCCCTCGGGAACGCAGATCTACCGTGATGCCCAAGAACTACTCGACAGGAGACAGACACAGGCCCCAGCTAACCGTCTGACTTACCCAACTCACGACCCCCGCATCCAGGCACAACCGCCTCTGCCCGTACTATCTCAGGGCGCCCGATCACGGTCTGAATCGGCACGCCGACCCACACAGCCTCCGCGGCTCTCCGTCCAGCCTCTAGGCAGTCCCTCCTCGCTGGTCGGCAGGCACCAGCCGGAGTGACAGGACCCGCCCCGATCCCCCGTGGGACCACCCGGGAACGTGCCCTGCTCCCGTCTGACACCCGACTTCATAATACCAAAATTACCCTTAGGAAAGCAAATGCATAAAGAAAATCCAAATTTAAGTCATACATAACCCAACACACAAACGTCAAACATAAAATACAATTACAAATAGTGTCAGACAAGGGATAGTTCCCGAATACAGTTTATTGAGCACGACTCTAGACATTCTACGTGCCAACCTACCCAGCAGTAGGGTTCAGGTGCGCAACGTAAACCTATGCCTCTTCCTCGAGATCCTCCTCCTCTTCCTCCTCAATAGTACCACCTGGAGGGGTAGTAAAACAACAAAGGTGAGTGGGCCGAAACTCAAGGTTTACAAAATAGTTTACCATCTCGAAAACATATAGATTTTCCCCTCCGTTTTCCGAAAAGCATGCATCAGTACCAAAAACACAAAATCATATAATCATAAGCAGAATAATATCAACATAATATAATCTCAGTCACTGCACTATACATCCCAACCCTGACATCCCAGATGCCCGACGTCCCAGACGCCCAATAAGGTCACAATTCCAAGGCTACGCGTGCCACCCGGGGTCTCAATCCCGAGTCCAAATCCCGAACCCAGTCCGAGCATGGCATTCTAGATACCTGACGTCCCAAACATCCAATAGTAGCAATCCTGCTCCTAAGTCACTCTACGGTCTGGTCCCTCCGTAGAATGACTCCTCACATGCAATGCGCCGTGACCACTCCGGGGTACCTACATCCGGAGGAGACAGTATCCTAGGGTAGATCTATACAGTGCAGTACCAAAGATAAATATCGAAATCCATTATACATATACATGACTCAAAACCGTGCATAAACAACCAGACAGGTCTCATGCCTAAACATCGTAATACGTGCCATAACTCATACTCAGGATAAATAGATAATTTTGATTGAATCACATATAGATATAATAGAAATTAAAACAGTTATGCAAGCCGAGGTTTAGTGAAATCAAAGGCCCACTCACAGTACAATCCCGCTGCAATCCTGAGCGTAAAGCCCCGTCCAAGTGCTAAGGTATGATTCCTGTCATGTCCAACGCATACGTAAAGGTCACTTTAAGTCCCTATTAAACAACTAAGAAGCCCTAGACTGAAACCGGCCCAGGAAAGCCGTCTGAACACGCTTCCCAAGGCTTTAAACCCTAATTTGACCAACCTAACGATCTCCGATCGACACGAAACCACCGCCATTGGATCCGTATCGTTGAAACCTTGAAAATGGTCCTGGTCCCACAAAAAACACTATTCACATGCGCCCCCACGCGCTGGTCAACCCTTTGGTCAACGGTGCTACAGTATAATGACGTCATGCTGACGTCAGCATGACGTCATCACTGACAGTGTCAGAGGACACGTGTCAGCAGTCCATTGGTCCTTGGTCTGACTGTTTTCTGACATGATAACGTCATCATGACGTCACTGCTGATGTCAGCATGATGACATCATCGACTACAGTAACCGGGTCTGAGAACCAGGTCACCGCAGACCCACGGTTCAACCCGATAAGTTCTCATCAACCCGACCACCATTTCTGGTGGGATTTGTTCCTATGAAGTCGTCACAACACACACTATGGTCCTGTGCAATCGAAACAAGACCCTAGGTTCAAGAAGTCACCTGAAATTCGACGGGAAGACTGGCTGCCAGCTCTGGTCATCTTCTTCGGCGAGTCGTCGTGTTTCCAGTCACGGTTCTTGGTCCAAATTGGTTGTCTAGGTCCCCTAGGTATGTCTCGGAGGTAAACAAAGAATTCCAACGTCAAAATCAAACGTTTCTAAACAGGGAATGAAAACGGGCCTTCTCGGGTTTTCAAACTTACTGCCGCCGTGTCGCTGCCGTACGCCGTCTAGTCCAGTTCTGAGTCGTCCAGCCGTCACAGTGATCCTCACCCTACGTTGGTTCAAGTCCAGGTATGAAGGTTTGGACGGTTGGATGGTTTTGGGCTGTTCGGGTATCTCCTCGGGTTTGGGGGGTTTAGGGGTTGTGCCGCCGTCCGTGGTGGTGGTGGTGGTCGTCTGGAGGTGGCTGAGGGTGGTCTGGTGGTGTCTGGTGTGTGGGCTGAGGCTGAGAGGTGGTGGAGTTGTTTGTTCAAAAGGTGAGAGTGTTACACGGGTTTGAGAGGAGAAAATGAAAGTGTGAGGAATTAATGGTTTAAATCAGAACGTGCAGATGAGATTAATGGCTAGGATGGATTCTGAGTTTAACAAATCAATGGTGAGGATTTGAGGAGAGAAAATAATTAATTAAGTAAATGGCCAACATAGATCCTTGATTTAGGGAATGTAGGGGATGAGTGACACGTGTCACTCATCCAAGGGTCCAGATTGGTTTGAATAAAGTAATCAGATTCTATTAATTTAATATTATTTTAATCCGGTTCTCGGTTAGTTCGGTTAATCGCGTTTACGTCCTTAACCATAACTTTTTCGTCGTATGTCTGATTTCGGCGTGCCGCCTGTCTACGGATTCGTATCAACATGACCTATGTAATGGTCCTTGGCCCTCGTCTGTTGGACTTCCCGGGTCAAAAGTCAACATTTGGCCCCTAATTAACCAAATTACCAAAATACCCCTCGACTTCCGAACGTCACAACTTCTTCCTCGAACGTCGGAATCGAACGTGCCACCTGCCTATGAACTCGTGACGTCCTAAACTACGTCACGATCATGGGTCAAGGTCCTAATTATTTCCCGTGGTAAAAGTCAACTTCCCCCCCCCCTTCAGGGGCAAAATGGTCATTTTGTAATAAAATAATAATTACGAAAGTTCGGGTCGTTACATAGAGGACAATGCCAGCTCGACCACGGCCTCGTCCGGGCGGCGACCGACACAACCTGGGAAGTCCAGAGGTGGCAACGCAAATCATACAATCGGTGACTGACCGATTGGGGCGGATCGGCCCGATAGATCAGACGAGGTGGTCCAAGAACTCCTCCAGCGCGTGCGGGAGTTGGAGGCCGCCAGACCCAAGGCTGGGACACTACCCCGACCTCGGACCAACATCGGTCCTTTTACGGACCCCATCATGCGGTACCGCCACGAGACGGAGGTCAAACCCTTGAAGATGGCCCTATCTGATGGACAGGGCGACCCAGACACCCATATCAATAATTACAACTCCGCGCTCGCCTTCAGAAATCTCTCCGACGAAGCGCAGTGCTTGATTTTCAGCTCCACCCTCACTGGTACCGCGCTCAACTGGTTCTATCGTCTGGAACCGCAGTCTATCGACTCGTTCGATCGCCTACACACGGTCTTCCTGAACCAGTTCATGATCCAGACGGATCGACTGCTCACAACCGAGGACTTGGGAACCCTCCGACAAGGAGATAGCGAGCCCCTACGCCAATACGCCACTCATTTTAGCTTGGAATACTCCAAATGTCACGAGACGGATGGCAAGGCCGCCTACCGGGCTTTCCGCAATGGGCTGCGGGAGTCCACCTTCAAGTACCATGCCTTCACCCAAGGTTGGGATGATTACAATGAGCTCATGCGGCAAGCGGAAATACACGCCAAGGCGGAGCACTTCAACTCTCCCCAGGTAGCACCCCGACCTGACGTGAATAGCGCGCGCCCTCCACCTCCCAGCAACCGGCAGGTGCAGTCACCTCCGCCAACCAATAAAGCGCATACGGATCACCGATCTGACTCACACTCCGGTAAGCGGAAGGGGACATACAACAATGATCATCGCGGGAGGGACAAGTACCACAACAGGGGGCAGGGATTAGGCCACCACCAGTCAGGCAAACCCCACACGGGGCCCACCTCAAAGTACGAAACCTATTCCATCCTGTCCAGATGATTTGCATACACCGGGTCAGCCATGAAGTCCTCTAGAGTCTTCTGACGATCGGCGGACAGCAGGACGCGGAGCAGGTCCACTTCCTCCTACAGCTCACCCACGACTTTCTCTTGCTAGTTCAGCTGGAGGGAAAAAGAGTGCACCGTCTCCTCCCGGTCCGCTATTCCCCTCTCGGCCGCCTCCGCCCGAGCCTTCTCCCGCTGGAGCTCCTTCTCCAGCTCCGCCACCCGCCTCAGCGCGGCATGGCCCTCCTTCTCCCGGGCACGCAGCCTCTCCTCCCTCTGCCGCGCGGCGCCCTGCTCCGCCTTTATCCTCTACATATGCCGAGCGGCCTTCTGCAGGGCCACGTAAGTCTGCCCAAAGCACTACCGGACCACGCACACTTGTCAGAAAAACAAAAAACAAAAAAAAAACCCAAATCACACATATTCAAAACGTTTCACCACTTACATGGGCTTGCTCGGCCAGCAGGGCTGCGAATCGACCCGGATGGGAGCCAGTGCCGATCTGCTCAATTTCTGCCGGCGACACTTGGGAGCCGAGCACGAAGGCATTGGCCACAGGTGCCAAGAACTTGTGCATATGATGAGTGACTGGCACCCACCCCTCCCTGGCCTTCGCAGAGCGAACAACTTCACCCGTCTCCAAGGGCTCGGCGAACATGGTCGCGATGCCCGAGGCGCTGACCGACACCTTCTCCTTCACGGGCGGCGGCATCTCCACCCTGGCCTCCTTGGCCCTCTCCTTCGGCACTTCGGGGGCCTTGAGGGCCACTTCTCTCCTTCGCCGGCGGTCGGAGCTCTCACCCTCCGACACCCCTGCCGCCGGGGGAGACTGCCTCTGTCGAGCCTCCATGAGCTTCCTCCGGCGTTCCCGAGCTTGGTCCAGCCCACCGATGAGGGGTCGCTTCAGTCCGAGAATCAGACTCTTTAGCTAGGCACCCTGCCGAGATTCGGGCCTAGTCGGCTTCGGCAGCCCGTCTGGTCGGACACCCGAACTGGACCCTGGGGGGGCTCCTCTCGGCCAGCCCCCTTGGGCTTCACCACCGCGGTCTTCTGCCTCCGCGGCTGTTGAGGGGTCACCTCCGGCTCCTTTCCCTTGCCATTGGCAGCCGAGCCATGCTTTGCCACCGCTTCGCTCATCTTCTTCTGGGCAGCTTGCTCGACTTGAGGATGCACTGCAAAGTCAACCTGTTAGTGCCTCGGCATACCTACACACCATAACTTTACAACACTACTGCTTACTAGGTGGCGAGACAAGACCCACGGCAAGTAGGTTAGACAGCAACTTCAGGACGCACTAGCTACGTTCCAGGTTAGACAGCTTTTCCCGCACCAGGTTGCACGCCTCCTAATCCTCTGCTATAACCGTTGCCTTGGACGGACCTGCACATACACAACAAACGCCATCAGTCCCCGCCTCGGTAGCCACAATTGACACACTATGACCACTAGCCGAACGGCTGACCGACAACCTCCAGACTAGAAGTGGCTGGGAATCCTCGAGCGGACCCTACTCACGTCCCCCTCCCACGACCCGGACACCCAGCAAAACCGGTGTCTCCAGCTCTTCTGCGACGTCGGCACGTCGTTGATGAAGAAGAATTTCATAGTAATGGACTGTAATGGAGCTAACATAATATGATTGTTATGATTTTACTTTTAAGGAGCAAATTGAGACACGAGATCTAAGTTAATGTGCATTTTGAATAATAAGTCTTATGTAATAAGAAGATGGCATTATCATGTGAAAGAGATTAATTAATTTTGAGCCATACATTATTTACAAATTAAGATTAGGTTTGAATGTGAAAAGGACATGCATGTGAGAATAATATCGAGTGGGTTATTTACACATACACTCCTGTTATTTTTCGTGTTCCCACGAACAGCTCCTTAGGTTTCAACAGTTATACAAACACCCTTTCATGTTTCAAAACCCCTGCGCACAACCCTTTCAGTTTAAAGTTTAATTTATAATAATAAAATTACCCTTCTATTTAAAGTTTTCTCATAACCAAGCACCTTTCCTCAATTTTTTATTTTTTATTTTATGAAAAATTATGACATTTTTGTTTAAAAAAATATTACATTACAAGAACATATGCCCTGCCCGTCAAAAGTTTTCCCGTCGCACCCAGATTCGCCAGTAAAGGTGGGTTTGACCGGCGGACGGAGAGAGACTCGCCGGGCGAAACTTGAGCGAGAACGCTAGCAATCTTGGCGCATAAAGGGAGGGAGTTTGCACAGCGAGTGATGAAACTCTATCGGGCTTGCCATTATTAACGGCGAAATAAATGCGTCGGGCAAAATGTTTACGGCGGCTCGTGGCGGGAAAAAGTTTGGCGCGAAGGTGTGTTGGCGCCTATTGTTCACCCAACGGGTCATTAAAGCTGGTACAGCGAACCATGCGCCGAGAAAAAGTCTAATCTACATTTAGTGCAGAATGGATTCATTTCTTCATCTTCTTCCTCATTCCTCATTAACTCTCTCTCATTTACTCTCACAACCTCTACATAATAGCATCATCACTTCATCATCACTTCATCATCATTTCATCATTATTTCATCATCACTACTTCACCTAAGGTAAAATTAATGATTTTAATGATTTTTTTTTATATTTTAATATTTATTATAAGCTAAAATAATTTTGTGTTTTAGGTAATTTGTGGTTAATTTGAAGGATTACTTATAAAATGTATGTGTATTTTCTTCTCAATTTAATTTTGTTCAAAAACTTGTATTTAATTATATTTGAAAATTGTGATATATTGTGGAAAATGCTTAGAAATCTGGATATTATTGTGTTAGATAATTGTGGTTTATACATTAATGCAAAGTTAATCAACCCGATTAACTTTGTATATTGAAATTCGATAGAAAACTTTATACCTGTTTGAGAGTCAGTGAATCGGATTGATCGACTGACTCTTGAATTGTCCATTTATCAGGACAATTTGGGAGTGCACAACTATGTGTTGTATAGTTTGGTAGCTATGTGGTTAGGTTTGGATCGTAAGAAATTCGGTTTATATCCCCTTACTGTTCTCCGAATGCATACTAGATATTAGTTTGAAATATCTATGTCGTGTATTTGAAGAACTGTAGGGTGATGCTGCTGAAATTTCCCTCGGTCTAAACTTTGCCTCGTAAGTCGCAAACTATACAACACAGAACGCGCACTCTCAAATGGACTAGGGCCAAAACACCGGAGGCATAAGGAGACGAGCGGGTTTTAGATGGCATAGAGTCTCAAACATTATAATTATCTACTTACATTGATTCTATTTTGTGAAAGCATGCACAATGGACAGAGACTGGATGCAAATGTTGGATAGATCTTCCGATTAGTATTTGGATGGGATTGACAGCTTCATCGTTTTTGCATGTACTCATTGTAGTGATGCAAGGTGTATATTATATCTGTGTCGTAAATGTAACAACTGATATTGGATGTCGCTGAGTGATGTTCATTTTCATCTGGGAAGGAACGGGATCGTACATAGCTACACTAATTGGATTTATCACGGTGAACCGAATTTTACTGCATCGACATCTTCAGTTCACGGGAACCCTCGAGATGATAGTGATTCAGATAATCAGTGTGATAATGATCATTTTTTTGAGATATTAACCTATATTTCCCCCCCCTACCCCCCCCCCCCTACCCATGCATCTGATGATATGCATGAGGATGCCCCTAGGTCTCAACTTGAAGAGTCAGATCTCCATTACGAAAAGTTATTGAAAGAAACTCGGCCCGAATTATACCCTGGTTGTAAATCCTTTTCGGTTCTAGGGGCAGTTGTGGAATTAATGCACATGAAAGTCAAGTCTAATCAAACGAACAAGCATTTTGATCACATGATGGACATCATCACCCGAATGCTCCCTGAAGATAACAGTCTCCCTAAAGATCATTATAACTCGAAAAAACTTTTGAAGAATCTTGGTTTAGGGTATGTGAAGATTCACGCATGTACGAACAACTGTGCATTGTTTTACAGTGAATTCGACCATCTCGACAAATGTCATGTGTGCAATGACCTTAGGTTTCGAAAGAATAAGATTCTGAATAAGGTGTTGTGTTATTTTCCACTAAAACCAAGATTACAAAGATTCTTCATGTTTTCTCACACATCTCATGATATGAGGTAGCATAAAGATGAACGTATTGATGACGATTCACTAAGGCATCCAGTTGATGGAGATGCTTAGAAGGAATTTGATAAGATGTATCCTGATTTTTCATCGGAGCCAAAAAAATGTCAGATTAGGACTTGCTACTGAAGGTTTTAATCCTTTTAGAAGTTTTACAAGGCCCTATAGCACTTGGCCAGTAATTTTAGTTCCGTATAATTTGCCGCCTTGGAGATGCATGAAAAAATAATTCACAATTCTTAGTATTTTAGTACCGGGGCCCAAATCGCCGAGTAATTCAATCGGCGTTTATTTGCGGCCGTTGATTAATGAGCTTGTGGATTTATGGGAAAATGGTGTTCGAACCTATAACAAGTTCAGTGGAGAAATGTTCATGCTAGGCACGGCTGTAATGTGGACAATTAATGATTTTCCTGCTAACGGGATGCTCGCGGGATGTAGTACCAAGCGTTATCTTGCTTGTCCAACATGCGCAACAGACACAACATCCTTTTACCTTGGGATCATCGATGACATATGTAGTCTGACTCATTCGATGGTAAAAGAAAGTTAGGAGCACGGCCAAGAGAGAGGTCCGGTAAAAAGATACTGGATATCTTAAACAGTATTCTCACATTCATCACAAAAGGCTCAAAACCTGCCGAACAAGAAAACTTGACAAAAAAAAAAGTATATTTTTTCGGTTGCCGTATTGGTCGAAATTGAAAATCAGGCACATTGCGGATCGCATGCATATTGAGAAGAATGTTGTCGAGAGTCTTGTCGGAACAATTTTACTTATTGAGGGGAAGTCAAAAGACACCAAAAAAATTCGTCTGGGTATGCATGAGACGGGCATATAGCAACATTTGTGGCCAAAACTTGTGAATGGAAAATACAGCATGGCTCCTCCAGGTTATACATTTACGCTAGAAAATAAGAAAAAATTTCTTAAGTGGTAACAAAGTGTGAAATTTTTAGATGATTATGCAGGACACATCTCTCGAAATATTAACACTGATGACAACACCCTATCGGGCATGAAAAGTCACGACTACCACGTTTTATTACAACGACTTATTCTAATTGGAATTCGGCCTTATTTGCAACCTAAAGTTGTTGAGAGGGTTGTTTATTTGTTTTAATATTTCCAGATGCTCTGTGCCAAGTCACTAGCGGTGGTGGACCTCGAAGCAATTAAAGAGGACATTGTCTATATTATGTGTCGACTTGAGAAAATATTTCCATTAGCATTCCTTGATGTAATGGTTCACTTACTAATACATCTTCCAGACGAGGCAATCCTAGATGGCCCAGTTCAATTTCGTTGGATGTACCCAATTGAAAGGTATAAACTATTCCTAATATTATGACTAAATCCTTAATAAACTGTTTATATCGTTGCAGAATATTAGGTACCTACAAGCGGTACGTCTGCAACAAGACTCGTCATAAAGGCTCTATAGCGAAGGCATACATTGCAAAAGAGTCACTTACATTTTGCGCAATGTACCTTCGAAATGTTGAAACTTCTTTCAACAGGGCCCTGCAAAATGACGATGATGGTCAACATCCAGAATCCCTATCAGTATTTTCCCAACCCGCAAAACTGTTCGGCAATGGTCCAATCTCAGAGCCTTTTATTGATAGCGACATGGAAGTGGCGAATTGGTTCATATTAAACAATTGTGATGATGTCTGGCCATTCCAAGAAGAGCACGAGGCATTGATGAAGGCCCAATATCCTTCCAATTAGGAGGAAATGGACAAAGAATTGTTTCCATTTTGGTTCTCCAAACAGGTAAGTCAAATATTGTATCAAATTACTTTTCAGTGAAACGGTATAACATTGTGTGTTTTCCTTTCAGATGTCACAATTGAAAGATGACAACTCGCCCAAATTTTGCAAAGAATTGATGTAGCTTGCATGTGGCCCATTTCGAGAAGAAATATACGCTGGTTGTTACATCAACGGAGTTAAGTTCGTGTACACATAGCATGATGACAAGTTGTCTACTCAAAATAGTGGGGTATTCGTGTCAGGGGATGGATTAATTGCTGATACGGGGTTTTACGGTAAATTATTAAGTGTCATGAAGGTATTTTATGCGGAGCGCAAGATTGTAGTATTGTTCAAGTGTCATTGGTTTGATACAGACCCTAGTATCCCGAGCAAGATCATCAAAGATCATTTATCTACCTCTGTCAACACAAACATCCGGTAGTTTGAGAGTGATCCATACATCATCGTTAGTACACCGAAACAAGTCTTTTATGTTGATGATCCAAAAGCTAGTGCTGGTTGGAAAGTAGTTGAGGCGGTGGAACATATAAACATTTGAGAATTGGAGGACTGGCACCGTGAAGATGGTGGAGAAACGGAAAATGACGATTTTGTTTACCATGAGGATTCCTCAGCGCCCACCATAAACGTAGAAGGAGTTCGAACCGACGACCTCACCCCGCCAGTTACGATTTATGGTATTTTTAATGATCTCGGTACCATAGAACCAATTGAAAGTGATGTTGAGGAAACAAGTAGTCTGCATATCTCAGATGATGAGGGTGATTGGGAGGGGGATAATGAATCCGACATTGATTAATCGTTGTCTATAAAACCATTCAATATATATATATATATATATACTTTAACATTATTTGTATTTTTGTATTTTGTATTTTTAGATGTTACTTTTAATCTATATTGTGTGATATATTATATAAGATATGTAATAAATTGTAAGTATGGAATGTATATAAACTATAGTGTGTGATATCTCGGTACCTTAAGATATCGTTGTCTATAAAATCATAAGCATGGAATGTATTTAAAATAAATAAGAAATATGTAATATATAACCTATAAGGGTATGTTGCCCGCATCAAGGGGATTCGCCGTGCAAGCCATGTTGTATAATGTGGTTTTTTTGGTTTTTTTTTTTTTGGTTACATATTACTTATAAATTTTTATATATAGGTTGCAAGTATATCTTCATATGTAATATATTTAATTATACATATTTAATATATGTACATTCTATTAAAAGCAAGATATAATTACTCGGCGCACATCAGCTGGACTAGTGGTATGTTGCCCAGTGTGTCAGGACCCGTCCCAAATCCCCCTGGGATTAACGCGAGACGTGCCTGATCACGTCTGACACGAAGTGTCAAATAAGGGAAATTCCTACTTTTAGCCCCATTGGGGCTTCCAGAGTGCGCCAGGATCCGGAGGAAGAGTGTGATGTCTCGGTCTCCGCTACAGCCCGCATCCGCGATCAGCCTGAAGGGCATTAAAACCACGAAAAGCTGTGAGTGGACGAAAATCAATAGTTTAATAAAAATATTTCACGAAAAGAAGATATGTATGCCCTTCAGTAAAAAACATGCATGCATTCGAAAACCAGTTAATCAAATCATTAAACCATTAGGGCCTTAGCCCAAAACGTAAATCAAATTAGCCCTCACCATTTGGCCCAAAAGCCCATGGGCTTATAGGGGCCCGATAAGCCCGATGGAAAAAAGTCCGGCCCAGCCAGCTATGGGTCGTGGGCCGGCCCGACCTGAGAGTTAGCGGGTTGGGCTTGGGCTTATGGTGTTTAAACCCGATAGGCCCGAGCCCGAAAAATCCCGATAAGCCCAGCCCGACCCGCCCGTAATAAACCCGGCTCATAGGCCAGAAAATATAAAACACTTATTATTTAAAAATTAATACTCAACCCATTCTTAATACTAATATTTCAACTCAAACCCAAATCTCAATCTCAAGCCCACCTAATTTATTTTAAAAAGCCCAATACCCAATACCCAATACAAACCCTAACCACTCCTCCACCTACTTAATAGGCCCAACGTTTTTGCACCCTCGAGTATTTTATTTTAACGAGGCCACGTTTTTGCACCATTGAGTATTTTTTTTTCATTATTAATATTTTTTTTGCATGCATATATTTTTTTGTAACTTTAAAATTTGAGACATAGTTTATTGCAAACGCCCACGTAAGCTCGATCCACCTGGGCTTAATAGTTCATTAAGTCCGCCCGGCCCGACCCGCAAATTTAAAAATTATTTAATAAACACGGTCCGGCCTAGCCCAAGCCCAAAAAATTTGGACTAGGCTTGCCCGGCCCGGTCCAATGTCGAGGGCTAAATCAAATACATTGGAACTCAGCCCAAATCAAATCCTCGACATCCCTGATGCCTGACATCCGAGATGTCACAATCACAAAATTTTCACGGTTCCAAGCTACGCGTGCTACTCGAGGTCTCAAATCACAAGTCTCCCCTGGGTCCACCCAGGCCAATAACCCGCAGATCAATGACCCTCCCTGGGGGAGGTTTTAACCTCTAGCAATCCATGCTCCTGAGTCACTATACGGACCGGTCGCTCCGTGCAATAACCCCTCGCAAGAAATTGCACCTTGACTACTCTAGGATACTACGAGACATCTGGAGGAGACAACCTGCCACTCCAGGATACTACGAGACGACTGGAAGGCATCCGTTCATGAGGATGGTATACGGAAAACCATTTTCATAATTCATTTCCAAAACCATTCAAAGGGCCACACCGGGGTTTTCCATAAACCACCGTAAATCCAAATATGGGTCCCTGACCCGAAACCATATTTATAAACCATAACTGGGCCTCATGCCTGACATCATAACCAACTCGGCTTCAAGCCCGAATTCGCAAACCAACGGGGCCCCCCCGCCCGATCGTATATCTCAAATGGGCCTCCAGCTCGATTTCTCATCAATTCAAATGGGCTCCAAGTTTGATAGTTTCCAATCAAATGGATCTCATGCCCGATTCCACATTTTCAAATCCAAAACCCGTTCGTAAAACCATCATTGAAAACATAGCACGTATAAGCATCGTAAAAAGCAGAAATCCTCGAAATACGTGCAAATACGGAAACCATAAATACAACAAACAAATGCATTCATGGCATCATAAAACATGTTCTAAAACACTTATAAAACAATTATACATGCATCAATTCAAAAATTAAGGTCCACTCACAGACCGTCTGAAGTCGTGCCTCGATACACCTGCCAATACGCCTTCCCGAGCCAATCACCATCTCTGGGGTTACCCAACCTGTCCAAATCGTAATAGAGGGTTAATAACTACTTAAATAACCCCTCACTAAAGCCGCGTAATTTTTAACTATTTTTAAAGTCGATCCTAAACCTTCAGACACCCCGAAACCTATCGAAACGATATTTGATCGATATGAAACCAGACCCAAAATGCGTGTTACATCGAATAGATGATTTCACATGTTGGAACCTTCCCCATAAAGTGGGCCACGCGCCCGCACGCACCGCCTGAAGTGGCTGCGCGTGGGAGCCACGCGCCCTGCACAGTTTTCTTCTTCCTTCGGCTAGACCGGTCCGAATCGGCCCACCTGTAAAACCGTCCAGGGCCACTCCTTCCCATTTTTTAAAATCCTTTTTCTTCCTTCTTTCCACCAATCTTCCCTAATCTATCCTAGGAATCATTTTAAGCAATCAAAACCAAGTAAACAATCCTAAAATCCCTACGTTCAGAAACCCATTTTGAACCCAAATGTTCATCCCTTGGTTTGGGTACTTCCACAGGCTAAAACTCAATCCTAAGAAGTCCATTAAACTCCTAGGATCCTAAGAAAGAGATTTAGGGCTTGGGTTCGGGCTTACCTTGCCAAATGAAGATTTTCGCCAGTTGCCACCGAATTCCCCTCATGGCCGTTCCACCGCCGTCCTGCACCACCGTGGCCACCATCCGTCATGTTTCAGCCTCCCCTCTCACTTCTCTGTTCATACCATCAGCAAAGGATAAAGGTTTGTGTGGGTTGGGGTGGATTGTGGTGGTGTGTTTGTGTCTTGGTCCAGAAGCACGAAGAAGGTGAATGAAATAGAGAAGGGGAGATTAGTGCATGTATCTATGTTGGGTGGGCAATGAAAGGGTGACATTTGTCACTCATCCATTGGGCATGATTCAAATATCTGGGGCCCACTTGAGGACAAAAGTCCACATTTGCCTCGAAAAACGTACTGACGTAAATAGTTCCTCAGAACTTTCGTGAACCGTAACTTTCCCGATGAACGTCCGATTTTGACGTGCCACCTGTCTATTTGTAACGACCAGTCTAGGAATTCGGGATTAGATTAGTAACTAATCATGATTAACGGGGTTAATCGGTGATTAGTTGGGCGAAATCGGACGAACGATGCAAAATGACCATTTTGCCCCTAGTCGTGGGTAAAACGTTGTCTTTTTATTCGGGCTGTCAAATGGATTTTGACCAATGATTGTGACGTAGTTTGGGACGTCACGAGTTCATAGACAGGTGGCACGTTCGATTCCGACGTTCGTGGTGAAAGTTATGACGTTCGGAAGCCCAAGGACATTTTCGTAATTTAGAAGAAAAGAGGGAAAATGTTGACTTTTCGATCGAGAGGCCCGATGACCGAGGACCGAGGACCGTTAGGAAGGTCTCAATGCCTTGAGTCCGTAGACAAGCGGCACGCGTCGATCGGAGTCCGAATGACCAAATTACGGGTCTAGATGCGTGAGGGGCATTTTGGTAATTTTCTGCACAAGGGTAAAATGGTAATTTGGCTGCTGCACTTTGAGACAACCGTGTATGGACTCTGAAAATTCTCCAAGGCAGGGCACGGGTATGGTTTTTTTATGCAGCAAATTGGTTGGGCTGTGTGTATTGGATTGTTTATGCGACTAAGTGGATTAATCAGAGCATGGGGGGACTAGTTTTTTTGCCCTGAGTGGGAGGCAGTCGTGCTCTGTGAATGTGTTGAGCAGGAACAGAGAGGGAGTGTCGACCTTGTTCAGTGTGTGATCGAGTGGTACTTGTGCCTGGACTCAGAGAAGGTGGGGGTGCTGGTATTTGGGTCTGAGGGTGCACAATTTCGGGCTGGTGAATTCAAAACAGTGCGGGTGTCTCTGAGGGAAAAACAGAGTGTGATAGCAGGTTGATCATTCTTCCATTAGAGCAAGTCGGGTGTGAGTTTGAGGCAGGGTGAGCGAGTGATCAGAGTCGAGTGGTCTGATGTAGTGGAGTGACTGAGTGAAAATACATCCAGAAACTCGAAAACCGTCCCTGAGAAATTTCAAATTCAAAAACCCAGATTTAGGCCAGCCCAAGTCCAATTAAGGTTCGAATGAGCTTTCTGGGACCTTCATTAGTCGATCGAAATCAAGAAAGTTGAAATTCGAAGCTCGCGGAGCCATGATCAGACTTGACGAAATTGCAGAAATCACGAGCTTATGTTCGTACAATTGAAGGTAGGCTCTTGCAAAATTGATTTCAAAATCATCCTTAGGGTAAGTCTTCGATGCTCCCTAACCAATTAATGGAAGGAAAACGGTGACAGTTTGTGAACTGGAACGTTGAACCGTGGTTAGAACTTGAGGTCCATTGATTTAGTTTTAGGTCGTGACGAGGGAAATGGATGTCACATACCTTTAATTAAGTTCATTTCGATCCTAATTGAGGGTTCAATTGAGGGAAAATAGTTGATTATCGCAGGGATTTGGCCGGGTCGTCACGCGGCTTAAATGACCCGTTTAGCTGCTGGACGGGTAAGGACGATGAACTGTGCATGGGTACTGTAGCAGGCGCGTGGACTCACGCGCAGCCACTCACGGCGGCGTGTGAGGGCGCGTGGGTCCGATTTTCGAGATAAGTCCAACATGACTTTTGTCCTACACATTGTAACGAACATTTTAACGTTGGTTTCGAATTTATCGGACACCGTTTCGATGTTGTTTCGAGGGTCCGAAGGTTTACGTTACATTTTTAATTAACGATTAATTCCTGGAAAATTATGGGAAATTAGTATGTTGTTAATTGAGGCCTTAGTAACGCTGAGAAGTGATTTTGGATAGGATTCGAGTTTCTGGAAAATGCCGGAAATTACGGGAACGCTTGCGGCGCGAAACCGAGCCTTAAGAACGTTGTGTGAGTGGACGTTGCTTTCAAAATTTAATGCATGCATAAATATTTCTATGATTTCTATGATTATGATTATGAATTGTGATTGAGTTCGATTTTCTTATTTATACGTATTTTTGATATACATGCGAGTTGCACATATTTTGAGACTATGGTTTCGCTTGCGTTTTGATGATGGGTTAATGAATGATTTTATGTGATTTGTGCGTATTATGTTTTTAAGATGTTGGATTTCGATTGTGAGTATGGTTTACGGTTTTGACACGTATTTCGAGAATGTCACGGTTTTGCACGTTTTACGAGATTCAAGTATGTTGTGATTTGATCGTGATTTTGGTGATTTGATTGTGGTTTTGATGTCTTGACCTTGAGTTTTGAAATATGAGGTGTTTTCAAGGATTTAAAACGGATTTTGAAAAATGTGATTTTGGGCTTGATGCTCGGGGCACAAAAGTAATTTTAAATAACGAGACTTTGATTTTCGGAAGTTTGAAAACGAATTCTTGGTTTGGGTCCAGATGCCGGCTTACGGAATCATCATTGCGAATTCGAATTCGGGAATGGAAGATGATTTAATAAAGTGATTTGGTATGATTATACATGCCCCATGTTTAATGATGATTCGATTATGTTTTTGTGAAGTAAGATTTGGGGATTTGAATGTGGAAATTCGGACCATGAGTCCTGTTATGACAAAAATGTGTTTTCGAATTGGATTTGGAATTTGGATCACGATGGATCCCGAGTTGTTGTGATTGGCAAATGTTTTGGGTTTAAAGACCCGTTGAAAACTGTTTTGGGTTTAAAGACCCGGGTGCTATTGCTGGAGCACGTTTTTAGTTTAAAGACTCGGTTAATTGGTGACGGGGGCGGGCCCGAAAAGTGGGTTTAAAGACCCGGATTGAGTTTAAAGACTCGTGAGTTTAAAGACTCGGATATTGTGATACCCCTGAGGCCTATTGATTATGTTTTGAGTTTAAAGACTCGTTGATATCCCGGGAAGGCCTGATTATGCGAATGGTTTTGAGTTTAAAGACTCTGGCGCACTTGATATCCAGCAAAATGATTGACTTGTGATTTATTGTTAATTTATGATGTTTCGGTTGGGCAGTGGCCCGGTGTATGTGGTTGATGGTTTTGGATCATGTTGTGTATTTGGTTTTGATTCATGGTTTTGGGCTGAGGCCCTGTGTTTAAGATTGCGGCTAAGACCCGAAGGTTAAGAAAAGGAAAATGATTTTGATTTCATGCACTGTTTTTCTTATGCTGAAAATGTTAACCGATTGCGAAATGATTTTTGTATGCATGCATTGGTTTTACGTGGAGGGTAGAAATGTTTTCCGTAACTGTTTTATAAACTGGTTTATTTTTGTCCACTCACACCTTTTGGTTTTTATTGACCCTCCAGATCGTGGCGCATTGTTCGAGGCTGGTCGAGAGGCGGAGGCATGAATAAGCACGTGTGGCTATCCCTGGTCTGGCACGTACTGAGGGTAACTTGGGGATTTCAGTCGTCTTGCTAGACGGGAGCAGGAGCGGGCATGGTTAACAATGCCCTTTAGGGGCGGTCCTGTCACTATGGAATCGTATCGACACGATCTACGTAACGGTCCTCGGCCCTTAGCCATCCGACCTCTCGGGTCAAAAATTAACTATTTACCCTAGTTTAGGGGCAAAATCGTAATTTCACCCTGAACATCCGTTAATCCTCGGCTAATCCCCGATTAGCCCCACTAATCCGTCATTAGTCTTAATTAATCCTAAAAATTAGGGACGAATAATCACAAACTCCCCTCCTTAAAGAATTTCGTCCTCGAAATTCCAACCGACCCAATTCCACAACCAAATTGTGGGATCCAATCGTGTCCCTCTACTTGGGTACCCTCTTGTAACCATACACATCCGACATAACCACTATACTCGTTGGTACACGCTGTCACCAGAGCCTCCAAAGCTCCATCTCAACTCTCGAGAAACCATACGTAGGCTTGTAAGTCTCACTCGAGACATCGACACTCGTCGATCTCGCCTATCCCTCACTCTGATAGGTCAATCCTACCGAGTTGTCGTCAAATCGACTTTTCAGTCTAACACTCTCACACGTTCTATCCTACAGTCGTCAAGCTGAAATACGTACTCCCACTAAGGGCTATCACAACCAAGTTGACATCATGCTCAGCATCTGATCCGTCAACATTCTATAGATCCTGCCATTACAATGACACGAATCCCATCTCGCAGGCTATACTCAAACCTACGACATTTATCGGACTCGGTACTCATCTCAGTTAACGCTCTCGTTTTCTTATACTCATACTAACTCTCCTAGAGTTCCATCAATCCATACCAATTTGAACATATCAGATACCAATTAAATTCATTACCACCAAAGGTCACAGCCATCGTGACCACCCGGTAGCTCCCGGTTCGATTGAGCTTTCATTGTGCCACTCTGATCTCAACTCACTCTCGAGTCCTCACATCGTACCTCGTGTCACTCAGCAACTGATGATGAAATATTGACTCACTCGAGTCCCAAACTGTCACATCACATACTCTGTCAAAATACATTCGACATCGTACCCATCCCGGGTGTATATGGATCCCAATCGAATACTTGTCTCAACAGAGATAACACATCTGAACTGTAGGGTTCCCTTGGTCATCCGCGACCTTGAGCCTCCGCTCGTATCAAACATTGAACCCTACCAATCCACTCTACTCAAGCACACAGTAGTCGACGTCCAGTCAACTCATCATCATGTTGGAACACATCCGATCATGGTACTCATCGAACTGTCCACATCGGATCCGATCCCCATACACACTGTATAATCAACACCGGACCTCGTCCGATCACCATCTAACTTCCATCTCAAGGAACTACACGACCCACTCGAGGAATGAACTCTATTAACAGCCAACCACGCACGGCTGTCCGCGTTCCAAACATGGCTCGAACGTCAACCTTCCGTCACTAGGCGAACATCAATCCATCCCAATCTCTATCCTCATATCCAAGATAGATCATACCACACATCACATATCCAACCTCTGTCTTGTTATCTCACCAACCATTCCAAAGATTCTTCAACTGTCGCACAAAACGATTTTCCTCTGCTCCTAGCTTAGCATAATCAGCAGTACGATTCTCCTTAATAACGACCGAACCTCGGTCTACTCGACTCACAATCGCCCCAATCACCTCAATCATCTCGATCATCCTGATCGTCACCACACGACTCGATCCATAATACCGACACGGGTCCACTATGGGTTCAAGTTAGTGGACACTTACTCATCACATCCAGTGACACTAAATACCATCTATTCGTCAAGTCAATCAAATTTGACCCATAGCCTAGGTGTTCGGTTCTTACCCCCTCTTTGAACCCTTTAGCTATCATATCACTCCTCATCGTCCCACCCAGGGAACAATCAAGGAGAATCCAAGATGATGACATCAAAGTTCATCTTATGTCATCCTCCGGCACCAAGCACTATCTGCTAAAGAGTCACACTCAGTGACCTCGAAATCCCCATCACCAATGCGGAATCAAGTACTCATCTCATCGTCTCAATCACAACTTCTCTTGATTCTGAAGTTCGAATCACGTTGGAAACATGTTTCTTTTTCGATTACTGAGCTTACTCTCTACACGAGTATTCTAGCGTCCTATAGGCA